>JAUTXW010001276.1:0-1200000 GCA_030620095.1 Kuschelorhynchus macadamiae
AATATTTCACATCATATATTTATTACCATCAATTATTTTAAACCGTATATTTATTAAGATCATTTATACTGTTTTGAAGTTTTGGAATGAAGAAAAATATTTAATCATTTACTTTGAAATGTTAGTATTTTGTTTGTGAGTACGGAATACCTAACCACCAATGATTTTTCATAAAATGGATAAAAATTAGGAAGATTTTCAAAAACAAAACAATAGTAATTATGAAAAATAAATAATATAATCGTAGTAATTAACTATTGAAACATGACATCACACACAGAAATAGCTTTAGAGACTCTTGAGTAAATTGCAGTCAATGCAATGTGTATGACTCTGAAACTATTTCCTTCCATTAATAAATATGTATTAACCATAAAAGTTCCCTGGTCTTACATGCCTTCTCCAGAGCGTATTTCCAAAATATTTGTGTACAGTAAACAGTCTGGATACATATGATATACACAGTGAATGAGCCGAGTCCCATAAATCTGTTGTTAGTGTTGCCAATGTGTCGAAAAAAAAATCATTTTTCAGCCTTCATCAGTCATCGACTCATTCGGTATTTTTTAATAACGAGTAGGTAATCTATTATCTTTTTAGCATGGTATATGTTTGACATATATCTCGGCCTTGTTGCACAGGGGCAAAAAATACAAGACCATGTAAATTTTAGTGCATTAAAGTGACTTTTAAAGATTGTTATTAGAATTTTGGTGGATTTAATTTAAATTTTCTTAAACTTTATGCCCTTTACGTTGCCAATACAGGGTATCACTAAAATACAAGGTGTCCCACGTTGTTTTGACAATTTTACCCGTTCCTAGCTTATTTATTAGAACCGTATAGGTATCAGTTTCCCATATAATCTTATTGTTGACTAATTTGCCTTTCCTGTGAGTTAACAAATTCAGCTGTTAGTTTAAAACTTGTAACGAATCGCTGCCTGAAACACTGTACCCTCAAGAAACGATTGTCATTAGGTTTATTTACTCTAGAACGGCCTTGTCGTGGCCTTCTTTAATTTCAGCCAGTTTCCCTATACTTTTTAAGAACTTTTGATGAAAACCTTTAAAATAACTTCCCAAGTTTTGACCAAAATTTGGACACTATGAGATTGGTGTATTTAGGGGACGGGGGCAAAGAGGATCGCTTTTGTTCGCTTCCCTGTATCTCAAGTCACCTGTGCCTTCTTATTGCCACAATTGAGCCTGTGACCTGCAAGTTTGATGCGTGTTAGTTTTGACATAGTGATTTTAGTGGGAACTTTTTAATTGCGTTACACGGCATCGTTTTTTTAATAAAAAACAGGATATGAACCTTAACCAAAACTTGACACCTGAGGATTCAGCTTACGCAAGAGGACTTTCTGAGCAGGGCTGTTCCCATACTCATATTGTACAAGTTTTGGGTAAAACTCATTGAGCAATTTCAAAAATTCTTAAAAAGTACAGGGAAACTGGATCCAATCAAGAAGACAAGGGCGTCCTGGAGTAAGCACGCCCAACGAAGATCGTTTCCTAAGCGTGCAGTGTTTAAGGAAGTGATTTGTTACGAATTCAAAGCAAAAAGCTGAATTTGGTGCTACACATGGAAGGCAAATTAGTCTACAAACAATACGGAAAGCTGATATACGACCCTATGAAGAAACATTGGGTCTCAAATTAAAAGAAAATCATCGCAGGGCACGTTTAGAATTCGCGATTACCCCAAATAAACCAAAAACAAATATTTTAAGTTGTACTGGGACCTGACCATACACACAGGTAGACATAACAAATCAGATATAACATTTTAAGATAAAACAAAGATTATAGCAATGGCCGTACCATCTGATCAAAATGTAATAAAAAAATGCTCCTAAAAAGAAAGAAAAACATCAAGAACTGGCAACAAAAATAGAGCAATTATGAAAATAAGCACACATAATTCCTAAACCACAGGTTTCATCATTCCGGTCTTAAGGAGAGCACATACATTGAAGTACAAAAAACAGTCTGATTTCAGACGTGTAATGATGGACTTAAAATCAGCCCAATCAGGAAGCGAACCAGCTTAAACTGGACGTATAAAATTATAATATTAAATGGATCAAAAATGCTTTAGATATTACTCAAAGGAAAAACATTGTATATCAGCATGAGCGAATTAAGTCTTTCTTTAAACGACAGATTACTTAAGTATTATTTCAATACGACGAAATTTTTGTGGAAGATAAATTAAACAAGAAAACGACTTAAGTATTTTCGTTGATTTAACTCTTTTTATTGGTTTAAGTGTTGAATCTAGTGAATTAAGTTTTTTCTGTTTTAAGTTTCAAATCAGAAATCAATATGTCGGGTTAATTCAAACAGTAGAATAGTGGTGTGCGAATAGTATCTACCCGATAATTTAGTATCTGATACTTACAGGCATTCGAAGTATCCGATACTCGATATCCGAAAGTAATCAACTAATCGTATCGACTTCGCTCGGACGAGATTGTTGGATACCTAATTAAGATTTAGGTTTTGCGGACTGACACTGACACTTAGCATGGACGGCAACCCAAGAACCGAAAGAAAGCGACGTTGTTTGCCTTGGGCAACGTTGCTTTAATTTCAGAGATTTCTATGGTTAATTATAATTAATTTATATCAAGTTTTCTTTTATTAAAACAAAATATAAACATTTAGAATAATTTTGATAATTTTAGTAAAACCTTTCAATAAATTAAAATCGGCTTTAAACTTAGTTTAAGCAATTAGTATTTTTAAAAGGGTACATTTTATTTCTATGAGCATAGTTTTATAACGGCAACACTGATATGACAACGGTATTTCCACGAAACGGTCTGGTCGTTACCGAGATTTACGTTTTGGAATGAGACGTAAAACACTGAAATATTTTGTATTTATTGTTTGAGTGGTGAGAAACTAGAACTAGACATATTCTATGATGTCGGATAGAAAGAAAAGTAAAGTGTGGCTGCATTCTACTTTAATAAATAGTGAAAAAGTTATTTGTAAAAGTATTTTATCGTATAAGGGAAGTGCCACGTCAAATTTACAAAAACATCTAAAAGTTAAACATTTTGCTGTAATTCAAGGGCAAGACACCGAGAGAGGCAGGGGCACTGAACAAATAGCGGGCCCGTCAACGGATCCCGATGAGCCGTTTTCATTAGATCATGAGTCCAAACAAGCCAAGGCGGTAAATAATAAGTCCCAAAGCGTCCCAACACAAACCAAAATATCAAGCTTTTCCGTACGCCCTGCTTCCATATCCAGAACAAAAATGTTAAACGAAAAAGTTTTAAATATGATACGAGAACTACTTTTAGCCGGGATTTGATGGACAAAAAATATAAAGACATGAAATTGAAAATAAAAGAGTTGTTAGGTGAAGCAGAGTTTATATCATTGACAACAGATACTTGGTCGTCCCGTGCTGTGGAAAACTACATGGCCGTTTACATAGATAAGGAGTGGACATTGAAAACGATTTTGTTGGGTTGTTTCCATTTCGAAGATCATCATACATCTGAGAATCTAAAAAACAAGTTACTTGCCATTTTGCAGGAATGGGATGTATCCGATAAAATACACGCTCTGATTACAGATAATGCTCGAAATGTAACCGTGCAATAAGATTAACAGGTTGGCCTTATCTTCCATGCCTGGCTCATACTTAACATAATTACATGCATAATTTAATTGTTCAAGATGGCCTTAAATTAGTTCAGCCAATACAAAAAAAGGCCAAAAGAATAGTAGAGCACTTCCATCGAAGTACCACAGCAGCAGAAAGGCTTTCAATAATGCAAGTACAAATGTCAGGCAAAAGTTTAAAGTAAATGAACGATGTCGTTACACGTTGGAACTCTACCTACCATATGTTCAGCAGAATTTGCGAAGTTCAAGCACCACTAGAAGCAGCTCTGAGTGTGTTGCATAACCCTTTGGCGGTACTTAGTGCAGAGGAATAGCGAGTTTTGAAGGACTGTTGTATCGCTTTAAAACCTTTTGATAGGGTCACCACAGAAAGGAGTGCAGAGAAGTGTGTGTGTATTTCGAAAATAATATCTTCAGTTGATAATTTGCGACAGTATTGAGGACATGACAGCTACCAACTTAAAAAACTTTTAACTGAAGGCATAGAAACACGTTTTAAAAAAAAAAGGATTCAGTGATAAAAATGCTGTAATAAGAGTTAAAGAGCTTGAAATTTGAAATGTTGAAAATACTCAAAGATGAGCGTATGGAGACTGATAAGAATAAAACACAGTGTGATACAAAAACAGCTTCTGATGAAGAAAATTCTATATGGAAAAGTTTTGATGCCAAAGTAACTAACATTACGTCCACTCTAGCGACTTCAATTATTGAGGAGAGGCAATATGCAGAAGAAGAGAACATTAAAAGAAAGGATGACCCTTTCAAATGGTGAAAGACAAGGGAGGCAATTTGCACCATTTTGGCAAAAAAAAATGTGTTACCGCTACTTCTGTTCTCAGTGAAAGGGTATTCTCAAAAGCAGGCCAAGTGGTAACTGTTCGCAGAAACCGGATTAAACCGCCGAATGTGGAAAAGTTGTTTTTTTAAACGAAAACTGCCATTTGTTTTAACTTAAATTTATATTGTCTTTTCTTGTTATTTTATTTTTATTATGATGTTATGTTTTATTATAAGTAACAATATGTTTATCTATAAAGTTTTTTTGTATTGTCCTTCCAGAGTTTAGACATGTTATTTCAAATGTATTTGTGTTTTTAATGCCTTACAAGATTTGTGTTCATATACATTAGACATTAAAGCCCTAGTTTTCTTTAGTTGTAGTCTTTTCATGAGTATTTTCAGCTACTTTTATTATATTTAAATATATATTTGATATATTAAAATATATATATTATTATGGTATTGGTGGTAAATATGTTTTTCAAAAAATACATTTAAAAAAATTAACGCTTACTATTCCTATCACCTCTGTGTTGATCACACCAATATTTTTTAATTTTTAAGAATATTCAAAACTATAATAACAAATATATCTCAAAAAATTAAACTACCTATATTACTTGATTTTTTTAATATCTTATTAAAGTTCTACCACCATTGGTGACTATTACTTCCCACTGGAAATATATCGGAATGTTCTAATATTCGACATAAATGACTAGTATCGGATACTTATAGATAAAGTATCACATACTATCCGATACTCGAAAAATGATCAGTTGTACATCACTACAGAAGATCAATATTTGTAAAAAAAATAGATATTCAGCTCGCCACAATGATTTTGTTTAACAGCAACCTCATCAGATGACTTTACCTTGTTCAGTGTGACCAACGTCTGTTATCCCTTCTTGTTTGAACATGTGAACGTGCATGTAAGTCGCTACAGTATGGCCAGCGCTTTAGTCATTTGACGTCCTTTAAACGTGTCTATGACGAGATAAAATTTTAAAGGTATTTATATAAATAAAAAAAACTTGTATATAATATTTGTATATTAATACCGAATACTGTATACATCAGAGTCTAAGTCTCACATGACATAAGCCGTTTACTATTTATCTAGAAAAATATATATCGAATGGCACTTTTACAATAACATATATTTACTTTACAATATACTGGCGAAAACGATCAAAACAGGAGCTGCAAAAGTCAGGAACGAAAAGTCAAATCAACGGACGTTCAAAAAAATTTTAAACAATAAACAAATAAATAAATAAATAACTTAGACGTACATACAGACACACAAAAAGACAAATTACACTTGAGCTACTGAAAAGTTACAATATCCTAAAATATAACTAAAAAAACTGGCAAATATAATTTAAGGACTAACATAAGTACATTTTTTTTAGAACAGGCTATATTGCAAACGTCCATTTGTATGGGGGAAAGAAATTGATACCACTATCAACATATAGAAATTAAGTTTTATACAGGGTGTTCTTAAAATAAATATAAAAAATTTGCATAACCTGAATATATGTTTCATATTTTTGTATAGCTATAAATCATTATTCATAATGTATTTAAAACACCATTTATAAAGACAATATTTTAAGTTCTGAAACCATAAAACATTCTAAGTCGGTTATGCATATAACTAATAATTGAGACAGCTGAAACGAACTATTTTTAAAATCTACATCCTGATTTCTTTAAACTTTATAATAAACTAGTCTTATGTTTTAGTATTATAAGCTAAAAAATTACCAACAATTGCTAATATTAAAAATGAATCCATAATAGAAACATTATAGTCTCAATGTGCAAATCATACAGGGCATTTTAAAAGTAAATTAAATATTAAAATTAATTATTTTTCATGTGCAAATGTCACCATAATTTTAAAAGACATTCCATAATGAACTACTAGAATTATCAATATGACAGTATTAGGTAGAAAATAAGAGACGTTAAGCAAAAATTGGTAATTTGTAAGGATATTAGTTGAGACCATGAAAAAATAAGCCTATCTATATCAGATTTTTTCATAACCTCTCAAAGTATATCTAAACTTTATATATACTGCGATTGTTTTTATTCATAATATCTTTACAGTAAAATATCTCTGGTTGCACCTAAAAACTAGTGTCATAATTTTTATTTTAATATCCTTAATATAATTTTTATTATGTTGCGAAACCAAATCATATATTATATGGAAATATCAAGTTAGGTTAGGGCAAATTTTTAGTATTGTAATTTCAACTTTTATGTACAAAACTAATATGAACTAACAATTTTAAAATACCGAGAAAACAAAATGAGTGAAATAACAGGTTTCGCCGTAATTATGAAAGTTATTTTAGTTTCAATATAGATTGATTCAAAAATATGATATTTTTATAAACTATGCAGAACCAATCTGTGATGGGTCATTGTTTTAATTTTTAGGTTTATTTCAAGTAATTTGAATAAAGAACAAGGATTTTTGATCAAACTCCTCATCCCAGACTGTTCCTGTATAAGCTGATTAATTATTTGTATATTATTATTTTTAAAATGCGTTCATAAAACAATATTGTTATTCTGTATTGAGGTGGGTGCGGTTTTATAAATAATGACACTGTACTGTATTAAATGGATTATGTTTTAGTAGGATCACACAAATATCTGCATCTTACAAAAAATCGAAATATATGTACATTAAGCCAGATACCAGCAAGGCATGCTTCGCTGTTTATGTGCTTGTGTTTAAAAAAAACAATATTGCATCAAGCGCCTGGGGTGTAGGCAACAATGAAGTTGTACACTGTACCTAATGTTGAACCGTTTTCACATAACAGCATACTTACAAACATTTTTGGAAATTTTGAATATATTGCAATAAAAAAACTATTTAATATTTGTACAAAAAAATAACTTTTTCTATTTTACTACAGGAAGCCGAATGATTTTTTAGTTCTGACCTGAGGAAAATTAGGAAGTAGGCCAATTTCTTTCAAATGCTAGCACTTTAAAAGTTCAAATTGCTAGCTCCCCACATGTAAATAAAAAAATGTCAAAAAGTTCTAGAAATTTATTTTTTTGTCAATATCTGCCAAAATAAGACAGGGGTAGCAATTATGTATGTAAAAATCGAAAGTGAGGGTATCATGTACAAATTATTATTTCTAAATACGATTGTTTCTGAGATAAATCGATTAGAAATTGATATTTTTTTATGTTAAAAAATTAATTTAAAAGGGGAAATCCGTGGCTACAATACGTGATAAATTAGATTTTGCCTGCAATTTGGCATTAGGCGGACGCATAATGCGGCAGCTACTGCAGCGTTCTCTGCTTGATATATTTTCACTCACTATAATGGACGAAAAAAACCAGAAAAAAATAACCTCTGCGAAAGAAAGAACGAACACAGTCCAATTTTGACTATATTTTGATTTTGATATAACCTTTATATTTAAAATTATCAGAAACTTCCAATGATTTAGTATCATACATACTAAAAAGCAGGAATAAAAAGGAATAATTATTTAGCACATAAACAAAGCGAGGTTTTCAATGCAGTACTATTGTTCCACGTCTTCTAAGAAAGATAATACAATCTGGACAAAATGATTAAACATTATTTATAAAAAGATTATTAAATCATGTAAAACATTTTTTTTTTCATATTTTGGAAACATTACAGGTAAAAATTATTTATCTCATATTGTAGCCAAGGATTTCTCCTTACAAATTCAGTTTTTAAAGTTCAAAAAATAATAAATCTAACAGAAGTCAGTAGCAAAAATTAACGATATATCTATATCGTTAATTTTTCCTATTGACTTATTTTAGAATTTATCATATTTTAGAAAAAATCATGAGGATCAGTTCTATTTACAATATTTTGGCAGACGTTAGCAAAAAAAAATTGCACTTCCTTTTAACTTGCGGAGGGTCTAACAATGTTCTAGTTCGTAGGAGCTCTCAAAGAACTACACTTAAAAACAAACTGACATATTTCCTAATTGTCGTGAGGTTTGAGTTTGACCTTCCAGATTCTGGAATATTTGGCGTTCGTACAGCTACCACCAGATCTAAACGCATCGTGATTTCAGATATTGAAATTTTTATGGTAAAAATGTTTGTCACAAACAACTCTCCTGATACAGTATTAGTTTTTAATACTGGACCATTCTTTACAACTATAACTCACGGCTATATTTACCTGTTAAATTTTGTGTGCCTGTTCTATTTAGTTTTTGCGTCTTATGATTTCTAAAAAGCTTTATGCCCAAATCATTAAATCATTTCTTAGCAAAGTAATATTGCTGATTCAAAAAGCAAAATGACATATATGCGTGCACATATAAAAAAAGAAAAAAATCATACGTTTGTGTGAACCTACCTTATTTTTAAACCTGTATAACTGTTCGTACTTTTTTATTCACAGGAAGCTACAAAAATAAACTCTATATTGTTTCACATTATTGGTAAAAAGGTTTTTATTACAACAAATATTAATGTAGATTCTATTGCGAGCTATTTCAGTAAATGTAAACACCATAACTTTGTAAAAAATCAACTTGAATTGTAATCTTTTTTAATAAGAATTCTAGAGAAAACTATTGATACATTCACTCTTTCAAATTTCAAATTAATTATTATTATAATATCTTGCTATTCTAATTATCATAAAAGTATTTCTAAACAAAAATTTACTACTGAAATCATCGGTATTGTATTGCTTAAAATTAAATATTTACTTACAAAATGCTGCCACTCAGAAATCAGTCCAAATTTACAAGTCTTACGATAATTGCTAAAACTAAAAACGATTATTCGCTGAGATATCATGGGTTACGATCTCACGCATATATGTTTTGAAAAAGAAGCGCATGTAGTGGCTACTGTTTAAAAATATCTAGACTGGTAACTGGGTGAAAAAATTACAAATCTATTTACTAGTCAAATACTTGGGTATAAGTAGATATGAAGGTTGAAATGTACCCTGTTACAAATTTGATTCTATATCCACAACGGTAAGAGACATATTGATCGTGAAATACGCTTTCTGAATAATCGCAAAATACCTAACGAATTTCTTCCAACTATAGTACAACCCTGTATATCAAACACAAATTCTAATTATTTTATGAGAGCAAAACAACGTTCACATTCCAAAATAAATTCAATCAATTCAGTTTTATAAATCTGCTATGTCAAGGTGGCATCCCAGCTTTTTTTAGAAGTGTCCCAGATCCAGTCAAGATCCCTCAAGCCGGCAAATTCAATTCATTAAAGGATAAACCTTCCGAATTAAAGACAAAAACATGAAACAGGAAAGACACTAATATGTATAATGAATAATTCTTACAATTTTCCTATTCTCCAATCTGATTCCGTATTGTATGTCGATTTCATTGCTATATCTGAGGGCATCGTATTCAAACTGTAAAGTGAAATTTATTTTGCTTTAAACTAGATTTTTATAACTAGCGTCCGCAGAAGATAAATCGTTCTGGTTACTCTCAGGGATAATTGGTTCTTCCTCTATTAAAGTAAACTGAACCAACAATAGTTTACAAAATCTAGGAATAAAACAAAAATAATCAACAGTTTTTAGTCATGGGCAAAATTTAACATGACAATTAATTAGAACAAGTAATAAAACAACTTTTTTATATGCTTTTTATGGGATTTAGTTACACATAAATTGAGTTTATCATCTATATATCTTACTCCTGAAACTTTTAATTTTCAACGAAAAATATTCATTTTTTTTAGATTTTAGTAGATATCTTAAGTCAGCAACCATGTAGTGTTATTTTAATTTTAACGTTTGATATATAATAGTTGTGCGGAACCATTATGATATTCTCAATTTTAGTGCCCTGTTCCCAGTAACGCCAATGAGAGCTACTATACATCAGTCCAAATTTAAAAGACCCTACAGAACTGTTGAGTGGAGAATGTTCAATATTTATCAGTAACCAATACATGCACCTGAAGAAAATCTAAATGATAATATTTTCAATAACATTTAGATTATGCATGCATTATACATGTAAAAGTCAATTTATTTTAGGAAATATATACTTTTACGTAAGTATATTGTACTAAAAAACTGGGTTAGGCGCCAATAAGAAGTAACATTTCCTTTTTAGAAGATTAATCTATGTTGTTAAGACGGCAAAATAGATTAATACTTGTATTTGTATTTCGACACGTATGCTCAAATGCTTTTATGCTGAAAACAACAGTCTACTCAAAAAGGAAACTATATTAATTTGGCAAGAATGATGTGATAAATATATGGCAATGAGTGATGGTGGTTAGTAAATTATAGAAAAAAAATATATAAATAAATATCAGTCTCTGACTAGTCTTACGTGATGTTGAGTAATGGCAAAAAATAAGCACATTTTGATGAAACAATGCAAATGGGCCAATAAAATTGAAGAGTGTGGAAAGGAAAAATGTTCTCATAAGAATTCAAGCATTCTTCTTCTTGCCAATAGCATTTTGACTTGATTTAAATTCAGTTCCTCTGAAATATTTAATCCTTTATATTATTTGTTGGAGCCCTTAAATTTACATCTTTAATAACGAGAACTTGTTCTTTTAAATAGAATAGTTCTGACTTTAAAATAAGCCAGAAGTATTTAATGTAAAAACTAGCACATAAATGTCAGTCTACAAAATGATGGCATGTTTGTACATGCTCCCAAGAACTGCTAATACCTTTAATAATTTGTTTAATATTAAAAATATTTGGCTTTGAAATGGTATTAGAAGTTTATGTTATTTAATTAAAACCAGTCTATTTACATCCATTTCATAACATATTAAAAAATCAATGGCTTTGAAGTGCAAATGTAACATATTTAGTGTAAAAAATAAACGAAGAGTTCAATATTCGTTACTACTACTAATACCTTTATTCATAATTTAAAACTTAGCTAAGGCGACATTTAAGTGTCACATAACAGCAAATGGAAGCGTCTGTTACTTTTTTTATGTCTCTAACAGTATCAGGTTCAATAAATTCAAAGTGGATAAAAAATGCTTCAGAAGTATCTGCATTCCCCAACCCAAAAAAAAAACATGACGATAACGAAAGAGTAATCCACAGAAATCATTATATTCTGCACATGAATGACCAGGGCAGTTACTTCAAAAACATCCATGTTGCCAAAAATTGAGCAAATAATCTACTAAAAATAAATACGTTAAAACTATGTTAGTTCGAATGTGTATTATTAACGTTCAGCGTGATCGAATGGCAGCAAAGAATCTAAAAACTAAGGTGTGTAAAAATGCAAAAAAAAACAAACTTAACACACAAAAATCTTACAAAAGACTAGTACTGTTTCCAAAACTGAGATTACCGTTTTAGTATCATGATTTTGTACATATATATTAGTTATGGGGCGCTTCCCATTTGAAAATTACTTTTAGGCAAACCTGAAAAAAGTTCACGATTCATTGAAATTAAACAATTTTGGCATATCTCACGTGATATTTTAAAAACTGTTTGCATAAGCAATAATGAAATATATAAATATTTCATATTTTCAAAATATGCATATTTCATCAATTTTTATTTTCTTAGCATACAAGAATATTTTTAGTACATGTATTAACATTTTTTTTAAATTCTGGATTATGTTTTTCTTTTCTAATGAATAAACTTCTATAAGTTGGGTCAAATATTTTAAGGAATTAATTATAAGTGTGTAGTAATTTCTGAATATACGGGCCTTAATTTTATGTTAGATCTGAATTAATATCTACCTTTTTTTAAATCTTCCCATTACTTTCAGAGAAATGCCTATTTTTCTTAAATATAAAACCATCTATATTTTTTCATTTTCTTTGTCATTCGCTCTACTGATTAAATACTTACAACTCACTATAACTAATACATTTTATGACGAAAGTATAGGCTTTAAGAGAGCTTATTTATAAAAGGCAAAAGCCAAAAAATAAAAAAAAATAGGATACAAAAACAATATACATAGACATCAAAGGCATGAAACACAAAGATTAGAGGGACATTGTAATATATATGTGCTCTGAGCGTCAAAATTAATTATTTTCTGATGTTACTTAAAAATATTTATTGATTTCTAAGATAAGAGAAACTCAATTCTGAAGTTCTCTTAAAGATCTGCAGAATTTTTTTAAACGAAACATTTTTAGTAAACCGTTCATACCGCAAACTAACAAATTAATATTTTTTTTTCTGAATAACCACAGAAATCAATTATATTTTGACCCCCTTTCTTAAATAGCCAAGGCTTCAGTACATACTTCATTTATTGTCGTTAAATATCTGTATTTTTTATTGTTTCGCTAGATATATTATACAGAACTTTTCTAATTTTAATGTTTCAGACTTTCTTACCAACTGGCGTATTGTACATACTGGCAAACATAAAATCAAAAAAATATACAGGTCGACATTCTATTCACCATTTTGTATTTGAAAAAAGTCAAATGCAAATGCATAAGCACTTGTAAAATATAATAAAGGCAATAGTAATTATTATAAACTTATTTTTGTTTTAATGCTTTCCAAAAAAAGTAATACTATTAAGTAATGAACCCAGTCAATAAAACATGGGTAAAAAAATAGGAGATCCGAATGCTTAAAACTTAAAATTAAAACAACTCATATATATACAGCTACGGGGTCTTAAAAAGTCACAAATTTAGACGATATATGGCACTATAGAAACATCAAAGCTTTTTGAAAACGAATGAACGTTAATTTTCCATTAAATATTCGAAACTAGAGTGTAAACAAAAAAAAAATGTATTTACGTGTATAAAACAATTCTGCAACAATATATTACAAAATTCCCATGCCAATTATTTCAAAACAATGTATTCTTTGGATCTGAAATTACAATGTGTCTACATCAATCCCGAAAGAATTTTATAAAGGAAATTAATGTACTTTTCATTTAGGATATAAATTTCTGCTTTAAAAAAATAAAATTTAAAAACAGTTTTAACAACTTTAACATTTAATGAAAAATTATTCGTTCATTTTAATCACAAATTAAAATATGGCAAAGAGGTGTATTCTTATGTTACCTAATGTGCATTAAATCTGAATATAAAATAAATAACGTCAAATTATCTAACGCATATGATAGTGTTACCCAACCAGTTAGAGTAAAGTGTAGCCATGATCATCAACAAACTTTAAACACAGTATTGAAACAACTTATAACTTCTTTAATTATTTTATTATTGCCATACGTTTTGAAAAAAATATTTTAATTTTTTTCAGAATATTTAACAAAGCTGTGATTATCAAGTGAGAATAGCAAAAAGTTGATATGGCGTAAAATATCCATGCTCCTAAATACAAATAGAACTGATGGATTGAATAAACACATATCAAGAAAGTTATCATGGATATAAAAAATATTCATGAATCCCTCGTTGATTTTATATCAAGCTATTTTATGGATTCTCACTGGTCAAAACGTGAAACAAGTTTACAATATCTGAAGATATCATTCTGATGAGTGGTGTTTTTAGAATGAAGATTCTAATAAACTGGTCTAGTTAATTTTATCGCTTATTAATGTAGTTCATAATTATCATCCACTATATTTCCTTCTTTGCATTACAAATAAACAGTTTAGTTCGGATATAAATGAACTTGAAAATCCGTTATAATCATGCGCCTATGGAGCTTGATGGTATAGGGAAATAACTTTTTATGGATATACACCCCAAAAACTCAGAAAAGTTTAAAAACAGCATTAAACGATTTATTTCCTCCTGTACTTAAAAAAAAACTGATTCTCAAGTCCTTCTTTCGAAGTGTAGATAATTTTTCCCAATCGATAACTTTGGAACTGCGTCTCTAATAACAATAAAACAGTTAATAAACCTACTCTTTCTATAAAATAGGCTTTGTTAACAAATATCGGAATTGCATTTTTTATAAAATTACACAACAAAGTTATTAGTTATTTTCTAACGCTCTTAAAACAGAACCGTTAAAACTTAAATATGTAGGGAATTATGTTTTTTATATCTGCTATCGCTATAGCTGTCACTATTTTATATGTTTGATTATGAAAGTATTTGTTGTTTTAACTACTCATTTTGGCATATATTATTTGCAGCAGAGATAAACAAAACATCAGTATTCGATAAATTGCCGGGAAAACAAACAAGACCAATTTACTTAAAAACCACTTGCGCGTTATGTATGCATAAATCAGCCCAGAGACCACTTCACTCTTAAACTGAATAGACTTATAAATAAATCTTCTATATCGATTTATATATCGTAATAACCATCATTTAATGATTACATGATATTTTAAAAGTAAAGTAAAAAATACACCTCCGCCATAACGGCGATTCGACCTCTTAAATCCTATGTCAACTTTCGATTTTTCATGTAAAATACTCATTTTCTTAGTGGTTTACCCTTAATATAACGTATCCCTATTTGAGCTTCTGGACGCCCAACTGTGGAAGCTTGTAGTGAACAATGTGATAGGGAGGACCAATAGGACTTCCCGGAGAAGTGTAGGTGGTAGTAACTGGCATGCCCATGCCCATAGTGGGGGCACAGGATCTCCCTCTTTTACGTCTTGGAAGAATACCCTAAATGAAGACAAATATTTATATGGATCTTTTTTACAGTATAAGTCAACTCTAGAGGTCTTTAAGTAACATTTTCTATTTTTTCGCATAAATGCAAAGGTTTTTTTGATACAAATAAAACCGGAAGCACTGAAAAGTAAAATATGATATTTTATATAAAGCAACATAAAGATTTAACTTATTGAAGTCGGAGTTAAGTTACCATCTGATTTCCTTTAGAACTCACACTTTTTAAAGATATTGTTAAAACAGAAATTCAATTGTGCTAATTCATGTCTACAAATAGTCATTTTTTTTTGTTAAAAAAATCAATATTTTTGATATTAAGGAGTTATATATTAAATAATAAAAACGTCTCGAAATATTATCCTAAGCTTTATGGCATATTCAGTGATCCAAAAAAAAAATAATTAAGGAAATGGGGAGCCTAAAAAAATATAGTTAAATGCTGAAGAAATGATGGGCTTTTCAAAATTTGTTAATTTACACCATATTTTTTTGACGAACAATTTATTTCATTATTATTTCTTCTTTTGATACCAGTTCTTATAAAATTTTAGCTATAAGAAATTTTATGTACTAAAAAGCAATTACAACGAAAGGAACAAAATTAGTAAATATTTTTACTACAATAACTGGATTTGTAAACCCTACTGCCAAACAAAACAAACTGTATTTTATACAATATTTGTTTCATAAATAATTTGACACAAGTATATACAATGACAACAAACAAAATTTATCTTTAGTTTAATTGTTTGTCGAATTATTTTTTAAACGACCCTATAAACGAATCTCAGATAGACCATTACCAATTATTTAGATATTAAAGTTAGTTTATAAAAATAATAATACTATTGAAAACTTAAAAAGGCTGTGTGTAGATGCTAGTAAGTAATGAAACAAAAAACTCTGTTTGTATCACATAAGACAAAAACAATCGCTAAGCGTTTCTTTTTAGCCTTTTCTTACATGTAGATATTTAAATTGCATTGTTTGATTGACCAACAATATTTTCTGTCTGTTTTACTAGGGAATCCGTAAATTGAAGGGTTCATTACTCAATGTACTTATTTGCAGATAGCACTGAGGATGACTTGTTAGTCGAAAGTGCACTGCTATGATCTGTTAGGATATTATATAAGCTATAAAGATAGACTTTCTATAACGTATAAATAATGCCATCTTTTCTGTCCCTTACCAACATTTCCTAAGGGTAAAATAGAAGGATAGTTCTAATGATGAACAAAACATTTGGGATATATTTCAAGAAAATTTTAATCAATTTTTTAATTAATTGACAACAACTGATTCTTTCAAATAAGCGAAAACCGATTATTAATTGTATTAATGTCCCAGCCCTAGCCAATTGTAGCTTTTATAAAAATAGAAATGTTTAATAGAACAAACCATAACTCTAAAAAAGGAATGAAAAGGTCAATTCACAAAAGTTCACGTTTATTTACTTTTGTTTAAAAAAATAATTCCATAAAACTTATTTAGGTGAGAAAAAAGCAAATAATATTTATAAATACCTTTCGAGCCATGTAAAACCTGATGGTGGAGATGGGTATGTTAAATTGATCTGAAACCGTCTGGAAAGTTTGTCCTCTCGTTATACATTCAGCTGCTCTTCTCAGTTCTTCATCAGATCGTCGAATTCTTTTGTTTACCGAGCCTACATAAAAGTACTATAACTAGAATACTTGGTAGGAAAAAAAAATCTCATCAAAAAAAAATTATAATTTTGGCTTTTGGTTTAAAGAGAGTACCACTAGAGGTCAGTGGAACATCTGAACGATGGAAAGGGTGCCTGCATATTTCTTACACATATGTAAATCTTAATCCTTTTTCTTCTTTATTGAAAAGATCTTCCTAAAGTACCATTAATTGTTTTTGACTTGAAATCGTTTACAATGTGAGCGGAATAGAGATGCTGTGGTAGATTGACTTTCTTGACGAACTCAATTAAAGTTATTTTTCGGGACTGTTAATTATTTCGATCCAAGCTATGCGGACTGTAGTACATTGTAATATTATTACTCCAACTATACTAGAATACAGTATATTTTTATAACAGAAATTAGAACCATGTACATTAGTTAATACAGAGCCGTGTATGTATGTATGTATTTCTAATTTCTAAAACGGATATTTTTAAAGAAAAATTATTTTGAAAAATATCACTATATCCATATTCAATTTAATAGTTTGATTAGTATTTCATTTCTAAAATATATTACCAAACCGAGATATTTGGATACTGAGTTAAAATATTACTTATTATATTTATGCCGTGTTGAACCATGCACCTTTTCTAATTATTTTTAGCGCCATGAAAACGCAATAATATATTTAAAAACATCGATAGTTTTAAATATTTGACTTTTTTTTAAAAATATCTTCTTCAAATTAAATAAGCGCACAAAAGCATTAGCATATTATTAAAACTAAATACTGAATACCTATATTCATATGTTCTTTCATATGCGCTGTATAATTGCTTGGCACTTAAACAGAAGACAACACAAGACACGCAAATAATGCAGTAAAATTCAGTTTAATAAAGTTTAAAACTTACTCATATTTCCTGGTGATCCATCATAGTGACAAGATACATTAGCAATGGCAAATGTGTCGGGTGTACGAGAGAGATCTCCTGTATTAACTGTTCCGTCTTCTTCCATTAATTCCTGATCCATTAGCGATTCTCCATCACCTTCAAAATAAGCATCGTCCTCCCCTTCATCCAGATCTTCTAAGAAAATGGTTACTTTCTTTTAAAATAGCATTCATTTAAATGAAAACAGAATTTAAAAGCATATAAAGTTACATACATTACTTCTTACATAAATATCATCAATTGTTGAAATATTAGTATTTATTGTAGGATATTTTAGAAAATAAACAGATATTTTGATTCTGTATCTACAGTTTATCCTGAAAGTCTAGGCGGTAGGTAGTTTTGAATGGAAAAAACAGAAAAACATTTTTATCGTTAGATTTGGGAGCCACGAAAAACATCAAAAATTCTACCATCCTCGATGAACGCAAATTAGGTAGTAGTTGGTGGTTGTGCGGTAACTCTTTTTCTATTTGTCATGCCATAAATACAGTGCTATGTAAAATAAGAACGCATGCGTATATGTGTGTTATTGGCGCCCTTAAAAAAAAGCTCTGTACGACCATGTTGCAATTTCCATGTGACGTGTTTGCTACCACAAAACGTACAAACTGGAAATTTTTTTCAATGTTTTTTTTTGTATTATCGCCAAACCAGAAAGTGTGGTTTAACCATATTATATTATCAAACTTCTCAGTCTGTTCATTTGTTTTTATTCTAGCCTTCTTAGTTTGAAAAATCAAGTATATTGTGTGTTGTGTGTCGTGTCAACGTCAAATTGGCGAATTTCCGTCGCTTTTAAAAATACCTAAAAATATTGTTTAATTTTTTTCATATGATTTTTTGATCCACCCCGAGGACTATAACAGGAAAAAATACACCTTTTACCTTTACCTTTTATCTGCAACATTCCATCATTACTATCGCACTCGGAAGAAGAGGGTGCACCTCCACATTCTGAGGTTATGTCGGCAGCTGATGCGTTTACTTCCTTCTTGACGACTCCCTCGTTTTTAGGCATAGCAACTTGGCTTGGAAGGGGCTGGCTGTCTTTGTTCGGAGTGGATGTGGCGGATGGTAGAGTTGCTGGTTTAATCTTGAAAATTTGTATATTTCGGTAAAAAAATTATGAAATACATAGATATGGAAAACCCCAAATTGTTTAACAAGGGGATTGCATTTATAAAATGAATCTGCCACCGTATAAGTGTTCTTCATAAAAAAAAAATATACCCTGAAAACTCATTCATATTGAGCTCAGACACCGAGAATGCTTACTGATCGAAATAAATTGCTACAAGGCGCTGTGGTCGGTTTTAAGTGACCGACCACAACACCCATAATGCATTTGGACAGTTTACAAATGCTTATATAGTCCGAAATCTTTCCTAACAGTGTAACATTTTGCTCGTTTTAACATATTTCATAAATAAAAATAATTTACATCACTAATCAATATGTGTAGGATACAGAGAGTAAATTAATTCATGTCCAAAAGGGGGCGGTGATTTATCCCATAAAAGTATCAAAAAAGCCTTAACAACAGGGGGTCAGCAATCACTTCGTTTTCAAGATGAGTGTGTTAAAATTTAAATACTTTTTTCGTTTTTTTTTTATACACCTCGTATATATAACTAATATCAAATTTAATACTTCCGTTATTTTTGGAAACAGGGCAATTTTTTAAAATGGTGATTTATTTTAAATATGAAATTATTTCTTCAGAAAAATTCTACAAGTAACAGTTTTTATACATGCTTGTAACAGGTGAAATACTGAAAAGTTCATTTTAGATTATACGGATTGTCGAAAAAGTGTTTGCTTTTTTAATACTACTATAAAAATATGTTTTTTTTTCGATATCTAATACATTTTCGATGAACTAAAAACTAACTTATTACAAATTGAAGCAGTTTAACTTTACTAAAGTATACCTGACACCAATGTCTCTCAACGTCTTAGTTACAGGATGACCCAATTTTGATGTTTTTTTTTTCAAGCATGTCCAAAGGAAAAGTCACTCAATTCCCGTTTTCTTGCTAATTTGTTAACGGTTTGTCAGATGGTAAAAATATAATATTCATAAAAAAATATTCTATACAAGGTGCATCAAATTACATTAAAAATTTGAAATGAAATGACGTATTTTAGTGACAATAGCATAAGAGGTCAAATAGTTTATATATAGAGTGTTAATATGATTGTTGCAAAAATAGGAAATTTCATTTCTTCCGAGAATTTAAAAGAACGAAATTTCTATTGAAATTTTTATACCAAGATAGTCAATGAGCAAATATAAAAAGCAAATTTGAAGAAATTTTCAATACCTTCGATATTTTTATAAATATGACGATTTTTCAAAATTGTGATTTTTTTAAAACACGAAAATGTTTCGATAGAAAAATTATGCAAGTAACAGTATTTCTTTTTATCTGCCTTATTTTTGTAAGCGCCTTTAAGTGGTCAAGTATCAAACATGTTTTACATATTACCGAGTTAATTAAAACATGGTTGTTTCTTTATACCACAACGGAAATGTTTTTTTAAGTCTAATAAATTCTCGATTATCTAAAAGCTAAAAGCTAAAATTGAATCACTTAGACTTAACCTATACCATTCTTTCTAAACGGTTTTATTTTTTTTTTCATAGCTTCACTGCCATAGTTGCAGGTCGATCCAGTTTAGATGTTTTCTGCATTTACGTACAATAGAAAAGATACTCAACCATCTTTAATTTTCTTGCCAATATGTTACCAATTTGAACGATAAAGTCCAAATACAAGCTTGGCGTTCCAGTTAGTAAAAAGTCGAATTTCCAGCTTTGCTAGGACGTTAAAACGTGCACAATTTTACCAGTTCATCTCTATACCATAATTAATTCTTGCACAAAATCTGAAATCAATCTATAAAGTGGAGTTTTAGGCCGAATTTTTAAATATTTTATTAAGCCGCCATTTCGTGTTGCCATATTGGATTCGTATCAAAATTTTACCAGCTGATTTCTACGTAATATATAATTTTTGTGCAAAACTTGAGATAAACTGGTAAATAGTTTTACATTTCACTTATGCTTTTATTTTATTTCCCCGTTTTGGATTTTTACCAAAATGTTACCAGGTCATCCCCATGTGACCCTCAACTTTTGACCAAAATTTGAAGTCAATGGGTTTTTCGGCATCTAAAGGCCTTGAAACGTAGATCTGCAACAATCTCGGAGGATGATTTTTTCACGATTACAATACTTTTAAGAGGACAGTAAAAATTAAATATTGGTTTAGTTTATTCTACAGCCCCATTTCTTTAATCTGTTAGTATTTGCTAATCAGCTTACATCTAAAATTGTTGTACTCACAAAAAATGTTCATCATGGTTGTGCAATGTGTTTCTGTTATGTATAACACAAACGAATAGCAAGGACTAAAAGAAATTACCCCTTTCTTAAGTTGGACGTAATTACACGTTTTGATGTTGTCAGATTACTATCTGAAATTTCACAAACCAATCGCTCGCTCCGAAAAAGTTTAAATTACGCTAATATAAACAAATTAGTTGTTTTTTTAGGTACCTGTTGAAGTTGCGCTGTAACACCTTGTCCAGGGGGAGTTTTCACAATGTTTCCGAAATAGGATGGGTTTAAAAGCTGATCGGATCCACACAGTCCTCGGATTTGCAATGCTTCGGCCGATTTCAGCAAGGATGGGAGATCGTCCTGGGTTACGTTCACTTCGCCCTTGTACATAAAGTCAACTAACGACTGCATTTCTTGAAACCTAATAAAAAAGTGATTAAAAAATCTAACAGTCCAATATATATATATTTATTATAATTATTTATAATTTTGGGGGAGGCCACTGCAAAATTTTGTGCTATTTTTTATTTTATTTCGGTTTACAAATTCTAGTGGATTGACCAGGGTTAACGGTTCCTATATAATCGTGCTTTTTTGGCTTAAAATATAGGTAAATTATTCTAATATTTATTTATTTATTTATTACAAGAAGAATATCAACAGACGAAAGGTCCAAATTTGATATTCACCAAATACAATGATGGTGAATAGCCTATTGCTTAACAACAAAATATATAATGTATATACATACTTTATGGGCTATATGAACTTTTTCTGATCTACTTTTATAAACATTGTACTGTGGGTTCCACACCACAGATGCAGAATTCAAGCTACTATAAATGAATGAGAACTATAGGGTTTTCATTGCTAGAACAGAATGGAAATGTTTACACAGTCGAAGACATTTTGTTTGCTTTAGTAGCTACATAATCCACGTGGAGAAAGTCATTTTATGATGTAAAATAACACCCAACTATGTAAAGTGTAGGTTCATATACTGGACAAATAAAGCTATTTTAAATGTGAATATGAAGCTTACAGTCACTCAATATACTTACTTCATGTCTTTCATGAAAATTATGGGATGCTGACAAGGATTGTCCAAAAGTAGTTTTTCAAAATACGTTGAACACGCCGATAATACTACTTTGTGACACTTGAGCATCTCATTTTCGCATGCGAGTGTCACGTCGACGAAATGTTCAGAGGTAAGTAACTTGGGAAAAGCATTCTGGAGGTTCGATTGGTAGCTATTCCACCTGTAAAACATTTATTGCATACTTCACGTGCTAATAATACGTTAACTAATTTAAAAAAACGCCACAAAGTTAAACGAATTTTTTTTAAACATAGACCAAGACCTAGACCTTTGATACATAGTTTCATATCAGTTATTTGTATTGCATAATACACTATTTTCATCCATATACTGTGTAAGAATTACAAATAGTTTTACAAATAACACAAATTCTTTATAGCTATGGGTTTATCTTAAGATTCTTGAAAATAACGCAGATAGAAAAGTATTGTTATATTTTAAAATAAGTTCATAACATTTAATAATCATATTGTCTTAACCTGGCCAGTTGAGTTGAGAAATAAGTGGGCATTACACTAGCATACACCAAACATTCAGCGGCAGCCCCGTCTTGGAGTCTATTTCCAAAATATATCATTTTGATAGAAAGGCTGAGCTAATCTAGATTGTAACATATCTCCTTTTGGAGAGGTTTAAATTGTGAATACCTGTTCAAAAGTTTTTTGGTATAATAGGTACAGATTTAAAATGATGGTCAGTTACTTTAGTCATAAATCAAATATAATCTAAAAATGTATATTAAAAAATAAAAAGCATTCATTTTCTTGTGTTTTTTTAGACACAAAATAAATAAATTGCCATTAGAAATTTGGTTAAAACTAAGGAATACATACAAATTCCTCATTTACTTTATATTAAACTAGCTGGCCCGGCAGACCTTGTTCTGCCTTTTCTGTTAGATTGGTTTAGTGTTTTTGTACAGATGACTTCAATACATTTTACTAATTATTAGGTCAGAAGGAATTCATACTACGTAATTGTCTTTTGGGTAAATTTAATTATTCTAGTTTAGAAGTTTATAAAAAAAGCAAAAAAATACAATCAACCATTTTAAAGTCCTTATATTAAATAAGACTTTCAATGCATTTTACTAATTGTAAATTTAATTTATATTAATCCAGAAAGAATTCATACTATGTAATTGTCTTGTAGATAAACTTAATTATTCTAATTTAGATGCTTATAAAAAGAGTAAAAAAATACAATCACCCATGTTACATTTCGAGAAGAATGGAGGACCTCAAATGAGTAATATACTAGTATCTCTCAGATGGGTGTATAACATTAAGATGAAAATAAATATCACTTAGAATATTTCAAATCCATTTAATATAAAAAAACTACCTGAAATGGATTTGTGTAGGTCCAAATGGATATAAACATCCGAAAATTTAAAATAATACTTACCTAACGCAAAACTGCTGTGGAGTAACCATTTTTCTGAATTCTTCCGACTATCAGTCTAAATAATTAGCTCTAAACATTTAATAAAAGAAACATATAAATACTTGAAGAACAGGGAAGGGTATCTAAATGCCTTATGCCAAACCTGCAAAAAAAACTTGGTATTAAAAAACTTGCTAGCTAAAATTTTCACTTTTTTACCCGACTGCGCATGCAAAATAGGGTTATATTTAACAGTCATATATGTAATTATATGTATCAATTGTTTGTTACCACTAGGCGGTATTAGAATTTATTTATCGATAGGCGGCAGTGCATCACCTATCGATAAATTGTATTTACCGATATGTCGATAGGTACCGATATATCAATAGGAATATCGATAGTTATTGATATATCGATAATTATCAATAAATTGATAGTAAGCGATATACCGATATTTACAGATAAGTATCGATTAGCTTCTAATATTTACTGTCCAGTTACTGGTCTTTTTCTTTTCTCTATTGCTAACATGTATGTATGGAGGAGGTATACAGGAGACCTTTTAACGTGGTCCGCTCGTTACAGCTTCGTTCCTCGTATAACAGTCAATTTAACATATTAATATAATATAGACATTCCCTATTACATGGGTTAGTATTTTGATATTTGTGATCGTAATTTTTTTCGAAAAATATAAGTTTTTTAATTTTTCCGATGTTTTTTACTCCCTAGAATAACCGAGTGTACATGCAGTTCTTCGATATTTTCGACGGGTTAATAGTTGAATGAGTATTATGATTTTTTTAAAAACCTTATATGTTGTCAGTAGTCATCAATATTATTGATTCCTACAATATTATGTCTTAAAACATTTAGATACATTATTGTTTGTTCTCAATTTATTAATACTAATAACAACAATAAGAATGGTAATAATATTACTAGGTTTTTTAAATAATCATTACTATTATTATTATTATTAAATTGAGAACAAACATAATGTACCTAAATGTTCTTAAGCCGTAACATTAATATTTTTAGTGGCACACATTTAAAAAAATCGGGAAATTTTCTTTACCCAGAACTTGCCTCGTTATGGATATTTTCTTTTATTAGGAATAGTGGATATTTTCTTTTATTAGGAATAGTGAAGTATGCCCCGATTTAGTTCCGCACATTTCATGGTCAACTAAAATACAGGGTAATCTATTAAGATATAAACTGTTTGTTTTGTCGTTAAAAGTCTAAAAAATGAATCCCTAGTCGGTAATATTCTTTCGGTAAAATAAATGTACAGTGTATCCCAGATTTGGCTTACATGTATTGCTATCTCGGAAACCGTTATAGCTACGAGGTTAGTACGTATATGTAATTACATATAGCAAAATTTTAGAGAATTTTATTACAAACTCAACTCCGCCTTTAAGAAAAACACTAGAATATACTAGGCTTACTCTTTGTAAATGAGGACTTGCATGCAATTGAGGTAAAGATAAAATTAATTAATAATTAAATGTAAAAAGTTAGATATTAGTAATATAATAATTATTATAATTTTATCAAATTATATTTAAATATATCAAAAAGGATAGAATGTGATCTGGAGTCACCTTCTGATGTGGATCAAGCAGTTAATCGTTTTTACAGTAAGGTTTATAATATTTTTAAAGTATGTGTACCAAAATCGAATTCAAATGAGATTCCTCGCAACATGTATCTGGATAACATTGAATACGATAGTGGTAGTCATATAGCTACTGAATTTAGTAAATTTGCTTTGTATTTTAGCTTAGTTTATGCTCACGATACTGAAAATTATCAATTATCTTTAGACTGTGAATATAAACGTTTTGATGTGATCAGTATTGGCGCTGTGATTTATGTGAATGTGTGCGAGGCTGTTGCTAAACTTAAAATAAATAGGGCAATAGGTCCAGACAATATTCCACCGTATATTATGAAAGATCTTCTAGGATTCTTTGCTGAACTGTTAAAAATATTGCTCAATTTAGCTATAAAAACATGCAAATTTCAATATTTTTAGAAAGAGGCTAAAATATGTCCCATTTTCCAAAAGGTTGATACGAGTGTCATTAGTAATTATAGACCCGTAGCAATTCTATCAGCTACTGTAAAAGTATTTGGAAGTAATATCCATAGTGGACTACATAAATTAATATTCAATAAAATCAGTCAGTTTCAACATAATTTTAATTTTTGTGTCAGAATTTAAATAACAAATCACAAGTACAAATTTACACAGATTTTGCTAAAGCATTTGACAAAGTCTCATACAAAGTCTTTCTCTGTAAGCTGCATAACAAGTATGGATTTCATGAGCGGCTTCTGTTGTTTGTGGAATCATATTTGGATTGTAGGAAGCAGAGAATTATTGTCAATGGTTACTCTTCAGACTTAGCAACTTCTGAAGAAAAAATTAGCAATTCAATATAATTATAAAATGAATAAGAAAACACTGTCCAGGGTTGCAGATATTACTGATATCGGGGTAATTATCGATTCCCAGCTAACCTTTAGAACACACATAAATGGCATAGTGAATACGGCGTATTAGTGTGTAGACAGCTCTACATAAGCTTTGTCAGGGGTATATTACAGTATGCTTCAGTTATTTGGAACCCTTATTACAGTATTCATAAATATGCAATAGAGAGAATACAAAATAAAATATTAAGGTACTATTTAAGGACACAAGGACATTTCACTATCTCCAAAATAGAGTTAAGGAACAAATATAAGTTACAAACATTCGAACAGAGAAGGCTTAACTCATCTCTTGTCTTTTTGTACAATTTATTACCTATAGGATTGATAATACAGCACTGTTAGAACAAATTAATTTATATGTGCCTTCACATAGAAACAGAAACTATGTGATATTTTATATAGAGTTGGCTACAAAAAATAATTTTCTTAATTCCCCACTAAACGTTATGTGTAAATATGCAAATGAAATGCGGGCAGATATTGATATCTTTAATACAAGCTTGAACCAACTTAAACATAACCTCATTAGTTTATTTATTTATTTCACAATAGGGATAACAACAGATTACAATCCAAAAATGTGACCCACTATATAATTCCTTAATTTAGCAGGTATAAAACAATAACAAATATAAGTACATATAGTTCAATAAACGAAAAAATGATTAACTAATATTTACATTCTTTACAAAAACCGAAACTTAAGCCTATGCTTAATTAATGACAACTCAAAAAAGTTCATGTCATTAAAATGCCTGTTGAAAGATTAAACACTCAAACAGAGGTGAGTTCTGACCAACGTTAGTTTTACGAAAAGGAATTTTAGTCACAGGTTCGAATATATTATAGTTGTAACCACTTCCTACTCTGTAATTGGGTCTCCGGGTATGTTGAGTTTGTAATAAATAAATATATAAAACTGTGCCCTGCAATCCTTAGAAGGTTTATGAAGAAACCAAAAGGATCATTTAAAAAAATATCTAAAAGATACTGTTTTCATGGATAATAATTGTCTTACAGTTCGAATAAAACTTTTATCGCAGAAATTTGGATATGGTTTGTATACTTAGTACGCTCATATTTTCTGCGTTTGCGACTAAAAGTAGTTTAACAAAAATATCTATAGTTACTCGGAGTACTACGGAATGAAAAAAAAAAAGAAAGCTTATTTAAAGATACTGCCTTGGTACCTAGACTAAGAAAATCGCTTACCAAGCTTCCGTTTCTCAATAAAGAGAATGAGGCTAATTACCCACCGACTAAAAATACATATACATACAGTATAGAAGCAGCACACAAAATATGCATCGATCCTAGTATTTCCCTTTACTCTGAAAAAAAAATTGCAGTCCTTGTTTATACTTTATCACTTGTTTTTTGGTTTAAAACATATGGTCAACGCAAGGATTAAAAATTCAAAACTAGACCCACTATGCTTTTGCATAATAAAATAATTTAAAATATTTTAATTTTAAGCGAGGATAGCATCAGGATTAATACTGATATAACAATTTCTAAGAAAAGGATATTTTGTTTTGATACTTTGAAATGTTACATAATTATAGCAAAACCACAATAAAAAGGCAATTAGGTTATGTTATATAACACGTGCTTTATCAAAAACAAAATCGATGATCATCTATCAAATAACCTATTCCATCAAATCATTATTACCTATATTACATAAAAATGAGTTAAAAATAAACTGCTCTGAAAATTATTATAGAAAAATTAGAATCTGGGTTTTTAATAAAAGTGGAAAATAACTTTTAATTGCTAAATTAATATACTTACTCAGAAATTAATTATTTCTAATTATAACTTTTATAAACAACTAATATATCAATTTCGCAGTTAACTAGTCATGATCCAGTTGTAATGTTAACGTAATTTCAGCAAGAACTCAACTAAAATTTAATATTGTTAACACAGGTAAAAATGTTGGAAGTTTATTTAACGAAGGGGGCTGTTAAAAGTTATTTAGACCTTTTGTGAAAAGACAAAAACCACACCGTTTTGGGTATTTAGCAGGTAGCTGGATTCTTTTTTGTTGTTATACATAGTGCCCAATGTTCGGGAAGTAGAAATAACAAAATATGCGGTTTTATGCATATGCACATTATTCCATGAACTGCCACATACTTGCATATGGATTTTTTTTTCAAATTATTGTGTTAGATAAATTAATAATATTTGTAATATTATGATTATTTCTTAAAATATTCATTTAGAGAAGACGTTATGCTTATTCCGTTAGCAGTTGGATAAAAAAATACATATAAAAGGATATGTATGGTAAAATTTTTAAAATTACCTTTAAACATATAAGTTGACTTGAAAATATAATACAAATCAAACACAAATAATGATACAGTATCCTGTTTATTTTTTTATACTACTTCTAATACCTTAACAACAAATTTCAGCTTTCAGCATAGAATGCATTTCCAATAGTTTTTTTAGATTTTCTTGTTTTGTTTCAGGGTCCCTAGAAAAACATGTTTCCTCAATTCCGTCGGTCGTCTGTCTATCTAGCGGCCTGTCTGTTCGCGGTATAGCTAAGAAACTCATCCGATTGACTTCAAACTTTGGCCAAAAATTAAGGGTCAGATAGGGATGACCTGGTAACATTTTGGTCAAAATCCAATATGGCGAAACAAAATGGCGACCTAGTGAAATGTTAAAAAAATAATTACCAAAGGACCACTTACACAATTTACCTCAAATTTTACATAAAAATTAAGTACCATTTAGGAATTAGCTGATAATATTTTGGTACGAACCCAAGATGGCGAACAAAATGGCGGCTTAGTAAAATATTTAAAAATTCTATCTGAAAAAACTACTTAATAGATTGTTTTCAAAGTTTGTGCAATAATTAATCGTGGTATAGAGATGAACTGGTATAATGCATAGTAAATGGTTGTAATCGCGAAAAAAATCACCTTTTCACTTCTCTTCACGTTTTAGTTATATCAATTTCGTCTGTGTGTTTGTCTGTGTGTCAGTTCGCCTCATTAAAATCCAATATGGCGCAAGAAGATAGCGGCCTAGTGAAACGTTAAAAAAATTATGATTAAAAAACTCATTATCCAGTTTACTTCAAATTTTGCACAATAATCAAGTGTTACATAGGAATGAACTGGTAACATTTTCGTATGAATTCAAAGAATGCAAAACAAAATGGCGACCTAATAAAATATTTAGAAAATCAGCCTTAAAAAACTACTTATTAGATTATTTTCAAATTTTCTGCAAGTATCAAGTATGATATAAAGATAAACTTGTGGTAGAAATTTAAGATGGTGAAACAAAATGGAAGCCAAATAAAGTTTTGCAGAAAAAAAATGTGATATAGGGATAAACTGGTTTGAATTCAACTCGATGAAACAAAATGGCGATGTGTGTCAATTATTTTAAATTAAGCCCAAAAATCAAGTGTAGCATACGTAAAAACTTACAAAATTTTGGCCTTCATCTTCTTTAAGTGCCGTACCCGTCTTCGGGCGTTGGCGATGGTCAGTAAGTAACTTGAAACCTATCTTATATCAAGATTTATATAGTTTCTTGAATGCCCTATACAAGATGATTATACTAGGGAATGTGTTCTACGTAGTGGTTTCCCGTTGCCCTCTACGCAGTTGTGTTGTGTAGGGTATGTGTTGAGTAAGACCTGGTTACTAGCTACCGAGGTGTTTTTTTTGTAGGAATCTAAAATGGTGGAACAAAATGGCGCCCAATAAAAATATTTGAAGACAGTATATATGTGTTACTAAGTGACTTTGTACTAAACTAAATTGGGTCACACTTCTGTATTCCTAATAAAAGGAAATATTCATACCGAGGGAAGTTCCGGGTAAAAAAATGTATCGATTTTTAATTTTAGTTGCAGCGTTGGGAGGAAGGTGCAAGAAGCAGAGTGTAAGTGGAAGTCGACATCGATGCGTGTCTCATATTCTAAATTTAAGAAATATGTCGAGTTACTGCGTGAATAAATATGTTTTTAGGTGGAAAAATTATGCAAAAAAGAGGATTGCCTCTAGGGAGGGGGGGGGCTAATTACTATAGCACTGACTGTAACTCCGGGCCTATGAATCCAGGAGAGGTATTACAGTGTAAATAAATGTAATAAATATTAGTACCGGCAGCGATGAAAGCACATTTTGGTCGTGTGCCCTAAATGTCTGATCCAAGCGACTACATTTTCAATGTCAGTTTACTATTTTAACTAGGAAGCACTGTCAAAAGTCCTTTCTTTATAGAGCTGCAGTTTGTTTTAAATAGGTACCAATATCTCAAGAGTTTGGTTTCCGAAATAATTGTAAATAATACTCGGGGGGTGTCGCAGATTTAGCCAAAATTGTCCAAATACCGAAACATAACTTAATATAATGTTGTTTGGTATAACTACAAGAATAATTATCCAAATATATGAAGCCCTACGGCAGAGTTGTTGTGTGGAGCGTAATTTCCCAGAAGCGCCTTTCGTTGTTCCCACACATCCGCGATGATGGTAGCTTAAAATTTATTTGGCGAAATTCTGTTAATTATATTACGCATTTTGGTGCAACGGTGTGCTTCCTGGTCCAGGTCCACCTAGGTACCATCAACCAGTAATTATGCATCGTTTCCAATATTTCCATAGTTAGTCACATAACGCTTTCTTTCGTTGATAGAAGATATCTTGGGCGGAGTGTACTAGATTTAGTGCGAATCATAAAATCACATTGAATAAAAAACAGCCTTTAAAATATTGCACTAAAAAGAGTAAAAAGGGAAAAATAATAATATTTTATTCCATCTTGAAAATTTGACTTTATAAAGTCGGTATCATACTAATGGCTAATTACCCCGCTAATTAGTAAGTAGGTCACAAAAACATTTATGTTAAGTACCCTATGCGTAATTCAGTGTTTTTTCTTCCCTCGTAAGACAGTATTGTAACCTCGAAAAATCACCCTAGGAGATTTTTGCAGGTCTACGCGTATTACGGTCCCTAAGCTCCGAAAAACATTTGCATAGGTCTGTCTTCTGTCTGTACGCGGCATAGTTCAAAAACTACTTACCCCATTTACCTCAAATATTGGTCAAAAATCAAGGGTCATATGGGGATGGAATGGCAACATTTTTGTAAAAATTCAAGAAGACGAAGAAACAAAGTGGCGGTCTCACAAAATGTTTAAAAAATCATGATTAAGAAAAACTTATCGAATGGACCTCAAATTTTATTACAAGAATCACGTGTGATTTAGGGACAAACTGATGAAATGTTGGGGTGAAGCCATTATGCTGGAGTACAAAATAACTGACTGAGGACATTTTTAAAAATTCAGTACCTCAAAATCCAACTAACTTGAAATTTTGCACAAAAATCAAGTGTATAGGTAAAACTGGTAAAATTCTAGTGCAAATTTTGTATGCCGAAACAAAATGGTGATCTAATAAAATGTTTAAATATTCGGTAAAAAATCATCAGCAATACAAATTGCCAAAGGCTGATTAGAGGAATCAAACTTCATGGGACTAATAACCCTATGAAACACAACATTTTTAGATAACGTCCTTCTCCTGTTCATCCCCTATCCCTCTATACACTTCACTTATTTAATAATGGCAACCTTCATTAAGATTTAAAACCGAAATAATCTGACGAGAAAATAGATTCCCACCCCTAGGTCAGACGATCTACCACAAGGGATTTCCAAAATTTTTTTTGTTTAATTGCATTTCGATTCTTCGCCGAAGAATTTTAAAATCACGCCATTCCGCCATTTTTTTCAATATGCTCCTTTGGTATTAGTACCAACTATTGCCACGACAAAAAAACGTTATACCTTTTAAATTACAATAATTTCGATATAAATTCAATTATACATATTTTGATTTCCTCAAATTAAGAAAGCTAATTCCCCAACCCGAATAATTTAGGGGGAGCTTCCCCCCATACTTAAGTTCCTGTACATCTATGGACAAAAGTATTTTGCAGATACTTCTCAAGGAATACAAAAACAATACACTAAGTCGCAATACTACATCCACTATTAATGACTCTTCATATTCTCCTGCAAGCTTCTTCGCGTATAGTAAACATTCTATCCACAAAAAATGGAAACCCTGATGGATGATATTATAGATCAACAAATTAACCTATCCATCGGTCTGGGAATTACTGATCGTTACTCAATCACATTTGTTTTTTATTTAAAGAGTATGGAAAACTAAAAAAAAACACATGAACTTCATGTAGTTCTTGAAAAAGAACTGAGACCCAATACTAAACTCGAATGATGAAAGGGGCTTCATTCCCAGGCTTAGGCTTAGACACTAAGACATCACCAAATGGGTACCTCAAGGAAACGTGATAAAAGCAAATCCTAAAAACTCACAAAGTTTAAACTAAAATGGTTGACAAAGTGAACATTCAATTTCCTTCTTCATTTTGTCTACTTTAATTAACTTGTATAAACAAAGATACTATTAAAACAGTTTACGTAATACTTAAAAACAAATTACTATAACAACTTCAATAATCACTTCTGTAGTTAATTTCACTTAACATTCTTATAACACTTTATTTGGTGATAACTGTTAATGATTTTAGCACCCTAAATTGTAGAAAAGTACCATCAAGTTTAGTATTTTAGTTCCAGGTAAAAATATTCGAACTTTGTTTATCAGTCGGGATTTTTAACAGATACTTCAACCGTTTCGCAAAAGACAAAATATATTTAAAATTCCGTTTGAAGCAGGTAATGATTTATTGTCAGTGTTTTTTTGAAAATTTTAAAGGAGTATTCTCTTTACTGCCCGCTTTGAATTCACGGCTGGTAGCTCGTAGAAAAATAAAATGACCCCTAAAGGTTGTACCTTCCTTTTTGGTTTTGGCTGATCCAAATCAGTTTTCTGATGTTTCTTCGAGTTTTCAACACGTATCTAGCTAGCTTCATACAAAACATTTGATAATAAAACTAGAGCTACTTTTAAGAAATCATGGTTCTTGGGTTTAGACCGTGTCAAAATGGAACAGATGAGATCGGAATACTGATTGATTGAGATACCTGTACGGTTCCAGTACGATTCTGATAACATGTTTTATTCTTCAAAGTTTTATTAATCGTATTTATTAAAATAAATATTTTTAGGTATTGTTGTGCCTTTATATAATTGTCCATCTAATGTAGTAATAATCTATATAATGTAATTACTAAAATGATAACGTTTGGTGGCTTATTATATTTTGATTGTCACCTAGTGATTAGTTAAAAAATTACTTGAAATTTAAAATACTTTTTCTTGTGTAAAATAACATAACTAGTCGAAGAGGTATTTATGTCACTCGTGGATGCTTTAATATTTATTCCAAATGCTAGAATTTTTTTTGTTGACTATTTTTAGAGTATACTTTTGATCTATAAAAATAAAAAAATGCAAAATACCTCTATTTTGAAAATTAAAAATAATCATAAAAGTGATTTTTTACTTTTGATTGGTCACCCTGTATAAAATAATAGAATAAAATAAGGAAGAGGTGTATATAACTGAAAATGAAACAAAAATAATATATCCATGTTTAACCAAATATTAGTACAAAATTCTTTATTTTAAGGCAAAATGACAGATAACTTTTTGAATATTTTTGAAATGTTGATTTATGAGTTTTGATTATAGAAAAAACGTGACATTTGTATTTTTTTGAAAAAAAAATCAAGTTTTGACTCAATATTACACTAATTACACAAACCTCAATTTTTTCAAAATCAAGAGGATAGGTAAACTACAACTTTTCAAATTACCCCGTTAAGCAAATCAAAATTTCACTTTTATCTATCCACCCTAATGTAGATCATGTAATTAAGAAAGAAATAAGGAATTTTTTGGAAAATTAATGGCATATTAGATGAAACTATAGAGCTGCTAATTACTTCTATGAAGTCCAATGACGACAGTACAACCAACTATTCAAAAGACGAAAGATATTTCTGAAAAACATCGATGTTTGTTTAGAGCCAAAATATGGATATTAGATGACTTTTTGACAAATTACTACTTGCTGATAGAAACGCCACAAGAACGAGCTTCCTCGATTTAACAAAATATACAACTCTTTACGTTTTTGAAATGAGGTATAGTTATAGTTGTCAATTATCTGTTTCATAAAAATGTTCCCTAAACTATTAAAATAAGAAACCAATATTATTATTTTAGTCTAGTAGCCTCGTTAAAATGGCGCATGTCTAAAACCAAGAATACGGATCTCCGCCTATCAAAATAATACTCTATTGTCAAGATAAATTTTCAAACCTCTACGAGCTGGAAAGCAGATACATCGAAACCAGCCATCAGCGCTGACGATCAGAACTGCTCATACGCTCCATTGTAAAACTGCCCTAACTCTAAGTCTAGTGTCCCCCCTACAACTACAAACCTTACGCTTCCCAAGAGGTTTAATAGCCTTGCTCCCACAATATGAAGTAATTCTTGGAAAATATCACTCGACATTCTAAGATAATTGAAGTATTTTTCTCGGTCCGTGAATCTCATTTCTTTTAACAAATTAAAATAAACCCCCTATCTTCTCCTATTTTTAAAAATGTCTCGTATCCAGAATCTTCGACATTTTTTTCAGGACTTTTAATTTTAACACATATAGCAGGGATAAAAGCAACGATAATATTTCGTCTATATTGACGCCTTGCTAGTCATGATCGTGAAACGTTCATTTTTAAATATGTAATTAAAATCCCAAACACAAGAAACAACCCAAACAAACAAAACTTTTTTAGAAAGTGAGGTTAACACTTTATTTATTTTATTATATTGGTTATTGGAAAATGTTAAAAATATTTTAAGTTCATACAACATCGGATCAATCAGCAGCAATAGCAGCTTTTTCGTACTATCGTATCATCGGATTTCGGATGCATGGGACGCCAGCTTTAATCTATGATCTAGTGCTCTAACACAGTTACACTTTTATTTCGGAAAGGAACTTTCAATCGGAATTGATTATTTCTAACTTATTCAGGTTAATTTAAAAAGTCAGTTGATTTATAGACTGATTCCGGGTGCATTATTTTAAAGTGACGTTGAAGCTTTGCTCCTTCACATCGAAACCTAAGACACGCTCTATCCTTTGCTCGTTGTCGGCACTAACTTTAGCACACTCAGTGTAAATGATCCTTATACAATCGGATTGAATGTATAGTTTTACTTCCTGCAGACAGCAACGTTGAATTTGCATTTGAAAGTTTCCTGGTTCAATCCCACGCTGTGGTAACATTTTTTTGCGTTTTTTTTTATCAAGATCTGTTTTTTTTGTAACAATAAATTTATCGGAGTACGTTTTGTTAAAAATGAAACGCGATAGTTGGTTTCTCCACATAGACTAACTTTATCATTTAACGCATTTTCAAGAAATATGGCAAAACACATGGTCCTAAAATTCAAAGGGACCTTTCGACAAAAGTACTTACGCGCAGTGGCGTGCCAACATTTATATTTTGGGTTAAATTGCAACACGTTTTTGGTTAGCCCAGTATAGAAGTGTTTGTTTTATGTACAAAGATGTACCTACCCGCCCGTGTGACAACCGAGACGCAGAATTTAATGTTTTTTAATTTTAGTAAGAGTTAAATTTTCTGCACGATGCACCGCTTAGATGTTATAAGCTAAAAACTTAAAACATGCCAAAATTCCGCGGTTTTATGTTATGTTCGACACTTTCTAAAACTTTACAAAATGTGACCAGAAGCCTATTCTTCTTTTCGATACATATCCATTTTTACCGCCTCTCAAAATATGAGAGGAGACATTTAACCTTGTGGACTTATGTTGGATTAAAAAGTCTGTCTTATAAAAGTGCCTATCCTGACGTTAACCAAAGCCTCATCTGGCTCGTGTAACAATTTTCTTGAAAAATTAATAAAATGAACACTTATTTCTAAACTCGATTTAAGCAATTTTTGGACCTGGGAGAAAAAAATGGAAATTTATATCTAGCAACAAAAATAGAGCTTTTTATCTGCCCAATAGTTTTTGTTTCATGTGGTAGCAATACGCTGGAAAAAATGTTGGCCACGCCCCATTTCAACAGTTTATTAAAATTCAGCATTAACACAGATCGGGCTGAATTTTATATCGCTTTGTAGAGGAAACTGGAGCGATTCATCGATAAGTTCATTTTCACTCGATTAGGACACATAAAATTACATTTTCCGCTGCACAAGCCACGCTGTCATCTACTTCTCCCACCACACTGGCAAAGCCGGATTAACCACAATCAATCACGTACATGAGGCACGTGCCTAAAGTCCGGTAAACAAGGGACCCGGTTTCGTAAATAATTTTTGTATCTTAGACGCCTTACTAAAAGAAATGGGGGCCCGCAAATATGTTCGGGCCTAGGGCCCAAAAAATGATTAATCCAGCACTGCACGTAGCTAACTCCTCGGAACCTTGGGCTCTCAAATATCTTCTCTTTAACAGTTGTTATTAACTTTATTCCATTACGACTTATATACATTCAGAAACTTTTTGTACATGCAATATAACTAGTTAGTGGTATAATTGTGCAGTTTCAATTCCAACAAATTTTATAGTCCCCAAGGTATGTATCACAATAACTGTGCGGAAAAATACAAGCTACTTGAACATCAACTCGGAAATGTTATAGATATTTTCATTTAGACCGAAGAAATTATAAACAAATTGATATGTTTGTTGACGCTTTATTTTGCGCTAGTGCTTTATTTTGCAGTAGAGCTATTTATCTGCTCTGGTTTGCAGAATAATAATTATTGTTTAGTTAGACAATGTCTCGGGATCTATATTTTGCATACATATTTTATATCAGGTAGACTACACAGGCTAGGCTATATTTGTGCGACGTTTTACATTTATAGTTGCAAATTCCATAAATTCTCGACACTTGCAAAAAACAAATTTTTTTCACCGGATAAATAAATATCGTTACGATACGATATTTTTTTTACAGGACCAACTCATTCTAATTAAGAAGGAACAAACCAATTTTCGACACTTTAGACAATAATTGTTTAAATAATTTCCCCAATTATCTTTTGGATGTTTTTTTTTGTAATTTTTCTTATAACGTGTCATAAAAGATTTTTTTACTATTCTCCTGGTTTAGTAGATATATTATGATAACGATGAACCGAAATGTTTCTACGAGAATATTTAATTTATTTAAACAGAAAACGAAACATTTATTTCAGATAATTTTTCATCATAGAAAAATGCGTTTTTACATTAATTTTTAGACAAGAATATCCTATTTTATTTCAATTATTAGGTCTTATCACCACCATTCTATATTATTCTGTTTTCAAAAAGCCCTCACGAACTCAGTATGCATTCTTCCAAGATTAACTCTAAAACATAAAGGACTAGAATAAGTTAAAGGCTTGCTTATCTTAACTAAATGCCAACTCCGTAAAAACACATTTGATTGCATATTAGGAGTTCTCCAAAATAAGAGTTACCAAACGTCCCGATTTTGAACTTGTGCTAGTTTCCTAAATTAAAACAGCTGTTTTAGATCGAAGTCAATAAAGAACACATTCTGAATTTCAATGGGTAGCCTGAATAATGATTATTGTTACATTAAAAGACTAGGTGGTTGACATTGCAGTCAGCCGCAGATAGGATTTTAAAACATTTTCAAAAATTGACGAAATTGCGCCAACAATTTTACTTAAATATTTAAAAAGTATCTTGTCTCAAGTCTATTTATTTTTGGTACACAGATATTTTAGTCAGTCAAAAACCCCAGTATTAAAGATTGGACATAACAAAGTAGGGTTATGGAAAGGCCCAGACAATGGAAGCAACCATTAACATTATCGATGAAAACATTAGCTTCCAAGTTCATTCCACTTCTGAAGGTCGAATGAAATATCGGCTCGGAAAGAGAAATGTTACGTTTTTTTATAAAATATCTCGCTATTATTTATAAAAATGGACAACGCCTTTGTGCCTTGTGTTTGGATAATATACCTTATTTTGACGATATACAAAAAACGGTAGAATTTCAGTAAAACAGTAAAAATATAATGCTAAATGAAGGGTTACTTTTTATTATTGCTATGTGAATATTTATATTTTTTATACCATCTAACAATTCTAACGTCGAGCGGATTTTTTCCCTAATGGGCATTCAATGGACTAATAATAAAAATAGACTACTTTTACAAACGTTGTTATGCTCAGACTTGTATTGATTTTTACAAAATAGTATATTAAAAAAAGCGTCAAACGATGAAAAATATCATTATGTATTTAAAAAAGAAGGTGCCCAATTTATCGGATTCTGAATTTTCATATTTTTTGTATTTTCAGGGAATTCAATTTTACCATCACAAAGATTTCATACACCATGTCATGTTTGTTAATGGTCTCGAATTTCGGAAATCTGGTAACTCTACCCAAAATACCTAATTAGTCTCCATAATGTAGGTGCAGTACTATTATTTCTGACCTAAACATTATCTGTCTTACATTATTCATCTGACTTGTTATATTAAAATACTTGATCAAAAACTTCATTACCAGAAAACAAATAATTCACAAATTTTAAATTTTACCAGATACGTCTCAATCTTGGTTTAAACTTAAAAAAGGTTACACAATACATTAATATTAAAATTGTAATTGCATAGGCGAACCAAATATTTAACAAATTTAAGGATTTAAAAAAAGCGTTGACGTGTACATCCGAGCGATGTATTATAAAATAAACGGATTTAGACCTTGTATATTTAACGCAAATATGAGTACTGACGTACTTACTTGAAATTTTAAATAAATCAAAATATTTTAAAAATAACAACCTACAATGTGCTATTGCGAGCTATTTGCCAAAAAATCGGGTAAAATAGAACAAATAACAACATAAGATTATATATTTTACATTTTTCTCAGAGTCAGGTCCCCAAATGAAGCTTTTTTAAATATATGTACATATTATTACATAATGTTAGTATATTTTTATTTACACCAACATCATAAGAAGGATACTATAACCCTTGTCCGGAACATGCCCTGCGATGCCGCAGGCATAATTATCCAATTTAGTCAACCGAAGAAAGAGCGCGATTTCGCTCTTTTTAAAGCTCATCAGGCCGCCATAGACTAGCGAGCCTCGTATAGGGCAAAGGCACAAATTTGGATCACAGAAACACCTACTCCGCTGGTTAATACCACGATCGGCATTGAATTACACTTTTTTTTTACTCCTGACTTTCGTTGACAGAGCAATAATTTTAATACATATTTATTTCACATGTGCCTGTAATGCCGCAGGCACAATGATCTTTTTAGAGCTCATCAAGCCGTCTACCGAGTCCCGTGTAGAGGCAAAGCACAGATTGGAATCACTCTCGCTAATTTATCGTCGCCTGATAAGATATAGAAAGAGCTAAATCGCGATGTTCATTTGACTAAAATTGCTCATTGTATCTTTGACATTGCAGAAATGTTTAGACAGGGGATCATCGCATCCATGTTGTGACTTTAGTGTAACGTTAAATAAATATATATCAACATTACTGCTCCAAACGAAGTAGTTTTTTCTGTGATTCCATTTTATATACTTTTTATATAAAAATCGGTAAACTTCTTTTATCCGGAAATTCCCTCGTTATGATTTATTTCCATTTGTTAGGAAAACTGAAGTATAACCAAATTTAGTTCAGTACATAGTCACAGTATTATTAGGCGCAATTTTTCTATCATATTGGATTCCTACCAATATTTTACCTCCTACCAATATTTTACCAGTTTCTTTCTTCCTATGCCACACTTAACCTTTGGGTATAATGTAAAATATTAAATAAATTCAATAAGTAGTTTTTCCATTGACATAAGCCGCCATTTTGTTAGGTCATGTTGAATTCGTTCCAGTTTATTCCATGTACACATTTAATTTTTCTGCAATTTTTTTTTACGTTAATTTAAAAATTTTATTTGGTCGTCATTTTGCTTCGTCATCTTAAATTCCTACCACTACTTTACCAGTTTATTTCTATATCACATTTAATTCTTGCACAAAAATTGAAATTCATTTAATAACTAGTATATTCAAGCTGATTTTTCAAATATTTTATTAGGCCGCTATTTTGTTTTGCTATCTTGGACTCATATCAAAATGTTACCAATTCATTCATAGGTAACACTTGATTTTTGTGCAAAAATCGGGATGAAGTGGATAATTAGTTTTTAACTAAAATTTAAAGTCAATCTGGTAAGTAGTTTTTAAGCTATACCGCAAATTGACAGACAGATCGACAAATGGACCGACGGAATTTATAAAACATATTTTTTGGCATCTATGGTCGCTAAAATGTGAAGATATGTAAAACTTGAGAGGGTGATTTTTCTCACGATTACAAACATTGTTTGGACGCCATTTTGTTCGCTCATCTTAAATTAGTACCATCATTTTACTAGTTGACCTCTATACCACAATTAGTTATGGCACACAATTTGAAGTCAATCCATGAAGCAGTTTTTACAGGCTGAATTTATGAAAGTATTTTATTAAGCCGCCATTTGGTTCCACTTATATTATTAATACTTATTAATATTTGATTTTTGTGTAAAATTTAACACACATTGGATAATCAGTTTTTTAATACTAATTTTTAACATTTCACTAGGCCGCCATTTTGTTTCGCCATACTGGATTTTTACCAAAATGTTACCAGGTCGTCCTCATATGACCCTTATTTTTTAACCAAAATTTAAAGTCAATCGGATAAGTAATTTTTTACATATGCCGCGAACAGACAGACAAACCGACCGACGGAATTGAGTAAACATGTTTTTTGCATCTAGGAACGCTAAAACGTGAACATCTGAAAAAATATTGTAGGTTGATTTTTTCACGATTAAGTACTTGCCTTTTACGAGGAAAGTAATAAATGGGAAAATATCCTAATAGCTCAATACAATTTAAAACAGTTAATATCCAGGAAGAACAGATACTTAAAAGGCATAAAGTACTACCACAGAAGAAATATAAACACTATGATATTACAATAATTTACATGATTTAGAGAAAACCTTGGGATGGTCCAATGAAAACAGGTTTATTTGACCATTTATCCCTTGAGTACAAACGTCAAGATATGACAAATATTTAATGAAAGAAATAAGTTCTTGTAAACCTAAATTATCGATTTTCTAGTCAAATAACAATTACACTACTCATAATAACAGCTTAATACATTGTTTACTCAAATAGCACTTTAAAATACATAAACAACGTTCTTACATCCGAAAAAATCCCAGTACACTTAATTGTTAATATTTACATTTTTTGTTATCTTCTTTTATAATAATTGTTTTTCTTTAATTATTCATTTAAAGATTTTTTTTGGATTATATTTTATTATGTGTATTTGGCTTTTTTTTCTAATTTTTTAATTTATAACAAAACAGATGGTGTTATAGAATAAAAAAAATAAGCATACATTAACTGGCCATTTTCTTCCGTCATATGGATTCATAACAAAGAAAATTTGTAACTATTGTTCTTTGACCTGTATTTTTTATCTAAAACAGTTAAATCGAAATTACAGAACAGAGTAGTATATCCGCACGTAAATATGAAAATTATTTTAAAACGACTTTACATCGTGATATATTTTTTTATTGAAAAATCCTTATTTATATAAATACTCGAGCAGACAAATCTCTAAATTTTCAAGATAATCAGACGTTATTTTAAAAAATTTAAAATTTAAATACTTCGCCTAAAAATTTTCTGTATTCACTAAAACCAATTATTCTTTTAATTTTTTTTATAAATTTCCTGAAAAGTTAAAATAACAGTAGTAAAGAAATATATATAGGTACAGGGTTATCCATTATAAATGTTTTTGAAAAAAATGTTTAGGAAAAAATGTTGTATACAAAAGTTGTAGGTTTTTTATCTCTAATTTCTAAAAATTATTTTTAGTTATACAGGATGTCTCAAAAATAAGTTATTAATAATCAACTTTTTTAAAACGGAATACCCCGTATATTTTTACATTGTTGGATTCTTGGAACAAATCTAAGAAGATTTTATAGATATTGTTCTATACCTACCTTTAAGTGTTCACCAGTTACCATTAAGTGTAAATCAACTATTATCGATTTTCATCCATTTATAAAATTATTTTGAATTTAAATATAACGAAACCTAACAACATAACAATATTTAAATATAATGATAATAACAATATTAATAATAAGAAGCAAAACCAAAATCTACAGAATATGCTAAACTACCTTTAGATGATATTAGTAATGTCTAACTCTTAAATTCGACTAAATGTTGAAAATGGCCACCGTTCATTTAAATACATAGCTGATAATCATTTTTCAATTTTTCTAAAGTCTGCAATATCCAGTTCGAATGATTGGTGTTATATTGTTTAATTCCGCGCCCTAATTTCATCTTTAATTACGTCAATATTTCCGTGCCGCATAAAATAAATTTTGTTATTTAAATAACCCCACAAAAAAGTATCTAGAACCGTAAGGTCTGGACTATCGGCTGGCCATAAAGTTGTTCCGTATTTCCCTATCCATGTTTCAAAATGGTTTAGATATTGTGTAACACGAGCAACATTATGCACAGGCCCTCCATCTTGTTTGAAAATAATTTCGTGTCTTTGGCTCAGTGGCATATTATAGTATGAGATCTTCTACATCCTCACTTAAAAGCGTTAAGTATTTTTTACCTATTAATGCACCGTCGTACAGAGGCTAAAATTATGTTGGCTTTAATACCAGACATTCATAGACTATCGCCCACAACGTTGAACTTGACTGATATTTTTCTGGATTTTAGACAGTAGGGATATTTTTCTGGATTTTAGACCAGTAGTGTAAGTTTTTTCTATTAGGTATTCCAGTAGTAGTAGTAGTCAGTCCATCCTTAATGGAAAAGTAGCGAGTCATTTTCCAATATCTCTAAAACGTTTCTACAAAATGTAAGTCTCTGAGCCTTATTTTCCTCAGTCAGGTGCTGCACTTTCATCAGTTTCATCCATATTTTCCCATAACTTTTACGCAAATCGCGAACTCCATCACGTATGGAGTTCAAAGGGTTCTCTAAAAAATATGGTTATTATCAGCAGACAATTGTAACAATTCCCAGTGAAGAGTATTTAAAACAAGGAATATATTTCAAATTTTACTTAGTGACTTTAGCAAAGTTTCAGGATCTTATTATAGTATAAATTTAATTTATGTGATACATACCCATATAATATAAATATGTCTAGTTCTTCATCTTGATTCTTTGTCTTTTTTTCCTCATCAGGGATTTATCCCTCTGAAGTATTAAATAAACACGTTTAAATGTCATTTTAAACGGTATATGTCTATTGTCGTCTTCTCCATGAATTTCCATGTATTCCCTTCGTGCCGCAGCTGCATTTTTGTTATTTTTAATATATAAAGAGATAATATCAAATGTTTCTTGTTCAGAAGACGCCATATTAAACAATCAAAACAGTTGTTCAGGCAGATTTGTGGCGAAATTAGGAATTATTAAAAACGCCAGGGTTGACATAATTGAACAAAAATGAAGCAACTAATGACAACATGGCGATGCATGGCCTACTAAGTGAAGATGTAGTTTTTAGTATATTCTGTATTCATAAAAAAATAATGTTGTTTTATTACGATTTGTCCGATTGCCTCTGTATACAAAAAAAAATTAATATTAACTTCTGAACGCAGAAATAAAAATGTTGAAGGGGTTATATTATAATATAATATATATAACGGATGAAAATCACTAATAGGGAGGTAGCAATTTATAACGTATAAAAATCGATAATAGTCGTCATATAATTCATTCAATTCTATAAATAGATCAATCGTCAATAATTCGAAAAAAGATACATAGATATAGAAAAATGCATATAAAATCTATCTAGATTTATTCCAATAATCCAAAAACGTATACAAGGTTTTCCATTTAAAAAGTGTTTTTTAAATAATTTTCTTTTAAGTCTCCCTGTATAACTAAAAATAATTTTAAGAAATAATAGACAAAAAGCCCTACAACTTTTGTATTTAACATTTTTTCTCCTAAACTCACAAATAAAAAAGTTAAAAGGGTTAATATTTATAATGGATTACCCTGTACTCGGAATTTGCCAATTCAAAAATCTCACACCTAATATTGCGCCATTACCATTACCAGCAGTTCATTTATACCTTTAGCAAAACGATAATTTACCAGATCATGATAGAGATGTATTTAAAATTTGAGAGTTTTCGATTTAGTAGGGAAATATAAAATATAGATCGAAAGACCGCTTCATTCGATTCTAAATAAAAATGACGATTCTCCTAAAAGAATGATGTTTTATTGCTCTGGTATGCGATAGATTAAAAAAATCGATTTTTTTTTGGTGGTGAAAATAATCGATTCCTCAAAAGATCTATTCAAGACCGTATATCCCTAGTTTTAACGGCCCAAAACAAGAAAAATACTTGAAGAAGGAACCACATAAATTAAAGCAAAAATCAAAAATGCCTTGATAGAAATGGACGACGTTTTTTATACTTTGGAATTTAAAGAGGTAAATAGAAGAATTAATATAAATATTTTTTGTTTTTGTCGTAATCATTTAATAACTAGATAATAATTGCGAACCTATAGAAAAATTATTATTTTTTTGTAACCAAACTTATTTTCAATGCCTTGTGAAACATTAATACATGCCATTAAAATGCCAAGGAAACATGCTGTTTTCAAATTATGTAAACTCCAGTATGGTGTTTATAAGAAAAGATAGAGTTGATGATGTTTCCACGAAAGCGAAACATTATTACTAAAATCTGATTAGACAAATTCTACGCACAAATTTGCTTAGAAATTGTTTTACCAGTTTTGAGAAAATTTGAAGGGTAAAAAAATTATAGATTTTCAGAAATATGCAACTTCTAGTTTTTTCGAAATATCTTAAAAACTGTAAGAACTGTAAAAATTATGCAAGCGGATTTAAGTTGGTAATAGGAGTGTCTAAAACGTTTCCCATTTAACTGTTCCCCCATCTCTCATCTTTTATACCTATCTATAGTTTCCGAGATACAACACATTCCCCACAAATTATGAACACTTGGATTAGTTAAGCAATCCATTAAAAAAATATCCGTTATATCACGTCAATATGTCATTTTCGATCTACAGGCTAACCTAGTCATAATCTAACCTAACCCACCTAACACCAATGTACCGGGTTTTTTATTATATTTTGCCCTCCAGAATAAACAAAATCCTTATACAGGAAAGTTGAAGGATTTTATCTGTATTATCTTTTAAGAATATCAAAAACTTTTAATAATCGTTAAAAAGTTGAAAACTATACATACCCTAATTTTTTTTAAACGGGACAGTATTTCATTAAAGGGCTTTTGATATACCGATTATAAATATACCAGATTTAATACCTTTATCTTTAAAGATTGAAAGATTAAGGTAAATTGCCATAAGACGCAAATATATAAATGTGGTGTCAATAGGAACACCCTTAGACTACTCTAAGGGAATACCTACTTGTACTGAAAGTTAAAGGTATCAAACCCATATAAACGGTAAGACGAGACCCATTTAATAATATACAAGGTGCCCGTTAAAAAAAAATATGAAATGTATATTTTTCAACTTTTTAGTGACTTTGTATGAAATGTTTTGATATTCTTAAGAGTACAGGTAAAATCCTACAATTTTTCTATCCGAAATATTTAACCCTCCAAGTCGAAGGCAAAATATACTAGAAAATCCGGTACCAAGTTATACAATTTCATTGTTATCTATTAATTATGTATATAGATCGCCAGGGGCAGCTAGTTTTTGTATTTTTGCCCTGGTGGAGAAGTGCTGTAGAAACGCCACTGAATATCTGTGTTACAATTTACTCCAAAAATTTAGACCTCTATCCTCTCCAGACAATTTTTCTAGCTACGCCAATGGCGCTGTCATATGGATACGTTATTTTCAATCTATAGGCTAACCTAATCCTAACATAACCGAACCCAGCTTCGACACTATTTGTGCCTTGGCTTGTGGTGATATCTTTACTGTTTTTTTCAAAGGTATACAAATACCCGGCACAACATAATTTTTCTTTACCCCTGTATGTTTAATGGATATTTACCAATTAGGTAGTATTCTTTAACATGTATCTAACAAAAACTCAGATAAATACACTTATGAGACACCTTGTACATTAATTATATTTTTACTATTAGTCGGTAATAAGCAGAAAATATTTACTGCAATTTGCACGTAAGACTACACTACGTCAAAAAGTATACCGCATACCTACCTTTGGCAGCACCAGATTTTTTTTATACTTATTTAAGTAGGTATTTTGAATTTACCTAGGATCCTATGATGCTTATTTTTTTATTATACATACGCAATATAAATCAACTTTGGACCTCCTACCTTAATGTGTAAGATAAAATATCGATAATATCTAAATAATAAACAAAAATAGAACACCGATTTTCTGTATGATAAATTTAATGAGAAGATATTTTTGGATAACTTGTGAGCATATGCTGCGTTGAGCGTTAACGACAATAAAAATATTCCTATGAATCATTGAACAGTCGGAAACATCCGCGTTAAAACAACAAAATTATTGCTAAAATCAATATAGCAAACCCTCTCAAGTTATTTCGCATGGGCGTCTTGAAATTTTGTAATTTGGCCAAGTAAATTTCTACCCCTAGCAACAAAACACAACGCAATACCTGGGATGCAAAATCAATAAAAAAATGACTGCGAAAAAATACAATAAATTAAACCTTCCTTGCAAAAATAAAGACAAAACTCCGCGTGAGACGTGATCAAGTTGTCCCTCTCTAACACGTGCGATTAGATGCAGAGAAAAACCGCGTGTACAAAGATTTCATCAAAACATCTGAAGACCGGCAAAAGAAAAAATCTTCATAACATAACCTACACTTGAATAAGCTCACCGTTTTCACTCGATTTTAACAACTAAAAAAATAATTGTTTCAGGGCTGACGCGTCAGGAGAGAAAATTTAAAAATAACATTTTGTTAAAATTAGCCTAGTGGGACCCTCGCTTTTTAAACAAAATACCGTGGAAAGCGATATTTCTTTAAAATTGTATCATATTTCATGACTAACGCGGATAATTTAGAGTTTCAGTTAAAATTAACAACAAATAAAGCAAATATTAGTATAAAAAGCAAGCTACGCCATATTGGCTAACCCTTAAATAATGGCATTGAAAAAATGTGCAATAAATACAACATTTACGGCTTTGTTTATGTAAAATTATCAATGAAAACTAATGCTAAAGGTGTTACTTACTTCACTGCTGATAGAGACACTTTTTTTACACTTAAACACAGGTAGAAATACCTCAAAATGATCGATAAAAACTTTAATGCAAAAAGGTTCACTTAAATAATTATATTGCCAAGGCGAATCAAGCTCAGACTTAAGTTTGCGACAATAAATCGCCTAAGAACGCATGTTAGAAACACGTAAGAAAGCGACCGTACGTCGATGATCGACTCAGGCCGTCGTAATATTTACTCACGAAGTCCTAGGGGGTGTACTTTCATGCCATTCAGAAAACATAAACAACGAACTTTTGAAATATGTCGGGAAATATATATCTATGACTTACCGATTTTTGTTGTAAAATTGTTCACTTAACACTTAAAAAACACCGAGAAACAGTAATTTTTTTCGTTAAACTAAAATGTTGCAATAAATCTAAATATAATATTTATATATAGATCCCCGCCATTTGCAATTTGTACCGGCTTGGTACAGTCGAGGGTATAAACATTTACACGAACCCACGACTAAAACGGAATAACAAAATCGAGTAAAAAGGTAATACCGGACAAACAAAGCGAGTTTCAGGGCCTCGTACAAAATAAAACAAGTCCGAATTAGGTAGAAATAAACTAAAACGGCCGTGTCAACAGTAAAATAAAAGGCAGAAGCTGGCTCGAAACGAGCCTGGGCGAGCTTTGTTAAAATAGTTTATGTCTGAGAGTGTACGGTAAACAAATGCCAGTAAGGGCGGTGCTGGGAAAAGATTAACATAAAACTAGGGTGGCTTTGGGATGGCGTCACAAAACGTATTAAAAATCAGCTGCACTGTAAAACGTTTTTAAAATTATTGATTGTGAAGAATTTACTGACTACACGACAGTTTTTAAATTTAAAATGTAACTGTATTTTGTTAATGTTGTTAAAGAGACGCCTTGGGATTAGAGTTAAAAATAGATTTTTAATAATAAACATTCCTGTAGTTCCTCGCCAGAAGAGGTAAAGTTATAAATATAACGCGGGTTCGAGATTTATTGTTCCTTTTTTGTTTATTCAAATTTTAATTATATAACACTTATACATTTAAATTAGGTAGGTAGGAATGTATGTAATATACTGTGTACGCAGTCTAGGCGGCTATAACGAAGGCAATGCTACAATCTACATAGGTAGGTAGGTAGGTATTTGTGTTTGATGATATGCGTTGATACCTAATTAGATTTTTTTCCTACTACTTTATTTCTATATGCAGAATACCTACAGGGCGATCGGCGGCCGGAGAGCGCGCAAGGTATTATAGTAAAAAATTGGACTTACAAAGTGTCCGATAGTAGGTAGGTCAAACATTGGGTTGCCATACCTAAGTACCTATACCTTATTTTCAAACTTCAAATAAATTTTAACTACTTATTAGTTTAGTCGATAAAAAAGAAGCCCTCTCCTTTTTGAAATTCCAATCCTCCAGGATACCTATAATAGCTGGAGAGCTCGTGAACCCTCTAGGTATCGGTCTTTCTGTAAGGGTGGACATTTTTATAGCGTTAATTCATAGCACGCTAAGTACGATAACCACGACCTAGCAGGTATCAACCTGCCCGTCATCATCCAGAATATTTTTCAAAGTGTAAAAAAAAATTGAAAATATAACTTGTAGCTGTAAGCTTCAAATTTTAATAGGTACACCGTCTTCTACATAAAAGTACCCACTAGTAGATATCTGAAAATCCGTAATAGATACGAAAAAGTTTCATAAAAAAGTTAAATTTGAAGTTCTTTTAAAATATAATGTTTCCATGTATACAGGGTTTGCTGGGACATCGACTATAAAATTTTAAATGGGACATCCTCTATTTTTGTCCATTACTTGTCTCCTTGTCAAAAAAAACATAAGTTACCAATTTAAACTATAGTCGATTTCTGCGTAGTTTCCGAGATAATCAAGGTGATTTTTTGAAAACTGGAGCTATTTTTCAAAACACTATAAAAAATAGCAAAAATCTAAAATTGGGTGGTAATTTCCAGTTTATAAAGCATCAATGCATATACGGAATACAAAATTTTGGCCCACAACTATACAAGGTGAACATACCTACTACGAAATCACTTTTGCACCTTGTTAAAGTGAAATAAGTCGATTTTTTAAATAGAATACCCACTATGTTTTTATGTATGCAAATGATCATAAAATACCTAAACTCAATGGTTACTAAGAAAATCGAAATTTAACAGAAAATGTTAATTATTTCTTGAATATTGTGATGCTCTATACTCAAAAAAAAAACTATAGAAGGCCATGGAATGGATAATATTTCTATTTGCGTAACTATAGTCCTAATTTTATTCTATATTTATTTATTTCTAAGTTTTAAATTTAAAACCATTATTGAAAATTAATATTAGAAACAAAGTTCTTGAATAACATAACTATCCACATAAACAACATGTAACAACAGATTACATGGAAATAGAAGAACAGGAAAAATCTAAAACAAATGACTATATAATAGCACTTGAATGTTTTCCACAACGTTTCGGACGGCGTCACTATAAGTTCTTCAAGATTTTTTTGTTTTAATTCATTTACAGAATAATTGTTTCGATTTTTATACATTTTATCTTTAAGTGTGACCCATTAAAAATAAATCTGAAGGACGTCAAATCGGGACTTCGCGGGCGGCGGCCATAGAATCTCACCGTTATTTAAATTAAATTGCTCGTTTAAAAATGCTCTTATATCTTCTCCACAGTGCTATGGCGCATTATCTTGTTGATATACCATGTCCCCACGAATATTTTCCGGAAGATTATTAAGTTTTTCCATAATTTGATTTTCTTAAAAGGTTTAAAAATGTCTTAACTAGTGGTCAAAAAACACAGGTCCTATTATGCGGTCTTTTATAATACCACACCACACTTTAACACTTTGATGTCCTTGCCTTTTAATTTTCTTTACCAAATGTTTATTGTTCTCAGAATAGTAGTGAGTATTTTTTTTGTTATGCATTCCCGCAGTGGAAAATATCGCCTCATCTGTCCAAAGGATTTCATTTAAAATCCCTCTCTCTGGTCTGATAATCACTTAAAAATTGAACTGGAAGAAACTTACACAGCTAATATATGTTATATTAGCTGTGAAACTTATATAGCGATATTTTTGGTTTTCTGTTAATATTCGATGAATGCTGGCATTGGCTTTCTATTTAAAGCCAATGATGCTGGTCATGGAAAAATTCAAACCCCTTTATGCATCTCTTAAAGAGTTAGTAGGATATTCAATGAAATATAATAAAAACCTCCATTTGAAAATCTCCATTTTCTTGTTTGGTATCCTTGCCATGCGAAATATTCCGCGATACTCTCTTAATGCAGGTGCTGGACTTTTATTATTATTTTCAATGTAACAGTTATACAAATATAGTCGCTCTACAGATGAGTCATTTTTTAATATTAGAACAAGTAAACACCGATACAAGAAAAAGTTTTTAAAGTCTAATTATTTTAAATTTAAATTATTTCAATAAAACAACCACTAAAAACGCAAATAAATTGAAAAACTGTCAAATTTAAAACAAATAGTTATATTATCCATTCCATGGCTTCCTATAGTTTTTTTTGAGTATGCAGCATCACAATATTCTAGAAATAATCGAGATTTTCTGTTTTAAATTGCGATTTCTCTGTAACCGTTGAATTTAAGTATAGAACAAAAAATCACACATAACCTTAATTATCTCGCAACCTATGTAGAAATCGACTATAGTTTAAATTGGTAACTGTTTATTTTTGACAAGGAGTAAAATAATGGACAAGAATACAGGGAGTCCCATTTAAAATTTTATAGTTGAGGTCCCAGCAAAATTGGGACATCCTGTATACATGGAACCATTATATTTTAAAAGAAATTAAAATTTAAAGAAACTTTTTTTCGTATCTATTACGGATTTCCAAATAGTACAGTGGGTACTTTTATGTGGAATACGGTGTATGTGATTTAGTTCATTTATTTTTAAGTATAAAACGATTATCACAGTGGAGGATTTAGAGGGGGTGAAAGGGGAATCGAAAGGTGCGCAGTACAGGGTGAGCCAACGATTGAAGAAAGTAAATTTACACGGAATAGGTAAAATTTGGAAGCCAATTGTATCTGCTATGGTATAGATATGTTAATTTCGCATAGTTTGAAAATATTTTCAATTATACAGGGTACGACAAAAAAGAAAGGCAACTAAAAGTTGTATTTTTTTTTAAATGGGACACACTGTATTTAACTTGATTTTCAAATTCTACATGAAATTGTAATACTTTTTTGTATAACATGTTATATGGCTAAAGTTGATAGTTTTTGAAATACGTGGCATTAAAAAAAGAGTCAAATTTGATGCACGCGGTTATGATTAGCAATATAACGCCTGTTTGTGCCACTAAAAATAAAGTATTTTGCTTATGCACAGAATAGGCATGGAATAAAAGATTGTTTCCGTAATATTGAAGATATCACATATAGGGAGTCTAAATTCAAATACCCAACTTTAACATCTTTGTACTAATTTATTTCGGATTTTTTTAATCGCACACCCTATATAATTTTATTTATTCTTGTAGGTCATACTGCAACTTTTACTAAATACGTTATATACCTCTCCTCAATAGTTTTCCAAATATTTTTAAGTTTCCGTTATTTTGTAATTGTCAACTGGATCAAAGTATCCATAGTAGATGTAAGTAAAACAAAAGAATTTCATACGAAATAAATAGTTTATTCTCTAAAATGAATCGAAATTAGATTTATTAGATTATAAAATAAAATACAACTAAAATTTCTTAATAAAATTGCCACAAATGAGATAATGATATAAACTTAGGATTTTAACATCATAATCTACAGCATGCAGGACCACAAGAAATATAAATATCATCCATATCATATGAAATTACACCAAGAGTTACACGATGAATATTTTCAAATGCGTTTTAACTTTTGCAACTTAATGATAAGGCGAATAGACACATATCCGGACTCTTTAGAGAATATCATGTTTTCGGATGAAGTTCCATTTAGAAGCAATGGAGACGTGAATAGGGATAATATGAATTATTATTTCCCTCGTAAGAGGGAAGTATTGTAATTGTCCCCAGATGATGAAAAACATTTTTTCTCAATTCCGTGGGTCTGTCTGTCTGTCTGTTCGCGGCGTAGCTAAAAAACTACTAATCCGATTGACTTGAAATTTTGGTTAAAACCTAAGGGGTCATATGGGGATGACCTGGTAACATTCTGATAAAAATCCTATATGGCGAAACAAAATGGCAGCCTAGTGAAAGGTGAAAAAAATTATTATTAAAAAACTACTCATCCAATTTATCTGAAATTTCGCAAAAACATCAAATATTATGTTGGAGTCAACTGGTAAAATTTTGGTACGAATTCAAGATGGCGGAACAAAATGGCGATCTAATACAATATTTAAAAATGCAGTCTAGAAGAAACTGCTTAATGGTTCGATTTCACATTGAGTGCCATAATTAATTGTGGAATAGGGATCAACTAGTAAAATAGTGGTACTAATTCAAGATGGCAGAACAAAATGGAGGCCAAATAAAATGTTTGTAATCGTGAAAAAATTACCTTCTAAGGTTTTACACATCTTTACGCTTTAGTGTCGCTAGATGCCAAAAAATGTTTTATACACTCCGTCGGTCTGTCAGTCACTCTGCCTGTCTGTCAGTTCGCGGCATATCTTAAAGACTACTTACCCGATTTACTTCAAATGTTGGTCAAAAATTAATTTGTCCATTGTCATATGGAGATGACTTTGTAACATTTTGGTAAAAATCCACTCTGGCGGCCTAGTTAAGTCTTAAAAGAATTAATTTTATTATCACAAATTTTGCAAAAACATCAAGGATTATATTGGAATCAACTGGTAACATTTTGGTACGAATCCAAGATGGCGGAACAAAATGGTGGTATAATAAAATTTTTAAAAAATTCAGCCTGAAAAACTACTTATTGGATTGATTTCAAATTGTGTGTCATAACTAATTCTGGTAAAGGGCTCAACTAGTAAAATTGTGCTACTAATTCAAGATGGCGGAACAAAATTGCGGCCAATAAAATGTTTGTAATCGTCAAGAAAATCACCCTCTCAGGCCTGATAATATTTTGGTAAAAATCCAATATTTTGTTAGAGCAGTGAATTACTTGGGGTTAAGATCCAGTAAAAAAACAAGTATTTTTTTTTAAATTGTTGACGTTTCGCAACTCAACTGTTGCTTCCTCAGGACACATATAGATCCTATCTCCTGCATGATACCCATATTATCAGTCTTTGCCTACTCCGTTGTTCCGGATATATTTCCCAAATATTAAGTTTCTAAATGGTTTTCGTTAACAATCCTCTTGTTGTTATGTTAGAGTGGTGTACTGTTTGGGGTTAGGATCCAGTAAGAAAAAAACAAAAGTCTATTTTTAAATAGTCGACGTTTCGCAATTTTATTGTTGCATCTTCATGACACAATGTAGATTCTATATCCAGCATGAAACCTATATTATCAGTCTTTATGTATTCCGTTTGTCCACAGATATTTCTTAGATATTAAGTTTCTAAATGGTTTTCGTTAACAATCATCTTGTTGTTAAGTTAGAGCGGTGTATTATCTGGGGTTAGGATCCAGTAAAAAAACAAAAGATAGTAAATTATCAATTCAAGTTTTGAAAAACCTCGTTTGCCACTAGGTCTAATAATTGGGAGAGTAAAAATAATTAATTTAACAATAAATAGCACTGGGGTAACATTCCACTCTATTGCAACTACACGCTTTAAAACAGAGGTTTTTTTAGTTATGAGCAGACCATGAAGGTCGAAAGCCTAAATGCTAGATACCGTGATTGCTTTAAGTAAAGATGGAAAGATTTGTACTTTTAGTAAAAATGCCCTTGTCATAGGACACTTGGACAATCTTTTTTTAGGACTATGGCGGGAATACTATCAAAGCCAGAGGACTTTAGTTTTGAGAATACGTCATATTTTTTTAAACCTGAAGGTAATTTTGTACGTATTGTAAAGCAAAACTGGTATTGATGGATGGAGGAAGAGAAGGGGAAGGGTTACAGCAGAATTTGCTGCGAATAATTTTGGAAAACGCTCAGCTTTTGCTTTAGACGTAAAGACGATTTCATCACCAGAAGTCGGGGAAAGATGGGAGGAATGGAGCTTTGCAGAATTTTTAACTAATGTTTTTGGTAAGTGATCAAAAAGATTGGCTAGGATTTTGATAAGAAAGAAGTCTGCCTTTTAGGCGCATGCGAAAGCATTTTTGGCATCTGCTGATTTTTTAAAGTAGGGTTCTTAACGGATTTTCTCTTGTCTGGCTGCGTGACGTTATCGCAGGATTTTAAAAAACAATATTTATTGTTGAATGTGGCAAAAAGGTTTCTTTCTATACCTAATTGAATTAAATCCGAGATTTACAACAGAACAAATTTCAGAAGGATTGCTGGAAAAGAAACAAAAATCATTCCAAGGGAAAAAAATGAAATCTTGTAACCCATCCGAATCAGCAGAATTATAGCGCCAAATGTTGCATCCTCCCAAAGCTAACGAATTTGACGATGTTGAACAAAAACAAAATGTGACAATTTTATTTATGGAATATATAAACCATTTTGTATAAAATATTTCTCCATTACAAATGTCTTACCCACTTTTGTTTTAGAAACATGTCCTTTTGTTCCAAGTAACGACTACTCCTCGGGATCTGAAGTTGAATTGATATTACCTGTAAAGAACGTCTTGGGTTGCTTTAAGAACAAAGTTTCATATTAGATTTGTGTTAATTTCACCAGACAGCGAGTGAATGATGTCGAAATTGACATTCATTATTTCTTGTACTAGCTTCGGCATTATCGCTAACAGCATCATAATCGCTTGCAACAGCACCATTTTAAAAAATGTCAAAGAAAATCTCTTCGTTTTTACATCCCTCGTAAAATGGAAGTATTGTAAACATGAAGAAAATCACACTCCGAGATTTTTTCAGATTTCACGTTTCGGGGTCCCTAGATACCGGAAAAAATGTTTTCTCAATTCCGTCGTTTTATCTGTCGGTCTATCTGTTCGAGGCATAGCTGAATAACTACTTAACCGATTAATGAAGGAATGACCTGGCAACATTTCGGTAAAAATCCAATATGGCGAAACAAAATGGTGGCCTAGTCAAATGTTAAAAAAATATTACTAAAAAACTATTTATCCAATTTACCTCAAATTTTGCATAAAAATAAGGTATTAGGTAGTAATTAATTAGTAAAATTTTGGTACGAATCCAAGATGGTGAAACAAAATGGCGACCTAATAAAATATTTAAAAATTCATCCTGCAAAATCTACTTAATAGATTAATTTCAAATTCTGTGCTATAAGTAATTAGGGTAGAGAGATGAACTGGTAAAATTGTGGTACGAATTCAAGATGACGGAACAAAATGGCCGCTAAATGAAACCGTAATTGTGAATCTGTACGTCTCAATTCCATTGGTCTGTCTGTCTATCAGTTCGCGGCCTAGCTAAAAACTAGTTACCGTTTTGACTTCGAATTTTGGTCAAAAGTTAAGGGTTATATTGGGACCTAGTAATATTTTGGTAAAAATCTGATATGATGGAACAAAATGGCGACCTACAAGTGAATTGTTAAAAAAATGTTTTATTAAAAAACAAATTATACAATTTACGTCAAATTTTGCACAAAAAACAAGTATTACGTAGAAATGAACCGGTAATATTTTGGTACGATTCTTGGATTCCAAAATAAAATGGCGACCCAATAAATTATTTTAAAAAATTATTCTGAAAAACTAATTAAATTAATTTCAAATTTTGGGCATCCATTAAGTGTGATACAAAGATAAACTGACAAACTTCTGGTACGAATTCAAGACGGCGAAACAAAATGGCAGCCAAATAAAATGGCTAAAAGTCAATATAAACAATATTATTTAACTGACTTGACAATTTTGAATTGAATCTTAATTAATCTGAAAACTGAATGTGGTAAAGGGACGGGGATTAACCGGTACGAATTCAAAATGACGATCCAAATGGCCGTCTTAAAAAATCAGTGTAAAAATTACTTATTTAATTTATGTTAAATTATGTCCAACAAATAAGTGTAGCATATGTAGAAACTGATAAAATATTAATCAATATTTCCACCATATTGAAAATGGCGCCCAATAAAAATGATTAAAAAGGCAGTATTTTATATGACTATATGTCGAATTAAATTGGGTTACACTTTACTATGCCTAATGAAAGGATAGATTTAAAACGAGGAAACTTTCGGGTAAATGAATTTTATTGATTTTTAGTTTTCTTGCTCCGCTTTTCTCTGCGATACCTCACTCGACAGGCGTAATCGTTTATTTTCTTTATTCGATTCCAGTTTTTATTTCGCAAAATAGGAGAATGATCGCAAAAGAACTGAAATCGATACGTACTGATTTTAACAAGGCTCATAATTTTTTCTCATGAACAGGAGACATTGTCGCCCCCTTTGCTTGCAGCTTTGGGCGGGCGTACCACTCGCACTTATGGTAGCGCCGCCCGGTTCTGTATATATTTAACTGAAGTGCCGCATAAAATCAGTTATGATGATAGAAGAAATCAGTTATGATGATGGAAGCCCTGACGTTGAAACTGCCGCTGAAGCACGTGTGTTGCTCAGTTAAATATACTGAAAATATTAATTAATTATTTGTGTTTCATGTTTTGAATTGCTGAAATCTTTAAATAGTGAATGTATCACTAACAATACATTTATTCTATTACACCTATTTTGCTGTTTCGTACCGCCTCTTTCGCCGAAAAAATATATCTATAAACATGTAGCTTAATCGAAAAGATTTGAGATGTTTGCTATTATTAATGTTTATCTTATTTTTATTAACTAGCCTTATAATAATACCTATTTTAAGTAACACGTGCATCAAGAAGTTTGAAAAATTTGAACCGCAATCACAAGTGTGAGAAAAATACCTTAATACTTGAGTTACATGTAATATTTTCTACGATCATGCTATTTCACAAAAAAATCAGTGGCGGCTCGCGGGTGAAAAAGTAAGTGAAGTGCCAATGAAGCAAGAAAATATCGCAATAATTTTTTTTCCAGAATTTTTTTTATATGTGGAGGGGGTAGAATATTTTTTTACGACTTTTTGTATACTAAATCAATTCTCCTATCCTTCATAGCAGCAAATTTATTTATAACATCCTCATAAAATGGATGAGTTGCCCTAATCTCCTCCAGAAATTTCTTTTGAATTGAAATATTGCCAAGAGAAGTAAGACTTTCTTGAGATATTGTATTTCTTAAATAAGTTTTTACACATTTGAAGCAAGAAAAACTTCTTTCCACTGAAGCACTTGTCGACGGTATTCTCAAAATAAGGGAAAACAATTTATATGCTTCGGTAAAAATATATTTATTTTTATTAATTTTTTCCCTTGCTCTTGCAGCGATATATTCCAATTACTCTCATTGACAAAAATAAGACCAAGCCCATTTGTAAGTCGTTGACTTTTTGAAAATATTTCCCCATATAACTGTAACAAATTTTCAAACGGGCCAGTCCGAAAATTTAAACTATATTCGGAAAATTTAGCAGAACCTGTCAAACATGAAAATGTAAGTTTTTCACAGTCTTGAAATTTTAGTGTCATTTCCATTAAAATATGGTCCAATATTTCATAAAAAAGGGTTCTATACTTAGCCCTAATTTCTTCAGGTGAAAGCTTAGCAAGCTCACGTTTGTAATGATTTATTTCTGTAATAGAATTTGCTTTATCAAACATGGTATTAAAAGAATGTTCATTTCTTTTTTACAGAACGTCTCACGACAGCGTTTTATATTGGATATGCAAAAATGAATGTCAAGTGATTTTTTTTTGAAGAACGTCAAATAGTATGTCCGTGATTGAGAAAATGTCATTAAACACTCACATCATTTATCTCACCTAAACACCCTTTCAAAGGCGGATTGTTTTTTCATTCAGTCTTTTAATTTATTTCAGTCTTGAACAATCACATTTACTAACTTCGAATTTGAAGTTGTAACAACACCATAAATAAATATAACACAAACAGTCAAGTTAGTTAGATCAGTTAGCTGCTACCAAATTTTGATATTGCCATTTGAATTACCCCCACTTGCAAATTTTCAAATCGACACAACAATTAGAGGTAGGTAAAAAGCGATTACCAACCGCTTTTTAGCTGATCAGATAAGCTCTATGGTGTCAAATTGTATCATTATCCGAATTAGATATAGTTACAAAATTTCAAATCTATACAGTTAAAAGTAGGTTAAATTCGATCGGTACCATTTGTTACCATCGATCAGCCCGATGGCACCAGATTATTTTATTATCGTCCGAAATATGTACGCTTGAAAATTTTCAATTCTTCACAACATTTAGAAGTAGGTTAAAATCAGGCGGTACCATCGATCAGCACGATGGTATCAAATTATTATATTATCATCCGAATTATGTTCAAATCGATACAACAATAAACTGAGAAGTAGGTTAAAATCGACTTCCTAGATTTATTTAGATCCGGTAGTTACATACAAATGAACCTAATAAATGTTTGTTAAAAGCAAAATTTAAACCAGTGAATGAAAATTTTACAATATGTATTTACATAACATGCAAATTATAATTAAAAAACCGGTAAATTTCAGTTACCCGGAAATTAGGAATAGAGAAGTGTGACTCAATTTAACTCAGTGCATAGTCATTTAGTAACACATATATACTGTTTTCTCAAACACTTTTCGGTACCATCTGTTCCTGATATTAGATTCCTATCAATATTGTATCAGTTTCTACTTATGCCATACTTGATTATTGCGCATAGTTTAAAATCAATTCAATAAGTAGTATTTACATTGACAAACACCCCCCATTTTGAACCAAAATTTTATTTGGCCGCCATTTTGTTCCGCCTGAAATTTGTACTACAACATTTCCAATTTCTCTCTATATTACACTTAATGCTTGCACAAAATTTAAATTTGATTTGTTTATTATTTTATTAGGCCGCTATTTTATTTTGCTATCTTAAATTCATACCAATGTAAAACCTGAGAGGGTAATTTTTTCGCGATTACAAACATTTAATATAGTCGCCATTTTATTTCGCCATCTTGAATTAGTACCACAGTTTTACTAGTTTGAAATCAGTCCATTAAATAGTTTTTTTCAGGCTGAAGTTTTAAATAATTTATTAAGCCGCCATTTTGAATCGCCATCTTGTATTCGTACCAAAATGTTAAAAGTTGATTCCTACATCATACTTAAATTTTGTGCAAAAACTGAAATAAATTAGATAAGCAATTTTTTAGTAATAATTTTTTAACATTTCACTAGGCCGCCATTTTATTTTGCCATATTGGAATTTTACCAGGTCATCCCCATAGTCAATCGTGTAAGTAATTTTTCAGCTATGTCTCGAACAGATATACCGACATACAGGCAGACAGACCGACGAAATTGAGAAAACATGTTTTTCGGCATCTAGGGACCCTGAAACGTAAAGATCTGAAACAATCTCGGATGGTGATTTTCTCACGATTACAATACTTCCCTTTTACGAGGGAAGTAAAAACGTTATAAGACGAGAAAAAATAATTCCTGCAATTAAGGTTTCCAGTACCGGAATCTCGAAATCAGTTTACTGTTTCAAAAATCTCGGGATTAAAACCGCGATCTCGAAAAATCCCTACATTTAATAATGCGATGCCACGGAAGAAATGCAACGTGAACGTTCTCACTTACATCACGTATCAATCGTTCGATCGCTACCTTGTCTGTGATTTCCATAAATTCACTTTTGTTGTCAGCGGCTCCCAAAACACGTACACAATTAGTAACGAAGTTCCTTTAGTAGTTTTTAAAATATAATTTAGTATGCGTATTTACAGCAATTTTAGCATCTTTCTTAAAGTTTTTAAAAACCATTATTATATATCGGAAACTATATAACACTTATCCTTGGGAAATCTAAAAAAGCAAAATGAGATGATTTGCAGCTTGTAATTTTGCAGTGTTTGGCAGAACACACCATACCATTGACTTTTCTAGAAGTGTTCATATTTTGATATTATTTTTTTATAACATCTTTAAATATTTAAATTTAATTTATACTTTACTATGGCGGCCGGCGCTTTCGAAGAACTAAAAACGCCGCCACTGCACACGACTATGTCTGAAATAATTATGCCACTCTCCAGCCGACCCAACGCTGCTGAGTTGATAGATTCTCCGCCCAAATTGAGGTTGTGTGATGATTTGCGCGCCGAACGGAAGTGCGGTATCTGTATTTATTAATCTGTGCCGAGAGCGTTGTATGGCGCTGGGCTCGAAGTCATTGAGTACGCGTTGACATGGCAACATCGTAGGAAAATCGTAAACTAAACATAGCACCTCCAGCAAAGTCGAAGCGGTTTGCGCCACTGTTGTAGTTGTTATAATAAAGTTCGATTGAAAGTTTTAAAAAAACATGCCGCAAACGGTCAAGTAAAATATTTATTCGAGATGTACAGTTTAGTTTTTACCAATTAGGTGAATAAATGTAAAAGCTAAAATTTTAAGAGATATATAATAAATATAGTTAGATGTTTGCTTGTTTATTTTTCCTGTTGAAGTAGTACTTCACCTGAATAGCTGCCACTGAAAAAAATGTGTAATAACTTGCGATAATTTTTATCCAGGTTGATATCACCGCACAATGGCCGATTTTTTACGGAAACATGGCAATAAATCAAAAGCAAAAAAAATCAGCTAGAATAATATTTCTTAGTTTTTCAGTAGTGTTGTCTACGGACGCATTTTTCCTTGTAACAAGTTCACAATATTAGCAAAATTTCAGATACAATTCTGAAATTTATATTTTAAGTGTATATTTAATTTAAAATATTTCCGCAAAACCTATTATTAACATTGTATGTGTTAAAGTGTATTATTTAGTATAATAAAATAAAGGTAAAAATAAACATATCGAATTTGAGGTTTGGATACTTTAAATCACTTGATTAAAAAAATATACAAACCCAAAGCCTACCTTTTGAATAGCAGCAAACCGTAAAATAATGCCACCCCAAGGAACCAAATAGTATTTTTAGTTCATTGTAACCCGCTTATGGCATTTTATTTAATGATTTTAGTTTTTTCAGTTTCCATAAAAAGATATTTTATGCATGGAAATGAATGAAATCGTGTATATTTTATATACATATATTATAATTATTGCTTTATTTCCCAAACAACCTGTGGAGAGACAATCATAATTTAATCGAAGGATCTTTCAAAACAAAAATCTATATTCATGACTCTTTACTCTTTTCACAACTTTCGAGTACAAAAACCTACTAAACTAATAAATCGGTTATAGTCACCGCTCCAAAAGGGCTATTTGTTGTATTTGTGACGCAACTGAAGGTATCGGCACAAAAGTAGGTAGAATGTTTTTGTGCCATCAGTTCATACCTTTTTGGTATCAATCTACTTTGCTCAAGATTACCTACAGCCCCGGAGAAAAATTGAGCTTAATTTATAAATGCCATTTTTGAAATATTGAAATATTTATTATTTAGTATAAAAATGCACCTCCTATAGCAAACAAACACCAAATAGTTAGAATAGGTAGCCCCGGAAGAGTTCAAACTTGTAGCAAAAATAAATGTCAAAATTTACTTTATCAAACCTGATACTTTGTAAATTAATAATTTATTATATAATATGTTGAAGTACACACTCACCAAGATGTTTGATAGAAAGTCTACAGTCAGTACTGTAATAATGTCATAAATAAAAGCTGAAATTTTATGTATGTGTAATCAAACAAAATGTTAGAAGCCATTTTCAAGGGATTAGCATCCATGCAGGTTTGTTTTTTTTCTAGATATCAATACTAGTTTATTGTTTTCTGTAAAGACATACATTTAAATGTAAATCATATTTACCCCACTAAAATGTTCTAAAGTTTATACTTCCAAGACCCACACTGACGTTGGAATAGAAAAAAATGTATATATATTTTTAATTCTTGTCAAAGAAATCTTACTATCTTTAAACTTAGTAATAATACGAACAATAATGTTACCAGATCCAAATTATCAGATATTTTCGGTCTCTACACTATTTATATTATTGTTGATGTACACTGTTTCTTTTTAACCCTTTCGCGTCGACTTTATTTTTAAAATTTTTTATTTCAAATTACTGTTGGGTTATATATATGTCCCAGAGCAAATTCAAAAAATTCGGACGGGAGCTGGTCGAATCATATTTGAATACTAAGTTGTCCCACACGCTTTCTAATGCTTTAGGAGCAATTTTTGTATTACGGGTTGCCGATATTTATAGGTTAGTTTGTATTTAGAGTAATTAAGACTGCCACGTGTTGTTGTTTACTGCAGAATATAAGCCATTTTTCCAGAATTACGTTAAAATAATTGAATATAGTGTTTGGACCATGACCAGGTAAGTTTTATAAATACCTTGGCCCAGTTTTATCATAATATAATTCTATTTTTTTTGGCTTTTTATAAACAAAAGTTGCGTCGGGACATATATGTCCCAGCCGAATTCTTTTTTGGTATGTTATTGTCCCACTAGTGTTTTACCGACACATATTTTTAGGCGGCGATTTTTAACCCAAAAAGAGTTAGAGGCTCTCGTGGAAGAAGGTTTATCTGATGTATCTTCCGAAGAAGACCCATTCCAAGACAGTGGGTCAGAATACTTAGAAGAGGATACTTCTTCTAGTGATAATTCTAACGTTGGAGAGACTATTTCAAAGCGTAAAAAAGTTCTAAAAAAAAAGTCTAAAAAAATCTAAAAAAATTGAGCCGACTTTTTCGGACCATACTGAAGCTTCGACGTCTTTTCATAATGGTGAAAATGAATTTTCTAGCAGCTCTGACAGTTCGGATGACGAACTTGTTCAACTAGATACCCCCGCCCCTTCAGCAGACAATATTGTGATATGGAAAGAAGTTGTTGATTTCAATCCTCGCTTCAAAATTCCAGAGGAAGTTAATTGTACCCTGCTGGCTAACGTTCATCGAGAATCAACAGAGCTAGATGTATTTCTACAACTAATGCCACCTTCATTATTCATATATATCGCGCAGTGTACCAATGAGCGTTTAAAAATTTTGGAAGAGGTTAAAAAGAAAAAACAAAAAGAAACAGATTCATATGAAATTATGATTGTTACTGGATGTTTTCTTATAATGGCTTATAATAAATTACCTCAAATTCAACATTATTGGGCTTCTCATAAGTCTTTGGGAAATGAAGCAATAAAACAAGCAATATCAAGAGATAGATTTCGACTTTTATCTAGTAAGTTGTACTTCAACCAGCCTAAAAAGCCAACTGATGCCAGTAAAACTTATTATGTTGACGAGTTAGTTTCCTGCCTAAAATATACTTTCCCTAAAGCTAGAACTGAAAGTAAATTTCAGTCCATTGATGAGTCGATGACAAAATTTAAAGGTCGTTCGTCTCTCAAGCAATATTTGCCATTAAAACCGATTAAACGAGGCATTAAAATATGGGAGCGATGCGATTCTAAAACAGGTTATGTATACGATTTTAATATATATTCAGGAAAACAAGCAGGCCCTGTAGAAGGTACATTAGGTGAACGGGTGGTGAAAAAATTAACTGAAACTCTGAGAGAAAAGGATGTACTTATCTGCTATGATCGGTTTTTTACATCTGTCGAGTTGATGAATTCTTTACCTTTACCCCAAGTCGGTACGTGCATTTCTAACCGTAAAAATATGCCCAAATTTGAGAAAAGAAAAATGAATCGAGGAGAAATGCAAACACTGTGCTGCGACCAGGGAACTATAGCTTTTCTTTGGATGGACACAAAAGAAGTGACGTTGCTTAGTAACTGCCATACAGACCAAATAGTTGAAACTGAGAGGAGTGCCAAGGATGGAACTAAAAAAAGGTACCATGCCCGGAAGCAATACGCACTTACAACACTTACATGGGTGGTGTGTATCTATCTGATCAACTAACTGGACTATATGACATCGACCGGAAATCATTGAAATGGTGGAAAAAGGTATATTACAAGCTGTTTTCAAGGAAGTTCGAAACCGAGACGTTCCATTTTTGACATACATGGTCGATTTAGCAGAACAATTAATTGGAGCTGGACGAGAGAATGCAGCTGTAACACGCAAAAGATCATTTGGAAGAACAACGATCTCATCAGCAAACCTCATCAATGTGGGAGATCATCTCCCAATTGTTTCAAAAACTAGAAGGAGATGCCGAAGATGTGCTCAACAAAATAGAGAAAAACGTACAGTAATAATATGTTCCGCATGTGACGTGCCCCTGTGCAAGGACTGTTTTTCATGTTACCATTCCTAAATAAGCCTTATATTCTCATTTGTGTTAAAAACAATACAGTTTTAGTTTTTCGTAGATATGCCTTTGTTTTACTACTGGGACCTATATAGCCCATATTTTAATACTACTGGGATATATATAACCCACGTTGTAAGTTTTGTATTCTTATAAATAAAATTAAATTTGAAGTATTATGGGCTTTATAGGGCCTAACAAAGTTAAAATATTCGGAAAAATATTTAAATTTCCAGATAAAAAAAAGTCGCCTTTTTTTCTCTGGGACATATTTAACCCAATCGACGCGAAAGGGTTAAGAAATGAGATTTCAGATGCTGTCCTTTGAATGTCTTTCTCTTTTTCATTTGCCAGTTTCCGCGGTCAGACAAAAATATTTCATCTGCGAATATTTAAATAATTCCGCATTCCACTAGCGAACAGCGAAGTGAAAACCGGAGGAAAACTGTAGCTGCGATGCAATATGCGCAGCAGGCACTGGTGGCGCAACTGTTCAGTATATAAAGTAAGTGAAAGAGCAAATAGGCCACCATAGGCGCCATGAATAGGTATTTCTTTTGCTAGGCAGAAAACGCAAGATTTAATGCCGCGGCTGGTATTTCATAGCCGAGCTGGGAAACCAGCCAGGGCATTAAATCTGCTGTTCGACAAAACCGCTAAAATTGTGCTATTTTTATATTTAAACCTCTATCTAAATAATTATTTTGTATTTACCTATTGCCATTGTCAATTTTGATTCCTTTTTGGATTACATTACTTACATTATTACATGAACGAAAGTTTTATACCTTCTGGGCCTGTAAATTGTCATTAAAGAGCTGCTTTTCATGTAATTCCGGGAAAAACAATTATAATACCTGTTATGCATTTAATTAAATAAAATAAACATTATACATTCATACATACATTCTAAACAAAAAAATATTTATTTAAGTTCTAGTTTTATATTTTTTCAAGGATAAAAGTTAACTGCCCGCCCCTGGACAAAAGGCGGTACTGATTTAAACATATACAGGGTGTTAAAGTTTTAACTGTTTTTAAGTTTCGTTCATCGACCTCATCCATTTCTAGAGATATCATTCAGTGGCGTATTTAAGGAGGGAGTTTGAGGTTAATCCCCCAAGCCACTTTTATTTAAGCTTAAATGGTACAAAGAATATAAAATAAAGAACATTTTTACGGGCTTGGCGGGCAAATCCCCAAAGCAGGTGTTAATTCCTTATAAATTAAAGTAAAAACCTTTTTTTTTAATTTCTCCAAAAAATTCACTTATGTGAAAAAGGTTTTCTTTTAATTATTAAACATTTTCATCATCTCAACCCCCCAGAAGCTATGTCTATATATACGGCACTGATTTCATTCAAATTTGGCATACAGTAATACTATGAGGAATGTCTACGAAATAGCTATAATACATTATAGAAAATTCTACACAGACTACAGGATGAGAGTTTTCCCAGCTCGTAACCCCTTTTATAAAATTTCTCATTTTCCAGAGTATGTTTCTTGGGACAGAATATGTTTATATTAAACATTTATTACAGGTAGTCTGACATAAACAAAAAGAATTTAAAACCTCTAATCTTTTCCAAATAACTTTCTTACAAAATATTTTAAAAATTATAGAAATAAGGATACTTTCCTCCTTAGATCATTTCAGATTTTCATAATTTTTGTACAACCTGTATAAATAGATCAGATACCAACATTGTTTTCGAATTTTCAAGGCAAGCGAAACTTTTTATGAAGCGTATATTTTTCTCCTAAAATGCAAACTAATAACGTTTACGGGTATAGTTAAGTCCATTCGGGGACATAGTGTATACATTTGTTACACGGAAAATAGCGAGGGTACCAATGAAGTACTTACCTTACTTTTACTGCCTGTGATTGCAGTATTGGTGGGATCTCACTTTTTCTCTTAAACTTATTTTTTAAAATACGGACGTGGATTTTTATTTTTACATGCCTGTTCATACATTTAAAGTATCTACAATTATCTTTTCTGAATTTGGCAAAATTCTCATTTCCCATCTGTCTTCTAACATATTGTCTCTTATGGAAAGTTCTTAAATCTGGAATCCAAACATTAAGTTTGATATATATTTAGATTTGGTAGGTCAAATGTTTCTTAGAAACGAAATTAAAAATCCAGGTCCATATTTAAAGAACAAAATTGACAATAGGTGCCCGTTTAGGAAACGTCAGAATTAAAATTTGACAGCACCACACAAATTGCAAAAACTTGCTTTAAGAATGTGTTTACAGATTTGAATAATTGTGAAAAATAAAACAGTTATATAAAATATATAAACGCATTTTTATTTTTTTTTTCTAAATATCTCAAAAACATTACAACAGCTAATTAGGTTGTTTTTGTTTTCAGTAACTGTATAGTAAATAATAGTTTATATGATTCAGATTAGCATTTTTTCATCTATGTTTGTCTCGCCCATTGGTAGTTCATGGGTAAAGAAAGAGTGAAATCATCTCTCCTCCAGTAATAGTTGAAACTAGGAGAACTATTGTAAAACAACAAGACTTGTAAGGAAAATTTGCTCCCTCTAGGTCTGTGCAGAAGACAAAACATCATGCAAAACAAGAACGAAATATAATATCTCCTAAACCTCACTATAAGAAAATATATTGCTGCTTTGTATTATTTAGCAAACATTACCTCCTGCTAAAATAATTTCTAATAGGAAATTGAAATTTTGAGTTTTATTTCTGGGCAGCGGCAAGCTATCTACATGTCTTTCAATGAGAAACTGTTTTTTTGTTAACTGTATAAAAATGAACATCAGCTTTAGAAAATTGGCTACTTCCAATTAAATTTAAATATGGCCCGAGTGTTATGAAACTTAACGAAATTTATTTACAAAAAATATGAAACAGAAATGTATAAAACATTTAAATGTATGTGCATTAACACAATAAATAACTGTTATAGTAGGTATATAATAAAGCTCCTTAAGTCTTAATTCAATCCAAAAACCAGGTATAGAATCCTTTTACAATACTGTACTTCCTCCTAAAAAATAAATAAAAGAAATTTAACCTTCATATAGACATTTAAATATCTCCAAAATACTCACAAAGTGCTATAAATTGTTTTGGTAAATTTTATATTCAAATGTAACTACACAAGTCTTACCATGCACTCTTCCTTGTTTCCACATTTTTCTATATATTTTTGTAACACGTGTTGCAAGTTATACTTTGGATTTCGGCACTCACTTAAGGCTGATGCATTCTCTTCTATCAATAAGGCTAACAATGATAAAACGTGTTCATGACTAGGCTGTCGTTCTTTAGATATAAGAGAGATCAAAATTGGGACATAATCTAGAAATACGAGGCGACCTGAAATATAATATTTAGCCATACAGTTATTAAGTTCTAAATAACTAAATAAAATTTATTAAAAATTCACATAAACACTAGTAAACCTGTTATATCATCTACAAGTCTTAAGAGATCAATCTTTAAATGAAGCTTTTGATACTTTCTACCGAATTATTTCATATTACTTTGATTCAGCATTTCTAGTGAAGAAAAATAACTCTGTAGGATATAAATAGCAAAAAACTCAATTAAATCCTGAATTAACCTATAATTAGCTAAAAGAAAGAATAACATTATTTGCTGATTTGGATAAATATGAAAGTATCTAAATGCAAGTAAACAACTAAACGTAATATATAGATAAAAATTAAAATTATTCGAGAGAAACGAAAATGATTTAAAAATTCTTAAAGCAGAAAATAAGTCGAAAGTAATGTGGCAGTGTATTAAACGCGTCGAAAAAAATTATAGTAAGCCTCCTCCTATTGAATTTTTCATTAATGGGAGAAAATTAACCGATTTTGAAATAGCAGAAAGATTTAATGCACAGTTTACATTATTGACAGACGATATACCTGGACTATGCTTTTCTTGAAGACAATATATTCCTTTCTGTAACAGATCTCTTTTCTTTTCTCCTGTTTGTAGCGAGGACATTGCAAGTGTAGTAAAGACTTAAAAATTGTAGTTCCCATGGCCACGATGGCATCTCAAATAACATATTGAAGCAGTGCATATGTTTTATGAAGGATATATTATGCTATTTGATAAATTTTTCAATAGAGAGTGAAATATTTCCTGATGCATTGAAGCTGGTAACTATTATTACTTTATATAAGAAGTGTGATCATAACAGTTTTGAAAACTATCGCGGAACAAGGCTGTTAAATAGTATATCTAAAATTTGTGAGTTGGTGATCAAGGATCAACTTGTATCATTTTTTATAAAAACAAATTATTATCTCCTTGTCAATAAGGCTTCACTTTAAATAAGAGCACGAATGAGTTTCAACGAATACTTGTCGACTCTGGATAAAAAGTGTATGGAATTGTAAGGGGGAAACCATTAAATTTTTTAAAATCATATTTGTTCAACAAAAAACAATTAGTAATGGTTAATGGAATTAAAAGTCAATGTACTGCAACTCAAAAGGGTGTCCACAAGAATCGATTTTGGGGCCTTTTCTATTTTTGATTTTTGCAAACGATCTGCTAACTTTTATTTTAAATATATCATAGAATGTTTTTGTAGTTTCATATGACAGATGAAACTTATATTTTAATAGTGAATAAGAAATTGGATTTATTAAAGGCAATAGCAGAAGTGGTATACAACAGAGTATTACTCTGGTCTCATAAAAATAAACTTACATTAAACAAAGAAAAAACTACATTATTACATTTTTCCTAATGATACTAACTTAGATTTATTTGAAGAGTTGGACATGCATTTGAAACAAGCAGATAAAACCAGATTATTGAGTGTAACTTTTCTAACCTTAAATGGCTACTACATATCGAGGAAGTTTGCACTAAATTACTCAGTGGTTGTTATGGACTCAAATTAATGTCTATGCTTTGTAGTCGAGAGGTAGTTTTGACTTCGTATTATGCAAATATTCACTCGAGAATTCGATATGGCATATTAAATTGGGTAGGAGTGCATATATTAATAGAGTTTTCCTTTTGCAAAAGTTTGCTGTCAGACTGATTGCTGGGTTGGGGTATAGGGACCCATGTAGGGATGCGTTTAACATTGTTTCAAAGTGTTAGATATGGTCATAGTTATGAAACACATCAAAAATATATTTTTTCTGCAGGTTGTGATTTATGTAACAAGTTAAATGATCATATTAGAAATGCTATTAATATTAACATATTCAAAAATCGTCTAAAGAAACATCTCCTTGAAAAAAATTGTTATTTGTTGCAGGAGTTTAGTTAAAGGAATGTGTGTGTTATTTTTTCTTTTTATATATTTTTATGTTTCAGTGTATGTATATAAATTAATGTTATTTTTTATCATTGACCTTTTCTTCAGTTATTGTACTACAATTTTAAATTGAAGAAATAAACGATTTTTGATTTTGATTTTACAAAAACTACTTTCTTCAATATTCACATATTTGTCTGTTTCTAAAAAAAAGTCACTAAGTGTAAATCTGTATGTGAAGTAAATCAATATTTGTTCATTTATCAACCTTTGAACTTTCCTGATTTATGTTACATCATACCAGAGACAGATTGTACTCTGAATTATACAGTTATACATCACTCTATTGATTAAAAAGTTCTTCCTGGAAGGATGATGGTACATGACTCAGTTTTTTAGAATATGTTCTTAGAGATCTGCTTGAAGTGGTCATATGAGCAATGATGGAGTTTGCTTTTTGCAGAGCTCTATTAAGTTACCTCTTTCTCTTCTTTCCCTGAGGGTTGAAAAATCTAATTGTTTCAATTGTTCTGTGTGTGGCATATTTTATTTATTCAGGTAATTTTGTGCATCTTCTTTGAACATTTTCAATCTATTTTATATTATTAACAGGGTTCCAAACAGTGTGACATAACTCCATTTTTGGTTTGATGTATGTGACAATACCTAACTAAAAGTTCGGAGTCACTGCTAAAAGTTTCAGTGGATAGGAGGATCAAAGTATTTGTCTTTTTTATTATGGCATTAATATGTGTCTCCCACTTCACGTCAAGTGATGATGATTCCCAGGTCCCTCTGCTGTTCTTCTTGCAGATTTTATTTTGCTATACTAGCACTGTTAAACCAGAATTGATATCATCTATGGATTTATCAATAGAAACACCACGTTTTTTATTTGGTCATTCCACAAACACCAATGTTCCCATGTAATGAAACATTTCTAATTTGGGCTCAATAACAATATAAAATATAATTGTCATCTTTCTTTTAAGATTTAAACATTCATTTGTTTCTTAGACTCCCATGATGAATTAATTTTTGTTCTTTCATAGTCGATGTTTATAAGAAGTGTGGTAAAATAAAATGTGTGTTAACTTGGCTATTTCTGGTTTATTTTCGAAAATTTTAAAAATAGTTGTTGGAACAACTAAAAAGATTTGTGAAACATGGGTTAAAAGTAAACAAATAGTGTCTTATCCTTATAAAAAAACAATAATAAGGGTAAAAAAGTAAGTTGTCCAATGAAAATCCTTTGAGTGGGTGGGGCACAAGAACTAATTATATTCTATCTCAAGATTCTCATTATTGGTTGCAAATATAACAATTGCACTACCAAATGGCACTAAAATAAACACAGAGTAAAAAATGGTACTAATCACAATAGTAACGAATCATTTAGAACTTATGCTATTTCTTAAGTTTTTCAGTTCATTTTGCACATTATTTTTCCTTGTGCTGAGGAAATTGTCTCCCCTCTTAATGTTAAAAAATCCAGACTATTATAAAAAATTATCATTTACCTCGCAATACAGCTCTATTATGTTTGATTCCTCAAAAATGTTGGGGTTTTGTTCTACTGAAGAGTTAAGCCATGCGGAAGTTATAAAGTTACTATACTATAATTACGTAAGATCTAAGCTTGAATACGCGGCAGATGTATGGTTTCCTGGATATTATGTACATGTGTTTGGAATTGAAGGTAAACAGAGAAAATTTGTAAAATATTTTAGCTTTAAAAAGGTCGATATTTATCTCCCTCAAGGATATATCCACATGAAGAGCTTATAAATAAAACTGCATTAATGGACTTAAAAACAAGAAGAGATAACCTGCAAATGATAGTCCTGTATAAACTCTTAATAAAAACTGACCCAAAACAAACATACTAAAATTTTCGCCTATATATAGAGATGCGACAAGTTTAACCTAAAAATTCATTTAGATCTATTTTCTGATAACTTCGAAACATTCAAGAACAATTTACAGCACTAAACCGTTTTAATAACAGAGTCATAATAAAAGATAAAATTTATTATGTAATTATGTTATTATTATGATTTAGAGTTCTTATTTATGGGTAAAATGTAAGTTTTATTAAGCTTAATTATGTAGTATTTCACTGTCTTGTAATTATCCTGTAAGACAGTTAATGTAAATGAATAAATACAACTATTAAAATTTTGTACTATATTATTAACTTACTTTTGAAATCGGGTTGTGAATTACACAAACTTGCCAGGAGGAATGAAGTCTTTATAATAAATTTGTCATCTTCCGCATTAGCGAGAGTCTTTAAAAGAACTACTGGTCCATTGTAGTGGATGAACTGATTGAAGCCTTCTGGGCTGTGTCTGATAATAGCTTAAAAGTATATAGAATATAAATTATAGGACAAGAAATAAATAAAACAAAATAAGTGAAAAATGAATTTTCTCTTAAGATCTTATTTACTGATGAAGAAAAACGATCCCAAGTGAAAGTATGCTGTTTTATCAGAAGTTTATATTTTTTTATTAAATAAGAACATAATTTATAAGCATTGTATAAAATATATTATATGTATTTTATACAATGTGAATTATATAATAATATCCCTCTTGTAAGAAAAGTAAAAAATGATTAATCTAATAAATGCAGGAGTTTACTATAATTTAGTATACAAGAACAAAAAACTTTTTTAAACATTATTATAGAATATTGTGTGACACACCTTGAGCAATACCTAACACACTTGAGCAATGCCTAACCTAACTGAATAGATAATAAAAATAATATTATTATTTACAATTATCCCAATCAAATCTTTTTCTAGCTTATAACAATTATTATGACTCTATTTTTAAACACAACTAACCTTGGATTTTTGCAAAATAACTTGTTTTATTTCCTTTTTTTTAATGCTTTTCACCGAAACAATTCTCCTTTATGACATTTTTGACAGAATGCTAAAACAAATTTTGTGCTATCACTCTCAAGTAGGATGGAGGATATTAAATCTTACATATCGATAGGCGATAGTTTTCGACCTTTTTAATACTTTTCATTGCTACCTAGGGCTACATTGCGATAATGTGATTGAAGAGCAAAAAAAAAGCTCTCGCTTCCATTGTATATTGATCAAAAGCTCAGTTGGACCAGGCAAAATTAATTGTTTATGGCAAGTTGTCCTTGGCTACATAAGCTATAAGAGTTATGAGAAAATACCTTAGTTTTAACATCTTGAAATCAGTATATTATGCAAACTCTTACACAATTTTAAAATTCAGTATTATAATTTGGGGATCTGGGGTAGGTGCAGTTAAGCCTTTTCTTATAAAAAAAAGGTTTTGCGAGTTCTATTAGGAATAGCAACGAACAAAATTTGTCGAACTTGACTCAAACAACTCAATATATTAACTGTTAGTGCTGTATAGATTTATGAAGCTCTCATTTTCTTTTATAAGCACAAGAAATATTTTGAATCCTTTCACAAGACCAATACGCACTATTAGACTAAAATGTCTTAGTAGCATATTGTTATTAAACAGCTAACTTTATTTGAGAGATCTCCATTATATAATTGTATAATTTTTTATAACAAACTGACAGAAACTATGAAAAATGTGTAACGCGCGGGTTTTGGAATATAAAAGAAAGATATTTTAAACTCTCTTGTGAACTTAAAACCCTATGATATTCAGAAGTTTCTAGACTCTTAAATTTAAAAGTATTTCCATAGGTGATCGATAAAATGCTTGAGCCATGCAGTTGGTTCAACTTTGTCACTTTTGGTGCTGCTCTTTACACAAATAATTTTTATTGTAAATAAAACCCAAACCTCATATTGTATGTTTTATTAATTTAAGTAAATATAAACAAATGATTGTATTGCAAACAAAATACCAATTTTTATTATTACATGTATATTAAATTTAAAATCAATATTGTAAACCAAATAAGGTAAATCTTTCTGTGACGCCAAACCTTTACTGTTTTAGCATTTTTATTTAACATTTTAGGTAATATAGAAAGCATTGATTTGATATATGTGATATTTCATTAACCCTTGGATAAAATGCCCATCCCTACTCTCCAGCACTTAACCTGATATCGAGCCTGATATCTTATTCAATAGGTAAGTTTTACCAAAAATTCACATTTATAGAGAAAGAACACAAGTGCAAAATTTCCTCGAAGGTAAAACAACAAAAAAATCATACATGAAGAAAAATAAAACAAGTTTTTTATAAAAACAATGAATGAGCATTCAAGATTAGTTGGGCTTAAATATTTAATTTATGGTAAAAGTTGAAAAGAATACCAAAAAGTATGAAACATGTGAGAACAAAAGAAAATCTAATCAAGCCGCTTCTGAATACACACAATGTTTTCAACTAGGTAAATACCCAAAAATTTTACTTACTCTAACCTCAGTCCATTTGCCATTATAAAAATTCAACTTTACATGGTCACATGAACTTCACAGGCAGAAAGTTTACGTACATAGGTAAGTAAGTGATTTAATACCCTAGTCATTAAAAAGAAACTACCATATAAAATATTAATGAAGGATTCTTAAATACTTACCACTAAGCGCATATAAAGCCTTAATGCCAACTTGATTATCTTCATCTTTCTCAAGCATATTCAACAACTTGGGAACAAATTCATTATCCAAAACAACTTGCTGACAATATGGATTATGCTGACATAGAACAGCAAGTAACTCACAACCTGATGCTCTAATTTTTTTATTGGGAGATTTCAGACAAGGATATAATATCATGAAGCCTCCAATTTTGTGGAAGTCTAAAAACAAAACTGCTAAGAAAATCTGTATACAATTTTTGTGAAATCCATGTGTAATCTTTTTGCCAAAAGTAGTCAAATTGTATGGTTAATAGAAAAGAAACTTTTATGACATTTACTGTTTAAGAATAATTACTGAATTATACTGACAAGCCTTCTTACTAAAAGTCAAATTGATTTTTAAAAAGCTTTTCCAAATTTATCAGAAAAAATTACAAAAGATAGCCTTCTTAAATTTTTTAAAAATGGTTGTTTAATTAAGAAATCATGGTTCTTGGGTTTAAACTGTGTCAAATTCGAATTTCTTTTCTTATTGGACACCATTTAAACTGAAAAACATTATTTCTTTATTGACTCCAGTCATGAAAGCTTTCATACTATGTTATGGTACTTCAACTTGGATTGTCCATTCACTTTATACTAGATGACCTCTTAACTCTTAGTCCTAACCAAGTTTAACTGTATAACTAAAAGTACAAATAGAAAACTCTATGTGCAGTCCGTATGTATAACATTTGCTTACCACATGCAATATCCATATGGTCCACATGTTCTAAAATTATTTCTATAGCCTCTTCATATTCAGATATATTGTCATCTGACTTAACTTTATCCACACTTTGAAGGATCTGAATTTGCTTGCGAAGCAATTGAACGACATCAACTGTCATGGACTTGATTGCTTCTTCTAGCCATTTTTTTCTCTATAAAAATATAAGAAATTTCCTCACTTTTATAAAACTATATAATTATTAAACATATAATAATATAAGAAAGCAGACAAATGGCTTTTTTCTGTAGAAATTGCGGAATACCTGTTAAAAGATAAAATTACATTTGTGGGAACTTTAACAAAAAATAAAAAGATCCCTATTGAGTTTTTATCTATAAAAATATGCAAAGTAGGTGAACTACTATATGGATATATAAAGAATATAAAATTATTTTCACATATGCCTAAACTCTTTCATAATGAACTTTTCTTTCCTGGAAAACGATATGACATGTAGTTAAATTTTTAATTAGAGCAATCACAAGTACTTAGACTAACTAAATGTTTGATGTGACATATTTTGCAACTACCAGGATCCACAACCAAAGCAAGGAGAATGTCTGCAAACCCAGAAATATAGTTATATATGTCCTTCCTAACTAAGAAGAAAAACTGCCTACACTTGTACAAAATGTCACAAAACAATAAGACTATAACGTTCACATAAATGATACATAAAGTTCTATCAAATAAGATAGATAGATACTTCTTATGCATGATTTTTAACCTCCAAACTTATAAATATATTTTCAGATTTATAAAAATACTTTACTACTTACTTTTGTTTAAAATATAAAAAAATGTTATTTTCAGTATAGTGTAATGTTTATAAATTGTTCAGTGCTTCTTAAGAAATAATTACAATTTCACATAATTATTTTGAAAGAGGACTAATTTGTTTATTGTGACCCCTTGATGTTCTAGTTCTGAGGCCATGTATTGGTGAATTATTGTAGATATATTTAACACATTTCTTACCATCTCTAGATTGTATTTAGTTTTTTGTAATGGTGTTATCCTTTAATAAATTATTTATTTATTATATTATTGCTTTTAGTAATAATTATTGGGAAACCAGTAGGTGATGTATGTGCATCATTTACTTAGATGATTATGCAACTAGTTATTGTCTTTATACAAAAAAAATCATTTATTTAATTTCCTGTTTGTAATACATATTACATATTAATTTTAAAAAAATTATTGATGTTTAAAAAATTCAATGTTAAGTTTTGGAACACTTTTTTTCTGTTGACGGGTTTATCTAACTTCTTAATTCATATTTCTTATTCTCAATTCGTAATGATTAATAGATATTACTTTATTTTTATCTCTATTTTTAATAATGGTTTATGCAATTTCTTAATTTCTATTCCTAGTCCTTAATTTTTAGAGCACTTTACCAACAGGGTCGGGTAAATAGGGGTATACCCATTGATAATTGTCATTTTTGACAACCATGTTGCTAATTCTTTTTACTTATAAAGGTTAAAAGTTGTGAACTTTTCAAGGTTTCCTTATAGAGATAAATTCAATAGTATGAATTAAGAACTCGGGTAATCACAAGAAATTTAATATTTAACTTTACATTAATAAATATAAATGTATTCATTTTTATTTATTTATTAATGCATAATTTTCATGTACAATCAAATTCTACAATAGACAAGTCCAATAACTTAAAGTAAAATCAAATCAAATTAAAAAGCTAATGGTATTTCCAAAAATACATTCAAGAATAAAATTCAAAATGTCATGAAACTTATACTATTAGAAAGGTTTTAAAAAAGATAACAAATAAAAGGTACAAACAAGGTGTTCTAAAGTTTAAGCTAGCTCTAGGCATGTTTTCGAAAATTCTTAAAAAACAAACAAAAAGTGCACAGAGTTTTATACTTTGTTAACAGTCCAGGCAATTGTTTATAAATATGTTGCTGATGTTAAAAAATTATTTAACTCCTAACATTGTAGTTTGGAATATGCAATCTAAACTAGTCCAAGTTATCTGAAGAGTTAATCATTTATAACAAAGCATTTTAATACATTTCCTTTGAATCTTCCCGAATGTGCTTTTATGAACTGTGTAATGTGGAGACCAAACTACCCAATAATATTCAAGATTACTCCTTATGTGTGAGTTATATATTTGCAAAATAAGATCTTACTCTTTGAACAAAGCCCAGTATCCTGGCCACTTTCGAATTTATTATCTCATAATAAACAGTAAACGAAAGTTTGCGACACTTCTTGGAGAACTAGATCATTAATTGTATATCTAAATTTTGTCCATTTTTTTTCTTATTAGAAAGTACTTGTTTACATTTCTTAGAATTAAGTGCCAGACCATATTCACTGCACCAGTTCTCAAAATGCTTAATACCATCCGGAACTCCGGGGCAGTCTTAAGTTGACCTTATCTCTCTGCATATCTACACATTAATTTATATATTAGATGAAAATTGGGATAAACCCGGCCTAAAACTCCTATACTTGATTTGAATTTTTAATGTTTATCTGATACCTAAATTAGTACTTTAGAATAAACCCACATATATAAATTTCATATATTTTAACAATATTGTTATTTTTTGGACTCCACAAAATAGTCATCATTATTAAATTTTGAAATAGTTGCTCTCAAAAAGCTAGGCTTTTGATAATTGGACTGGTGGAAAAGTCAGTGACCAATTTCTGGAACAACTGGAACAACTGAATGAGAGACATTGACTTACTGACATCATTCTTTACATATACTAACTAATATCCTACAAATGTTTACCTCCTCATCGATTGGTAGAAAGTGAGATTCATGGGGGGCATCTTCTGTTGGTTTTGCATCCATACAAAATCTAAGAAGGCCCTGTAGGTTTGTTGGCTGCCTGGGTTGATTTGCTACAAGCTGCACATGACCTAAAAAAAGAAAAAAATTATGATATCTACCTAACAGATTTCCTTTATCGTTTATTTTCCTGTCATCACTGCCCCAAATATTCCCTATAGTCACAAGTAATTTTTAATTTTACTGACCTGGTTCTGGTGGAGCACAAATTGCCCCAGCAATTTCTGTTTTTTTCTCTTCAATTACTGGCATGATACCTAGTATTTATTTACGCTTAATGCAGAAAATAGAAATAATCTATTTTAAAAACTTGTCCCTCCTCTTCTACGAACTAGAAAATGCAATCAAAAAATTTCCCAGGTTAAAATACAAGTTCGGTTTATAGATTGCCAAAATTATGTTCTGTCTCTTGAAAAATACTATGTTATGTTCAATCTATATTTTCAAGTTTAAGTTAAATACTTTCTATAAGTTTCTGTCAGTTTCTAGAAGACAGCATTTATAAAGTTCGCAGTGTTGCCAGATGGAATTTTAGTGTAGCGGTAGATCCATGCCCAAAAAGCAGTAGATTTTTAGTTTGAAAAAGTATATTTTAAGTTTTACAAAATTTTTGTACGATATAATAATATTTTAAAAAACGTCTTCGCTTTTCTTTTTGGTTGTTACGTGGAGAGTATGTTAGAAAATTATTTATAATTTTTATGGGAAACCAAATAAATACTCACTTATAAATGAGCCGCTTATAAAGGTAATTGACCTGGTGTTTTAAAGCATTTATGCGTTCATTTTCGATAATCGGCCACTTACAAGTAAATGACCGTTCAATTTTGGGTAATTTATGCAGTCGTTTTTAAAAATTTGCGAATATCAGTCACTTTTGACCGATGATCGGTCATTTATAAAAATGAACCGGTCATTTAAGATCACTTATACGGTCACTCTTGACAAGTGACGTACAACACTGAATTACACAAATAGTAGTAGCGTCACCTTAGACAAGGAAGTCTAAGAGCGTCACAGTCACGGATTTCATTTTGAGAATTAATTGCCTCAAATTAGCGGCAAGCTGCATGACATCAGTCAAACGTCAATCAACAATCAACATCAACAATTCAAGCTTTAATGTAAATATTTGAATTTTCCGGCTAAGGATTTTGGTTTGTAAAAGGCCAAATGGGTGTCGACTTTGATATACTCGAACACTGCAAGAAAGTTAGAGCAGATCATGGACCACCTTATACTTGTCCGGTTGATAAGTGTGGTAGGAGCTATAAAACTGTTTGCGGCCTTCAGTATCATCTAAAAGTTAGTATCGTACAGTTAACCTATTACTACTTACTACTTATCTGACGTTGAATCACTTTCATTGACCCTAGTCTTGTTCAAGCCGGGTAACATCGCTTAATAACAAGCTTTGCAGAAACTAGGGCTGCCACCTTTCAGAAAGAAGAGACCTGGTCACATCTTTTGCTTTACACATAGTACAACTGAGATTCTCTTCCTGTATTCCATCCCACTTAACAGTGTCATCTCACTTCTTTGCAAGCTTTGTAAATATTTTTATTAGCATGAATTCCACAAGTAATAAAACAGAAAAAGTAGTCAAACTGATGAAACTTCTGATAATCCCTGCTAAAAAGGTTAATTTTACATTGCCCTAATATTCCCGACCAGTCTCTTATAAGCAAAATAAATAAAAATAATTAGACCTCAAATTGGACTTAAATCTAACCAATGAAAAAAAAATGATATGATTAAAAGTGAATTTATTCATGCAAATAACATAACATGAAAATAACAATAGAGTTAAAATATGTTATTTCTCAACTCATCTTTAAGCTGTGTTAAGGACAAATCGATGTTTTGAGCATAATAGTAATAAATTTGTTCCTAATAAAATAACACTAAAAATTATTTAGAAAAAAAAACTTGATGGAATTTTTTAAACAAATATTCAAATAGATAAATCTATGGTCAATTTGTAATAAATTCTGTAATGTAAAAAAACCTTTATTCAGGAATTTTATTTTGATATTGTCTCAATTCCAAAAATATTGTTCAACAGCTCCGTACCATCAAAAACTGTAAAATTAATCATTTTAAATTATACAGAAAACATCTTGATAGACGCGGAGGTGGTGTCACAACTGCAATCTACAAAAACAATAAATTTAAAGCAGTACATAGAGTACTAGATATCAACGATGGAATAGACCATGTGTAGCTTACTTTGAAGTGCAATAAAATTATTCTTTTATAGGCTGTGTGTCCACCATCTGTTTCCTACAATGAATTAAATTATTTGTATAAGGTGATACTTGAATTGCTTTGTAACTATGATGTGATTTTTTTCTCTTATATACTTGGCACTTTTAGCTTGGTTGAGTAGCACTTTTAGCTTAGTTGAGTAATAAGATACATATAATCAGGGGCATGCAGTGAAATTTTAAGAAAGGGAAGCAATTTTTAGAAACTTACCTATTTGTAATGTAATTCGATTCTTCAATCATTTTTTGCAAATTCGTCAATGACGTCATCATAAAAACGTCGATGCTTCAACTTATTTTGGAGAAGTTTATTTTCAATGGACAACAGCGACGTATGTGAAAGTCACTCCTGCACCGTTCAATTTCTCACAAAATTTTTGATACGTTTAAGTGTTGAAAATTGCCTTCTACTGATGAACTTGTGGCAGGTATTGTCAATACTAATTCACACAATTTCGACACTTCGGTATAGACATCTTCCAGCTCCTTGTCTTTAAAAATTGCATTAGTTCCTTAGCGTTATTTTTTGCGCTAATGTCATCAGTTTCGTAAATCACTTTTAGTTCAGATCGCAGTAACACTCGGTCGAAGAACTGACCATAATGAAGAAGAAGAGATTTAACTGCATTATTTGGAAAACTTTTTCCTTTAAATGCATCAAAATTGCAGAGCTCAAGGAATTTAAAATCATTTAAACAATTAAATCTATAGTTTATTTGTTGCTGAATTTGATCGATTATTTTATAAAAGAGGCGTCTGTATGATGTTTGAACATTTCCCACCTTGTCTGTTCGAAGAAGCTTGGCTTGTGGCTCTACGTTTAATGTCATTGTTTTCTCCCAAAATAGGTTAAAGTCATCTCTTTTTTGGCTTAACATGGACTTAAAATCATCCACTTTTTTAGGCAAAAAGCAATATCATTTGTTTTAGTATGTAATATATTAAAAACATTGTCCGAGGATGGAAGTAACAAACAAAGAAACAAAATAAGCATTATTATCATAAGAGAAATACCCTCATTGACAAAGCAACCTTAAAATTAAGAATGTGTAATATTATGGGTCTAAATGTTAATAAAAGTAAAATATGTACAAAAATATAAAACAATAGATACACATATAAATACAAAACATAATAATGTTAATAAAACAATAGACAGTAAAAACCAGACAAAACAAATGTCAGGTCACAAATAGATAAAATATTATATACACATTATAGGGGGTTTTCATAAAATTCCTGCAGGTTGTAATATGCCTTTAGCTTAAGAATATTCTTAAGGGGCCTTCGAAAGGACTTTTCAACAGTAATTGACTTCAGGTACATGGGTAAGTGATTGTAGATCTTAACACTTTCATAAATTAATGAGTTTTTAGTTAAGGCAAATTTGGGTATCGGGAGAGGGACTCGATAACTGTTTCGGGTAGTATATGTACTGTTTCTAGAAAAATAGCTATATTTTTTGTGCATCAAGCAACAGGTCTCCAAGATGAAAGGGGAAATAACAGTTAAAATTTCTTCCCGTACGAAAAGTGGTTTACAGTGTTCCCTAAATTTGGCTTTACATATGTAGCGTAGTGACCAAAAGAGAACAAAGATTGAATTAAGCAGTTGATGGTTACAGTATCCCCAGAAAGCTATCCCAAACCTTATGGAACATTCAATTAAAGAATAATATGCCATTTTTGCAGCGTGTGGACCCAACTCATTAGAAATTACTCTCACTGCGAAGTACCCAGAAGCAACCTTTTTACTAAGTAGTGTTACATGAGTGGAGAATTTTAACTCATTATCAATATGAATACCCAAAAATTTGGTGACAGATGGGTTTTTTATTTGAATATTATTTAGATCTATGTTATTAAATGTACACTTAAAAGTAAGAATGTATGATTTATCACAATTAAAACTTAAATAATTACAGGTACACCATTCTTTCACTCTCTCTAAATCCTTACAAATGATATTTATTAAAGTGTGGTAAAAATAGGATTGGGCCCAATACAGAGCCTTGTGGAACACCATCATTTATATGTAGTATAGTAGATTTTCCTTCTGGTGTTCTAACGTACTGTCTTCTGTCTGTAAGGTATGACTTAAACCATTGTAATGGAGTTCCCCTAAAACCGTAGTGCTCTAATTTTTTTAAGAGCAATTTATGATTGACACAATCGAAAGCTTTAGAAAAGTCACAAAAAACTGCAGCAGTAAGCTCATCTCCATTCAGACTCAAGTAAAGGTTTTCAAGGAAAGAGAAAATAGCATCCCCAGTAGACCTACCCTTTTGAAAACCAAACTGACACTTTGTCAAAACTTTATATCGTTCCAAAAAAGAAATCACTCTGACCTTAACGAGCCTTTCGACAACTTTACTAAGCGTAGTGAGTAAGGAAATGGGGCGAAAATTAGAAGGATCATCGGGATCACCCCCCTTGAATATAGGTATTACCTCTGCAGTCTTCAAAAAAGATGGAAATTTCCCCTCTAAAAAGGAATGGTTTATTGCCTCTGCCAGCACGTTTAGTGCCTCATAGGGTAAGTTTTCAAATATTCTGACAGACATCCTATCACATCCAGAGGAGTTCCTGTCTTTTATATTCATAAATACACTCTTTAATTCATAAGCATCTACATTGGTAAGAAAAAAGGTCTGATGAACAAAACTATTCCCATGCAAAATACTAGGATCTAATGATGATTTATTACATACAACATTGTTTTTCCCCAAAGATTGTTCACAATATTCCAGTTTTCTTTTGTTTTATTCCTTGCATTGTTAATTCGATTCCTATAATATAATTCCTTAGCCAGTTTTATAACACGACGATAAACATTTCTATATCTATTAAAATACTGAATAAAATACTCATTATAAGTAAATTTACGGAGTGTGTGTAAGCTTCACATGTTTTTTGAGGAGATTTTCAATCCTCTAGTAAGCCAGGGTTTTCTATCTTTTTTTTTTGTTTTAATTTTTAGCAAAGGAAAACTTTTATTAAACAGTCCTACAATAGCTTCGTGAATTTTTTGCAGAGACTCACCAGATCTAAAAATTCCCTGCCAATCAACTTGCTGTGCCAAATGTTTAAAATTTGTGAAATTTTTTATACTGTGTGTTCTACCATATCTATATCTTGTATTATTTATTCTAAAGTCAAGTTGAAAGGTGGCTCTAACCGCCTCATGATCCAAAAGACCTGCAGGAATTACATCAATTTTAAAATTTCTCTCTGTGTGATTGTTAAAATTAGTACAAATATAGTCTATAATGCTTGATGAATGATTAGTTATACGAGTTGATTTATGGAGAAGCATTTCCAAATTAAAGGAGGTCAGTAAATTTTTTAGTTGCTGAACATTTTCTGAATCACAGACTGCATAATTTATATTAAAATCTCCTGCTACTATTAATTTACATAGAGGAAGTTGAACCAAGAGTGCTTCCAACCTTATTAAAAAAAATCTTGTAGTTTGAGTATGTTGAAGTATTTCTGAAAATATGTTCAACAAATAATTAAAATTAGAATCTCGTTTCAAACAGTCCAAAAACCCCCTCGAACTATTTATTGCTTCTGAGTCCCACGTTTCATTATTTTCTATTATATTCTCAAATAGTTCAATGAGTGATTTACGATTTTCAGATACTGTTATCACAAGTCTTCCATTATAGTTCCACCTAGTACGAGCTACTTTGGGCAATCGTTTGTGGACAATGGAGTCCAAAGCTTGTATATGTTTTGTTGACTTGGAAAAAAAAGCAGCCATGCCATTTAAAGCAAGGAAAAATACTTTACACTCATTAATGTGATTGATGGATTGGGATAAAACTAAATTTAATTTATGAGCAAAACAATGGACAAACACAGCACTTGGGAAAGTTTCTCGAACTTTAGCTTGCAGACCCCCTAATTGTTCTCCCATCACTGCAGCTCCATCATAGCTTTGAGCAACTAATTTTTTCTCTCCATTAATTTCTTTAGTAACGTTATAAATTACAGTATATAATGCATCTGCTGTACGATTTTCGGACACATTCTTAAAACCTAAAAATCGCTCTTGAATACTTCCGTCTGTTTTAACGTAGTGTATTACTATAGATAATTGGCTAAAATTAGTGATATCAGTTGTTTCGTCCAGAACAATAGCAATGAACCGCGCCTCGCCAATCTCCTGCTTAATTTTTTTAGAATAATGGTTGCAACAATGGAAATTAAATCATTCCGGATTCAATTCGACGTTCCGCGAAAAACGCTAGACTGCTCTAAATGATTTTTTAAGCAATCATCATATTTAGCCATTAAACTAAGTAAATCTTGAAAATTTCCTCTATTTGAAGAAACCCTTGTTTCATTATGACCTCTAAATTTCAATTCGTGCTGTCCAAGAAAACAAACAACATCGATAAGTCTTCTTAATTTACATCTGAAGAAGTTTTTAAGAGGTTGAGTGCCCTGGATGTGACTAAAAGCATTGGGTCGGATGGAATACTGCCAGAATTTTTGAAGAGTTGCTGCACATCATTGGCTACTCCTTTGAGCATGGTTTTTCAGGCCTCATTCGATCAGGGAAAATTTCCAGCCCCGTAGAAGCATTCTTGGGTGGTTCCTATTTTTAAGTCTGGGTCAAAAAAGGAAATTCAGAATTATCGTGGAATTTCATTGTTACCAACCATGTCCAAGATTTTCGAATCCATCATAATAGAAGAACTTTTTGAGACTTTTAAGCATCGCCTATCCCCCAAACAACATGGCTTTTTCAAAGGAAGATCTACTGCCTTCAACCTGGGTGTCTTTCAGGAATACTTAGTAACGAACATCGAGGTAGGTTCACAAGTGGATGTGGTCTATACCGATCTTGCAAAAGCGTTTGATCGGGTATACCCTAAACTAGTTATAGCAAAGCTTTCTGCTATGGGCGTAACTGGATCATACATTTAGTGGATAGACTCATACTTCAGGAACCGCAAACAGTGTGTAAGACTTGGCAGTGTAGCATCCCGGGAGGTAAACGTGACGTCGGGAGTGCCCCAGGGATCCCATTTAGGGCCAGTATTGTTTTTACTGTTTATAAATGACATTACATCTGTCTTTGAAAAGTGTGAGTATCTTTTATATGCCGACGACGTAAAGTTGTTTTACGCTGTGAGAAGCTTTGAGGACTGTGTGGCTGTCCAGAATGACCTCAATAATTTAGCTAAATGGTGTCACTTAAATTTTTTACAAATTAATGTGTCTAAGTGTAAGATTATGCATTTTTAGAAGTGTAAATGTCCATTAGAATATCCATATTCCATTAGAAATACTGTCTTGGAATCTGTACATAGTTTTAACGATTTGGGTATTACTTTTAATAGGGATCTTAGCTTTAACAAACACATTGACACAATTTTAATGAAAGCTTCTAGGATGTTGGGTTTTGTTCATTGCACATGTTTCAGGATCTGTGATGTTAGGGCCATTAAGTCATTGTATAATTGTTTGGTGCAAAGTATTTTAGAGTATAACAGTATTATTTGGTGTCCTAGTTATAACTGTCACATACAGCGATTGGAAATGCTCCAAAATAAATATGTTAAGTTTCTTTTATTTAAGTTAAGATTTCCATACAAGGACCTAAGTTATGTAACACGCATTCAACTTGCTGGAATTGAAAACCTACAAAAACGAAGGCATAATGCTTTAGCATGCTTTTTGCATAAGCTTCTAAATGGTTAAATTGATTGCAGCCATCTACAGTCTAAAATATATTTTCGCATACCTCAAAGGCGAACAAGATCTAGGAACCTCTTTCAAAATATGTATCATCGAACTAATTATGGCATGCACCAGTGCTTTACTGATAGGCTTATGAGGATCTTTTTAAGTTCAGCTTTGAGGTATTTAAATGTAGAATTAAAGATCAGCATTAGTTAGAAGCACCAAGGATTGATTTTGATTATCTTTAGTTAAAACTTTTTTTTATGTACAATTTGGAGTTATTACTCTGTATGTATTGTGTGAATAAATAAATAAATAAATATTTGCCTATTTTTATTGACTAGTTCATTGTGTTGGCGATGACTAATTTCTAACTGTTTATTAAGGGCGTGTTCAATTCTGGTTTTGCCAAAGACTTTTTCTTTTATGACGGCCTGTAAATGTGCTTTGGACATAATGTGGCTTTTTACAGGTTTATGGAAATTGTTTAAGTCGGAAAAACCAGTTTTATTCCAGAGACCTTTTTCATTTTCAAAAAGTAAACATGGCCAACAAAATAATTTTCTTATATTTTTCACACCCTGTTAGCCACTTAAATTGTTCGTATTGTTTTTCCGGATAAAAATGTCTAATACAGTTTTTGATTTTTGTGGTTAAATTTTTTATAGGCGGTTTTTCCCTTCCGTTGGAAATTATTTTAAGCTTATCAGCGAAGTTTAATGTTGAAAATCCCTTTATTATTAAGACACACACCACACATTCACACACACTCTTCTTACTAAATTCTCCAACATTTTCAACGTTATTACCGACAGCCGAAGTTGACGGTATTTGCATATCCACGTCCGTATTATTGTCTTCAATATTGCAGCATGCACGACGCGACGTACGTATCACACAACACACGGATAGCTGTTCAAACAAAGAACTTACTCCAACGATAGCTTCCGCCACCACTTAAAGCACGTGACTGAAATGCAAACATTGCAAACAGCCGGTGGAAAGTTCAATAACCTCTAGCTCGATTCACAGGAAATTAAGCATACAGGACTTGGCTGCAGAGAAGCTAGCGGACCGCATAGGTTCTATTCGATATTCTATTGTGGCTGGGTCGGAGTCAAGGCCGCATTTATTAAGGGCTTGATAATTAAGATAATATTTTAGCATTTTTAATATAAAGTAAATTAATGGTTTTTTATTTCAAAAATTACATTTTAGAAGATGTTTTGTAATTTTTTTTGGGGAAGCACTGCTTCACTTGCTTCCATGGACTGCACGCCCCTGCATATAATAGTATAGTAATAGGATACATTCGCCTAAGTTGTATCATTTATAAGGTGACTAAGATCAAAGAAGACTAAAATCAAGCTTATAACTGTTAGATGAAATGTTCATTGGGAGGATGTTCATTTCAGGCACGCATTATCAATACCACGGCATAGAAGACAAGTTCCTGTATTTGCCTGTTTATAACACTATTCCACATAATTTTAAAGTGTTAAGTGTACCTGCATTTAAAATTAATGTTAAGAAATATGTTTGTGGCAGTCCCCTAACTTTGTAAACTGTTTTTACATTATTGCAGTTATTTAGTATTAGTTTCTTAGCTTTGTAGGGTGGTTATTAAAATATGATTTATCTGTACTTTCCACTTTTGTATGTATTGTGTTATATTATAAACATTATTTTATTTTTATTTTTTGTTTATTTAGCATTTTGCTAGTTTACATTGTTTACAGTTACTTAATATATGTTAAGAAAAATGAACTCCAGTATATTATCATTTTACAAAAAAATAAATAATCTTGTCTCTCCATACAATAAAACTTTCAATGTAGTGAAATAATAAAACTCACTCAGATACTAAAACTACAAATAAAATATAAGTTTATCTAAAAATGAAAAATGAAGGGTTAAAATAAAAAAATACCTATGCTTACAACTTAAACTAGAATAGAAATAAATAAAAAATAATATAAATGATTCAACACACTGAAAATTTATTTTGTCTTATTACTAATTGGGGAGACTGGGGTCTATTTAGACATTTATTAATTTTGAGATTGTTGATTGATGAGATGTTATATCTATTCTCACCAGCTATTTCATCATACAAGTTATGCTAACCTTGGTTCCCAGACTATCAGCTATCACCCGCCAACGCAGTTATTCAGAAAGCCAAGCTTATCTCAATAACAAAGTATCACATATCAGTCAACAACGTAGATCATCCTATTCTCATAAACAGCAGGTGTTACTTGTTTACGAAAACAAGTCTATACCAAGAAAGCTTCATCAGCAGAACCCACGTCCTGACCCAAGTGTTCAAGAAAGAAGTAAACAGTTCCCACTGAGTCAGCATAACGAAACATATAAATAGTTATTTTTCTTTGTATACAGTTCAGTTCAGTACAGTTCAGTCTAGCTTGAATTCATTTTGTTAAATATTACTCTTTGCAAGTTCAAATGTATATATTTTAATTTGTATTATTTTTGACTAATAAAATAATTTTTTAAAAAGTAATTTAGCAAGAAAGTGATTTAACAAACTGGCGCAGTCGGTAGGATCTGAAAACGTCTAACAGAACACGAAGCCTTTGTGCACTCTAACCGTCGACGGAGGATCCTAATCCATTGTTCAGAAGAACCTGTGAAAAACAAGAAAAACAGAGAAAATCACGACCCGACGTCACAACTCGCAGTCAATCTACGGATTAGGAACACCTAGTGAAGCCCCTGGTAGAATTTGCTGCAGAGAACACGACGAAGTCTGATGTTTCTACTAGTAACGTAAGACTGAATCATCTCGTTTATTAATTTTCTTTATTTTTTTCAATTTTCCAAAAATATTGAAATTTTTATTCAAATTTAAGGAAACTGTTCGATTTTTCAATTTTAATAATTAGTTAACGAAAAACTGAATTCAAAAACAAATCCAAAAGAATATTTTAATTTCAAAATTTTGATTATACAGTTAATCAAATTTCAAGAAAAATTTAAATTTTGTAGATTTTAGAATTGCTTTAATTTACGTTGATTTGTGTACTACTTTACGTACTGCCAATCAACCTAAATTCTTAATTTTAAGTTCGTATCCTTTTTATATAATATTGTGTGCCTATATTATTTCATTTTGATATTGTGATATATTGAGCAACCATGACTGATAACGGAATACAAAATGTCCCTGAGACACCCGAAATTGAACCGTATAAATTATCCGAAATATTTTCGATAATTCCTGAATACGATGGTAATCAAATTTTTTTCCAAACATTTCTCAATGCTTGTGATTGTGCTTACAATATGTCGACACGCGATCAAAAAGATTTATTAGTAATCCACATAAAAAATAAATTACGTGCAAGAGCAGCGCAGCTAATAAGCTCTCGCAATCCTATTTCTTACTTAGAAATAAAACAACTTTTAAATTCTCACTTCGGAGATACGCGAGACTTGTCTTCTTTAATACAAGACTTACAACGTATCAAACAATTACCTAATGAGAGTCCTTTAACCTTCCTCAACCGCCTTCAAGTGCTAAATGCAAAAATGCACGCTAATATACAAAAGTCTAATCTCACCCCACAACAGAAACAAGCTCAAATAACCCTGATCGAAACCATGTCCCTGAGCACCCTCTTAACTGGTCTCGAACCCCGTATTGGACATATAATTCGTGCCAGTAACCCAAGAGATCTTCTTGAAGCCCAAATACGTATTCGACGTGAACTTCAATTGTCCTATTTCGAATCTCAAAAAGTTTCAAAACCGAACCCACCAAAGCCATTCAATCAACCTTTAAGAAAACCAAACTTTCAAACACAAAAATGTTTTAAATGTGGACGTATTGGTCATTCAGCAAATCAATGCCATGCCAATAACGGACAACCACGTCCCAATTTTTCCCAAAACTCAAATTTTCAGCAACACCAGTTTGCCCCGCAAACAAATTCTTTTCAGTCACACAGACCGAACATGCAACAACAAAGAAGTCCAAATACGCAAACCCCAAATTTTACAAATAACCAATCAAATCAAAATAATTTCCAACGTCAATCGAATTTTAATTATTCTCGACCCTCAGTAATTCAGAAAAATCCCAATTTCAAAGCTCATTTAGTTAGCACCAATAACAGCCAAGAAAAATATTTTAACGACTATCAACAAAATTACCAAGATCCCTCATTCTTTTCATATGAAGACCCCTCTACTTTATTCGAAAACGAATACGACAATTCTTATGACAATCCAGATGCCAATTTAAACTTTAACGAACCAATCGAAGAGTATCAAAATCTTCCAATCGAAGAAAATCAAAATTTTCTTTTATCCCCAGATCAAAACTATCCACCCAATCAAGAAACAAATCAAATACAAGCCCAAATCGAAATTCTCACGCTAGACGATATGAATCCCTCACTCAATTTCCCCGAACAACTATTTCTTTAAATCCCTTTCTTGCTATAAATCTCAAAAATCTTTACTATATTAAAGACGCAACAAATACTTTCAAACTACTCATAGATTCTGGTGCAGGTATTTCAATTTTCAAAGAAAATACAATAAAGAACTTTCCAAATCGTTTCCCCGAAAATGCAACAATTCAAGGCATTACCGAACAAAAACTTTTAATAACTGAATCAACTTTGATAAATTTTAACAACGGTGACCCTCACAAAGTCTATATTTACAACTTAGACATTGATTTTGAACACTACGAATGTACAATTGATTTAAAAAATAAACAACTTATTACGAATTTTAAAACACTACCACTGTATAAAGTTGAAGACAATTACTCTTCAACAGAACTCGAAACACACGACGCAAATGAAAATAAAATAACTATACAAGGTAGAACAGAACAAGTTTTTAAATTAAAATGTCATCTAATCAATACCGATGCTATTTTATCCCGAAAAGAAATAGAAAAAGTACATATTCCAAATGCCCTTGTCCATGTCAATCAAAAAGGCGAATTTTTGACAACAATTATCAATGCGAACGCAATCCCAAAAACAATTGATTTTTCAAATATCGAAATAGAACCATTTTCGATACACACACTTCTTAATTTCAATCTTCCCGAATCTCCCGAATTTCAAACTTCAAATAGAATCCTGACTATTAGATCCCAGCTTAGACTTGACCATTTAAACGAAGAAGAAAAAGAATTAATCACAAATCTTTGTATCAATTTCGAAGACATTTTCTATCTAGAAGGTGACAACCTTTCCTTCACAAGTGAAATCAAACATAAAATAGACACGAATAATACAAAGCCCATTTTTACTAAATCTTATAGATATCCCCATATACATAAACAAGAGGTTAAAACGCAAGTAAACAACATGTTACAACAAGGTATAATTAGATCATCAATTTCTCCCTGGTCATCTCCCGTTTGGGTTGTACCGAAAAAAATCGACTCTAGTAATAAACAAAAATGGAGAATCGTAATAGATTATAGAAAATTGAACGAATCCACTGTTAATGATAAATATCCACTTCCTAATATCTCAGATTTACTTGACCAACTTGGACAGTGTCAATATTTCACTACTCTTGATCTCGCTTCTGGTATCCATCAGATAGAGATAGATCCTAAAGATATTTCAAAAACAGCGTTCTCAGTAGAAAACGGTCATTATGAATTTTTACGAATGCCCTTCGGACTAAAGAATGCCCCATCTACATTCCAACGTGTAATGGACAATATTCTTTTAGGAATCTTAAATGAACGATGTCTTGTCTATATGGACGACATTATAGTTTATTCCGCTACAATTGATATGTTCGTCGATTACGCGAAGTTTTCAAACGACTAAGAAAAGCTAATCTTAAAATACAACCAGACAAATGCGAATTCTTACGCAAAGAAGTAGCATATCTTGGAGACGTAATAACTAAAGACGGTGTTAAAACAAATCCAGCAAAAATTGAATGTATTCAAAATTTTTCCCAACCAAAAAATCCTAAGGATATAAAATCTTTCCTTGGCTTAGCAGGCTATTATCGACGATTCATCCCTAATTTTGCGAAAATTTCTAAACCACTTACTCGTTTACTCAAAAAAGAAATACAATTTGACTTTGATTCTGATTGCAAAGAATCTTTTAACGAACTAAAAAAATTGCTAATTTCCGATCCAATTCTTATATACCCAAATTTTGACGAAGCATTTCTTTTGACCACAGATGCTAGTGCTTTTGCAATAGGCGCTGTGTTATCACAAGGACCTGTAGGAAAAAATTTACCAATTGGCTATGCATCTAGAACCCTATGTAAAGCCGAAACAAATTATTCAACTATTGAACGTGAACTCCTTGCAATCGTATGGGCAGTAAAACATTTTCGCCCGTATCTTTTTGGCAGAAAATTTAAACTAATCACAGACCACCGCCCTCTTACTTGGCTTTTTTCAATCAAAGACCCAGGTAGTAGACTCGCACGCTGGAGACTTAAACTCGAAGAATATGAGTATGAAATAATTTACAAACCCGGTAAGATCAATAAAAACGTAGACGCATTATCAAGAATTAAAATTAATCATTTTAATCAATGCGCAAAATTCCAATCAAAACTCTCTATTTTTGCGACAAATCAAGACGATGACGAAAAATCTAATAACTCAAATTTAAATTTCGATGATGAAAAAATAACCGAAGATTACAACACATTTGCTAATATGTACGAAACAAAATCTTTAATTTTATTGATTATTCAAAAGTTGAAACTTCAAACGAACAACTTCTAAATAAATCACATAAAAACATAATAACCTTTTTTCAACAAAAGAATTTAGGAGAATTACATTATGAAATATTAGAAGACATTTTTGAAGAAAATGCAGATTTTTCAATACAGAGACTAAATATTTTCTCTAGTAAAACAGTTAAAAATCGGAAATATTACATAATTCCTTTGTTACTCGATCCAGAAAATATAGTCCAACATCTTTTCTATATTATCTATACAGGACAAAACTAATTTGACCTTTCGTCAACATATTTTCTTGAAAATAAAATAGCCCTTCCTATTCTTGAAATATTTTCTTTTATCTTTGCAGACAAAGATATTAAAATATGTATTTGTCAAAATATTGTAACCATCCCAGATAAAGACCAAATACCAATTATATTAGAACAATACCATTTAGGCAAAAGTAATTTACATCGCGGAATTAACGAAACTCTAAGATGCATCAAAGAAAAATATAATTGGCCCAGAATGATTAAAGATGTAGAAAATTTTATAAAAAGTTGTGAAATATGTCAAAAAATTAAAATATGCCGAAAAAATTTAAGCAACCCTTTAGTGATAACAGAAACACCGAAAACACCATTTGAACGAATAAATATCGATATATTTGAATATCCATCTAAGAACTATGCTTTGACAATACGAGACGAACTTACTAAATTTACCCAAGCTTATCCAATTGAAGATAAAACATCAAAAAGTATTGTCAACACCATTATTTTATTTTTCCAACATTATGGTACTCCACTACGAATCCATTGTGATTATGGCCGTGAATTTAATAATACACTAATGAAAGACCTATGTGAACTATACGACATAAAAATAACATTTTCTAGTGTAGGTCATCCCCAATCAAACGGCTCTCTAGAAAGACTTCACGCTACACTTAGCGAAATGATAAGAGCTAATCAAACCGAAAACCCACATGAACATCCGTTCAACGTAGTTCTTCCGTATGCTGTTATTTGTTACAATAACACGAAAAATAAAACCCACGGTTTTACGTTCTTTGAACTAATTTTTGGTCATACTTCTTCTAGACCCCCTGAAATCCTATATAATGAGAAAACCCTTATATCAAAATACATACGTGATTTAAACAATCGTATGCAATTTCTTTATAAATCTGCTCGTGATAAAACGAAACAACAAAAAGAAAAAGCAAAAGAACGTTTTGATCAACATATTCCCAAACATCTTCATGAATATAAAATAGGTGAAAAAATATATGTACGCGAATCCCAAATTAAAGATAAAGCTCAAAACAAATTTAATGGCCCTTTCGAAATTCTAGAAATGTATCAAAACTTGATAGATTAAAACCATACTACGAGCAAATTTCTCTTCCAGGACCATCCTCGGACTGTCATCAGTCGTCCAGTCCCACTACTCCATAAGTCCCATTAACAACACGATAGGAGTCTTCTTTCATGAAGAAGCAAAAATAAGAATCTCTAATGACAAATGGACATTACTTGTATATAAAGACTTAGAACCAATTAAGGATACAATTGTAAATAATGATAGAATTTTAGAAAACCTTATAAATAATATCAACGAAGACGTACCACGAATGAAAGCATTTAAATCTGAAGTATTAACACATATTAGTCTCCTTAGACAAATATCAGGAGCTGTAAATCAAAAATATACAGAGATAATGGCAGATACTAAAAAATACATTCTTAGAGAAAAACGCGGAATTTTTAATGGTATAGGAACATTTTGGAAAGCAATTACAGGAAACTTAGATGCCTCCGATGGCGAATATTTTAATGACTGTATAGAAAAAATAACACATGATGAATATCAAATCGAAAATCTTCTTAAAAATCAAATCTCAGTAACTACCTCAGTAATAAAAGAATTTAATTCAACTATTCAGAAACTCAAAATTGACGAGGAAACATTCAATAATGATGTTATAGAAATTCGAAAATCAATACTGGATATTTCTGACGATCTGAAATATTATTCCTCTCAAATAGAAATATTAAACATTTGCGAACTATTAATGGAAAGTTATTCATTTCTTGAAAATTCTTTGAATGATATTATAAATTCAATTGTTTTCGCCCGTTTACGGATTTTACACAGATCAATTATTACACCTTTTGACTTAATAGAATCACTAAAGCACATATCTCAATCATTGCAAAGAAATAATTTACCTTTGTTAATTCACCCTTCAAGTGTGGCTCAATATCTCGAAATCATAGAACTAAAGGCATATCAATATGATTCAAAAGTAATTTTTGTTCTCGAAATCCCATTAGTTGATCCAGAAAAATATATTCTCTTTCATTTATATCCAATACCAATTTTGGATAATCGAACAGGTCTTCACCACATTCTTTCAATAACAAATAATTTAATTGCGCGAAACGATGATTCATTATTATATATCACAATTCGCAACTTGTATATGTGTACTATATATATATATATATATATATATATATATATATATATAGATTTATCTATATATATATATATATATATATATATATATATATATATATATATATATATATATATATATATATATATATATATATATATATATATATATATATATATATATATATATATATATATATATATATATATATATATATATATATATATATATATATATATATATATATACAGGGTCCTGCAGCTCACCTCCCGTCTTTTATTATACCTAAAGCATTTATTTTAGAAAAAATATTTAAAAGCCACTATATGCTGTTGATTAGAGAGCACATTTTAAAAATATTCTTGATTATACAGGGTGTTACAAAAAATAGTGGCGCATAAAAGTTGAATTTTTTAAAATGGAACACCCTATATTTTTTTACATTTTTGGAACACTCTTTGCCTAGTCTACAGACTCCTAGAATATTATCTCTCTTTTTTTAATAGTTTCGGAGAAAAAAGGTAAAATCGAAGAAAAATAAAATTATAGTCTACATTTAAAATATTTATAAAAATTAGATAAAACATCTTAAAAGCTAAGGTAACCTAGTAGCTTACTGCAAAAGGTTTATAGTTATTCTGCTACGAGTATTATAAGTCTTACTTATACAGGGTGACCCAAATTCCATCTCAAACGTTGCAAAATAAAAAATTATTTTTCTCCATTTTTTCAAATGGAACACCCTATATATTTTTTTTCTGTCAGGTACAGAATTAACAGATCAACATTTTTTATTATTACACTTATCTCAAAATTCCTGAAGGTTTTTGAAATATTCTTAAAAAACTAATGTTGTACTTTGTTTTTCAGTACGATAATTGAATAAACTCACTAGTAATGTGGAAAAATGGAACACCCTATATATATTTTTTTTCTGCCCGATACAGAATTAACAGATCAACATTTATTATTATTACTTATCTCAAAATTCCTGAAGGTTTTTGAAATATTCTTAAAAAACTAATGTTGTACTTTGTTTTTCAGTACGATAATTGAATAACCTCACTAGTAATGTTCATACCTTCGCGATTTTAAATATTAGATAGGTCAGCGTAGTTCTAGCCATGGGGAAAAACCTAAAATCCTAACATTTTTTCTAATTACGTTTGCTGCATAAAATTTAAATTACTGCCAAGAGTTAAGGCTCGACTTAAGGTGTAACAGCTTTATTTAACATTATTAACAAATATCTAATTATTGCTAAAATTAATTTTTACTTAGAACATATGTTCGATATGTCTTCCATTCTCTTCGAGGCATAAACGAAGACGGGTATGAAAAGATCTTCCTACTATTCTTAATACTTCGGGCGTAATACTTTGAAATGCGGTTCTAATCCGTTGCTGCATATTTTCGGGAGTTGTTGGAGGTTTGTTGTAAACAATTTCCTTAACGTAGCCCCATAGAAAAAAATCTAATTTCGTTAGATCAGGCGACCGGGGCGGCCACGCACTTGCTCCCTGTCTTCCAATCCATCGATCTGGAAAATTATTATTTAAATGATCCCTAACTGTCAACGAAAAATGTGCTGGAGCACCATCTTGTTGCAACCACATTGTATTTCTCAGATTAACCGGCAAATTTTCGCACAAATTTGGCAAGTGATTTTCTAGGAAGTCGAGATACATGGCTCCAGTTAAATGTCCATTAAAAAAATGGGGACCAATAACATGTTCACCAATAATTCCCCCCCACACATTAACTGAGCATCTGTGTTGTAGATCAAGCTGCCTAAAAATTCTTGGATTATGGTCGGCGTAGTAATGGTAGTTATGACGATTTACAAATCCATTCTTATGAAATGTGGCCTCATCAGAGAATAAAACTTTATCAAAAAAATCAAAGCTTAACCTAATTTTAGCTTGTGCCCAATTACAAAAGTCAACACGTTTCTCAAAATCTGCTGGAAGGAGTTCTTGATGCAACTGAATATGATATGCATGAAATTTATGGCTCTTTAAAATTCGCTGAACAGTTCTTTCGCTTACTCCTACGGCATCCCCGACTGCTTTTTGGCTAACAGAAGGATTTTCCGTGACAGCTAATAGCACAGCTAATTCATTTTCTTCCGTTCGAACGGGCCTATTTCTAACTGGTCTTGTATAATTTACATTTCCCGTTGCCATAAATCTCTCTAATAAGTTCGTCATGCTCCTTCTGTCTGGGTGCCTTCGTTCTGGATAATTTTGCGCATAAATCCTACTGGCCAAAAAGGCATTTCTATGCGATTCTCCTAACACAAAAACCATATCAACCAGTTCTTCGCGGGTGTACTCCATGACGATAGAACGTTCAAATAAAACTTCTAAACAGTGACGCAAACAAACGAAAAATGAACTACGTAGAAGGTAAAGACCACTATATGAAAAATCCGATAATTATTTCAATTTGTAAAACTTAAAAAACGAATAAGTAAATTGCCGATATGTTTTAGTTGTTTGACAGTTTCTAGACAATTTGTTTTTCATGGCCTACTTAAATTCTAGTTAATAATTTGGGCAACACTTGTCAATAATATTAAATAAAGGTTAAGGCCGTTTTACATGCTGCAAGTTTCTTGCAGCAAGGGGTTGCACCTGCAAGATATTGCGCGCAATTTGTCTTGCAGACTGTAAAGCGGCAGTTGTATTTCAATTGCAAGTGTCAGCATATGCCTTTGTGCAAGTCTCTTGCAACTTGTAGGAAGACCTGCAGCATGTAAAACGTCTACGGCTTAACTCTTGGCAGTAATTCAAATTTTATGCGGTAAACGTAATTACAAAAAATGTTGGGATTTTAGGTTTTTTCCCATAGCTATAACTACGCTGACCTATTTATTATTCAAAATGCTTGAACATTACTAGTGAGGTTATTCAATTACCGTACTGAAAAACAAAGTACAACATTAGTTTTTTAAGAATATTTCAAAAACCTTCAGGAATTTTGAGATAAGTGTAATAATAAAAAATGTTGATCTGTTAATTCTGTATCGGACAGAAAAAAAAATATATAGGGTGTTCCATTTTTCCACATTACTATTGAGTTTATTCAATTATCGTACTGAAAAACAAAGTACAACATTAGTTTTTTAAGAATATTTCAAAAACCTTCAGGAATTTTGAGATAAGTGTAATAATGAAAAAATGTTGATCTGTTAATTCTGTACCGGACAGAAAAAATATATATAGGGTGTTCCATTTGAAAAAATGGAGAAAAATAATTTTTTATTTTGCAACGTTTGACATGGAATTTGGGTCACCCTGTATAAGTAAGACTTATAATACTCATAGCAGAATAACTATAAACCTTTTGCAGTAAGCTACTAGGTTACCTTAGCTTTTAAGATGTTTTATCTAATTTTTATAAATATTTTAAATGTAGACTATAATTTTTTTTTTCTTCGATTTTACCTTTTTTCTCCGAAACTATTAAAAAAAGAGAGATACTATTCTAGGAGTCTGTAGACTAGGTAAAGAGTGTTTCAAAAATGTAAAAAAATATAGGGTGTTCCATTTAAAAAAATACAACTCTTATGCGCCACTATTTTTTGTAACACCCTGTATAATCAAGAATATTTTTAAAATGTGCTCTCTAATCAACAGCATATAGTGGCTTTTAAATATTTTTCCTAAAATAAATGGTTAAGGTATAATAAAAGACGGGAGGTGAGCTGCAGGACCCTGTATATATATATATATATATATATATATATATATATATATATATATATATATATATATATATGCAAATCTTTGAGCAGCCGAACACTAATATGTTCCAACATCCTGCCATATCCAATAGACAGTGATGCTGTTGGTGAAGCCCAGTTACTACGATTAATCAATCGCCTTCCAAGAACGTGCCAAGTTTCAGTTATCCTAGCCAAAGACTATCATGTGCAAGAACTTAATCAAAACTCCTTGTTAGTTGCCGTTGCAGACCCTCTACCTGTGACTATTAAATGTGGTTCCAGAGACGTTGTTACCCAAACAATCAATACCAACGCCATAATTAAACTTCAACCAGAGTGCAGTGCATTTATTGGCAGCACCAAAGTTCTAGCGAAGAAATTTGTAAATATTTATGATAATGTTACCTACAGCAACGTTCCAATCCAAATTCCATATGATTGCTGCAGCCATTATCCTGAGAAGATTCATATACCAGACTTGAAGCCTCTTAAGTTACACGACATTGACACAGGAAACTTATATATCGCTCAACATAAATTAAATGAATATTCTGATCAGTTGGACAGACTAATCAATCAACCATTCGTAAAGAAACATATCGGTTGGTTTACGATCCTGACCATAACTCTGATCATCAGTCTAATTATCCTGTACATATTTTGTAAATGTTATAGAAGAAAACCTAAAAACCTCAGTATTGGAATTGTCAATCCTAATAGTGATGACTACCCACCTTCTCCACCAAGGTCCAGAACAAATTTTGTACAATGGAGAAGAATATTTCCAAAATGGCGACCAAACATACGTGTTGGTGAACCAACAGAAGAATCTGAAGAAATAGAACTTAACCTGAACAAACATTCAGCTTGAAAGTTGCTTCCACGTACCAACTTTCATCTTGATGGGGGAGTTATATCTATTCTCACCAGCTATTTCATCATACAAGTTATGCTAACCTTGGTTCCCAGACTATCAGCTATCACCCGCCAACGCAGTTATTCAGAAAGCCAAGCTTATCTCAATAACAAAGTATCACATATCAGTCAACAACGTAGATCATCCTATTCTCATAAACAGCAGGTGTTACTTGTTTACGAAAACAAGTCTATACCAAGAAAGCTTCATCAGCAGAACCCACGTCCTGACCCAAGTGTTCAAGAAAGAAGTAAACAGTTCCCACTGAGTCAGCATAACGAAACATATAAATAGTTATCTTTCTTTGTATACAGTTCAGTTCAGTACAGTTCAGTCTAGCTTGAATTCATTTTGTTAAATATTACTCTTTGCAAGTTCAAATGTATATATTTTAATTTGTATTATTTTTGAGTAATAATATATATATATATATATATAAAAATATATATATATATTTATACATATATATATATATATATATATATATATATATATATATATATATATATATATATATATATATATATATATATATATATGTATATATATATATATATATATATATATATATATATATATATATATATATATATATATATATATATATATATATATATATATATATATATATATATATATATATATATATATATATATATATATATATATATATATATATATATATATATATATATATATATATATATATATATATATATATATATATATATATATATATATATATATATATATATATATATATATATATATATATATATATATATATATATATATATATATATATATATATATATATATATATATATATATATATATATATATATATATATATATATATATATATATATATATATATATATATATATATATATATATATATATATATATATATATATATATATATATATATATATATATATATATATATATATATATATATATATATATATATATATATATATATATATATATATATATATATATATATATATATATATATATATATATATATATATATATATATATATATATATATATATATATATATATATATATATATATATATATATATATATATATATATATATATATATATATATATATATATATATATATATATATATATATATATATATATATATATATATATATATATATATATATATATATATATATGTATATATATATATATATATATATATATATATATATATATATATATATATATATATATATATATATATATATATATATATATATATATATATATATATATATATATATATATATATATATATATATATATATATATATATATATATATATATATATATATATACCGGGTGTCAACGATATCGTTTTACACGATGCCATTCATTTGCTTTTTAGGTTAGGATATTTATATTTGGGTTAACGAAATATGGTATTAAGACACATATTTTTCATGAAAAAACAATTGAATATTACTGCCAGTTTTTCCGATATCAGAACCAAGTTAAGAATTTCAAATGGAACCCTGTATATTATTTTACATAGTTTGATAGAGCTTAGAATTACCTTTTCAATAACATATCACAAGTTATATTGTTTTTTCAAAATGTCGGACCAGGAAGCGCTTGTTCAAAATTCAATAAGGCGGTCGTTTCCCGATACCGATGAAATTTTGTTTAACAAATTATTAAAATATTAAACAAAATGGGGTTTTCAATGGATTTTAATCAAATTTAAAATCAAATTTTTAATTTATCACAAAATGGGATAAGTTTAATTTTTTCTTTAAAATGTGAACTTTTCTTAAATTTTCTCAAAGATTTTAAATAGAAAGTTGTATTTATTAAATATTAGTATTAAAGTATATCTTATTAGCTACACGAAACCGCATAACAAGCCGTATTTTTGCTTTTTATTTCAGAAAAAATTGACAAAACCTTGCCGATACACATTTTTCCTAATACATAACATGAAACAAACACACACATATTATTAATCAGAAAATCCTGGAATATTTTTTATTGTTTATTGATAGGTAATTTTGTATTATTTTGACATTTTGTGACTGTTGTCTTATTTTAGGAAAGCGAGAAAAAAATCACAAGTAGTATTAATTTTATTTTACCAGTAGATACGGTGCAGTAACATGAAAGATGACTTAACTAAGATAAGTAGGTCTTGGAAACAATTGCATAGGGATGCCATTATAATTTTCATTAGATTTAACCAGAAACGTCAAAAGTACTGTTTTGTATCGACATTTCTGATAACTTTCGTTACATTTTTACACTGAGAAAAACAAAAAACAAAAACAAAACCGCATAACAAACCGTATTTTTGCTTTTTGTTTGAGAAAAAATTGACGAAACTATGCCGATATACATTTTTCGTAATACATAACATGAAACACACACACCCACACACACATATTATTAATCAGTAAATTTCGGAATATTTTTTATTGATAAGCAATTTTGTATTATTTTGACATTTTATGATTTTTGCTGCCTTATTTTAGGAAATCGAGAAAAATTCACAAGTAGTATTAATTTTATTTTACCGGTAGGCTTTCGGTTTTTCCGGAAATACCTAGACCTAAGTCAAGAAGTTTAAAAAGAACCCTGTATATTTTTTCACACAGTTTGATAGAACTTAGAATTCCCTTTACATTGACATATCACAAGTTGATTTTTTTTCGAAATGGAGGACCAGGAAGCTTTTGTTCAAAATTCAATATGGCGGCCATTTTCTAACACCGAAGATATTTTTGAATTATAGGTAGAAATAATAAACAAATATGGGGGTTTTTATTGGGTTTAATGCTAATTTAAAATCAAACTTTCACAATTAATACAAAAGTCACTCAATTAAATGTTCTATGCGCTGTCCGCCTTGTTCTTGGCATAGTGTAACTCTCTCAACATTTTCCGCTAGCAGGTTTCGTAAATGCTGTTCTGAGATACTCTCAACGGCTCGTCTTATTCTATTTTCTAACATTTCCAACGATATTACAGGAGTTGCATACACTTTTTCTTTCAGATGACCCCATATAGAAAAATCAAGCGGGGTTAGGTCAGGCGACTTCGCTGGCCATCGAATTGGTCCATTGGTTCCCAACCAGTTCTCACCAAATCGTTCATTCAAGTAATTTGCAACAATTCTTGAATTATGAGCAGGGGCGCCATCTTGTTGGTAAACTAAATCATCATTTTGCTGCAAATTGTTTATAAAATGTTCAATTTCATTTTCGAGAAAGTCCAAATACATCTCGCCAGTTAAAGGCTGATGGAATAATATTGGACCAATAACGCTTAGTCCTACAACGCCTAACCAAACAATAACTCCAAAACGTTCCTGGAAGGCACCTTCTCTTACTAATCTCTGATTTTCCTTTGCCCAATAACGAAAATTATTTCTATTAAACATCCCTAGATTAGTAAACCTTGATTCGTCCGAAAAAATAATCTTATGATGAAACACAGGACTTATTCTATAATTATCTAAAAACCAATTGCAATAAATAAGTCGTCTTTGGAAGTCATTTTCAAATAGGTGGTGGTGAATTTGATACTTAAACGATTTAAACCCGTGTTTCTTTAAAATTTTTCTGGCGCTTTCATGAGACGTATTGCACTGTTTGCCTAATTCACGAAGGGAAGCTGTACGGTCATACTCGATGTACGCTAAAACGTTTGTTTCCACTTCTTCGCTTACTACGAATAATATTTATTTTTAAAACTAACTAGAACCACTTCTCAGTGTAAAAATGTAACGAAAGTTATCAGAAATGTCGATACAAAACAGTACTTTTGACGTTTCTGGTTAAATCTAATGAAAATTATAATGGCATCCCTATGCAATTGTTTCCAAGGCCTACTTATCTTAGTTAAGTCATCTTTCATCTTTTCTCTTTTATTAAAAACAAAATATTCAATTTTTTATTTTCGAGTTATTTTGCAATTTTTTATACCACCAACTATGTTCCGTCCGTTAGTATATTTCTATTACATATATAAGATTATTTTACATCCGCATATATAATTTTTTTTCAGCTCAGGACCTATTTTGCTGCTCGATCTGTTGCCAGTTTTATGATTGATCCATACATTTTAGAATATTTTATATGATAATGGAGGCTATAAACTAATGATGAATTTAAAGACGAAGTTTTAAGAATAAAGTAATGTCTGTTTTAATACAAAATTGGAAACCACTAGTGTTGTTTTCGAAAATGATATAGTATATGCTGAATTTTCAAAAAATTGTTTTACCAAAACGGAGTGTTTTGTTAACGATACTTGTGAAGAAGTTTTATTTCAATTAAATGTTCATTATTCATTAAAATTGGAATCGTTATTTCGTATTTAAAAACGAAGCCAGATATTTTGCGGATATATAGAGCGGAAGAAATAAAATGGGAATCTGCATTTGTTAAAATTATCCAGCAATAATTCGCCTTTTCTTTTCATGAATCCAGTTTAATACCTGGTTGGATGCTAGATGTGGTTCAAAACGCTTATTTAAAAACTTTGTTTTACGACGAGTAACTTAGTATGATATTAATTTTTGATTTTGCTTTTCGATGACAAAAATTTATTTAGCAAAATATAAATTTTAAATTTTATAATTTCTTCGTGCCTGGATTGGTATATTGCTAAAAAAACCTTTAAACGGTAGAATATATAAAAAAAAATCTAATGAAAAAAATTCTAAATGATCTAATTAATTTTAATAAATATAAAATACCATGAAATGTCATTATTAAACAAAAATACAGGGGGTTAAAGGAATAAATATTCTATAGGTTATGGAAAAAGTCTTGTGTGTACTAAATTGCAATCAATTATCTTTAGAAATGCATGAGCAAAAAGGCAAGACAAAACAACAGTGGATCGCCCTGTACATCGAATATGAAGCGTTTTTGGGGCACGCAGTTTATAAGCAACTATACTTAAAATTACCTAAACAGAATATTTGATATCAATTCTGCCATGCATAAAGTAACGTAGGCACAACCACTTAAGTTTTACCATTTTACTTGATACACATTATTTTGTTTGTTGAGTGAGGAAATAATACTTTATATAACTAGTAGCCAAAGTAATTAAAAGTTAAAGCGTGTTTTTAGGTTTTTCTAATATCCCATTGTGCTTCTAATTATATTACTGTGTTCATGGACTAAAAAAGTATTAATCTGTGGAATTAGGATGGTAATTTCATACTATAAAAAATATTTCTCTGCGGTCGACAAATTTAACTTGTTTATTATTACATCAAAATAATGAAATAAATGGCGTTTTGGGAAATATGAGATGTATTATATTAATAAATAAAAATCAATCAGAAATATTTAAAACCGTTTATTAGTTTTGTTAGCAACCACAAAGTATTTAACAATTACTTTTTTGAATACTCATTTTGTATAAACACTTTAATTTTTACCCAATCTTTATTCTTTAAAACTTCAGGATATAAGGATATAAGGTCGTCGCACTCTTTTCGTTTGGGAACCTTTTTATTTTTAATATGTTTAGCAAAATAGAATTTGACAACTTGCTTTTGTTCATTAGTCCATGCAACCAAAACTCTTTTTTTTCCTTTTCTAATTGAATCCATTCTTTCTTTGTAAATCCCTTTCTTCTTCTATTTGGTTTGGTTTATTATAACAAAGTTGCTTTTTTATAATCTCTTCATTGCCTTCTCTATGTTCATTTTCATTCATATCATCACTAGATTCGTTATCCAGAAGATTTTGTTCTAAATCTATTGGAATTTCATCTAAGGTTTTCCCCTAATACTCTCCAGCTTCACCTTTTTCCATTAAAATAAGTAATTTTGACATTTTTGCCGTCTAATAGATGTCATCAGGTAGTCTGTAAGAACTTTTATGAACCCCAGTAGTATGACCCGTATATGATAACTGTTCAATCTCAGTCTCGTTTAAATTAAAAAGTAGTGTTAATGTTGCGAGGTGCTTTCTAAGCTTGGTACATGTTATGGCTTCGAAATTTTTTGCTCCGCAAGACACTGCATATTTGGCAACTACTTTATAACCGCACAAAGTCGTAGTAAATCCCGGTTTGCCAAATAAATAAGTGTTATCGTCTTTAAGGAAATTTGGTCTTTCAGCAGTTCTTTAATGTGACTTTGTGTATCAGCACTGAACAAAACCGGCACTCCTCGGCCCCTTTTACCTCTAATGACTACTCTTTTCATGTTTTTTAAAAGTATTCTTTCAGTCTCAGTTACAACTCCGTTAAATTCTTCGTAGGTTTCATTTCTTTTTTCTGAATTTTCATATGTATGAAGTAACATCCTCTGCAGTTCACCAGGTCTTCTTCTGTTCAGTAATATGAACCTGCAGTATATCGTTTCCAGTAAATTATGATATGCAGTGACATCATGAGAATTTATTTTTAATAATTCTAGAGCCTCTTCTGCGTTTACAATCAAATAGCCTTTTAGCAATTTTAAATCACTTACCAAAGGCACAATTGTTATTTTATTAAATTTATTTATGTTAAGATCATTCCCAGCGCGATTTGAAATATCAAAACGCCAGTTTGCTTTTAACAAATTTATCATGGTTTTAAGACCTGCTTCGCATGTAGCCGTTTCTATCGAAGGCTCGGTTTTTATTACCATATTGATTGGAATGTCACAACACTGTTTCAAAGACGTACAAATATTCATTGCAAATGTATGCAAGTCTTTGTTGCTGTCGTATTTTGCTACTGTTTTTGTAACCTCAACTAGTTTGTCATAATAATGTGGTTTTAGCGCTCCAAATAAATTATTTATGGAGTGTTCATTTTTCTTTAGTTCTAATAAAATTCTAGATCACTCTTTCATTTTTCTGCTAGTTATGTTAATAAAATGTTTTTCCCGATGCAATTTCAGATACCGGGCGTCAAAAGCACAAATGAGAAAGTCGTTTTTTGCTACTAGGAAGATTTTGTCTGCCCTCATCCTTGGAAAAACTTCATTCCTTAAACGAAAATCAATTTTCTTACTATCTTTTATTAAGAAGTTTTGTCCTTCGGCTTGAGCATTTTTAGAAGATTTACCTTTTGAACATTTTTTCCTATGTCGATATAAAAAATTTGACCGATAAAAACCAAGGCAATCGGGACATGGCAAAAACGACTGGCCTGGATGAAGAGCTTGTTTGACAGGTTTCACACACTCCTCACTATTTTTTATAGTTTCCTTTTTTCTTTAAAAGCGCTAATAACTCTCTCCTTTCTTTATATTTTGCCTCCTTTGAAAGTATTGTTTTTACTTCTGGTTCACAACAGTGGTTTCTTTTTAAGTGTCTAACAAAATGTTGTACATCTACTTCACAAAAATAGCACATATCCTTTTTTCTCTGGTATTTTTTCTGTATATATGGTTTGGCAAGAATTGTTAATTCTCCATCTAGGTCATCTTCAAGCTGATCCTGTAAAATTAATTATATCATAAAATTAAGTAAGAATATATTATACTTTTTAAGATGTGCAGGGTTATTGATGACATTTTGCCCAAAGGATGTGTCATTTATTTGAAAATTATAAAAGTTGGATGATGATATTATATTAATATTAAAATACTATGACATAAGTTTGTTCTTTTTAATAGAACACTATATTATAAAATACAAATGTTTTTTAATACGAATGTTTTTTTTTCCTTGTAATTTAGAGAATTAAGTCAACTCAATTGGACAATGAATGCGGTTTTGTTTCTATGGAAATAAATTAAACTCTATTTTAATTATAGAAAGTTTCTAAAAGGTGTAATAGGCATAATTATATTAATGACATATGAAACATTTTTAAATGTATTTTAGAATTCAAATGTTTTATAATATTTGATATAATAAGGGTATTCTTTATTTGAAAAAAAAAACATGTTCTTGTCTTAGTATTTTAATGCTGTTTTTTTTTCTAAAGTTTATGACAGTTCAGAAAAAAATCGGCAAATTTGCTTTACTCGGAACTTCCTCGTTATGAATCTCATTTTATTAGAAACCTTAAAGTGTGACTTAATTTAGTTCCGCACATAGTAATGTAGTAACACATAAATACAGGTATAGAATAATAAAGTAAAATAAAAAAATAAGAACGATTGCTGCCAAATCCAGTGCCAGCCATTCAATACTGCTATATCTATTGGGATAAATATTTTAACAAAACTTTAACTTAAAAATACACAATACATCCAAATACAAAAATATTTAGTAGAATTGTCAACTGTCTAGTCAATATCATATGCTCCAAGAAGCACCCGCAGGCGTATTTTCGAAATAAAATAAAGTAAGAAGATAAAAGTTGGCCATCCTTTATCTTATTTTATTTCACTGTATAAACTCCCTTTGGGAGTTGCATGCATTGATCAAACTTTACCACTTACTTACCACTTGAAAATAAAATAAATTGACTTAAATACACTGATTTAATGATGATAATACAGCCATTTTGTCCTATCATTCTTACCAGTTTATTCCTATATCACATTTAATTTTTGTTCAAATTCTGAAGTCAATTGAATAAGAACATTTTTTTACGTAATTTTTTTGATATTTTATTAGTCATTTTCGAGTTGTACCAAAATGTTACTAGTTCATTTCTATGTAAAACTTGATTTTTGTGCATAATTTGAGGTAAATTGATTAATTAGTTTTTAGTATTAATTTTATAATATTTCACCACGCCGCCATCTTGTTCCATCATATTGTATTTTTACCAAAATATTACCAGGTCATCCCCATTAGGATTGCCAACTTTTGGAAAAGAAAATTAAGCACAAAAGCGAAAAGTTATTATTCTGAAAGTAACATAGTGGAATGATTAATACCTGAAAAAAGCTCATTTTGCTTTTGCATTATAACAGTTTTTTGATGTTGGGTAAAAAAATAAAAAAGAGTCATTATTTTCGTGTATTAACGATGCGCACATCACATATTCGCACAATTATACCTTTTATATATATTCATAACGGACATTAAAAGAATAAATAATAAAATAAATGACTTGGGACAGAAATGTTTTTCAAAGGATATTTGGCGTCCTTGTGAGTATTTAAAAGAACGTTTGGTATCCCTATTTCCACATGACACTCAGTAGTTTTTAACCTATGCCGCTGACTGACAAACAGACAGACAGACCGACAGAATTGAAGAAACATGTTTTTTTGATACCTAGAAAACTAAAACCTGAAAATGTAAAATCTGGGAGGGTGAGGTCCCACAGTTTTACTAGTTCATCTCTATATCACACTTAGTTCTTGCAAAATTTAAAAACAGTTTAATAAGTAGTTTTTTTTCAGGCTGATTTTCTAAATATATTATTAGGCTGCAATTTTATGATTCATATCAAAATTTTACCAGTTGTTTCCACTTGATTTTTGTGCAAAATTTCAGGTAAATTAGATAAGCAGTTTTTTAGTAATAATTTTCTTAATATTACACTATATAGCCCATTTGCCGGGTCTAAGGCAATAAAAAAAATTCGCTTTTTGGTCGAAAACTTGACGAACACTTTAAAATAAAAAAAGCAAAATTTAACTGAGGGACCCTCTTTAGATATGTATTAATTGTTGGGTCCAATCACTCATCGTTAATAGTAATTCAAATAATAAACGAAATACTACTACAAGTATTCAAAAGCCCTTGTAAATATTTTGCTTAAATTTACTCAAACAATTATACATACTTTTACCAAAAAACTGTTTTTCAGGTTAGTACTGTAGTACTGTTTTACTAGAACGATGGTTTTTAACGTAAAGGTCTTTATTTTTTCTTGGATATTTGGAGAGAAACTGACTGTTTAGCTTAACCTCAATATTTTTGAGGGACAAAAATGTATTGTAGCAATAAATAACTTACCAAATACATTGTGCTCTTGACTGCACTGGACCTAGTTATCTTCAAGAAACCACAAACACAGCTCACTAAAACACTGTTTACAAAAAAAACTGACATATCACAACACAGAATACAGCAATAAATGTCAAATAATTATTTCCCGCGTAATTTTATTATTATAAAATGTTGCACACCATGAAACCAAATATATTCATTATGTATATTAAATGAAATCCTAGCGGATATTTCTCGAACTAAATATGGATAATATTCTTTTATACGTAGCACTAAATTGAGTCCATAGGATTAATGACTACGGACATATGGCGACAGAGCAAAATAAATGTAATAATAGAAAAAGACAACAGATATCGTATCTACAGAAACCTGTAGGAGCGGTAGTTTTTTGTTCTTTTATAACGTCACAAAGAACGAAAACTATTTTGATTCCAATATACGGATAATAATATATAAATAATCATGGATTCAGCGGAGTAGCGAGGAATAAGGGGGACACAAAATAGTGCTATGGATATATATATATATATATATATATATATATATATATATATATATATATATATATAATATATATAAATATATATATGCCTGTGTTTGCTTTTATTTTTCATATTTTGTCTTACTATTGGTTTATTGTTTCTTTAATTTTGTTATGTGGTCTTATTTTATTTAAATTACTTGTACTTGATAATTACTTTTTGTCAAAATTTTTAAGTTATATTAGTCTCTATGTTTCAAATGTGTACAAATGTTGTAGATTTTTTCACTTTTTTCAATTGCTTAACCTGTTTGTTTGGGTATGTAAACTTATGTACCTATATATAACTGTATGTTATTCCCAAAAATAATAATGATGAAAAATAATATGCCATCTTAGATATTTTGCTTTGTCATATTCTCCCAAGATTTTAGAGTTTATTGACTATAGAAGGTTTAGTAAAACATAAAAGTTGTGAAACATGGAAAACAGGAGGCTCATACCTGAATTGCTAGGTTTGACATCCAAATTTAGGCTAATATATTTTTTTAGAGTTATAATCATGATAACCCTACTCCTCCTACTCCATCTACTCCAGCAACTCCCAAAAACAAGAAGGGTAGGAAAAATCCTAAATCCACAGCTAAATCAACTCCAGCTGTTGCAAGTGCTCCAGAACCCTTGACTTTTGAAGAAGCCCAAAAAATGGTGCAGTTTGAGGTTAATGGTGTAGTCTGTAGGTGCGTATACTATTTTAAAATTTCTTTTGTTTCTTATGGTAATATCTTCATTACATATAATAAAGTCTTTTAAATTTGTTTAAGAATCTCAATTAATTGTCTTGTTTATTGTGTATGAATAGATGGAATATTAATGAACCCTTAGAAGTTATCTCTAAAGAAGATACTCCTCCACCTGAAGCAATAAAAAGTGAAGGTAATTGATGTACTTCCTTTTCTAATTAGACATTTTATATATTTTCATTAGTAAAATAATAGCTTCCTTCAGTTTATGGTTAATTAATTCAAATTTTATCACTAGAATGATTCCATTTTTTGTATTTGAAACAAATTTGAGAATATGATATTATAAAATTAGTCTTATATTTTAGTGCAATAAAAGTAAATTAAATGTTCTAAATGACAAATGTTAGTGTAAATACTAATTGAATCTATATAGAATGCCGTTTAAATTTAAATTATTCTTAGATGATGGTAAAATAGAGCAATCTGTAGTAACTTCCATACCACCAATTCCACCACCTGAACCTACATTTCAACTTCCTGAAGCAAACTTTAAGGAATTAGAAGATTATAACATTTGTGATGCCCCACCTAGGCCGAATGCTTACATCAGATTTATTGAAAAGAGTACTGAAGAATTGGATGGAGAGGTTGAATATGATGTTGACGAAGAAGATACTGCTTGGCTAGCTATAATGAATGACAAAAGGTATACGATTCTGTGGCATAGCATTGTAATGAATCAGAGACTAGTAAACTTTGGCTAAAAAAAATATGTTCTAAGTACTTTTTAATACAATTAAGTATATTAAAATTTCCTTTAAAATATGTAGTCTTTGGGGAGCAAATTTTCTGCATTAACATGAAAAAACTTACAATTTTAATTTTGTGACAGGAAGCTGTTTATTTATTTGTCTATGCAAAAAAAAGTAAATTTGATGCGTTTTCTTATCTTATAACAAAGCTAAATTAATTATTTGTGTTTTTAATTGGCTGTGTTATCCCTTAGGTGATCTTGAATAATGAAAAAAAAAGTGTATAAAAAGAGATGAAAGAAGTTTAACTTATTTCACCGTTTTTTATGAAAACTAATTGCTTAAAAAATATATATGTATATATATATATATATATATATATATATATATATATATATATATATATATATATATATATATATATATATATATATATATATATATATATATATATATATATATATATATATATATATATATATATATATATATATATATATATATATATATATATATATATAAATATATGTATTATAGTATATTTTTATTCCACGTACACCAACGTCATAACAAAATATGATCCTTGTTTAGAACATGTTCTGCATTACAGAAGACACAATGATCTATTTTTGTCAAACGACGATCGCGATTTCGTCTTATTAGAGCTCATCAGGCCGCTATAGAGTAGCGAGCCCTGTGAAGGGCAAAGGCACAAAATGGAATCACAAAAACAACTACTCCGCTAGCTAATACCACGACCGGTTTTCGTTGAGAGCATTAAATGATAGTATACAATACAATATAATACAATCTCTTTATTTCACAAAAATATCATCATACAATATTATGTTAAATCAAATTGAAGGAAGTGGCGTCAAAGAAAAATTACATAAAACTGCACAAAATGCAACCTACTTCGACATAATTAAATTAAAAAGAGCAATAAAATGTCACTAATAGATGAAATGTTACAATGCACAATGCTAACATATATGACATCACTACATAAATGACTGACAAAAGTACATATACACAATAATTTTAGAAGTTATAATTTAAAAATTCTTCAACAGAATAAGGTTCCACAGTTAACAGAATTTCAAGGACTTTGCATTTAAAATACTTAAAGTTTACCTCAGTTTTAATCTCACTGGGCAATTTGTTAAAAAACTTAATGCAAGCATAAGGGAGGCACCTTTCAGAGTCTATGTTTGGGAATGTTGTACCCAACTGAGCGAGTATTGAAAGGGTGTTGAATTTCAAATGATACAAATTTGTCTTTATTTCTAAAAAGAAACACCAAACACTCACATATATATATATATAAGCCAGGAAGGGTGAGAATCCTTAACTCCCGAAACTTACCACGACACGAATCCCTAGATTTTAAGTTTAACATTGTTCTTATTGCCCTTTTCTGAGCGACGAAAGCTCTATGAGCATCAGAGCTTGATCCCCAGAATATAACTCCGTATCGAAGGATAGAGTGAATATTTGTAAAATATACCGTCTTTCTGCTTTCAAGATTTACATACTTAGAGATAACTCTAATGCATAATTCGTTTACATGGGACACCCACTCTAGGTTCTGATTAATGTGGATCCCCAGAAATTTAATTCCTTCCTCCAAAGTCACCTTCTGAGAGCCAACCTGAGCCACGTTCGGGATATCGCTGTTCCTTTGCTTTGATCTAAAACAAATATAATGAGTTTTTTCCTCATTGAGAATCAACCTGTTAGCCGTAAACCATTTCTGTGCTACCCTCAGTCTTTCATCGGAGATGCTAAGGAGGTCATTTAAGGCAGATCCAAGTTTAAGTATATTGGTATCATCAGCAAAACTTACAAGGTGAGTTCTTTCGTTCACTAAATTGGAGGACAAGTTGTTAACATAGAAAACAAACAGCAATGGCCTCATGACACTTCCCTGAGGAATGCCAACTCGAAGAATAGCCTCCTCAGAAAAGTGTCGCCCTCGATCTGCGTCGATCACAACCCTTTGTCTCCTATTGCATAGATATGACTTTACCCAATCTAATGCTGGTCCCCGAACTCTATATCGCTCCAACTTCTCCAACATAATAACATGGTCCAGGCTATCAAAGGCCTTAGATAGATCTAGAAATATGTCCATCGCCAAGGTTCTATTTTCCATAGCCTGTATAATCTTTTCAACAAAATCATAAACGGCTGTTTTTACCGCCATGCTCTTAAGGTGCCCATGTTGAGTGTAGCTAATTAATTTTTGGTCATAAAAAAACTCAACAGCCTGGAACACATTGCTTCTTCAAATATTTTCGAGAACGAGGATATTAAGCTGATTGGCCGGTAATTTTCAAGAATTGTTGGATATTCCGTCCTGACCAGAACTCCATTTGCTCTTAAGACTTTTAATTATCCTAAGTACCTCATGAATTGTTACTGGTGTTAAGTAGAATGAGACACTATTATATTCAATATGTGAGTGATTACAAGTTGCCTGTGGCAATCCCCTCAAGAGATTATGCGCAGCATAGACAATAAAGTTGTTAAAATTATTACATACCGTTTCAGGGTCACCAGGAACTTGGCAGTGGTTTTTCTTTGAGATACCCGCAATCACCTCTCTGACAATCTGCCACATGCACCTAGATTTATTATCACTGTTTACAATGCGATTACTATACTGAGCTCTGCGAGCCTCTACAAGCATTGCATTATATCTTTGTTTTGTTTTTCTATAAGCATCCCAATATCCATTATCAACTCTGCTGAGTACCAATAAAATGTCAAGTTCGTTCTTGCCCGCAGTTACGTCTGGTGAATGCTTATACAATAATTTTTTATGTGTTTTTACAGGTTGTTCTGGAAAGCAATGAACAAAAATGGGCAATAGAAGTCCCATAAATTCCTCCCATTGTGCATCTACCTCTGATTCGGGCAGGATAAACACACCCTCCCAGTCCTGCTCAGAAAGCAAATTTTTAAAATACTCCCTATTTACACTACTAAATTGGGGCTTGTTAACTTTAGGAATAGAATTCAGACTTACCTCCATCCAAAAAACAATTTTTTGACCCGTATGGTCAGATATGTCAGTGTTTAGTATCTCAGTCTCAAAATTTGAACAATTAGTAAAAATATTGTCTATACAACTTTTACCGACCCCACTTTCTCTTGTGTATTTTAAAACAGATGGACAGATACTACAGGAATCTAACAATGAAATGAGATCAACAGAATCTTTATTACTATGTTTTAAATCTATGTTAAAGTCACCAGCAATAAATATTAGGCTTTTTCCATTAAAACTATCATCAAGAAGCCTCTCAAGACATACTAGAAAGTCATGTACTGAGGTTGTTGGCGATCGATATACACACAAAATGAGGATTTTTTTGTCTTTCACTTTTAACTCCACGGTAGCACATTCGAACACCATTTCCTCTGCAAACATTATCATATCATTTCTTGTTCTCCATGCCATGTCACTTCTCACATATATTGCAGTACCTCCATGAGCTCCTTCTGTTCTGCAATAGCATGCAGCCAGATCATAGCCAATTAAGTTATAGTTCTTAAGTTCTGAATTAGATTTCCAATGCTCGCTCACACAGACTGCAAGACATTCTTCCTGCTGATTCATTAAGGACTGCAACCCATCGATACTATTATCAATAGATTGAATATTATGATGAAGGATGCTTAATTTTTCTCTTGAACAATTGTTGATTGTTGCCTCCTCTGTCCCCATTTTCTGGGGGCTGGTTTTCTGATGTTTAAAAAATTATTGACCAACACACCTGTAGGCCAAGAGCTTGCTTCTAAGACTGCATCTCTATGATCTTCTGGCACTCCTGTTTTGAATGAACTAACAAAGCTATGTTTTCTCGTAATCAGTTTTTCTCCTAAGCAGTTTTGTATCCCTTTTGTTTTCTTATTAGGTATTGTTCCATGTCGCTAAATTCTGCTTCTGGTACTAATCCAGACACAAATAACCACATATACTTTATGATATTTTGTGTCACCACTTTGAAATTGTGGTTACCATTTTTATTTCTTTTGATAGGGATTGGTCGAGTGTTCTATTTAAGCTTAAGGTTTTGCTTAAAACTTGCAAAATAATTGTTTTTATATATACATATAAACAAATATACATAGGTACAGCCCTGCATAAACATATATATATATATATATATATATATATATATATATATATACCCACACCCACCTTGGTCAAAGTTTAGTGTAAGCTATAATTTGATTAACAATTTATATTTTTTATTTTCAAAACTTCAAATTTTATACGTTTTACATATGCAACTCACCCAACAAGGTAATTTCTTTTGTCCATTTACAAATGGGTGACAACACTGGGACGGTACAATACATATTATATAGACTCGAATTAAAATTTGTCTTGATGTTGTTGCTCGTTATATATATTGTTTTTACAGGGATCTTTTGGTGTGTGGACTGAGCTCATGTATTTTATATTGTTGTAATTAATGCATTTATTATCATTTCATTTAACATAAATTGGAGAAAATTAGGCCAAATTTGTATTTTAATTAAGTATTTTTTATATATTTTGCTGCTTAATTTTATTAAGAGAAAATTCCAGAATATGTTACATTGTAATATATTTGGTTTAAGTTTTTTATTTCCGCTTTGTCATTAATCTAATTTTCATGTTTTTTAATGTACGTACATTATTTCTAAAAATTTCCTTTTTTCCTAATTAGTGTCAGTTTTTAAGATTTGTGTGTCTTCATAATTAAAATTATGTAATGTTTCGTTTTAATGTTTGGTTGATAAAGTTTTAGTTTTTTTATCATACCTATACCCATTTAAGCAATTTTTAAGGTATTGTGTAGTCTGTCTAATGTATACTCTGGGGTAGTCTTTACAAGGTATTTTGTATATTGTGTGTGTTTTTTGATTGGTTGGAGTTGGTGTTTTAAGAGAACTAAAGAATTTTTTTTGAAAGGTGTAACTTTTATGGCATACGGTTATGTTGTGTTTAACAAAAATTGTTTGTATATTTTCTGAGTATGTATGGAATTGATAGAAACTTATTTTTGTTTCTATCTGTATTTTTTTCGCTTGATGGTATAAAAATAAGTTTCTTTTTTAATATGACGGGCAACAACAGCAAAACGAATTTTCATTTCTGTCGATATGGTTCCTATAGCATGCATGTCAAACATAGTTTTTAAATGTGTCTGTATTGTACCGTCCCATATATATAATAAATTTTAAATGTTATGTGACCGATTTGTAAATAGACAAAAAACATTACCTTCTTGGGTGAGTGGCATATATATAAACTGTATAAAATTTGAATGTTTTGAAAATAAAAAATATAAATTGTTAATCAAATTACAGCTTATAGTAAACTTTGTCCAAGGTATGTGTGGGTATGTATGTATATATTTATATGTTTATGCAGGTGTGTACCTATGTATATGTGTATATATGTATATATATAAAAAAATATTCTACTAAACAAGCAACAAAAAAACCTGTACATTTTTACATATACAATTCATAAAGTATCATTGTTTGTTAGTCTTAGTGACCTTTTCTAAAAACCACTCATGAAGGCATTTTGGCCGAAACGTTTGAAATTCATAAAAATTAAAATCATTTCCGAAGAATAAACAAGTTTTATTTTTTTAAAAAAAGGAAATTGAGACCAAAACCTAAGAAAATCTCCTAAGAATATAGATCAATTCTCCAGAAAACCACTATATATATATATATATATATATATATATATATATATATATATATATATACATATATGACATTTATTATAAATGATATAGTATATACAAGTAATATGTGAATTGCAAAGAAGGAGATGAAAACAATTATAAATTGATCAAAGTTCAACCCCTACACAAGAAAGAAATAGGTCTAACAAAAAAATGCAGATTTTAACAGTATAAAAATATCTCATTAATTATATATTCTGAATGGAACTTAAAATCAACTGCCCTTCACTTATTGACTAAACGTTTCTTTTTAACAATTGATGGTTTTAGAGCTTTGAAAAAAGAAGGAACCATATTGTAAAGCTTATAAATGTTATAGAAACGGCTTGTTTGAAACAGAGCAGTTTTGATGTGGTGGTGGAGAGATAAGACCCCTAAATATAAGGTTTAAGCTGTGAACATCTGTATATTTTATCTTGTTTTCAAATATTGTGGACAGTTATTAATAATAATATTGTAAAAAATACCAAGTATATGCCTATTCTGCATATTGAACCATTTGGCATCATATAGTTTGTGTGAAACTGGATCATATTTTCGTATACCATAAATGAACTGTAAACAGTTTTTTTGCACTGTCTCAATTTCATTTCTATCTGTTTTATCTAAACATGTTCAGGTAATACCAGAGAATCTGTTAATTTAATTTTTTGAGCAAATTGTAAGACCTTGACTTCTATATTAAGTTCCGACATTAAAGAATTCATATCCTTACCAAAAACCATAACAGATGATTTAGTTGGATTAATTAACAGCCCATGACGTGCTGAAAATTCAGTTAGTTCCCTTAAATCTTCATTAATTAGTGCTTGTGCCTCACGCCAAGTACTGGCGTTAAATGAATAGAGTACCTGAGTATCATCAGCATAAAAGCACGCCGTGACATTTTCTAGACAGGAGACAAAGTTACTAGTATATATATTGCAATTAAAAAAGCTCCAGTATAGAACCCTGCGGCACACCGCTACCGACAGTTTCTCTTGCTGATTATCCTGTTGTAAACTTGTCCTAATTAGTTTAATATAGCTAATAATAGTTAATGACATATCATGTCAAATGTTTTTGAATAATCCAAGAGCACCAGAATGACTGACCGGAATCTAATGACCTCATAAGGTCATCTTTAATACTTAAAATCACCATTATACAACTATTTCCAGTCCGATATCCTGACTGGTTAGGAGGCAAAATGTCAATTTCGTGTAAAAACTTCATATTTGCAAAGGTTGAACATATATATATATATATATATATATATATATATATATATATATATATATATATATATGTATATATATATATATATATATATATATATATATATATATATATATATATATATATATATATATATATATATATATATATATATATATATATATATATATGTTAATACGACTACCAGTAAATATTTAGGTTAGGTTAAGTATTAACTGGTAGTCGTATTAACAACCACAGTCCCGTCTTATTTACATGTGTGTCTGTTATAATTATACAATATTATGTGTTGTTTTATATTTGAAAATCTGTTGTTTTAATGAGTTTTAGTACTGATGAAGGCCATGCAATGGTTGAAACGTTTACAAATAAATGACAAATTTTAATCAGGTACACTACAGAACATTGTTCCGAAGGATATGTATGTTATATGATGGAGACCACACTACTGTTTGTTTTAAATCAAAATTTATTAGTATTTTGAGGGAATAGTTGTGGAGCTACTGATTTTGAAATGTTTAGTAAGATATGATTGTTTAGATATAGGCAATTTGTAAATGGCTTTGCCCGTAAATAAATAAATAAATAAATAAATATTTCAACAGACCCTAACACTGTATTTTCTATTGAGTAATAAAAAACTATTGGATTTTGACATCTAAAAAAGCGCATGATTTTACACTTATTAATATTTAGAGTTAAATAATTTCCCTTACACCACAAAACAAGACTGTCCAGATCCCTGTGCATATTGAGGCAATCCTCCAATAGATGTACTGCACAAAAAAACTTGAGGTCATCCGCATATAGCAAACACAGTTTTTGAAATTTAAAACTACATCATTTATAAAAATCAAGAATAAAACTGGTCCCAGATGAGTTCCTTGTGCCACCCCCGAGGTGACCCTAATCTCATTGCGCTGCCTAGCCTCACGCGCTGAACACGACCCCGCAAGTAAGACGAAATCCACAACAGGTAACGACCCTATCAAAGGATTTCTCCAAATCGGTATATATAACAGATGTTCCAAGTAGATCTTGGAAGCCATTTTCAATATTATTGATAATGAAATCCTGAAATTCAGCCACATTGGTTGTACCTGAGCGGTGTCTATAAAAACCATGTTGCTCATTGACCATATGATGCTTAAACGTCTCAGAAAGCTCGTCAGTTATAATAGCTTCAAATATTTTCGCCATTACAGAAAGTAGAGATATACCCCGATAGTTTTAACATCATTCCAGCTTCCAGATTTAAAAATGGGAAAAAGGGAAGCCTCTTTCCAAATTAGAGGGAAACTCACATTATCAAATGAAGCCTGAAAAATAATTTTCAAGGGTTCTAGCAATGTATCTTTACATGTCTTGATAAATATTGGGGGAATCCCATCAGGTCCTGCTCCTTTATTTACATCCAAAGTATCAATTTTTTTACGATTTCTTCAAGTGTCAAACAGTGATGAGAAAGATTCCTGACATTGAAGTCTTTATAATTATCAGAGTGGATTGTATTTGGGTGATGTTTGAAACATGACCTAAAATGGTTAGCAAAAGTCTCAACAATCTCATCTTTATCATCTATATTTTGACCATTATAATACATTGTTTTAGGCAGACCATTCTCAGCCCAAAGAGTTTTAACATAAGACCAAAAATATTTTATATTTACTGCAATCATTTGTTCAGTGTTGGTAACGAACAATAAGTAACAGATCTCTATAAGATGCTTTGTCTCTCTTCTAACCTCTGAATATCTATTGTATTGACAGACTCACAAACGGCTAGAAATTGGAATTCGTCGCAAAGAATCAAATCTAAAGTTTGATTCATATTATTCTTAATGTGGTTAACTTGTTCTAATTCGAGGTAATAGATGTTAGTAAGTAAAATTTCAGCTGCCTCTTCACTTAGATTGTTTGGCACCAGATGGTCATCCTCCTCAATCCACTGCACATTTGGGAGATTGAAGTCTCCAAACACCATTCATTTGGCTGTGACGTGATTGCGTTTAATCGCTTCCATGGTATCAACAAGATATATACAGCACCAAGAATAACACTTTCTCCAACAAACGAAACACGAACTCAAAGATGCTCGAAATGTGGGTTATTAGATGATGTGACCTCATTAGGTGCTAGTTCAGACAAGACTGCAATGAGGATACCGCCGCCCCTTCTGCAGTCAAGGATTTCATAGTCTCGGTCTTACAGCATACCTACTGTCAAATAGTTATGAGCTCATAATATCAGAATTCAACCAAGTTTCTGAAAAGATAAGTGCGTCAAAATCCGATGATGTGACATTTACCAGCACGTCCCTAGTTTTTGTGCTTAAACCTCTTACATTTTGATAGTAGATAGTAGAAATTGGACGTTCTGCTGGAGCAGCCTCAGTTAAGAGATTGGTAGCGCCCAGGGGCGTGCCGTGAAATTTTAAGAAAGGGAAGCAATTTTTAGAAACTTACCTATTTGTAATGTAATTCGATTCTTCGATCATTTTTTACAAATTCGTCAGTGACGTCATAATAAAAACGTCGATGCTCCGACATATTTTGGTGAGAAGTTTATCTTCAATTGACAACAGCGATGTATGCGAAAGTCTCTCCTGCCCCGTTGAATTTCTCACGAAATTTTTTATACGTTTAAGTGTTGAAACGTTCTACGGATGAACTTGAGGCAAGTATTGTCAATACTAATTCACACAATTTCGACACTTCGGTGTAGGCATCTTCCAGCTCCTTGTCTTTTAAAAATTGCATTAGTTCCTTAGCGTTATTTTTTGCGCTAATGTCATCAGTTTCGTAAATCACTTTTAGTTCAGATCGCAGTAACACTCGGTCGAAGAACTGGCCATAATGAAGAAGAGATTTAAACGCATCTTCTGGAAATGTTTTTCCTTTAAATGCATCAAAATTGCAGAGCTCGAGGAATTTAAAATCATTTAAACCGTTAAATCTATAGTTTATTTGTTGCTGAATTTGATCGATTATTTCATAAAAGAGGCGTCTGTATGATGTTTGAACATCTCCCACCTTGTCTGTTCGAAGACGCTTAACTTGTGGCTCTACATTTAACGTCATCGTTTTCTCCCAAAATAAAGTCATCTCTTTTTTAGTCCTAACACTGGAACCTGTGGAGGACGATAGATCAAAATACAAGAGTTCTAACCACACTACACCACAACTTGTTACGTTCTGGACGCGCGTTTCGCTAACCAAGTTAGCATCATCAGCAGATGATATAAACAGTTTATATCATCTGCTGATGATGCTGGTGTGGTTAGATCTCTTGTATTTTAATTATCTCTTTTTTGGCTTAACATGGACTTAAAATCATCCACTTTTTTTAGGCAAAAACAATATCATTTGTTTTAGTTTGTAATATATTAAAAACATTGTCCGAGAAAGGAAATATTTTTGAAAATATGTTCAACAAATAATTAAAATTAAAATCTCGTTATAAACTACGGTATATAATGCATCTGCTGTATGATTTTCGGACACATTCTTAAAACCTAAAAATCGCTCTTGAATACTTCCGTCTGTTTTAACGTAGCGTATTACTATAGATAATTAGCTAAAATTAGTGATATCAGTTGTTTCCTCAAGAACAATAGCAATGAACCGCGCCTCGCCAACTTCCTGCTTAATTCTTTTTAGAATAATGGTTGCAACAGCGGAAATTAAATCATTCTGGATTCGATTCGACGTTCCGCGAAAAACGGTAGACTGCTCTAAATGATTTTTTAAGCAATCATCATATTTAGCTATTAAACTAAGTAAATCTTGAAAATTTCCTCTATTTGAAGCAACCCTTGTTTCGTCATGACCTCTAACAACATCGATAAGTCTTTTTAATATTTGCCTATTTTTATCGAGTAGTTCATTGTGTTGGCGGTGACTAATTTCCAACTGTTTATTAAGGGCGTGTTCAATTCTGGTTTTGCCGAAGACTTTTTCTTTTATGACGGCCTGTAAATGCGCTTTGGACATAATGTGTCTTTTTACAGCTTTATGGAAATTGTTTAAATCGGAAAAACCGAGTTTTATTCCAGAGACCTTTTTCATTTTCAAAAAGTAAACATGGCCAACAAAATAATTTACTTATATTTTCACACCCTGTTAGCCACTTAAATTGTTCGTATTGTTTTTGCGGATAAAAATGTCTAATACAGTTTTTGATATTTGTGGTTAAATTTTTCATAGGCGGGTTTGCCCTTCCTTTGGAAATTATTTGAAGCTTATCAGTGAAGTTTAATGTTGAAAATGCCTTTATTATTAAGACACACACCCCGGATTCACACACACTCTTCTTAATAAATTCTCCAACATTTTCAACTTTATTACCGACAGCCGAAGTTGACGGTATTTGCATATCCATGTCCGTATTATTGTCTTCCATATCGCACCTTGCACGACGCGACGTACGTATCACACAACACACGGATAGCCATTCAAAGAAAGAACCTACTCTAACGATATCTTTCGCCACCACTTAAAGCACGCGACTGAAATGCAAAAATTGCAAACAGCAGGTGGAAAGTTCAATAACCTCTGGCTCGATTCATAGGAAATCAAGCATACAGGACTTGGCTGCAGAGAAGCTAACGGTCCGCATAGGTTCTATTCGGAATTCTATTGTGGCTGGATCGGAGTCAAGGCCGCATTTATTATGGGCTTGATAATTAAGATAATATTTTAGCATTTTTAATATAAACTAAATTAATGGTTTCCTATTTCAAAAATTGCATTTTAGAAGACATTTTGTAATTTTTTTTGGGGAAGCACTGCTTCCCTTGTTTCCATAGACTGCACGTCCCTGGTAGCGCCTGACGTCTTCTTAAAAAATTTCGTTGATGGGCAAATTTTCTAATTGGTGTGCCAACAGGCCATAAAGACGGATTAAAAATTTAGTATAGTTGAGACTCTCTAACACCAACCTTGAAAGGAACAATATTATCATCCTGTCGAAGTACTTCACACTTAACATCAACAGTGCCCATAGTTTGCTCAACATGCTCCTTTACAACATTTGTGGTAGTTTTCGGATCACATCTCCCAACATAAATCCATTGACGCATCTCAGCAGAGCTAAATGAGGCTCCCAACTGGGACCAGTTAAAGTTTTCTTAAAAGAACCAGCCAAGACTGCACCCGGTGCGGTGGATAAACCAGTTTCGGCCGGATTACCTTTATTTCCAATGCAGCGGGAAGGCTCTTGACCAACATTAAGCCTCTTTACAATGTGTTCAATAATCATTTTAGACAACAGCCACTTTCCCCTTAACCCATAAATATTTGATGACCATATATTTAGAACATGAGATAAAGGTACATTCGTGTATTGCAGAGCTTTGTAGAGTGAAACACTATTGTTATAGATGACAAAGTTTAAATTATTATCATTGACATATGGCCCCACTAAAATAAGAGGAGTAGTATGCGATAACTTTTGAATAAATGAGCCAGCCAATGATGAAGAGATTTTAAGTGGCCATAGAATAACTGTCATTTTTTAGAAATTTTTAGAGTTCCGAACAGCTGTTTCAATGAGCTCAGCATCAGAACAACCAGGCCACAAAATCGCCTACGCACAGAATAATTTATCTTTTGTCTATTTAGAAATCAGCCAAATTTCTGCCACGACTAGCTGCAACTATCAAGATTTTTCTCTGAGATGGAGAAAATTGAGTCCCTACTAGCGGAGCAACAATACTTCTTTCAGAACTATTTACACTAGCAGTATTTTATAAAAGTTGTGGAACAGGTCTTGTATATATATATATATATATATATATATATATATATATATATATATATATATATATATATATATATATATATATATATATATATATATATATATATATATATATATATATATATATATATATATATATATATATATATATATATATATATATATATATATATATATATATATATATATATATATATATATATATATATATATATATATATATATATATATATATATATATATATATATATATATATATATATATATATATATATATATATATATATATATATATATATATATATATATATATATATATATATATATATATATATATATATATATATATATATATATATATATATATATATATATATATATATATATATATATATATATATATATATATATATATATATATATATATATATATATATATATATATATATATATATATATATATATATATATATATATATATATATATATATATATATATATATATATATATATATATATATATATATATATATATATATATATATATATATATATATATATATATATATATATATATATATACATATCACATAAAAACAAAAAAAAAAAGAAACATAGTGCATATTCCAAAAGTTTTATTTTTATGAAACCAAAGCTTTCATACTTTTGTCCAAATCATGGCCCTTATGATTAGACATCAATTGTCAAATTGGAATTACTATCCGATGTTTGCCTTCGTTTGCTCGGGGCAACTTCAGAGTTCATTACTCCAGAGATCTAAACACTTTACAATTTAGTGTTTAGATCTCGTGCAGTAAAGCTCCCAGTTTTGAATTATAAGGGAAGATCCTGAAGGGTCGGGGGCATTTTTATAACTTTCAAGTATGAAAGTTAGAAATGTCTTTGGATGTACACTTTGTGATGTGTTAGAGCAAATAATAATAAGTAATGCAACTGGAGTTCATATCTTCCTACTAATACTAAGTCAGAATAACTTATATAATTGTGTAACCAAAAACTTCAGAAAAATTTAAATGTCCATTAAATAGTTATAACAAAAGATATATCAGCCTGTCAATCAACTCTATTAAATCATACTAGACTGATAGTATTGAAGTTATTACATTTCCAGAGAAGCTCAAGGGCTGGCGCCAGTTAGTGTTGATTCATTGGAGTTACTTATGGATAGACTGGAAAAAGAGTCATATTTCCAAGTAAGTATTATTTCTTTTAATCAGTTTCACACTTTTTAAAAAATTATATTCCTTTCTTGAAAAGAACGATATAAGACGGAAGTTTCGAGTAACTGACAATTTACCGATTTTTTATACTATATTTTGAATAATCTTCTGCTATCCAGAGAGCCTTAAATAAATCAAGACTTAGTTTAATATTCTCTGATATTTCATTTTTCATTTTATGCCTTTTATTTTGATATTTTTAGTCTCTAACTTTTTTTGCTATTACCTATTTTAAAAGAAAAAAAAATGTTTCTTAAATTTTTTTATGTATTGCCTTTATTGGGAAAATATGTCTTTTTGTGTCTAGGGACCCTCTAACACTCAGAATAAGAAATTTATTCTTACTCTAAGCTCGAACATAATAATTATAGTATATTTATATAATTTCCATGCTAAACAACTTGCTTCAATTATTGTAGGCTGCTGTAAATGGCCATTCTAGTGGAGCAGTAGTGGATGATGATGCTGTATGTTGCATTTGTATGGACGGCGAATGTCAAAATACTAACGTCATTCTCTTCTGTGATATGTGTAATTTGGCTGTACATCAGGATTGTTATGGAGTTCCCTATATACCAGAGGGACAGTGGTTATGTCGAAGGTTAATATATTAAAATATAGCAATCATTAATATAATGATTTTAATGTGCACTACCTTTTTTATAGGTGTTTACAGTCCCCTAGCAGACCAGTGGATTGTGTTTTATGTCCAAATCAAGGAGGAGCTTTCAAGCAAACTGATAGGGGGACATGGGCCCATGTCGTTTGTGCTTTATGGATTCCAGAAGTTAGATTTGCCAACACAGTATTTTTGGAACCAATTGGTAAGTTTGGATGGGTATTATTTTCTTTAGTAGTTGTTTTATCCAAAACTTTGCTGTCTATGCATAATTCACTACAAAAGATATATATTTGATTTATTTAAAACACATGAGAAACTATTATTGGAAGGCTTAAGTCAGTATGTTGTGTGGCAGCTGAGGGATAAGTTGACCAGACCAGAGAAATATTAGTGTCCTATTAGCACGCCTAGGTGGATCAACACTGCCTTATGTGACGATAGGGTTCTCAGCATCAGGAAAAAGAAGGAAATGGCAGGAAATTTAGAAATAGTCAGTTAAAACGAAAATTCTTAAAGTCAGGAAAAATTGACAATTTTTGCCCAATGTCAGGGGAAATTACAAATGTTGATTTTAATTTTATTTTGGTACATAAAAATATTAAGACAGTATTGGTACCTCATTGTATAATAATGATAATAAATAAATTTATATATTAATAAACATTTATTAATTGAAAACTTATTTTGAATAACTTTAGTAGGGCAACCTAATCAATACCTATATTAGACATAAACTCTACAATAATTTGTATTAAACAGAATAATAATGGAAATATATAAGATAAAAAAATATTTTTCTTTTGACATTTATCAAAATGTGTCAGGGAATTTCTTTGTAAAGTGTCAGAGAAAGTCATTTTGACAAATTGCTGGGATTCCTGTAATAGTTATAAAACACATTTCGAACATTCTATTTATATATTGTAGACACTTATGCTGTGAATTTAAATAAGAATACTAAGAATAACATGAGTTTAGTTTTTACAGTGTGCTATATGTCTTTATAATATTGCTTCGTTCTTAGTTAATATGGATACTGTTCCCTGAGGGGTAGTGGTTATTTCAGTCTACCTATTACAGACTTTCTTTAACAGCCAACAATTAGTTCCATTATGCCTAAATCCCACTACACTTCCAACGGGTTAAATACCCAGTTCCAGGAAATTCAGGACCTATATATTTTTAAGATATAACGATACTAAATAAATTTAACCTAACTCTTAAAATTAACTTAAAATTATAATAGATAGGTAATTATACATCAGTTAATTAATTTACAATTATTGTAAAGGATAGGGAAACTTAGTTCAATAACGGCAAGAAACTTAAAATTATGAAAACGCAATAAAAAGCATTACAAGAGAAAATGAGGCCACAAACTGTTTTACTTACTTTTGACTGACAATTTGCTGAAGTTAATGTCACAATTCTTACTTAATTAAAGTTAGTACACATAATATGTATTGGACTCTCATATTAAATATTAGATTTAGCAGTAGCTATCCTAAAAGTCTGCTTCCACAATGCGGAATTTGTAATGAGATTTTATCAAGAAGAAAACGACAGTCAATTATGTTGTGAAATAAATTATACAGAAATGTGAAAAAATGTAATTCTCTCTTTTTGGCAAGCGGTTCTTCAACAAAATGACATAGTATTTGATTGTAATCGAACGTCCGTAAAGGGTATATCGCATCGTTTTAAAACATAACATACTTAAGCCTTTGAAGGCTTATGAAATTGGTATCATCCTGACTTTGTATTGCAGCTTCACTTGAACAAAACAATAAGAAAAAAGTTTACTTACAAATACATCTGAAAAATGTCTTCAGTTCTGGCAATGAAATTAAATTTGCCATCAAATACAATGCCCAGATCTTTAATATTTGGAGGTCGTTCAAGAAATGGATCATGGATGTAATATTTGAAGATATCTTTAACCTATTGTAGCTTAAGAAGCAACAGTTATTATTAAGGCCATTAAGGACACACCAATTAGCAATAAATTAACTGTATAACTGAAATAAGGTAAATATTTTGCTGTAGCAAGATACAGTCGCTGATTGAGTTGAGAATATTTTGAGATCGTCGGCGTATGTCAATCGGTGACCTGAAGGTTCCAACTACACAATCAAATTATTTCTCAATGATTGAGTATTTTTATAACCATTTATGGTATAGACAGAATCTAAAACTTATATAAAAAATAAATTATTGAGAACTTATTTGGTATAATCTTTATTTGTTTATAAGTTAATATTGTTAAATGTTTTCTGCTTCTCGATTCAAGTTCCTACAAATGTACTCTATTCACAAACATTTTCTGAATTGTACAGGGATAATTTTGGTAAAACTGTTTTGTTATTTTTGTGTTATAATATAATTATTGCTAGAAATTTATAAGTATTTAAGTTCAACTAATTTATTAAATATTCCGGTATTGTAAATTAAGTGTATTTTTTTTTAGAAAAAGCCTAGGTAAACCAAATAATTGGTTCCCTTTTTTATATTAAAAAAACTATTTAACGCATACTGATAATTTATCTAATGATTATACTATATTTAAATTATACGAAGCTTAATAAAAGAAATATATCTGGAAATAGTATTTTACTTTGCCTAGTTATTAGACAGACAATAATACATAGAGTTAGACATATGAATTTAATTCATACAAATTTAAGTAGATTAAAATAACATACTTATCTACATATATTTGTTTTTATTACTAAATTCAAGTTTTAATTTTTTAAAAACCAATTGTATTTATTTAATTACACACTGCCCAAAGTTTTTAATTTTCAAAAATGTTAGATCAAGTAAAACCACCAAGATCCACGAAAAAGCCAAAGAAAGGAAAACGCCAATTAACGGATGCTTGTTTTAGATTCCATTGAAACAATCCCTGCAGCAAGATGGCGACTTACTTGTTATGTGTGTAAACAAAAAGCAGTAGGAGCTTGTATTCAGTGTCACAGAAATTCCTGTTATGCAGCCTTTCATGTGACGTGTGCCCAACAGGCTGGGTTGTATATGAGAATGGATGCTGTCAAGGTAATATAGATATTGCTATGTTTCTAATTTAGTTGATTTTAGTTGCTGACTTATGTACAAGACATTGAGAATAATATAATTCTAAATACTTTGAAAACTTAATGTAGGTTCATGTTTCACTGACTGATTTTTTTTCATTATTAGAACTTTTACTGTACAATATTTATGTAATTCACTTGTGGGATCAAACTAAAGAGTGTAAATCTGTTGATTAGATCTTTAGATACCCGGCACATATAAACATTTTTTACAGTACCTATACAACCTAAATGGTCGTTCTTTATTGGCTGCAACATTACTACCGACCGACCCCCCAAGTTGCGTAATGGTATCGTCCAAATTTTAGTGAGCAAATGAGAACTCGATTTTTAAATTGATTTTCATTAAAGTAAAATTGATGACGTCGTTGAACATATCCGGATATAAGCAAAGTTCGGTAAGTTTTGGGCGTGAGCACTCGTAGCGCAATAGGTAGGCAGTGCACCTGCCTTGCGATACGATGTTTTTTAAAGTTTTTTCAAATCAATAATTTTGTAGTAATCGTGTTTTAAAGATCGGACTATGTTTTTGGTTAGCCCTGGTTAGGCCTTTTTTTTTTGGGTTGACATAAGTGTTATTTTTTTTTTTTTTTTTTTTTTTCTTAGGAAGGACGTAGCCGATGCACGCATCGGACAAGTGGTCCTTCTGAAACGTACACTACAGAATGCTAAACATTCTAAATGGTACGGATTCGTAAACAAGGTCAAAATAAAAAAGTCAAAATCGAGAGACCCAATAAAAACAGTAACTACATCAAACATTTAAAATAGAGAAAAAAAAATTGATACACAAATACACATTTACAGACAAAAAAAATTACAAAGGAATACATAAATCCATATGAATACGAAGTGTAAAAAACCTCACAAAAGCAATCCATTTAGCTGCCTTTTTAGCTGCAAATAGCTAAGTCTAAAGATGTCATATTCTGCGAAATGACGATTGTAATTACACACTAGTCGGTCAATAAATGCGCCAGACCCATAATTTGTACGGTGGTATCTTTAAAAGAATAGCTGAGGCTGTCTTGTTCTCCTAATAGGTACCAAAAATGAGACCGACCCCAACAATATTTCACAATCAATGTCTCCATTTATTAGCTTGTGTAGAAAAACAAGAAGTGCCTTACGTCTCCGAAACTCAAGGGTTTGAAGGCCGCATAGAAGAGCTCTAGTGTTATACGATAGATCCTGATATGGAAAATTAAATTTATATAAGAGGTATTTCGCAAATCTATTTTGTACTTTTTCAACTCTATCGTTATGGCACTGGTATGATGGACTCCATATTGTTGAACAATACTCCAAAACACTCCGTACCAGTGAGTAATACAGACAGACAATTGCTTTGGTGTCCGTCACATGCCTTGTATTCCTTTTTATAAAGCTCAACAATCTAAAACCCTTGAGTACAATGCTGTCAATATGCAGATTAAATGTTAGTTTGTCATCAAAAATAACACCTAGGTCAGTGTAAGAACTAACAACCTCTAGTGTTACATCATTTATGAAGTAGGAGGAGAGAACAGGATTAATGCGTTTATGAAAACGGAGCACTTTACACTTGGATATGTTAAGATGGAGATAATTAGTGCTGCACCAGTTGACGAGCCTTCCAATGTCAGATTGCAGTGCATTTGAGTCAGTGTAAACGGGAGCAAAAAATTTTAAATCGTCTGCATACAAAAGACATTTGGACGCTCTAAAGCAAGATACTATGTCATTTATAAAAAGTAGAAAGAGCACTGGACCAATATGTGAACCCTGTGGGACACCCGATGTCACAATAACCTCCCTAGAAACTGAACCACAAATGTTGACCTGTTGTCGACGATTAAACAAATAAGATCTGATCCACTCCAAATAACTTCCAGAAAGACCAATTTGCTGCAATTTTAATAATAAAAGCTGATGACAAACACTATCAAAAGCCTTGGATATGTCCGTGTAAACAGCATCAATCTGTTGGCTAGCTTCGACAGATGTAATTAAGTAATTTTGGAACATCGCAAGATTTGAAGTAGTTGAGCGACCGCGATAAAAACCATGTTGCATACTCGTAATGTAGTGTTTCAAAGACTCAAATAAATGATCAGTGATAATTGCCTCAAACAGCTTTGGGATATGCGAAAGCAAAGAGATACCTCTGTAGTTCTTTATATCGCTTTTATCACCGGATTTAAAGATCGGCATCAGTGTAGAAAATTTCCAAATATCAGGAAATGAACCTAGATTAAAAGATCTTTGAAAAATTACACATAGCGGTTGAGACAACGACTGACAGCAACTTTTCAAAAAGATAGTGGGAATTCCGTCAGGACCAGCCCTCTTAGAAACATCAAGGCCATCTATTTTAGTGCAGATTTCTGCCTCTGTAAAATAATATGTTGCTAGTAGTTTCCCTGAAGAACTTACGGGACTGATCTGACTAAAATCTAAAATTTCATGGTGTGAATAGCAGGACTGAAAATGGGCTGCAAAGGCATTAGCGATGTGATTTGAACCCATAATTTCTTCACCGTCATAATTCATAACACTAGGCATACCAGAGTCTCTTCTCAAGTTACGAACAAATGACCAAAAGTGCTTGATATTTTCCGGAATAAGTAATTCAGTTTGCGTGACATATGTAAGATAGCACATGTCAGTTCGAAACTTTACTTCACGTCGTATGTCCGAATAGGCCAGATAGTCAGCTTGTTGTTCAGTCCTTTTATACCTCTTATATAGGCGATTCTTTTGTCCAATAAGCCTTCTCAATGGGAGGTCAAACCACTTTGGGTACTTGCAGTCAACCATGGTTTTCTTGGGAACATGAATATCGATTCCCCGAAGCAAAACCTCATAGAAGGTTTCAACGATCCCGTTGATGTCAGGAGATGATAAAAAAGACCAATCCGATTGCTTATAAAAAAGATTGAGTTCATGGAAATTTGCCCGATGAAACTGATATACACTCACTTGATTGTAACTTTTTATTGGAGGAACATATTCAATTTTATACATCAATTCAATCGCAGGATGGTAAGGGTCAATATTTACTAGGGGTAAATCAGGAGATGAAATGCGAACATTAACAAAGTCATCAGCAAAAATCAAGTCTAAAGTTCTACCCATGTGATTGCATAAAGAATTAATTTGTTGCAATTCTAGAAAGTTCATTGACACAATAAGAGTTTCAGAGGCCAACGATGTTAAAGACCTTGGAACAAGGGTATCGTCTTCATAGATCCACTCCACTGAAGAAAGGTTAAAATCCCCAGAAATTAAAAATGTATGACTGTCAAAACTATTTCTCAGCGACTCGCAGGTATTGCAGAATGACTGATAATATTCCAGGCTAGAATTGGGTGGGAAATATACCCATCCTAGGACTAATTTTGTGTCGCCAGCCTTCACCTGAACCCAAACATCGTCAAACTCTAGATGAATAGGAGTAATAATCAAGGATGCCTGAAAACAACAAGAAACTGCAATCAACACGCCTCCGCCGAGCTGGCATCCCAGTTCTTCATAACTCCTATCTTTACGGAAAACCATATATTTATGTTTAAACATTTCGTAGCTACTAATATCTCCATTAAGCCACGCCTCGGTAAGAGAAATTACTTCATAGTCGCAAGACAAAATGCTTAGAGAAATCTCGTCAGTCTTTGTGCGTAGTCCCCTGACATTTTGATAAAACATGCTCAGACCACTCGCTGAGGAAACCCCAATACCACTGACTGTATCATATGTCTGAGTTACATTTTGTTCGTTGATAGCGAAAAATTCGAACCTTCATATAGTTCCTGCTGCAGAGAAGTTGGAGCATTATTCATAGTCTGAGAACGAGCACTGGGGTTGTCGTGATCAGAATTAGACGTACAAACGTGTTTCACGGACCCAAAAAGGTTTGAAAAAATCATCTGCGCAAGCTCAGTTTTTTCACTGAAATTCATTATACCTCTCTCAGTTGTGACTCTGGACGGAATGTAATGGATATGTTGATAATTTTTAAAGAGACATTGCAAATGAAAGTCGTCCTGTTGAATAATCTTGTTAAGTACTGGACGATTCATCTGAAGAGGCGGACCACAAACAAACAAACTGGTTCCATTAGAGTTTTCCAGAAGACGAAGCAAAGCCTGTGATCTGATAGTCTTCCCCCTAAGTGCATTCAATCCTCCCGCAAATAACACAACAAAATCGTCTTTAGAAAACTTCCCAACCAATTTTTCACAATCCTCAATGGGCTCTTCGAAGAGAATAGGACCCGACCACTGACACTTAATATCATATTTATTGCCTGTGAGCCGCTTAAAGATATTTATAAAACCTTTCGCATTAATATCACCCATAATCAAAATCTGTGGTTTACGAGGGATTGGCGCAGATAATCCGGTCGAAACCGTTGTGCTTGCGGTTGGAACTCTACAACATTGAGAAAGACCAACTTCTCCCCTTGATGAGGGAATGTGAACATCCAATTGCCGCTTGAGATGCTTAATTTCCTTAAAATTTACATCGTTTTCCTTTTCCAGAACAGATATTGATGTCACCATTTGCCTGTTTATGTCAGTGAGGTCGTGAATTTGAGTACGTAAATGAGTAATAAGTTCTTCATTTTCTTTAATTTTATTATCCAGCTCAGATTTGGAAATTTTAAGACTGTCTATCTCCATATTAAGTTCTGCTATTCTGCAACGTTGTTCAGCTAGCTGGGCATTAAATTCTTTTTCAGCCTCAGAGACATCATCAGCAAAATCCTGTGTTCCTCTTTTTAGTCGCTTAATGTAATTATTCTTGTCGTTTATTTCAGATTTCAATTTGTTAAGTTCGTCAATATAATTATTCTCCCGTTGTTCATCAGTTTCAGCCTTTGATTGACAGCTGCTAGAACAATAAATTCTATAACCGCCAAGTTTCACAACATCCTTGCAGCGTTCCAAGCAGCTAGGATGGAACATGCCCATACAGGATACACAGCAAAAGTTTGAGAAATCCTTATGTTTACAACATTTTAGGTTGCGTTCCATGTTAAATTAATTATCCAATTAAATGAATTAATATTAAATGTTATATATGAAAAGAAAAGGAAAAGAAAAGAACAGCAAGATAGTAAATATGTGTGTGTAAATAATAAAGATACTTAAAGTGTCAAGTTATACCACCTACTCAATCCAGCAGTACAACCAAACACTCAATGAGCAACCCTGGTACAATATATAAGTTTAAATATAATTAAATAAAATAAGGTGAGAGAGGTCGGTGATATTTAAATAAATAATAAAAATTCCAATACAAAACAAAATACCCTGAAACCGGACCTGTTTAAATTATTTTTAGCACAATAGGATTCACCAAAAACATCGACTAACACAAAAAAAGGGAATTCCCTTAACACATGATTTTAATGAATCAGAATAAAATACGATATTTTACTAGACTCTTATCATCTAATTTGCATATTAACAGTCAACAACCTAGTAAATGATAAAATATCGGTTTTTTTCCAGTATAATCCTTTCTCCGCTTAAAATTAAATATTAAAAATGCAGTTCTATTTTCCCATATAATTTGAATATGTGTAATGCAAAATTCGTGACGTTTTCAAAAATATGTACTGTTTTTCATCAGCAGTAAAATGATACCAAACACATATATTATTTAAATCCCAAAACCACTCAAAATCACAATTATACACAAGAGCACGAAACTTAATACACACAGTTAAAATACACTTTTGCACTTATCTGTAATAAAACAATACATGCTATTTACTAACCTACTTCGGGATTAATATTCCAGCTAATAGGAAATGAGTATTTGGTCCCGGTTGCGTCGGTCTGTACGGAATATTTATATGCACCCCGGCAAGGAAGATCGAGGAAAAACATGCGTTTTGAGATAGGAATTTTGATTAAACTCTGTCAACTAAAATACATTCACAATATGAAACTAACTGACGTTTCTCATTGAAGATATTTTTCATAAAATGATACCGTCTCAGGTTTACTTTGGAAGTTTCCTGTTGTATCATCATTTAGAGAATCCAGTGTAAACGAGTACTGGCATCTTATGACCAGTTTAAGGGAAGTTTGCCAAAGCTATAATATCACCTATTTTATAATAGACTAATTTGAAATTCAATAACACTTTATTTTTTAAAATGCAATAATTCTGTCGATTAAGAATGTAGGACTAAAAAGATCTAAAAATAGACGAAAAATATACAGTCTATACATAGAGTAAAACAAGCAATATACAATGAAAATTGAAGAGCGTAAACTATTCTAAAATTACAAAAAATACACAAGCTTAAACCGATGTTACACGAATAACAGTTAAAATGTTGGATATTTACATTGTAAGTTGTACAGCTAAAATACTGTAACTGTACAGTAATTATTAAATAAATGTTTAATTCATCTTTTTTTCTTTATGTTTAATGTTGCAATATATATATATATATATATATATATATATATATATATATATAGGCCGCACACATTTAATCATCGAGAAAAGTTGGATATTGAACTCTGCATTGACGTCATCCCGACTAGGAAGAAGCCGGACATATAGCCGATCGAAGTTCGCTACCCGAAACAGTGCGCTTTTAGTCTTTACCCGATCGGGTTGCGTTGCCCGCAGCAATCAGGTTGCAACCAACTTACTCAAAGTGCAAGATGTATTAATTTAATAATTTGTTAAGAAATTATGGTTCTTGAGATTAGACCGTGTCAAAATGGAGTCTTGTCACTAAATGATCAGTCAGTTGTTTTATTCAACATTTGATCGCATTTGAGCATATACAGTTCTCTTTAAATCTTTACCAGTCATGAGCTAGGATAATTTTCGGACTATTCTACAGGCACTACAACTGCATAGCATAATTGCATAACCTACTACTTAAAACTAGCGGTAAAAATTCTTACTTAGCCAGCATTCTTAATGAAATCTAGCACAATGTATTATTTAGTGAGAAGTAGGGGTAGATCTGAACACTGTTTAATGTATTTGCCTAAATGACGGAATGTTCTGGCGATTTAAAAATAACACAGTAGAAGCATAGTAGCGATAAACTAGTAGCGCTACTCCCCCGAATATTTTCCGCCTGCAGATAAAATTCGGCAGATTGTTGGCAGCATGCCAAGCGCTTCAGTTGAGATCCGTCGTGGTTCGAGTGTTGAGTCCCAGAACAGAGTCGGATTGGCGAAAATGAGTATGTTACTATGTTGGATATTTCAACGCGTAGAAAAATTGTTTATATTTTATTTTATGAATTATAGTTAGTTGAGATCTTCTAATCGGTACAATTCAAATAAAATATACAATATGTTTCTGTTTAGTATTTTGAACAAATTCCTGTTTTGACATCACGTTAAATAGGTTTTTGGGTGTCCAAAATTCGTAATTTAATTAATTTTGTAGGTTTATTTACTTAACGAACTTGTATCTCTAAAATATCTTTTGGAGGCGGGGGAGTTGAGACGATAAAATTTCAACATCCAAAAATAAGGTCTTATTACATTTGTATGTAACTAAAACACACTAACACTGTCTCTGAGGGGAGTGGTTGATCCCCAATCTCGACAAAAAGGTCCCTAGTATCTACTATTTGCGAGCTGTTTGTACCATTTGAGCTTAAATAATGGAGGCCCTGGGGGGTTTTAACCCCCTAAGGGGGGGGGCTTAAATACACCACTTCCGGAAGCATTTAAAAACGTGATACGCCAAATTGTTTCCATAAAAAAACACTAACTTTGTTGACAGGTAACAAAGGTAAATAAAGTTGTAATTCCCTCAAAAGAAAATACATCAAATTTAGAAGTTTTATCAAGAAAATTAACAAAAGACTAGTACACTATTGAGAGGAAAATTTTAAAGAAGCTATAGAAACTGAAGTACAAAGCAAAAACTTAGTTAAACCTTTGAAAATGGGAGTTAAAAAAAAGAAAAAAATGTCATTGTCAACGTCGTCTGAATATGTCAGTCAAAGTGCAGAGTCGAAACAAGAAGAATTTGATTCGGACTGTGAATATTTATCATTAAAATACCCATAAAATCACAAATTTAAAGAATTTATGAAGAATTTTAAAATATCTACACAAGAAAAGATGGCAGCAGGTACTACCAAGGAAAATAAAACTCGATAAATAGAAATTTCAAAAGAAAGTAATCTTCAGAGTCAAAAATTTATTCAAAATGAAAATATATGTTCAAGCTGTTCTATCAAATTTAACAAAAAATCCTATTCGATCAAATGCGTATGTGAAAACTGGTTTTGTTTAAAATGTTCAAATATGTCTGAAAATCAAGCACTAGATATGAAAAAAAAAATAAGAAGACATGGCAATGTATAACCTGTTTAGGTGAAATTAATAATAATGAAACATTAGTAGTAAATAACTTGAAGCAAGAAAACTTATTTTTAAGAAAACAAATATTTGAGATAAGTAAAAAACTTGATTTTGTCCTATTAAAACTGGAAAGTTTAAAAAAAAGGACACTTTCAAAATTTTTAAGCATTAATGAAAACATTGAACAAATTCAAAAAAGTTTAAAAGAAAAACAACCAACTTAGTTTATTGAAAAAATGTCTTTTTATTCTGAAATTCTGAAAAATTCCCCAAATAAAAATATTCAATGTACCTGTAGTTATTATAAAACCAAAGAAAATTCAAACTAGTAAAGAAACAAAATTTGAAGTTAAAAAAAAAGTAATTCCAAAAGATATTAAAGCCAAAATTACTGAAGTTAAAGAAATTAAAAACGGGGGCATAGTAATAAAAGCCCAAACAAAAGAAGAGTTGGTAAATATTAAAAATGCATCAGAAGAAAAATTAAATGAAAATTATACCATTCAAATTTCTAAAATGAAAGTACCAAGAGTAGCTTTACTGGGATCTAAAAAAACATATACCACTAATGAACTAACTGAAGAATTAATGGTAATAGGATACATAGGAGATGATAAAATTAAAATCGTATTTATTAGGCAGTCAAAATTCACAAAGAAGTATATAATATATATAGAAGCAGAAGGTAAAACATTTGCGAAATTGGTAAATAGGGAACTCTCTTTAGGATGGGACAATTGTGTAACAAAAGAAGATTTCAACATTTTAATTTGTTACAAATGCTGTAAATATGGACACGCATCTAAAAATTGCTCTCAAAACCAAATATTTTCATATTGTTCCGGTTCTCACGTAGTTTGGCAGTGTCATAAAGAAAAACCTTCGTGTATAAACTGTAAAAATTTTAATTCAAAATTTAATAGAAACATAAATATCAAATATTCCGCACATAGTAACGAATGCCATATTCACAAAGATAAGATAAAAGAAGCTCAACAAAAAATAATCTACAATAATTAAAAAAAAAGTCGATGGATTTTCTCAAAATTTTATATTTAAATTCAAGATCAGTGAAAAACAAATTAGATGATATCGAAATTCTAGCTGATGAAGAAAATGTTCAAGCAATTGTATTAACCGAAACTTGGGTTAAAAAACACGAAGAAAAGTATTATAATTTTAAAAACTTTAAATCAATATATGCCACAAGAAACAAAAGAGGCGGAGGTTTGGGAATTTTTGTCAAAAACAATATAAACACTGAAGTTCTAGAAAAAATGAATGTGATATCTCATACATTGCAATAGAGTTTAAATTACCTAAATTACTCTTGTGCGGAATATACAAACCACCTTCGACAAAAAAATGAGATTTTTTTAAAACTATTAGATGATAAAATGGAAAAGTTAAATAAATTAAAAACAGAGTGTATTTTTATCGGCAGCATGAACATTAATCTTCTTCAAAATAAAAGCAGTGAAACAAAAACCTTATTAGACATATATTCCTCCAATGGTTATCGAATATGCAACACAAACATCCCTACCCAAGAAACTACTAACAGCTCAACACTAATAGATCACGTTTTGATTAACTCTGGTAAAATGATAGACCTACAACTAAAAACAAGTGCTCTTAGTGACCATCAAATACAGATTATTTCCATTCCAATAATATTTAAAGCAAATGATCAAAAATCGAGGAACAAAAAAATTTTAATAAGAAAATTTTATGCGGATAATATAAAAAAGGAACTTACTTATTTTTGAAAAAAGTTCTTACAGTACATCGGCAAAACTTAAAGAAAATTCCGAACCATGATTCAGTCTTGAATTAGCAAAGTTAATTAAATATAGAGATAGGCTTTATGCAAATGACAAAACTAACCCAAATAATAAATATTTTGAAGAAATTTATAACGGCTATAATAAATTTGTCAAAAAAGAAATAAGAAAAGCCAAATAAAATTATTTTAAAGAACAATTTTCAAGTAAAAACGAAAAAATTATTTGGGATAATTTAAATTTTATTTTAACAAATCAAACTAGAAAAACAAAAATAATTATTGATTATCTATTGGTTAATGATAGGAAAATTGAAGATACCCAAATTATATGTGAAGAAATGAACAATCACTTTGTAAATATAGGCGAACAACTTGCAAATAAAATTCAACCAATGAGTGACTATATTGAATCCACAGAACAGAAGACTTTTTTATTGATCCGGAAGAAATCTCAAATGATGAAATGGAAGAAATTATTGCTGGTTTGGATGCTAAAAAAGCTGCTGGTTTTGACAATATTCCTATTAAAATTATTAAATATGTAAAAAAAGAATTAATTTTTTTAACAAAAATTTCTATTCATAAAGGTATTTTTCCAGAAAAAATGAAAATTGCTAAGATAATTATTCCAATATTTAAAAGTGAAAAACGATATGAATGTAATAATTATCGACCAATATCTATATTACCACTGTTTTCTAAAATAATAGAAAAAATTATTACTATTGGATTAAATCAATATTTGGAAAATGAAAATTTACTCTTTAATAAACAATATGGCTTTCGCAGATTCAGGGATATGGAATCAGCTGTTATGTATGTCAACAGATATTCAAATTAAAGTTGATGATAATAAAAAAATACTGCTTATTATCCTTGGATCTGTGTAAGGCATTTGATACAGTAAATCATCATATTCTTTTACGAAAATTATATAATATTGGAATAAGGGGCAATATGTATAATTTACTTAAAAATTATATAAGTAAGCGCAGATAGTTTGTACAAATAATTAATGCAATAAGTAATCAAAAAGAAATAGTTTTTGGAGTACCACAGGGATCAATATTAGGGCCAATTTTATTTTTAATTTATATAAATTCAGTTTCTAAATTAAATTTAAAAGGCAATATTCAATTGTTTGCGGATAACACAACAATTATTTATTTTGCTGATAATTTAAATGAATTATTTTTTGATATAAAACATTATGTAGAATTAATTTGTTCCTGGCTTAAATCTCACAAACTATCATTAAATTTTAGTAAATCTTCTTTTATGTTAATAAGTAAAACGAAGATAAATTCTGGTATTTCCGCAATAGTAATAAACAATAACAAAATTAAACATTCAAATACAACAAAATGTTTAGGATTAATTATAGATAAAAACTTAAGTTGGAAAAATCATATTCAGAGTATAAGAACCGCTATAACTCCATTAATAGGAGTATTATACAAAGCAAGATATTTCGTATCATTAAAATTCTTAAAAAACATATATTATTCTTTAATATATTCTAAATTCCAATATTTAATTTGAATTTGGGGATCTGAGTGTTCGTCACATATTACATATATACCTTTAAAACAATTGCAAAATAAAACTCTAAAATGTATTTATAAACTACCATATTTGGAACCTTCTATTAACCTATATAAACCTAACGGATTTTTAAACTTACAGAATATTTATAATTTCAAAATTTGCGTTTTAATACACTCTATTTTTAATAATGGAAAAAAATCAAATATTACATTTAAAAAATCTAATAGTTTACATAATCACGATACAAGACATTGCTTACAATTATAGACCATTACAATAAAAAGTAAGTTTGGGAAAAAATCAATTCTCCACGATGGTTTAAAAATATATAATAACTTACCAGAGACTATAAGACATACAACAAAATTGCCAATATTTAAAAAACAATTAAAAATGCATTTTTTACAAAAATAAAAATGAATAGATTTTTTTAAAAATATTTATTTCAACTTAGTTTTTATATTATATTGAATTATAAAATTTTTTTCATTTATTACAACTTTATTATTATTATTTTCTATTGTTAATATGTTACATTCCATGTAATAAACTTGTAAAGTTCGTATGGAATAAAACAGTTTAAAGTAGAATTAAAAGTGTGTATACCCCAAAAATCCGTAAAAAGAAAATACTACGTGACCTTACCCTAAAAATATTTTTTTGTCATTTCATGCCCCTTTTAGGTCCTTCATCTGAATTGATTATGCCCAAAATCAGTCCGTTTAACTCGTGAGCTAAAAGACATACCGAGTTATTCTTTGACAAAAATTGGTTTTCACTCGTGGCAAGAAACTTGAGACATTTAAGACGATTTAGGTACCTAAATAAAAATACTATTTTTGCCGTATTTGTTCTTATCTTGCAGATGCAGAGGTGCTGTTGCTTACGTGAAAGGTTTTTACAATATTCCTGTCTCTCGTAATTTTTCACCGGATGATCAAACGATATTTTTTATTTAATTGTGTGCCCATATTTTCCTAAATACGTTTCTGACGAGTGCTCGACTGTCCTTTACCGGTCGCGGCGTTCGGAGACTTCCGCAACAATTCGGCCGTATCCGTAGGCAAGTTATATTATTTTACTTTGAAAATAATAATTTGGACTTAAGAGTGTACAAATTAACTTGTTTTATTTCAAGAAAAGCTGGTAACCAACTAAGACTTAAACTCTAACGTGAGGTAAGTATATATAGTATTTTTAAAGATAAATCCTTGTAGGAATTGATAAAGTACGAGAAATAACAATTAAGCAAAATTCGATCTATCTACATTTGATAATATTCAGGTTCCAGAGATAATTTACGATAAAAATATAACTCAGCAAAAACTCTAGCGTTATCACTTAATAGTTTAATGTCAATAAAACAGATAAACAACGGTAGTTAAACAATTCAGCAATTCCTCTCGTTTTACCTTGGTACGGTAATCTGGTCAGGGATGTATTCAGGCTGGTTGTCTTGTTACATGTAACTCCTCCCAACGAACATAGAGCCATAGGATTGGTTGGTTAAGGCTCTTGCAATTCCATTTCGTTCTGGTGTGTTTGGATCCTTTTTTCTTTCATGGATATGGGTATGGATAACAAAGTCTATAATAACAGGTAATTCCCAGAAGTAATAGACTTGAGATGATGAGGTATATAATGACATGAACCCATATACTGAATCTTCTTCTGTGGGTGCTTCTTGAATGTTCATCTTGTGTTGGGTATTTAATCTTTTGGTAAGTTGCTGGATTTCTTCCAATTCTTCACTGCAGTGGTTTGGCTCGTTTTTCTTATAATGTCGACAATGCAATCTTCCGTTTTAAGATGGTTAGTGCAGTAATAGTTGTCTTCGACTTCGTTACATGGATATTCTTCATATTGATAGAACTTTTCTCTCCTATTTAGGATAATGTATGGTTTTTGGGGAGAAATTATTTTGTTCTCGATTCGAATAGGGCAAATAAAAAAAGTGTTAAATTCCAATGGTTATAGAACTGGAAAATGTATGAGAAAGATAATTTTGTTTTCATTAAAAAGCAACTGAACTCCTAAAAAGGAATATTAATTATGATAATTCTTAAACTGAACTAATTGATTCTGGAGATACAAATTATGTACTTTGGCAGGTATTGAGTTCAAATTGTCTAGAGGCAAGAATGAAGGATGAACTTTATTGATATTTGTAAAGGTTATAGCATTAATAATTTGATTTAAATGAATTTCTAATATCAAAAGAGAATTAATAATTAGGTTTAAAGCATTGACGTCATTAATTGATTCATAATAATCCTTTATTATATGTTCAATACTTAAAAGATCAGATTTAACTTGAGAAAGCTTGTTTTTGTCATAATTTCTTTTGCTAGGGAAATTTGCTCATTGATTTTGTTTTGAAGTAGATGTTCGTTTTTATTAAGGTGATTTAAAATTAGATTTATTCTTTTACCATCTCAGTATCTAATGTACCAAACCGAAACTTTACCTCCTAAATTTATCAGACCACGTTTTGGTCTTTTATTTAACGTAATATCATTTAATCTATTATTTAGCGTAATAATATTTAATGTATGATCAATGTGATATAGTAAAGTTTGTGCTTGATTTATTAAATTTAAAGTGTGATTACCAAGATTTTTCTTAGATATAATAAAATTAAGGTGTTTTTGTATATTTCTTACATTACTAAATTCTGATACATATTTAAATATGATAAAAAAATATGTTTACTTAAAATTATTCGGGTTGGTTTCAAGCAATACTGGGTTAGTAAGCTTCTGAATATAGGATTCAAGGAAACAAGAGAAATAGTATTAACATTTTGTACGCCTTTTAAGGTTGTGTTTTGAATATTTTGAAATATTTGTTTTGATTTTATTAGTTGTTTGAGCTACAGGATTTATTTTAGTAAACCGCGGAGCTAATTTATCGTCTTCTTTATGATAAACATCGTCATCTTTGGACAAAATTATCGGGTCTTCTCTTTGCTCTAATTTTCTCTAACTGGCTTTCTTTCTTTTGATCCATCTTCTCTTTGATTTTACTATATTTGTCTTTGAGTTTTTCCCTGTGTTGTTCGACGTACTTTGAAACTATGTGTTTTTCTTCTATGTCGAATGGGTCTTTTGCATTAAAATGGTCAGTTACGATTTCAAATGGAGTATGTTCTGTTGCAGAATGTATAGAGTTATTGTAATTGGAGTATTTTATGAGATTAGCAAGTGATTCTTTGGGGTTTTGTTGAGTTTTGATTCTGATTTATTCTAGCATGGAACCTTTCAATGTAACTATTCGAGTTTGGATTTTTTAAAGTAGTATAATGAATTGTTATTTTATGTAACTTACAGAAATCTTTGAAGTTGTTATTATTGAATTCTATTCCATTATTACAAATTATCATTTCTGTCTGCGTATCGCTTGAAATTTCATTTCATTGGGATTTCTCTCATATTTTGATTTTTGGCAGATTATACAGTTATTAATATAATTAGTGGTACCTAATAATAGTTTTTCTTAAGTGATTCTATAGTAGTTGTAATTCCACGATGCCCTGTTTTCTAAACGTGGTGATAGTTCAATTTATCTTGTTATTCTGATTGTTTTGTAACATCAGTTATCTTTGAGGGACATATCCTAAGCTTTAAATTGATTTTACCAATTTTTTCCTGAATTTGTTTGAGAAAGTATTTTTCATCCTCCTTATTTGAAAAATGTAAGTGATACGTTACATCATTTCTAAGATTAGCTATGAATTCTTCTATGTCTTCATCCATCAACCTTTTTCGAAAATGAATATAATATCTGCTTTTTTCGAATATTTTTTCTTTAATGAATCTAGGCACAGGTGAACTATCCGACATTTTTACTATCATTTGATGTTTATAGTAATTTAGGGGCTTTTCACAATGAGGATATGATAACAGAGGGGGTTCATCAGTCGAATGTATTGTAGTAACATTGTTTTCAAAGAAATCTTGATTGACATATCAATATCACCAGGTTCATTGTTTAAGGAACTTGCTGGATATGTTGATTCTCTCTTTCTGTTAATAATAGATAAATATATATCTGCTGGTTCTATATTTCTAGATAATGCGTCGGCTACACTATTTTCTTTTCCTTTAATATAGTCAATCTCGTAGTCATACTTTGATAATAGTAGTTTCCATCTGACTAATTGTGAGTTGGGTTCCTGAGACTTTCCAACCATTTCAAAGGTTTATTGGCTGTTTTTATCTTAAAATGTTTTCCAAATATGTATGGGCGGAAATATTTCACTGACCATACTATGGCAAGAAGTTCTTTCTCAGTAACAGAGCAGTTGATTTCATTAAGGTTTAGGGTCCTGCTAGCATAACAGACAGGTTTTCCATCTTGACTTAGGGCACTTTCGACGTTGTATTTACTGGCATCTGTTGTTAAAGTAAATATTTTTGAAAAGTCTGGGTGTATTAAAACTAGTTCATTACAAAGGATAATTTTGTATGTTTCAAATGCTTGAATAAAGTGTTGGTTATGTACGACCTTCTTTCCCTTTTTTAGACACAAGCTTAACGGTTTTGTAATCTTTGCCAAGTTATTAATGAATTTTCTATAGAAACCTATCATACCCAAAAAGCTTTTCATTTCATTGTGAGTTTTAGTTAAAGGTAAGAATAGCATCAATTTTTTTTGGATTTGGTCTGATTCCTTCCGGTGTAATTACGTGTCCTAAAAATTCAGTTTCTATTTTTAAGAATTCGCATTTGTCATGTTGCACTTTTAAGTTGTATTCTTGCAGTTTCTTGAATATCTCCTTTAGATTTTGAATGTGTTCATCTACTGTGGTTGAAAAAATGATAATATCGTCCATATATACTTAACAGGTCTTACATACAGGTATAATTTTTAAGAATTTCATTTATCATTCTTTGGAAACTAGCCGGAGCGTTTTTAGGCCAAATGGCGTCTTATCTGATGGAAACCGCTTGCAAGATCTAGAGTGTTGGAATATTGACATTTGCATCAATATTAGGGACAGGAAATCGATCCTGAATCGTTTTTGCGTTCAATTTTCTATAATCTATCACTAATCGCCATTTAGGGATTCCACTTGCATCTAATTTCTTTGGCACTATCCAAATAGGTCTAGATCAAGGACTGGTGCTGTTCCTTATTAGTCTATCCTCTAACATTTTCTGAATTTTTTGCTTTACTTCCTCATTGTGGATTTATGGTAATCTGTAAGATTTAGTATATATAGGTTCTTCGTCTGTGGTATTAATTTTATGACACGTTTGGGTAGTCGATAATAGTGGTTTATTAGGGTTTTAAAATAAGGAAGAAAACTTTACATAGTTTGACAATTTTAGTTTTCTCTTCTTTATTTAAATGTTCAAGTCTTGGAATTGGAATCATTCATTTCTATCTCTGGTTTGTGAAACTGAAAATCTTCTAAGAGAAATACTTCTATTGGTTTCTGAAGGCTTATATAGGTATCTTCCAAGCGTACATTGTGGATTTCAACCATAGCGTGACCATTTTCAACATTTGCAACTCCTTGGTATAAAGCAATGTGAATTTAGTTGTTTATGCGGGATATAGTAAGTTGAGCAATGTGAGCATTGGTTGGTAGTTTTATTTTTAGAATTTCATTTTCATTTAGGGTAATATTAAAACAATTATAGTCACTAGGGGAACATTTATGTACTGGTATAGTAGTTTTGTCTTTTATAAGATAATTTTGTTGTAAGTTCCAATTAAATCCCATATTTCTTAGATCGCGAAAACTGATTAAACCATCGAAAAATGGATGAAAATCGAAAAGGGTAAAAATTCTTTTGCTTTGTGAATCAAATTCCTTAAAAGCTGGGATATGAGCTTCATACCATTCATGTTGACAACAGGATGTTCTGATAGTATTAGGTTTAATGATAATAAAATTGGAAAAATACTTTTTTGCCAAATAAGGATTAATCAAAAATATACGGCTTTCTGAATCTTCGAGCAACTAATTCGTTTCTCAAAACCTAAGATTTTAATGTAAGGTAATTTGCGGTTTTCCTGAACATCAGTTAAGTATAATTCATTCCAGACGCATGTTCATGAAAATTTTTATCAGTTTCGGCTTCATCAACAGATTCAAGATCGGGCAAATAATTAATATTTGATTCATATTGGTTCTCTTGAGATTCTTAAGAAAATAGGTCTGTAATATCTGTTGGATTTTTGTCAATTTCTGGTTCAGTAGGGATTTCAGAATTATAGAGTTCTTCGAATTGAAATGATGGTCTATACCGAGGTGTAAAATAGTTTGGTACCTGTTGTTGATAAACATCTTGTTTATTTTGTTGAAAATATTGTGGTCTTGTGGTAGTTCTGGTAATTCCAGACATTGGCACTGGTTTTTCAGCAATGGGCTTGTTTGTGGGTTTCCAAACATTTTTTGGAGGTTTAGGTTTTCCAAAGGCTTGTTGATTGATAAAGAATTTTGGTGGAGGCATTAGCCTTGGATTTATAGGAACAGGTTGGTTCAGAAAATTTGTAAAGATCATTTGATTCTGAGAAGCAATGGGATTAGTTCTAAAATTAGGCTATTGATTATAAACTGTAGGTCTTTGAGTAATATTTTGTGAAGCTGGAATTCCAAAACTAGGCGACGGTAAATTTTGATTGGAACATTTTTTCCCCTCATTAAAAATTGAAATAAAATTTTCTTCTTCGATAACTTTATTCATGGCTGTTTCTAAACAGTCAGGATTCCCAAGTCTAACAGCAGTTTGAATATTAGCAGGGAGGTATTTTAAAAAAGTAACAAGTACAAGTTTCTCAATATTTTCAATTTGTCCAATTTTGGCTTCTCTGGTCATTGTAGAATCATTATGAATCGCTGAAAAAATTAAACTTCTTGTATATTGGCAACGAATGCCAAAATTGTAAGCATTCTCTTTGAGATGTGGTTCAAGACTATCAAATTCATGCAATAAACAATTAAATGATCTCTGGTCTGAAAAAGATACCTTAAGAACACCTTTAACTCTTTCCCAAGTATCTAATTCTAATTTACTAAATATTAAAGTAAGAGCTTTTCCTTTAAATTTACCTATAATACCCCTAAATATTAATTTTTTAATTGAATAATTTTTATTTTGAAAAGTCAAAAATGTTTCGTCACAAGTAGCAAGAAAATTATTTAGTTCACATGGGTCACCATTAAATGTAGGAATGATGTCCAGAAATAGTCTTATTTGTTGGTAGTTAGTTTCGTTTGGCATGTTTGCCGATGATATACCAAAATTAGATAAGCTACAAGCTAAATTTTCTGCTTCAATACTAGTTTGAGGATTTTCACCAAGCTCAAAATTAAATGCAGTTATTGGATAATCAAATGGAGATTTTTCAGAGCTTTGTGATTCAGATTCAGAATTAATTTTACTTAAATTACTAATTTTATGTCTATATTTTTTGTTTTTTCTAGCAATACCTTTCAAACCTCTAAATATTAGAAATTATTCATATTTAAAAGAAAACAAAAAAAAAGGGAAAAATAGGTATCATAAATAAGAGACATGCACTTCAACAATAAAAAGAAATAATTAAAAAAAGTGTTTACCATGAACAAAGTTTCCTCTTTTTTTCTTTACACTAAGCACCCTGGAGGATATACGCTCCTGAGGAATGCTACAAGTCAGTATTTGGAGGAAAATCAACACTCTGGCCTTTTGATGCTTCTTGAAGGAATATACGGTCCTCTTCTCAATGCACATCACAAAACAAAATTGCAGACAGTCCTGTTGAAGAATTGAAATTCACCAATCCGTTGTGTGCTTTCCCGGTTTAAAACTCAACTTCTACAGGAACAAATCCTACCGACTGCGCCAATTATATTATTTTACTTTGAAAATAATAATTTGGACTTAAGAATGTACTCATTAACTTGTTTTATTTCAAGAAAAGCTGGTAACAAACTAAGACTTAAACTCTAACGTGAGGTAAGTATATATAGTATTTTTAAAGATAAATCCTGATTGATAAAGTACGAGAAATAACAATTAAGCAAAATTCGTTCTATATCTACACTTGATAATATTCAGTATCCAGGGATAATTTACGACAAAAATAAAACTCGAGCGTTATCACTTAATAGTTTAATGTCCATAAAACAGATAAACAACAGTAGTTAAACAATTCAGCAATTCCTCTCTTTTTATCTTGGTACGGTAATTTGGTCAGGGATGTATTCAGGCTGGTTGTCTTGTTACACGTAACTGGCACCAGTGATTGCGCGACGCGAAAAAAAAATTGATAAATTCTCCTGTACCGAGATCTTCTCTCGTACGAATTCCACTACGTACAGGTAGCATAGCTTATATATGCATAATTATTTGGTAATGACTTTATATAAACCTTATAAACGCGTGGATTAAGTAAAATTCAATGTATAGGTAGTTTCCAGAAAAAACCAATATGGGATAGCTTTTTAAAATGTAACAGGCAACAAATTTTAGTTAAAAATTCGTTTTTTTATGGGGATGTGTATATTAATAGTAAAAATTCGTTTTTTTATGGGGATGTGTATATTAATAGTAATAATAATAATAATAATTGTTTATTGTTTACTTCAATGACTACAGAAAACAGTATATCAATGAATGAATGAATGAATGATCAGTGGCGGTTCATGACCTAAGAACTTAGAGGTGTTGCAAAAATAAGAGAGGCGGTTTTTTTTCGACGTCTTCGCCATTTTAGTTTTTTTTGCGAGTATATTTTTATTTACAATGAACTAATTGATTAAAATACTACACAACAAACCAAAATGTTAACCAAAAATACAAAAATTTACCGATTTTGAATTACAGTCCATAGAGAAAAATTGTCTTAAAAACAATAAACACGTAAGTCTATTTAATACAAACTTGGATAAAACCGTATGACTAAATTCTAGTTTTTGTAAATTAAAACGACCCTTCGATTTTTCTTCAATGAAAATTTATGTCACTTTCTCGTTAAAGTTTGTTATGCCACTACTCACTACTAACCTTTTTTTCAATGGACAGTATGGATAATGCAGTTACAGCGTTTCTCAGAAATGTCTACAATTTGAATCATGACATATCCCACGGAAAACAAACATGGGCATTCCTTCTATTACACTAGCATATACAAATATTTCTTGAACATATTTCTCGATTAAACTGTCTTTTATTTGATTTACCTAGGCTAGATCTTGTTTCTCAATGACTTTATCCGTTAAAGGTTGTCCTCATTTGATCTTGATATTTTCTTTATAAGAATATTGAAAAAACCTTCTCATATTTATTAAATTATAAATAACATCCATATTTCACACTTTAAAAAGTTATAAAAATACGCAATACAAATTAACACGTTTTGCCACGTTTTAAACTTTCGACTACAATCACACCATTAAATACAATTGTACATTTTTGCCTTCATTAAAAAGTATTGGTAAGGGGACCACGACGAGGAAATTAACACGAAACACTTTTAGTAAATTTATTTGCAGCTCTGCATTTGAGTTTGTCGTTTATTGGTCGCTTCAAGGTTACAACGCATATCACTTGTATTTGCTGCGAGCTGCTATTGGAAGGGCCGCGACGAAAACGTCTCTGTATTGGGCAACCACTGCTTTACAGAATAGCTAATGTATATTCTGTGTGTACTGTCTAAGCGCTTTGCCGTAGTGAACGAAACTATGCAGATAAAAGTTAAAGTTAGATTAAAATTATTATCATTTGAAATTTGTGACCAGTGCTGCAGCTCTTCAGCTTTTATTAACAAATGGCTAATGTATAATATGTTTGATTTTTAAAATTTCAGTTAGAGTATCAAAACTTCTATAAATTATACAAAATAAAAAATGTAACTATTATTTTCTAGGGTGGAGATATTGCTGGTCAGCCCGTTTTGGTACAGAAAATAGCCTTTTGCGATGCTCATGCGCCTAGTGAGGCACAAGCTGAAAAAGGGGATCAGAAGAAAGAAGATGCTAGGAAAAAGATGATTCAAGCACGAAAGGTAAGGTTTTGAATAATAATAATATTGCCTTAGAGCAAGTCATTTATTTGAATCCAATTTTTTAACATCTGTTTTTCAGATTTTTAAAATTTAAATTAATTTATTTCTAACCATCTGTCTAGTTTATTACAGGGAAACTGATAGGTATTTTAGGGGAAACCCTACATCTCGTACTGTTTCATTCATAAAACTGTGTTTGATTTGATTAAAGTAAATAACATGTACTAAGCAAGTGTGACAAAAAAATCTACCCTCTTTGTCAGACCTATCTTTAAGCAACGCTGTGAAGTTATAATGACAGACTTAATAGCTTCTCTGCGTTGACATATATGTCAATATGTCACAGGCTATGTATAACCAATCTGTCATTAGTAAAATATATTTCTTAACCTATTTGTATGACAATGACTTAACGGCCAACCAAAATTAAAACGTTCTATTATCACAACGGACGTATTTAATATCATACCTAGAAATGTATTCCTAAGTTTGTATAGTTTTGTTTATTTTGTTCTGACTGCAAAATAACGTACCTACCTCTCAGTATTTTAAAATAATTTATTGTTAGAAATGTATATATGTCTAAAGAGATATGTATACCTGTGTTCTTGGATTCTACATATATGAGTTTTGCCTCGGAATTTATGAATATATAGCATAAGGAATAAAATGCAGGTATGAAATTTTACTGCCTTAAGAACGCTAACATAGCAATTGTGAGTTCTATTAACCCTTAAAGTAATTAACCTTATTTACATATTAATAAACATTATGGAGAATCTCGTACCGCATATGCCAATGAATACAGTGAAACAATAACATTTTGCCTTACCCATGTAAAGACATGTTAGGGCTTAAATGTTCTATATTGAGAAGATTGAGAAAAAATGCAGCGAGGTTCTCGCTTTTTAAAAAGGGCATTGTATGAGATAAAAAAACAGGTTACTTGAATTATTTGTTAGTAATAATTAAATAGGGTTAATGTAACATTACATATATTATTATTACAGTATTAGATCCACTTTAAAAATTAATTTTAATATTTTCAACAAGTATACATGTTGTTCTAGAACACTCTTTCAATCAACCAAATCAAAGTGACCAAACAAATAATAATTTTGACAACGCGTGATTGTGTTCAAATCAAAACAATTCCGTCTCTCCTAATATGTTTATAGGGAAACTAATTAACTTAATTCTAAACAAATTATAAATGTTCATAATATGTTACATATAAACAATTACTAATAAATTTGTTGAGTTAATGTGTATAATTTTTTCTTTTTTTGTACTGCAGTAAAAATCTTAATAGCTTTTTAAAAATGTTTCTTGGTTATTTTGGAATTTCTAGGTATTAGCAAAAAAGCGAACGTCTGCCCCAGTTATATTAATACCAACTATTCCTCCAGAAAGAATACAAGAAATTGCTTCTCTTGTGACTATTACAAAGAAGTCTCAATTTATCCAGCGACTTATAGCATATTGGACACTGAAACGGCAATATAGGAATGGAGTGCCATTACTCAGAAGGTTACAAAGTGCTCAGGTAAAAAAAAATAAAAACGAAACGGAATTATGAGTTTTGAGAAAAGTTAAGGTTAGTTATAAGTAGATCTTTTAATTTTATTAAGATTATGTGTTTCCTTATCCTTTTAATTTTATTTCTGTTATAGGACAATATGAATTTCTCTTTCCAGGGAGGAACTAGAGATTCCAACACAAGCAATGTTGATACAATAGAATTATGCAGACAACTTAAGTACTGGCAATGCTTGCGTCAGGATTTGGAAAGAGCAAGGTAGTGTTTGGCCTTCTCGATAGGTTTTTAAATGCTTAATATTAACATATTTCACATTTCTAGGTTATTATGTGAACTGGTTAGGAAACGCGAAAAAATGAAATTAGAATATACCAGAATCTGTGAAAAAGTCCTACACGTAAAGCTAAAGCCTTTGGAAGCGAGTTTGTCTAAAATTTTAGACTTAATAGAAGCTAAAGACATAAACGAAATCTTTACAGAGCCTGTCGACCTCGAGGAGGTAAATCATTTCCTGACATGTCACTTGCAGTAATTTTAAAGATTCCATTTTTTTAATGTAGGCCTGTGGCATTTTGTATCTTACCTAAACCATTCATTTTATGCTTTTGGCATAATTTTTTTTAGTGTATTTTATACATGTTAATTTTATTATTTAATTTAATTTATGTATGTTCATACATTTTAGGTACCGGACTATACGACGGTTGTAACAGAGCCCATGGATCTAAGCACAATGCGTCGAAAATTGAAAAGTGGATTGTATCTAGATCTGGCTTCGATGGAGAAAGACTTCGATTTGATGATAGCTAATTGTTTAGCATATAATAATAGGGACACAGTTTTTTATAAAGCCGCTATTAAGGTAAATTTTAATACATGATATTATGAACAAATCTGAAATAGCTTAACACTGGTCAGTCACAAACTTACGTTCTTGTAGGGCTCCGTCGTAATAATGTGATTTATTTAGCAATAAATGCTACATAATAAGATTTTTACACATAAAACATAAGAATAATTTACATTTACATGCTCGTATTTAGGGGGCCAGGAATCTGGACCCCTCCCCCCTTCGTGAGATATGATGATAAGCTTTTAGATTTTTCATTGTTCCGGGGGTCTGGACCTTTCCCTTAGTATGAATTTTTTTTTAGTTAACAACAATAAGTATGAGCTCAGACTCCGAGATTTATTAAAGGATTTCTGAGTTTACTTTTCATTCCTTTTAAAGATGTCTGATTTTTCTAGATAAACTGAGATTATTATATGCTATTAAACCTTTATAAAAACTTAAGGCGTTTGTTTTTATAATATAAATAACTTGATTGTTTCTAGTATCGTAATTATGATTTTGACAATATAAGAATAAATTAACTTTTAATATTAAGCCATTTTAATTTTTTAACATATAAGTTATTTTTATGTATCTATCCATACTCTCTCTCTCGGTTTGAATTTTACTTAAAATTTATGTTAGGGGTAATAACAGTGCATTTGTTTTACTCGCCAATTGTTTAAATGTTACTTTTTATTGATTTATTTTTTTGGCTCTCTCAATCTATCCACACAGTTTTGGCTAAACAGTAAAATACGTCTATTAGCGTTATTTTTGAATTATATCCAAACATTTATGTTGTTTCTCACAATTGGTGTAGTTTATTGACATTACACAGGTTTTTGCACCTTTTCAATTTTTCATTTTCAATGTGCTTATCTTTGAAAAAAGTCTTTCTCTCGCTATGATGTCACACCGGGGTTTTCGATCAGATTTGGAATCAATGTTTATTGGTTGATTTTCTTTTTTTCCGAGTTAACAATTTATTCTATATTTAAATTTCTATTTTGGTTATACTCATAACTTGTCAAATTTCAATAACTCGTCTATTATACATAAGGATTTCCATATTAATATAATTTTTTTGACTGTTATAGTTGCTTTAATTCCATGTAAATTTGACAACCCGTTGACTGTCAATATGTTTTGCCTTTTGTTAAAGAAATTCATCTCTCTGTTTTATCATGCTTATATAAAGTATGACTGTTTTTTAAGCAATAAATAAAAAAAATTAAAATGTAATTTGGTGTTTGTCAGCTTTTGTTTTGTCTTTGTTGTTTGCCTGTTCACTGGCGAGTAAGTATATCGTTTGATTCAACCTTTTTCTTTTCTTGTCGGCTTTTTGGCCTTGTCCACTGTCTTTATAATTGAAGGGTTTTATTACTTAATGTACTTATTTGTAGGTAGTATTGATTGCTAAAATTTTCGAAAGGTTCCAGTTATAATAAAAAGTTGGCAGATCTGTTGAAAATTTCTAACTTTTACTTTTCGATTTTTTTGTTTACTCTTGTGGAATTCCGCAAAATATTTGGAATTTAAAATGAATTTCAAATTTCTTAAATTCGTTCCCTATTACTTACACAAGTGAAGGCAGATCATATTTCCACCAATATTGTGAAAAATTGCTTTTTTTTTTCAAAATAAAAACAAATCTGTATGTGTATTTTTTAAATCTTGTTTGACCCGTTTTTCACCACATAGTAAAAACTTTATATAATAATTGGACACAGTTGTATATTTAAAACCGTTGAAGCAAGATAGTTTAAATTTTAATGTTTAAGTTGATGAATATAAGGTTTCTTTTCTATAGGCTCATAATGTCGAACACGTTTTAAGAACATTTGCTATTATGCACGTGGCGCGAAACTTGAGTAAAAGAAAACAATTTATGGAATAACCTGTTTTAGATGAGAGATCAATGTGGAGTGATTTTCCGTCAAGCCAAGAAAGAACTGGATGCAGCTGGATTGATAAAAACTGACAAAGATTCAGGTAAAGCATCAAATACTGGAGCAGAAGAGGCATTGGCTTCAGACATAGATAAAGAATTGGAAAACTTACAGGTACGAAAAAAATGTGCTTTGACAAACATATTAGTTTCCAAGGTATGTATGTATATTTTGCAACAAAATAAAATAAATTTGACGTTTTTTTATATTTCCTCAAACTATTAATAGTTCTAAAAAAACTGCTTTTAAAAAGCTATTTCACTTCCTAGGAGAACCTTGTGAATATAAAAAAAATAGTAAAACAAATTTGGTGTTTTTCAGAGTATAAAAAAAACTTGAAATTTTAATTTTGTTTTTAATAAACGATTAAAAAGAAAATACATCTGCCATGTTTTACCGCTTTTAAGAAAAAATAAGCATCATGAAAAAATTGTGTTGTGAAAAGATTGTTTTCTCCGCTGGGGCTACCGTGTGTAGTGGAAAAAATATTTTATATACAAACAGGTAACAGACATTTGATGCGTTTCTAACCGCTATAAAATAAAAGAAATGTTATTGTTTTTTGGGGACTGTTTCATATCTCTAGGATTACCGTGCATAATGAGAAAAAATATATTTATGTATCAAAATAAATGAAAGTTGACGTATTTGACCGTTTGTTAAAAAAGCCAATTCCTTTTAATTTTTTTTTAACACACTTTACAGACACCATCCATTTTTTGCTAAAAATATGTTTTTCGTGTTCTATAGACTCTAAAACGTCTAGAAAAAAACCCAACTTATGTTTTTTAAAAGGTATTATAAAATGTATTGCAGTAAAGAAAAGCTGAAGATATTTATATTAAAATATAAATTCCTTTTTTTGTCTGTTTTAATGATTATCTTATTATACAAATAATATAATTTAATAAGCATAAAACCGACTAGTTCGCTAATCATTTTGTAGAGACTACATAATTCTAATAGATTATTTTAGGGGAAAACAGGACCAGAAGTAATATCGAAATTAGAAGATCTTTTAATAAAGAGCCAAGCATTGAAGCATGGCCTAGCTCGAGCTAAGAGGGTTAAAGTGGTTCGCAGTGAACTAAACAAGGCTAAGAGAAATGCTGCTCAACAGAATAAGGAGATAAGTCAAGGTATTTTTTGTATTTCCATTCAACTTATTGATTTTTTAACCAACATTGGTATGATCTAAACCGAAAGATCCCAATTCATAAACTATAATATAATAAGCAGTGAAAGCTCCCTTAATAAAATTATATTATTTTTTTATATCTATGTGTCTATGTTTATAGGTATACAACATTTAAGGAAAAATAATAACACTACTTTTGTTTATTTCTTTTCCGCATTCTTAATTTTTCAACATACATACTTTTAGTATATATATTATTTCATTTTACACACTATTTTAATATCTTTATGAGCACTTAAAGTTATTATTGTAACATTCTATAATTATTTCAAAGGTACTTTTTCAGAAAGCGATCTAAAAACAGAATCAGACTCGCAACCAACAGAGAGTCAGAGTGAAATGGATACTGAACATACGGATCAGACAGATGTTGCTTCTCAGTCAGATGGTGAGAATGATGAAACAGAAAAGAGTAGTGTTAACTCAGTCCTGGAAGGTAGATACTCAGTAAATAAATTCTTTTACGTGATTTTACAAAAAATGTTTAAAATATTCGTACAGGGATATCCAAATAAAATATATAACTATATCTTCTTTCTTTAGAAAGATGGAAGAAAATGTTAAATATGGAAGTTTTTAGATTTTTGTGGATCATTCATAAATATTATCAGCGAAATAACTGAGCTGAATAAAAAAAATAGTATAAAATATCGACTTGTTGCTTACTTAAATTGGATGTGGTTTTTATCACATTTTTTAATTCTACCAGAAGTTCTAGATTTATTTTATATAACATGCCCTATGCTGGTTTACAGTTGTTTTTAAAATATTTGTATTTAAAATGTATATCACACAGATAGCACCAGCCTTGCTACCTTTTTACTTCTCTCATAAGAGGAAAGTATTGTAATCGTGAAAAAATCACCTTCCGAGATTTTCGCGGATCTTTGCGTTTTAGGGTCCCTGGACCTTTGAGAACATGTTCTCCCATTTCCGTCAGTCTGTCTTTCGTTCTGTCATTCTATCTGTACGCGGCATAGCTCAAAAACTACTTATCCGATTGACTCCCAATTTTGGACAAAAATCAAGGGTCACAAGGGGATGAAATGATTACATTTTGGTAAAAATCCAATATGATATCACAAAATGCAAAAAAAATCATTATTGAGAAACTAATTATGGACCAGAAAAATTTTCGCAAATTTAAAGTGTGGTATAGAGACAAAGGGGTAAAATTTTTGTGTAAATCCATTTTGGCGGAATAAAATGATGGTTTAATAAAATGTTGAAAAATTCAATACCAAAAAACTGCTTAATTGAATTTTGCACAAAAATCAAATGTTAAAAAGAGATGGACTTTTAAATTTTTAATTCGAATCCTATATGGCAAAACAAAATGACGGCCTAACAAAATGTTTAAATATTCCATTTCCTGGAATATTTTTTTGTATGGATGAAAATAATAAAGGAGACAATCTATTTTTTTGTAGACTAAGTAAGTAATGTTATAAACAATAAACAATAACAATAACTAAATTAAAAACTAAAAAAAAATTATGTAAATTACAGTTTATAGGATTTGTATAAAGTTATTACCAAATAGTTATATGCATATATAGGCTGTTTATTTTAAGTAGTGGAATTCGGCACGAGGAATGTTGTGAGTAGAGATGAATTTACCGAATTTTTATTTTAGGTATTTAAGTCAAAAGTAATGTCAAGATTGGCAATAATACTTTAGTAACCGTGAATTTATAATTTTATTTTTGTGAAAAATAATTTATTCTATTAAACAAAAACATTTGTTTTTTATTACGCAGTTAATAATATTTTACGGCAATAACAGGGGATTATAACTAATAAAACGAATTAGAACATGAGCAGATAATATGTTTTACATTGCCAGATAATTACTAAAACACATTTTCAACATGCTTGCCACATAATTCTTCGTACTTTTCATACATTCTTCTCTGCATCTGAAGCGTGTCTGTATTTTATTATAAATTTCCTAAAACTCGCATTCTAGGCAAACGCTCTGACCACTGAGCCACGAAGACCATAAGCTCAAAAACCAACTACGACAATTTAACTTAATCAATTTTATGTTAGTGGATTATTACGGTATTGCAGCTTTTGGCGGCTGCAAACCGAGGAGGGTGTTAAAGGGAAAGGAACTCATTCATGATTATTATTAATCATTATGATCTATGTATCTATCATTCGAATGCATCATCGACGTATAGCGATTTTAGCGAGAATCCAAAGCAGTTCCCTGAATATTAATATCACGCCGAACTAGTTTGTTTGTTGCTTTTTGATTGTATTTTATTATTAACAAATTCCAAAATTCAGGCATTTCAGACAAATTGAAATTGAAAAATTTAACTCTTCGCATTTTAGGCATACGCTCTAACCACTGTGTCACCCACGTTCAACAACCAACTACGACAATTTAACTTATTCAATTTATGTTAGTGGATTATTTCCGCCGATTAAATAATTTTTGGAAAATGTATAATAATAAAACAGACATATTCAAAAAGCAACAACAATTTAAAAACTAGTCCGGCTTGATATTATTATTCAGAAATGTGCTTCGGATTCCTGCTGAAATCGATATATGCCAATGATGCATTCTTTTTGATCGGCACTAAGTTTTAAACTGGCATACTTTTATATAGTCTATACTTAGAATGTTTGAACGTTCTTTGAACTGTTCAATAAGTCAACATTTTATTTATTTTATATGTTAAATGCTGCACGTAATCGGAAGTTGAGCGTCTTGGATTCTCTTGGAAGTATAATAAAATAGCTAAGGCCTTTTTTTTCCGTTCTGCTTCCATTGTTTAGAGTTCCTTTTTCTTCTAGTACTCTATTTGTTTTTATTGTGGTATTTAATAATGAAGTCCTGGAGTCCTTTGTTCCTCTTCTCTTCAATACTTCTTCATATCGCTTTTAAGCTTCCCTCACGTTATTGTTATTTCCTGAATAAAAATTTACCATTTTATATATCTTAATAATGGAATAATTCATTTTCCATAAAAATAAAATTATGATGGTGACTACAGAGAAAAAATTATTGTCAATCTTGATTTTACTTTTAATTTGAATACCTAAAATTTAAAAAGGTAACGGATATCTTGTGTTCAAGCTGGACTCACATATCTATGTGAAACAAAATTTAAATTCAAATAGTCCGAAAATGACGGTAAAAATGCATAGGGTATGTTATACAAAATAAATCTTCTGGTAGAACTCAAAATGCGATAAAAACTTTATCATCCATTTATAATAAGTAAGAAAATAGGATCTTTTATACTAAAGCTTTTTATTCGATGTTCAATTGTTTTGCTGATAATATTTATGATTCATAAATATTATGCACAAAACTTTAATATTTTCTTCTATCTCTATAAAGAAAGAAGTTATAAGGATTGGTCACTTTTATTTGGATATTCCTGTAAATGACGGCTTTTAATTGAAAGTTTTTCAATCTGGCTTTTAATAGGTGTTTCTTTAAGCGGTATAAATAGAAGAAATGCTGTTCTTTTCACGAAAAAAGCTCAGGCCTGTGTCAAAAAGGAGGATGATAAGGAGAAAACTGAAATCGAGCCGACTCTTGAAACGCCAATTAAGTAAGTTTAATAGAAATTAGGTTAGAATAGGTTAGAAGCGAATGAGTCTTGCCGATTTTGCACCTTGATTCCTCAGTCGATTTTGGTTGACCATTTATTTACACCAGTATCTCCAAATCCACCAGTGGTATTCACGAGTTTGATAAACATTTTAAGGATCTTGTAAAACTAATCACCTAACCTGATGGATAATAGTGTTTTAACGGATTGGGGAAAACAGTGTCCGTAAGAAACCTAAAAATGGGGGAATTTAAAAACAAATATTTTTTTTAGAATACGTAAAATGAAATAAATGATATAAACCAAATAACAAAATATAATAACAGGAACCTTATAAACACAAAAGGGACTATTAAAACAAAATATTGTTAACCACCAAACCGATCGATATCTGACATTGCCAATGTGTTAAGAGAGTAAGTATTGTCAAATCATTTCACTAATTATTCTCTTCGAATAGTTTGGCTCTCGTTCTAATATATTAACTGAAATAAAATCAAAGTTGTGACAAGAACAAAATGGTGTCTCCCTAAGGCGTGTTTTCCGGCTTATCTCTATATTGTTCCTTGCATGAATTCTTATGTACTTTCAGGCTATTATACTCCAGAACAGTATAAGCAGGGTATTTTGTAAACGATCATTATTTCAATATTTAACTTTTCTTTCATGAAATAAAAACCTGTCTAATATTTGACCACGGTCAAATATTAGACTCTTAAATACTATAATGTCAACTCAAAATGTGTTGTGGATTGCAATTCGTTGTTGAATAATAAGGGACTGAGTGCGGCTCCACTTTTTTAAACAATAATCTGTGTTTTTCATTTTAAGTGTTCAGATATTTTAATTTTGAGTTTAGTTCGTTTATTTCGTCTTAGAATTAAGATTATTTTTGTGAAATAAACTCTCAGTTTAATAAAATGTTTAAAAGACCTTTAATAGTTTGTGTAATAATGCAGGATTTTTATAATATTCCTTCACATACAAATGTTAAGGACGAAGATTATTAATACATTTTACATTTGAAAAAAAGTAATTTTTGTTTAAAATTAAATTTGGTCAAATTGCTAGTTAATTCACATTCTTGGTTTTCATAATCAACCCCTAAAAATGTTGGTTTTATTTGACGGTAGACGTGACACCACGTTTTTGTTTTTGTTTTAATATCTACTTAAATCAGAAGACTAGTATACAGGGTGTGAATTTATTTAGAATTTGTCATTTAATCCCGTCAATAGAGGGGCAGCAATTGTAAATAACTTTTATATGCAGATGGATGTTTTAAAATATATTAAAAAACAATTTAAACAGACTACCAAAATGACTATTTTAGGTAATTCCAAAAATTTTAAACTGTAAATATGTATTCATTCGGATCTGATTCATTTCATAAAAATAAGGTAATGCAGTAATAAAAAAGGGACCCACAACGGCTTAGTTTTCGAGATACAAGGTGTTAAAATGTTTATTTTCTTGTAGAAATAAACGAAAAAAATAGTAACATTTTTATACCCTATATGTCGAAAACGAGGCGCTTGCGAATCCTGTTTGTATGAACTTTTTTCTTATTTCCACTCTTTACCACAGTTTTGGAAATTAACAAATTTACATCCTGTATGGGTCATTCCTAGAAGGTCCGTTATCTTTCGGTCAGGTAATAGATTAACATTGTTTAATTATACTTTTCCTGTATATCGGCAGCAGCTTATCTTTCAAATTCTTAACATTCTCAGATAATCCAAAGATCACAAGTTATAACCATGTTTTACTTACTTACATATAATAAACAGGGTGTTCCGTTTTGCATAACGTATTCTGGCGGTTTAGAAGAAACTCTGAAGCTTTCATATTTACACTTTTTCTCTATCTTGGTTAATAAACCCTGTAGTTGGAAAATATAATAACCTGCTACCTATTAATATTCGTTGTAAGCACCTAGCGATACAAGATCAATTAACCAAATATGTAAGTACTAAAATTATTTTTCACATTTTAGGTTTAAGATCGTATACCTCGAGACATAATTTAGGAGAACATTTTCCTTGACAACATTCAGGGACATCCTGTATATGCTGCATAGATTTTTTTTGTGATACGAGATTTAGAAATAACACACCAGCAGAGTTTTTACTAGAAGTGTTTTATCAGTTTTTTTAAGATATGAAATACTTTTTAGAAATATTTTATCAACAATAAAAGTTATGGTACTAACTCTAACCCATTCTTCTAACCAATTGCGCTATCGTACCACTTATAAGCAATTTGTTAGAACTTGTACATCTTCAAACCCACCAGTATCAAAACCATTATTATCCCCGCTAGTACCTAACTTTTACTGTTGATCAAATATTTTTAAAAACTAGCAGAAGTTTTTTCTCTCAATCCATAATTTGACAATTGTCTTTTATAAACTTCATTTCTTCATTCAATGGTGATCTCTACACTGCTCAAGACATTGCCTCTTATGGCAGAGTTCTTGTCAATTTTCTCCGTTTTTTTTTTAAAGATAATGGTATCAAACCGGTATTTTTTATAATAACCAAGAAAACCATTTATTGAAATATTATCATACAGGGTGTTACATTTAAAATAAGAAAGTCGATGTTCATTTTTTTACTTTCTAATTGCCGTTAAGCTTGTAGATCTCATTTAAAATATAACCAGACACCATGTACTGCATTTTGTTGTAGTTGTCATAAATCTAACGGATTATTTTTAACGTGACAAAACTTCACGGTCAGTAAAATATCGACGACGACTGTTTTTCTTACAGATAATTATCGGTATAATCTAGCAAAACTTGGTTCTTTTTTCAGAAAGAAGCGGGGTCGTGGTAGGAAGCGCTGTCAAACCCCAGGTATACCAAAAACTATGGATCCTAGTAATCTTACCAAAGATCATTCGGACGTGCCAGATAGTTTTAAGGTAAGATTTTATTATTACTTATTTGTGAAATTATAATATAGGTTTACAGCTGTCAATAGGGGCTTGTGACACTTTTAAATAGAGGCTCAGAAACGTGCTAAAAACAGAAATGAAACTTGCTGGAAAATGCCGCTGTTTTTAAAAATAAAAGTAACCGATTTAAGTAATGGTATTTAGAATAAGCCAATCGGTTTTAGGTTAGCACTGGGTTAAAACCGTATAGTGTTAGTTATTTAAATAGTACATTACATACCCAGGTGGAAAGTCGAGAGAATAGGTTGGTTTATCGTAGCGGCGTGCATCGACTTAATGTGGGGTAGGCAATAATAAATGATTATGCTCAAAAAATTACTTACACATTATCTTAATGGTGTTTACAACAGTATATGTATAAACAGTTTGTTTAAACCTAATTTAAAATATCCCAAACTTTAAATATTTTTCGTCCTAAAAAATATTGCTGTAAATAAGATTAACGCTGCGATCTTTTTTTCAAACTTATGTAACACATCGTCATAGAAATTATGATGATTTGATGTTCGTTTTATGTTCTATAAAAGATGACTTTCTAGTTTTACCTGAAAACGGCACTATCTTTATCTTTTTTATACATTACAAGTCTGCACAGCGCTCCCTGCCTGTCTGTGCCTTCATTTGAAGTTTCTACAAAATCCAGTTCTGTTCCGAACCCCAAAATCGAAAATCTGTAAATATCGTTCAAAAGGGTAACCAAATTAAAGTTTAAACGACCTAATTAATTTAACTCTATTCTTAAAGATATATGTGTACCTATCAAGTGGTTCTCAAACTGAAACACTTATTCAGTTTATTTGGTTTCTATAGTTAACGATATTGATATATCGATATTTATGTTAACAAACATAATTAGGATTTAATTTATGGGCTTATGCATCCCTTTTCCTCTTGAGATGCTTCTTACTATTTGTGAACATTTTTGTCGCACTCGTAGAAATCACTGCTTTTGTTTTTAGATAAGTTGTACAAATACTTTCATCCTATCGAGACTCATCAGTGCGCCGATCGTAAGAGAGAAACATTAAATAATAGAAATGAATTGATTTCAAAATTTTAAAATGTGTCACTTTGTTTGACATGTAACCTAGATATGAAAAAAATGATAGTTTGCAGCCATCTATAATGTTATTTTTAAATGTGTTCAGATTATTTGTTGCGTTTAGATTGACAAACAACTACTATGTGTTTATAAAAACTTAAGGTAAATGATATAATTTCTTATGCTTGCTTAAATAATATTGTTTATATTATGTATCGAAACATTCTACACAGACAGACTAGTCTACATGTTGAGGTATGTAATTATTTTTATTCAGTTGCGAAAAAGCCAAAAAAGATTTTTGTTTGTCAATCTAAACGCAACAAATAATCTGAATACATTTAAAAATAACATTATAGATGGCTGCAAACTATCATTTTTTTCATATCTAGGTTACATGTCAAACAAACTGACACATTTTAAAATTTTGAAATCAATTCGTTTCTATTATTTAATGTTTCTCTCTTACGATCGGCGCACTGATGAGTCCCGATAGGATGAAAGTATTTGTACAACTACTATGTGTCTATAAAAATTTAAGGTAAATGATATAATTTCTTATCCCTGCTTAAATAATATTGTTTATATTATGTATCGAAACATTCCGTAGACAGACTAGTCTACATGTTGTGGTATGTAATTATATTAAATATTTGCTTTAATTAATTTAAAGTTAAATATTTTTATTCAGTTGCGAAAAAGCCAAAAAAGATGTTTGTTTGTCAATCTAAACGCAACAAATAATCTGAACATATTTAAAAAGTGTGTTATTGTTCGTATTCCTTGTTTCCAAAAAACCAAAAATTCTTCAACCTTTTGGTCCACTTATCCAAAGTTGCGCGCTATATTAAATAAAAGTTAAAGTAGATGCAAATGTTTGAAATTATTGGTATTTTTGAAAGGAAAATATCTAGAATATAAATCCAAAAACTCAGGCACTTTGTCCATTGAGAATACTGCGGTATTATTGAAGAAAGCACCTAACGGCATGCTCACTATAAAAATTGCATGATTGATGTATCAGGTGCATGTCGAAGTGGCGAACGACATAAAATGAAAGTGACTGATGTTAATATCATGGAAAACAAGGTTCACATCGAAATTCCAACATCAAATAATACTTACCAGTCAAGAGTATCTATAGTGAATAGTGAATAATGGGTAAGGCTGATTAAAATATATGTTAAATATTCCGAATGAAAATTTCTTTTTGCCAATAAGAGTCACAATTCGATAAGCGATTCCCCCAAATAAAGGTGTAGTGTTTCTAAGAAAAGTACGTTTACAGGTCTACAGATTTTCAGGCTAAAATTGCTACAAACAAAATCTGTCGAAATGCTAAGTTCCAATAGTAAAACGTTACTGTTTCTACGGAAAATGATCAGCATGGACTAACAATTTCCGTTGCCGCTTTTAATTAATGTTACAAATAATATGAATATAATTTGTTGATACTTTAACGTACAATAAGAAAATTTTAATTAAATAAATAAAATTCAGACATTTTGGTCGACATTTACCTGGGTGGAAAATGACATTTACCCGGTTGAAAATGATCACTTTCCACCTGGGTAAATGTTTCTTTCCACCTGGGTAAATGTTTCTTTCCACCTGGATAAATGCCGGTTAGAAATATGTTTGTTTTAATCCCCATTAAAATATCAGAAATGTTAACATCACATACACATATTTTCGCCCAGAAATTTGTTTTTTAACGGTCATTTGTTACATCTTTTAGGTGGTTATAAATAGGGCAACACTGGAGCTATCTCGGGATTTAGTGTCTCTTACTCGTTCTGGTATTTCTAGGCTGACACAAATCTATATTGATCTGGAGACAAAGTAATCTTGGGCAGATTATAACGATACTGTAAAACGTCAAAAATGTGAAATGTTTAAAAATTAATAAACCAAGAATATGTATAAATAAATGACAATTTTGGGTTTATTCAAATAATTATTGTTCAGAACGGAAATTTGAAGTGCAAAAAAAAGAAACATACTTTTTTACTAGTAACTAGTTTCAGGCAAGTATAAAAGCATTTAGCTTTAGGTGCTGCTGTTTTCCGAAATTATATTCAGTAGTGTTTTAACAGGATTTTTTCTTATCCTATAAAAAAAGTAATTTGTTTCTTTTTATTCTACCTATAGATTAATATGTATCCTACACCTGGATTACGTACGAGCCGAAAGGGGGAAGTTTGCCGTTTTCTTGGATATGCAGAATATCAATCAATCACCAATGAGTATGCATGCATCGTTTTCATAGTTACTCGCATTTTCTTACTGAACGGAGATATTAGGCGTAACATTTTACTTTGAGATGTTATTTGACATACTTGCTTTATTTCTTAGTTGCTTATTGATTTATATTAAAAGACTGAACCTAAATATCCAATTCAAATATGTATATTTTTTGTAAAGTCATTAAGAGGCAACTTATAATGTTTATTATATAATTTCTGGTTTTTCTTGGAACCGCTCTGTTTCAATATAAATATGATATTTTAAAATCCATTCCCAAAATAAATATAAACGCACCGCTAGGGAGATTTGTATATGATTTATTTACATTGTTAGATATACAGGGCAGGCAAGCAGACAACCGACGAGGAGAAGAGCGACAGTGACAATTCATTATCTACTTGTTATTCTCACGACCCTAGCGAGATAGAAAGCGACGAGGATGACGACAGTGACACTGCTCCAGGATCCGGTTTCGACAAAATTCTGCAACCCCTTCAGTTAGTTTGGGCCAAGTGTCGTGGGTATCCATGGTACCCGGCTCTTATAATAGATCCTCAGATACCTAAAGGTTAGTATTGAATGTGTGCACCATTTTTTATCTACAAAATACATTTTTCAATTTTTTTTAATTATATTGTCATAATTTTATTCGGTCTGTTTGTTTGCCTGTCAGTTCCCGACATAGCTAAAAACGACTTAGCTATTGAATTTTGGTCAAAAATTAAGAGTTAGATGGGGATGACGTGGTAACATTTTCGTAAAAGGCCAATGTGGCGGAACAAATGACGGCCTAGTGAAATGTAAAATAATTATTACTAAAAATCGACTTATCTAATTTAGACTTTAGTAGATGGCAAACTAAAATGGGGCCAATAAAATATTTAAAAAATTAGCTTGAAAAAATTACTTTTTAGAGGAATTTCAAATTAAGTGCAAAAATTAACTGTGATATACAGATTAACTGGTAAAATTGTGGTTCGAATTCAAGATGGCAGAACGAAACGACTGTCAAATAAAATGTTTAAAAAACAACGTAAAAAACCATTTTATTCAATTGACGTCAAATTTTGTGCAAAAATTGGATGGGATAAAGGGTTAACCTGGTTAACATTTTGGTACGACTTTAATATGACGGAACAAAGTGGGGAACTAAATTGGCTCACACTTAACTATTCGTAATAAAAGGACGAAATTACAGAAAATTTACCTATTTTTTTTTAATAAAAGACATTTTCTTCTTATTTATTTATTCTTTATTATTATATACGGTCATTTTGCTCGGTTACATAAGATTTCTACTAAAATATTGCCAGTTTATCTCTATATTGTTCTTCATTTTCTATCAAAATTTCAAGTTAATTAAAAAGCCATCTAGGGACACTTAAATGGGAATATTTTCAAAAATGTCAGAGAGTAATTTTATTAGAATTAGACCTTACTAGGGAAGGAAAAGTTTGTTTGCACAATAACGCGGCATTTTATCAAAATGACATTTCTTCAATTTAAAGATTAACATTAGTTACTACTAGAATTAAAAATGTATATCGGTTTATAGCAGAATCAACCATGATATTGGCAGGGCCGGTGCTTGCTGATTGACCGCCCTATGCAACTTTTTGTCGCGCCGCCCCCTTTTCTCTCTTTTCCCACATCACTGCCATTTTTTATGATTTAGCTTTATAAGATTTAAGATTTAGAAACTTCGAATAAACGAACAGGTTAAGTAGGTCACACCAGTAAATATTTCTCGAACTTTTCCAAGAGTTCTCATAACATCAAAAAGGTCACCCTGGTGACTACGATTTATAGCTTCCAGAATCTGGAGAATTTTCTCTGATAGTCTGTTTTTTTATGCGCTGGAACTTCATTACCTAAAAGTCAGACGAAGCAGTCACTAAGTAACTAGGTCTTCGTGCTCACCTTTAGAGTTTTGAAGCCCATTTTTTAGTAAATAGTAAATAAAGCTTTTGAAATTGACTGGTCATTAAAGCTTATAAAATTTAATCTGAGTAAAACCCATTCGCCTACACATGTCTGAATTCGACTTTAAAGTCACATTCTTGTTATTCCTTTACATTTAATGTAATTTGTGAAATGCAGACAAGGCAACACAAATATACTAATACTTTTCTGTAAGGAATTAAACTATTTTCTAGATAGTGAGAGTTTATCATTTTAAAAGTTACACTTTTTCTGTCACAATTACTTCATACAACTGACTTTACAATATTTATACTTGATGAGGACGAAGTTTTTGTAGAGAGGTGACGTAAATTTAATATAGTGGAGAAGCGTGTTATCGTGAACAAATCAGTCGATGAAGATCTTAGTAAGATTTTAAGCATTTTTTAAATTTATACATCTTTATGGGTCCTAGTCTAGGCTCATAATCGTATAATAAAGATTTTCAAAAAATGATCTGAAATCTGTAGAAGGCTTATTTAAAGATCCGCTTTTCTAAATTTTCCTTTTTGTGCCCAGGCATAGTAAGGACAACAAGCGAAGAACATTTTAGAGATTGCCACTAAAGCTTTATTACGTTTCCAAACTAATTACTGATATTTACTATTGCAAGACGAATCAACAAAGAACTAGCACTACCGAAGAATCACTTGTTTCCAAAGTATTAAACTTTACTACTAAGAAAAGCTAATTACACAGTCCCACACAAAGATCTTTCACCTACTATCGAAGGAATAATCTAAAGAGACATGAAAGACTATATTCCAAAGCAGCAACGACCAAGATTGACGACACCCCATCATAGTAATCTTCCGTACCTTTGCGAATGGCCAAAAATACGCGAACAAAACATGTTTTTAAATATCTGTTTCTTATACTACCTCCGTAGGGGCTTTTATTAAGAACTCGACATTTTGTTGAATTAGGTGGACAGGAGGTACGACCAGGAGTCCAATTTGTTAGATTGGAAAGTTTATACATCAACGTGCCACTGAAAGAATCACTCCAGATCGTCAAAAATGAGTTAGAAAAAAAGGAGAACACAACTACCACAAAAAATAATGGATCCATTTGAATATTCTGTTATTATTTAATATTTTTACAAAAGAAAAGCTTGTTTAACAAGAGCATAGCTCTACCAAATAGGCCTCTTTCGCCTAACGAATATTTATATGGAATGGTTTGACACCAAAACCATCAAACTCAGTATACCAACACCCACGGGTTGCTATTTTAACTATCCATCTGACCTTTTTCACTGTACCAAATATGATATTGTAAGAACACAAATCTATAGGTCATTAACTATTTCCTACTCCGAAGATTTTCTCAAATAAAAGATAAACATCAGAGAGAACCTCACGAAGAATGGATGGGAAACTACTGAACATAATTTTAAATAAGAAAATAGAACTGGGAGGTTGGAAGATGCAGAACGAAAGCCTGTACTAAATATTTCTTACGTTAAGGGCCTTTTCTAGAAGATCAGAACAGGATAGAGAGACAAAATATGGATAAAATTCAGTTTAAGTAATCCAAAATCAAACCAGGCAGCCAAAGCGACATAAAGAACTGTTCTTATATAATATCTTGTGAGTTTGGTTTAGGTTGGTGACAAGAAACGACCACTTGAAGTATGAATAAAAGAATATAGAAATCAAGTGTCAGAAGTGTGTCATACAAGAACACTTTAGAAAAGGGAATTTAAAGAAGCAACAAGTAATTCCAAATGCGTTAGTAAGCCTTCTTTAAATATCATCAATTTTTGGAAACTTTTATTAGATAACTGTAAGCCGAGACTTATATGAAATGCACTCACACTAATGTAAACAACCTTGTGTCTGCTTAATTTTTTATTCTGATACAACCAAAAATTAAAACTATTTTAAAAAGTCTTCATCTTAAAACATTGACTAATACCTTCAGGTACATATGTTTTGTAATAATAAGTTGTTAAAATAACAACCCGATTGAACGTAAAATAGAACAAAATATTGGATATATTTTTTAAGTTTGCTTAATTTGCATGACGTACAGCTCTAGTTTTCAAGATTTAACCTTAGAAAAAAGAATTTTTATTTGGCAGAATTGAAAATAGCGATAAAGGCATGTAGTTTAATCATTTTATTTGTTATAAATAGTGGTTAAATACAAAAACTCTTATATATATTTTATATTAACTGTTTAGTAATAATATGCGTTTGTGTTGAGTTTATATTTAATAAGTAAAAATATTATTTTTGCTTGGCTTATTATAGGAAGTAAGGAAGTAAAAGCCCTATAGGCTCAAAATTTAGGAAAACAGTGACAGATATCTTGTTCAAATTAGATATGTTATATTATTATTTTAAGAACTATAGTTGGAAATAGTCGCAAATATAAAAAACCTGCACCCTGCGTGATATTTTATATGTCGTAATGGGTGATCGTGCTCCTATTACAGTTATTTTTTTTTTTAGATTCTTATATAAAATTTTGTTTAATAATTCGGTTAAAGCTAGAGTACCAGCCACCAAAAATTAATTTATATTTTTTAATTTTATATATTAGTCTGAAATAAGTTGTTGTTATCTATATAAAACTGTAAGTAGTTATGTTTAGTTGATCATGTCACATACCAATTTGCATAAAATCTCACTAATTTTTGTTTTATTAACTTTATTTTTCTAAAATTCGACGTTCTGCATCTTTGGAACGATTTTTTATTTTGGGCATTTACTTTTTGTTTCTATAATAATCCAGTTAAAACGCCTCTAAAATATTCGCACTCGCCAACTATCTTGAAAATTTTAAATATCATTTTTGGCAAGAGTATAAACTTGGAGTTTTCGTAATGAATTTGTTCTTTCCTGAATCTATTTTGTAGCACTAAACACACATAATGTTTCAAATCTAATATCTGTAATAATAGTAAATGACTGATATATTGAAACAAGAAAATCCACTTTTTGTTAAAAATTGATAAAAAAACAAGAAGCAGGTATATAAACAACGTTATAAAAACCCTTAGAATTCTTCATTATAATGTCCAATCCCTGGATAGCTCCAATTTTTTAAATAAGTATTTTATTTACAGTAGGGACATTGCTTGTGAAAACGTACATATCTGTTTTTTTTTGTACATTTACTATGTATTAAAAGTTATAACATTTTTTCTCTCTCTTATAAATAATAGTAGTTCGGAATAACTGCTTGGATAAGTACAGGGTGATTCATTATATTTTAACACTCACCTACAGGTGTAATTATAGGGTATAAAAAAAACGTTAAATACAAAAGTTGTAGGGTTTTTTGTCTATTATCTTTCGGAAACACTCTGTATATTATTAGCTAGATTGAAAGGTCTTTTCATTCTGATTTCACAATATATAGTTTGTTGATATTTGTTTCAGCCTTTTTCGAGCTAATTCAGTTTAAATTTAGCGTTTCGGTAAACGAGACTTCAGCTATATTTTCGGTGATATGGTTAAGTCTGCCTTGGTCATCACTATGATGCAAAATGTGCTGGATGGCAATTGTTTCAACAACTGTAGTTATGGCAACCAAATACATAATTCTGTACTTTTCTGTCATTTATGGATTAATGTGTTTGATATTAATTATTTAATTTTGCTGAAAATAATTCAAATGGGTTATTCTGAGGAAGAGAAGCGAGAAGTAATAAAACTGTTTTATTTAAACGATAATAACGTTGCAAGAATTAGAGTCGAATATCGGCGAATATACCCGGGAATAAGAATTTCTTCAACAAATACGTTCAAGAATATAATTAATCGTTTCGAACAACAAAATGCCATTTAACGAAAGAACAAGAAAATATTTAACACTAATTAATGGAATTAACTTTTTTAAACTAAATTTGAAAGATAGGTACTTACAAAACTACATATTTTCTATATAGCCTCCATTATTCTCAATACATTTGCGAATATTTCTCATCAATTTTTTGTTTATATATGAACTCATAAAATTTTCGTGCTCTTTGTTTAATTCTGAAATTTTCACTATTTAGTTTCTTTATTATGATTTGTAAACTTTGAGTCCTATTATAATAAATCTTGTTCTTCAGGTATCCCTACCAAAAGTATCCAATGGATTCAAATTCGGACTGTTCGCTGGCCATCTGAGAGTTCCATGTCTGCCTATCCAAAGTAGATATTTATTATTCAGGTGATCGGTGACTAATTAGGTATTGTATAGTAGTGCACCGTCTTGATGCCATAGTAGCCCAAAATACTGCCTTACTGGAATGTCTTCTAGCGATTGCTCTGTTTCTGTTTTAATGAAATTGGCCAGTCAGGGATCCCTGATATACAAATGGTTCTATCACGTTATCTTTGAGCATACCACACCACACATTATCAGACTTTCGTCTTTGTATTTTAACCCCTTGTATTTTGTGAGGATTTTCCGTAGACCAAAAATGTTTATTTTTTCTGTTGTATATACCGGCTGTTGTGAAACACGCCTCATCGGTGAATATTATATTGTTAAACAAAATTGTTATTGTCCAGAATTTTTTGATACATTTCATTACAAAATTCAAGCCTTTGCCTCATATTTTCATCATTGAATTCTAGCACTGGATGAAACTTATTCAGCGTTCGTTGAATTTTTGCTATATGACTTGCCGGAAGTGTTTTGAGCTCGTATGGACTATTCGGGATTTTCTAGAAAAGGAAATAATATGATTGTAATTTTTCACGAAATTAAAAAATATACGCAGGTTTACTTCAAAAATGCAGTAAAACATTAAATTCTTCATCTAAACTTCTTTCTATTTTTCTGGTCTTCCATAGAATGGAATTTTGTTGTTCGAAACGATTAATTATATTCTTGATTGCATTTATTGAGGGAATTCTCCCTCCCGGGTATATTCGCCGGTTTTTCGATTCTAACTCTTGCAACGTTATTATAGTTTGAATAAAAGAGTTTCATTACTTCTCGTTTTTCTTCCTCAGAATAACCCATTTGAATTCTTTTCAACAAAATTAACACATTCGTCCATAATGACAGACAAGTGGAGAATTATGTATTTAGTTGTCATAATTACAGTTGTTGGAAGCCATCCAGCGCATTTTTGCATCATAGTAATAATGATCAAGGCAGATTTGACCATTTTATCGATAATTCGAAGTCTCGTTACCGAAACGATAATGTTTAAACTGAAATAGCTCGAAAACGGTTGAACCAAATTTCAACAAACTATATATATTTGAAATCAGGATGAAAAGTCCTTTCATTCTTGCTAATAATATACAGGGTGTTCCCTTTGAAAAGATACATGTCATATAATTTTTTTAACTTTCGAAACTTATTTTTTTTTAATTTGAAATATCTAAAAGATAATAGACAAAAAAACGCTACAACTTTTGTCTTTAAAGTTTTTTTCTAAACCCTACAATTACGGTTGTAGGTGGGTGGCAAAATATAATGAATCACCCTGTACATAATATACAAAGGGTTGCCTAATGTAAAGCACTCACAGTCAATTGGAAATATCGCCTCGGATTTAGGATCGATCACACGGGCAGCGTACATGAAAGTTATACACTTTTGAAAATGACAGCCTGTGAGAATAGCCCTCACACACATTCAAAGACTTCTGATATATGATACGAACAATTTAGTCTAGTGCTCAGACTCAAAATGGTGTTAGTTTTTGCTACTGCTGGCAAAAATATGAGTGAGGGCTCATTGGATTCGGAATGACGTCTTGAAAAAATATGCAAAAGTTTAGTTTTTTGCAAATAACTCGAAAACTATTAATATTTAAGAAATTTCAAAAAAAAGTTCTTAGAGAGGGAGAAATTTCCAATAAAGAATTCTGGACTCCCGGAACTCTATTATTAATGATTAAATATTAACTTAATATGGTGTTATCTAGACACTTAAAGCTACAATATCTCGCTTAATATTTTTTACACTGATTTTTTTTTATGTAATGAGCTTATTGTTAATTAACAAATTTTTTTAGAATTTTCGTTTATATTTCAAGTCGGATAACTGTTAAACAAAAGCCACCAAAATTATTTTACTTCGTGGAGGCTTTATCACAACTGTAATATATGAGATTATGACATTGCCATTTTCTTAAATGTTATAATCTATTTGTTATTAAATATTGAATAATTAATAACTAATAAATTATAACATAAAAACATCGCAATATCATAATCTCATTTAGTATTTTTATACTCATTTTATAGAAAATTATTTAAAAAAAAATCAGCAGGATATTGTTCTTTCAAGCGTCTAGGTAACGCCATAGTTTTAATTAATATTTAATGGTAACATTTTTTTACTGGTTACTGCAGTTTTGTGGAATCATAACGGCCTAGCGCTCACCGCGCGGAGGTTTATTTTCAACAATACATTGAAATTATTGATAATAGAGATAGAGTCCCGGGAGTCTAAACTTTTTTTATTGAAAATTCCTTTTTGAGAATGGTGTTTTAAAATTTCTTAAATGTTAATAGTTTCCGAGTTATTTGCAAAAAACTAAACTTCTTTTTTTAAAAATTTCATTTGTTACTTAACATTTTTCTAGACGGTATTTCGAATTCAATGAGCCCTCACTCATATTTTTAGTAGCAGTAGCAAAAGTTAACACCATTTTGAGTTTGTGAACTAAACTAATAACTGCTAATTATTTTCTATAGTAAAATATCCCCAGTCGAAAAATTTTCTTGTAAGGAGATCTAGATGCTGCAATACATATATGTACACTGAAAGATATACCTTCTCCCAACTAACAAGTAAGTATACTGCTAATATACGTGTTGGGATATCCGAAGAAACTTAATACGTTTTGTGATTTCATATTAGATGTCATAAAAATATTCTGATTTTGCTCTCATTTTATATAAAATGCGTAGGCGAAAATAACTGTAAATGTTGGAAAATACAATATGGAACATTTAGAAGAAAATATCAGAGTAATATGTCACTGTCGGAACCAGCTGAAACGCCAAGAGGCAGTGTAAGTGGAGGATATGGAACATAAAAAGAGTATTTAAAAAGTTGTAAGGAGATCTAGATGCTGCAACACATATATGTACACTGAAAGATATACCTTCTCCCAACTAACAAGTGAGTATACTGCTAATATACGTGTTGGGATATCCGAAGAAACTTAATACGTTTTGTGATTTCATATTAGATGTCATAAAAATATTCTGATCTTGCTCTCATTTTATATAAAATGCGTAGGCGAAAATAACTGTAAATGTTGGAAAATACAATATGGAACATTTAGAAGAAAATATCAGAGTAATATGTCACTGTCAGAACCAGCTGGATCCAACTAAACGCCAAGAGGCAGTATAAGAGGAGGATATGGAACATAAAAAGAGTATTTAAAAAGTTGATTAAAATAAGAAACGAATTCGTGCAGATACAGTTAGAAGTTTACTTGAACAACGAACACGAATAAACTTGCTGAGGAAGGCTTGAAGAACAAGGCATTAAAGTTCAAAAAGGAAATATATTTGGTAGTTTTTTGATTATTAGAAATTTGTATTTGATTTATGGACATTATGATTTTAAAGATATGTATGTGAAAAGGGACTTGTAAAAATATCTAACCTTAAGGGAGAACTGCACGCAAAAAGTGCGCCCAACTATACATATTTCCCTATTGAAATCACATTAAAGCTAATACATATCTCTTATAGTTTTAAAATAATATTGCAGCGGCGAAAGGCTTGCAACTGATCCATAATACTGCGTGCAGTTCCCCCTTAAAGAATTTCGTTCGAGATTGATAGACGTTTCTGCTCACAGCAAGGTTTGAAGAATCGAACAACTCGCATACAGAAAAAAATATAGGGACTACTGTGTTTCAAATCAAGAATTAGTTACACATAATCAGACTAATAATTAATGTCAAATAGTATAAAATGGAAATAATAAAGACATAAAAATGTGAATATAATTGGGATCATATCAATGATTTTTAAGGAACTGAAAAAAATTGAATTTCTTGTTTCATTTATCAGAGAGATACTTTAATAATCAAAGGTTAAAATCGGTATTTCTTAATTAAATGCGATCATTCTTTTGATTGTTAATGTTAGTATTATTAGCTTTTGGCTTTCCGTAAACACTGCCATGAGCAAGTGGTACCCAAACATAGTAAAATGCACAAAAAAATACCAGTATTACCATCGAAAAGTAAAGAACGTAACAGCAATATAATTCGGTTTTGTTTCTTCGATCATTATTATCACGTACGTAATTGGCGTGAATATTGTCCCGGATGTCTGCTCCGCCATTAAAGTTGAGGAGCCTTCTGTCTTCATCATTTCTAGAGTTTCTCTTGAGTCTTTCTACACGTATGTCCAACAAAGAATCTGCAGTATTTTCTAGACGATTAGTCGACTGGGTGTTCTTCATTTGTCGGGCAAAGTTCATATTTTCCATATTTTTGAGAAGAAGGGTCGTTTCTTGGATTTCCGAGTTTGCGACACTGTCCATGTCCGTTACTGCAGAATCTTTTGTGTCATCTTGTATACCTAAGAATACAAATGGGTAAGATTATTTTATTAATATATCTCGACGATAGATCATACATCTGATTTTCGTAGATGATATTTGTTATAGAACCATTAATTTTTTTTACTTAAGCCCGGTATCTTCACGTCCAAATAGTGGTATTTATTGTGGAGATCAAATATTATCTAACATATAGCCAATGGAAGTGTACTTTCACTCTTGAATAACGGTATCTACAAAATAAATATGCGTTACCCGATGTCTCTGAATAGTTGTTTATTTGAAGAATAAAGTAGGTACGAACAAGCGCGATTGCGGTTAAGGGCATTCCTCGTTCATAATATTTTAGAAACATGATCCCCTATTAAAGTTTATGTCAAAAGAACTATAAAATATTTGGTAACATTTTGGTTAAGTTTCTTTTGTTTCTTGAATTATTTATTACAAATCTATACTCTTTTTTTTTTATCAAATATTTCAGCAAATAATAGAAAAAATCGTTAGGAACCAAAATGAATTATACACACCCAAATATATTTTCAAAATGTCATGTTAGAAATATACAACATTATGGTTTATTTACAAAATTCTCCAGTATTTATCGATTTTCCAGTTTTCAATTCACTCGGTGTTTTAAATGGTTAAGTACGCCGCGCCGTCGACCTCGACGCGCGCAATAAAAAAACCACGCCTTGACAGTAGCGTGGTATCCTTATTCTGTCTGATACATGATACTGCCGCGTATACCCGTCTCTTTTACAAATATCTTTTGTTGGTTACACTTTATTTTAGAAGGATCTAACGTTCTATACAACTTAACCAAAGAATAAGTTTGAGTGAAAGTATGCAAGACAGATATCCGACAGATACCGAGCTCTCATTAGCTTAGAAATTTAAATCTACCTGGGTTTTATGCGGCGCCCACATTTTCGCTATATCCGCCACGTTCACTGTGCACGTCGTATATGATCAACTCGCATCTCAGTATGGCCACCGACATTTAAATCATCTAAACAATTGTTGCAATATCGCTTCACTATAGATCAAAATACAATAGTTCTAACCATACTACACCACAAATTGTTACGTTCTGGACGCGCGTTTCGCTAACCAAGTTAGCATCATCAGCAGATGATATAAACTAAAGTAACTTATCCTAACCGAGAGGTTGCACCCGACTGCACCGTTGTTAAGTAAGCAATAGAGAGGATTATAGGGAATAGGCCCTCTGTCTTTATTTAGTGCTTTCTTGCCACATTTAACTATTTCTATACTCTGAAATGCATCCAATAGTCCATTATTAGATACATTTTTAATTAACTTAAGATTATTTATTCCTAGTTGGTGCTTGTTTTTCAAAGCATGTTGGGCAACGCTTGACTTTTCTGTTCTTCCGTATCTTAAATGTGCCATGTGTTCTTTAAAACAAATATTTATGGAGCGTTTAGTTTGCCCAACATATTTTAGATCGCAGTCATTACAGCTAATTTCATAGATGTTGTCAACAACAAGTCAACTTTGTCTTTAGGGTTTCCAAGGAGATTTTTCAAACTGTTCTCCGTTTTGTAGGCTACTCTAAAACTTACGTGAAGAAAGAAATTATTGATGAATATTTGCTTCTCACAAAATTATGTATGAATCAAAATTTTTTTCAGTTCAACAATAAATATTATAAACAACTAGAGGGAACTGCTATGAGCAATTGCTTATCTCCGTTCCTTGCAAATTTGTTTATGGGTAGATTAGAAACCCAATTCAAAAAAGAACTCAAGTATTTCCCAAGGGTGTGGTATAGCTACGTAGACGATATAGTTGCTATTTTTGATACGAAAACAGAAAATTTGGACTCTTTCTTAGAAACATTAAACAATAAATATGCTTCCATTAATTTTGCGTACGAAAAGGAGAACAATATGCAATTACCTTTTCTCGACACGTTAGTTATTAGAAATAACGATAAATTAGAATTTGATATTTATAGGAAATTTACTAATACTGATATATAACATCCGACTCATTTCATTGCCGTCAACACAAAATGGCAGAATTTCATTTCTTAACTCACAGGTTAGTCAATTTTCCATTAAGTAAAGAACGTTTTAACAATGTAATGAATCGGATTAAAAATATAGCTAAAAGTAATGGATATAATGATAATTTTGTACATAAATTAGTAAATAGACATAAGCATAAGAAAATATTAAAAGTTGCCACTAGTCTTCAAGCACCTGAGGCTCCCAATAAGTTCATAGTAATCCCATATGATCTCAGATATAAGAGAGGTCTAGAAAAAATATTTTAAAACGTAGGTTTTCGAGTAGCCTACAAAACGGAGAACAGTTTGAAAAATCTCCTTGGAAACCCTAAAGACAAAGTCGACTTGAAGGAGAAGAGTGGCATCTTTGAAATCAGCTGTAATGACTGCGATCTAAAATATGTTGGGCAAACTAAACGCTTCATAAACATTCGTTTTAAAGAACACATGGCACATTTAAGATACAGAAGAACAGAAAAGTCAAGCGTTGCCCAACACGCTTTGGAAAACAAGCACCAAATAGGAATAAATAATCTTTAATTAAAAATGTATCTAATAATAGATTATTGGATGCATTTAAGAGTATAGAAATAGCTAAATGTGGTAAGAAAGCACTAAATAAAGACAGAGGGCCTATTCCTTACAGTCCCCTCTATTGCTTACTCGGGTGCAACCAAGTGTGACTACATTTACCTATAAATAGTCTCGGTTAGGATAAGTTACTTTAGTTTATATCATCTGCTGATGATGCTAACTTGGTTAGCGAAACGCGCGTCCAGAACGTAACAAAATGTGGTGTAGTGTGGTTAGAACTCTTGTATTTTGATCTATCTTCCACCACAGGTTCCAGTGTTAGGGCTTCACTATAGGTAAAAAGTTTGTTCTGTACTTTGTCGATTCATTCTAGTTTTGTCATATATATAACACAGTCTTTGAACAGTGTGCAGAATTTGTTTGAATGCATGAAATATTCCAATAAGAACAACAGACACCGCTGATTCAGCAACTCAGGGCATCGAAATGATATGTGTCTTTGACGGTACCAGACTCTCTATTTTGAAAGCTTCCGAATCTTTGTGCCTGTGCCAAATTTAGCACATAGCAACCCGGTTGTGATATGTAGACAACTGCCAGTACCATGTCAGTATTCTCACTACGTATCTGTATCTGATTTAACCACATATAGTCTGTATTTGATTGAACAAAATATGTAGATTTTATCTATGATAGGGCTAAAAATGTATTTAGTTTTGTTTTATTATCACTAACATGGAAGAAACTGTGCGATTATCAGGAATAATTGCTTTCGGGACCTTGTCTGTTCACATCTGTCAGTTTTCAGTTATGCTATCCTGTAGAGTTTTTTTTTTAATAGATATTTTAACTAAGTGAACGAAAACACTTGTTTAAAATTTTCACTTAATTTATTTTACAAAGAATTCAATACATGACAATCATTTCTCCAACACTGTGGCTTCCAGATGTTAGATCTTAAATAAAAGTGTAACACAAACTGTAGGTATTAAATACCTGAACCCGCTTTGCGGATATTATACAGGTAAACTATTCTGGAGTTTCCTTTATAGCCTAATAAAGATTTAACAATAGGGAACTATTTAGGTTTAATTGATCGTTTAATAATGTGTTGTTATTTTTATTTATTTCCATACTTTCTAGTAAATTAAGTTTTTTACTTTTTCGTTCTACATGTAAAATTTCAAAGTCCAATATAAAATTTTGAACAGGTTTCACAATTTAACTTATTCTGTTTTTTTGGTTTTCGTCTTATTGTTTTTGATATATCTACCAAGGCTGTTGTTAGTCCTAAAAGCAACAGTGGCACCTTTGTTTTTAAAAAACTTAACATTTGATGTTATTTTTCCTGTATAAGTAAAAAAAAATAAGATTGAGATAAACTAACTGTAATGCTTTTTTATATTATTTCTTTTTTAGTATTTTGTCAATGAGATTCTCATGATTACCGTTATTCGCCGCTATTTGTTTTATTATATTTAACTCTTTAGTATAACTTTCATGGTTTAGAGGTATGTTGATCAGTCCGTGAACAAAACTATTATACGCTGATATTTTATGTGCAAAAGGATGATTAGAAGTATTATGTATTGTAATGTATTGTATTCTTTGCTATAACTTTATTATTTTTCAAGAAATTAAAATGTTTCAAAAACAAATTGTATGGCTAATTATTAAGTTTTATATTTCATTTAAAAACATAAAATGGTCCCTGTAAATTTTACCGGATTTGATATTTTTTTTAATAAACAAGAAAATGGAGAACTACGCCTTAAAGGAAATGTGATAAAGGGTGAAAGATAATCTTTGTCACACACATTGGTCTTATGACGCAGTTTTGCTTTATTTTCTCGTTTATTTTTGTAAAGTAAAATTTACAGGGAATGAGCAGCTATTGGCTTTTGCTAAAATGTATCAGAGATTATACCGAACCTAGTTTTTGTATACATTTTTTTTGGACACAATTTAATATTATTCTATGCGAAATTTTAACATTTCATTTATTATACTTTATTTGTAGCAAGGTTAACTATAAATATACCAATATTAAACTAATTGTCACCTTATCAAGCAATCAAATTTAATTAAATTACTCTAACATATAATTATCGATTTGGCAGATAAGCAAACCAGTAGGCCGGTCGAACTAAATCTGACAGCGGTAGCCACCGTTTACCGTGAATACAAACATTCCTACATTATTTTTTATAGTAATTCACGACGCGTGCCGAAAGTAAACCTAATTAATCATTATAGTTATTAATAAATAATATTTCATGTTATCAGTTGTATGAAATTGATCAATTTAACGATAAAATGTTTTTAGGCAAATTGCTTCAACGAATTATTTATTCTCAACCATTTTTCAAGAAAATATTGCAAAATACACTTATGCCAATTTTACTTTATAAAACTTAAAGGTCCCGGGATATACCTATAATTAAAATGTGGACTAGTTAAAATAACCACCATGTATCTCTTTAACAACAACTTAACAAGCAACTTCAAGAGCCATATATGTTCCCTAGATTTCTTTCAAGTAAGACCATTCTTGCTGTTTAAGAGGTTTTTCGTGTACATCAGGGAGCAACCGGGAAAAGGCCTGGGCGTCTGATGTAGAGACGAGAAAAAGTTTTGAATTGTTTCCGTTGATAAAATTTGCTGCTTCCTTTTGTAAGTTTTAATTTAATCTTTTGTGTACTACACTGTATGGGTGTGAGGGAGACTGTTAATATTTTTTAAAAATTTATAGGTAATAGGTAATAAAGTCTTAATGTTGGTGTCCTAATATTTTTATAAATATTGAAATTGTTTCATTTTATCAGTTTCCATTTTGTTTTTTTCTAAGAGGTTCATATTCCACTAACTTTAATAATTCAGCATTTAAAAATAGACAGAAAACCTGAAATATTAAATTAGTAAAAATTGATGGCAATCTTGGATTTCAAAGGGTTTTAGGTAATTTTAAACCGATTCAGTATCCTTAAAATTATGTTTATGACGTACTAGTTCATCATGCATAATTTTATGCTATTATACATAAGTAAATGATTCTGTTAATATTCTAGGCTATGCCGCTGCACTACGAAGTGAATTACAGTTAGTGTACCATATTTTAATTTATTACTGTTACAATAAAATAAAAGTATATTATTCAACAAGCATATAATTAATGATATCTGTTAACAACGAAGTTGATGTTATTCACTCAAGTCATTATATGCGAGTAGAATACTATACTTTTTCTACCTTTACCCTCATTTTGGTCGATTTCAATAAAATTGATGTAATAGTAAAATTCAAACAAATTAATCAGTAACACAGATTAAATTGGCAGTAAGTTTGTTTAATTTTTCGCTGTGGACATCGAGGCTCTCTGGTAGGGTTCTCCAGTTTCATTGCAGTGGATGTGTGTTCGATTTCCGGTTCCGACGATGACTATTTAGTTTTTTTTTCAACCAGATTTATAATTTTGTATGTAGTTAGTTGTATTTTAAAAATCGGACTGTTTTTAAAAATCGGTTTGGGTTTTGGTTAGCCTTGGTTAGACCTTTTTTGAGGCGATGTACAAAAGTCTATCTATATTAAAACAAGATTTTTTTAACAAACCTATACTGTTACATGTGTTGATAATTAAGTAATAAAGTATATCTGTGACTAGTCTGAACTCGGATTAGATTTTCTTTTATCGCCCCAACTGCATATTCTAGTTCTAGAATTCCGCCGTGTTAAATACTTTTCATTTTGCTCATTTTTCCATACCCTTTACTACCGATTTCGATGCCACGAAATTTTTTTATATGCAGCATTTTTCGCAAAATGCTTTAAAAATAGAACTATAAAACAAATGAATTTTTATTGTTTTTTTTTTAAATTTTAGCCTTTTATTTAAAAAAACCTCTTAACAACATCTTTTTTCTTTTATTTATAGTAAAAAACAAGTTACCACCATCATGTAATTCTTTAATGTGTTTTTGATAAACTGTTTTATTGAATACCTAATTGAAAATATGATATATATACCGGGTGACACAGAACATAGGGTACAGGCAATAATTTTTTTAACTTTTCAGATATCGCTTTGAAACTTAGATACATGTAATAACTTATCAAAATGCATATTATGACAGATAATTGGATTATACATCACTTCCAGTTTAGCCGGGAACCCTGTATATTTTGTGCAAAATTTTCTTTGCAATGATGTGTCACAAGTTATATTTTTATTCCAAAATGGCGGCAATAAATCCGGTTTTCTGAAAAACGTTATATTTACCATAGGACACATAAAACAAAGGACAGTGTCAAACTTCTGAGGTGACCTGATTAAAATGACACTTTTTAGGTCAGAAAAAGCATGAAAGCATGTTATTATGTTTTTTCAAAATATTACGCCATTTCTACTTTTAATGTAAATTTTATGCCAAAATTTAAATTGGACCTTGTATATTTTATTTATCGATTTAATTTTTCGTTTTTTCCAATAATGTGCCACAAGTTATCCTTTTGTCGTTAAATTATAACAATATTCCGATTTTTTCTCCGAGCTACATAATTTTTTATCGGGGAAACCTCTAAATCAAAATTTGCCATTTTTACTAGCTAAACTATGTTAGATTATTTACCCATCATTTTTAGTAGACAATAACTAAGTATTCTATTTAGTCTCAACATGTGCCAGATTTGTTTATAATTTAAAGGACCAGGCCTAGGTTGGCCATTTTATACTCATACCTGTATAAGCGGTGTTAGCGATTCTAATACTCTAATCTTAATATTCCAGTTTATAAAAATAGCTAAACTTGCCATTTTGTTTTTATAAGAACGTGACAGTGGATTAATATAAGCATTTTAAAATAATTTTCGCTTATATTAATTTTAAGTTTAATTGTTTCTAGATGGTTGCTTACGATCGATCAACGTAAATGCAACTTAAATCGCATACTACAACTGCCAATAACCAGATAATGATAGCCGTATTATGATATTTTGTTTTTCATAGCCTACTAATTTTTCTCAATGTATGCGATTTAAGCTGCGTTATATATATATATATATATATATATATATATATATATATATGTGTATATATGTATGTATATATGTATATATATATGTATATATATATGTATATATATATGTATATATATATATATATATATATATATATATATATCTATATCTATATCTATATCTATATGTATATATATATATATATATATATATATATATATATATATATATATATATATATATATATATATATATATATATATATATATATAAATATAAATAATATAATAAAGGTAATATTTTATTTTTAATAATACCAGAGAGTGTAGTTCTTATTGTGTATTTACCGCATTACATCAGTCATTATTGTATTCTTTTGCCTTATTTCTAATAAATAATTGTTTTTTGGTATCCCGTATTTTGAAAATTGAAATCTGCCAACCCTACCTGTGAGTAATAAGTAAGTAGGAGTAATAGGTCAACAAGAATATTTTTTCAAAAACAGATTGATAATGTAGGCATTATTTATTCATGAGAGAGAAAAATATTGCGTTTAGCTTCATAAAGATATAGTTTTAAGGATACATAAAAATTAGGAGAACTAACGGAATATTCGATAATCAGTGTAACACCATTTTCGGAGCCTTTAATGTATTAAAAAATATGAAAGCCTATTCAAAATGATATTTTTCCCAGATTGAATTATCCTTTTGAACTTTATTTATGAGAATGCGTCATATGATGACTCTTTCAAAGTTCTTAGTACTCATTATTGCATTTATCCTAAGCCAAGAGATAAAAAATAATTACTTTCTATTGGTATAATAAGGTACTATACTTCATAATATAACATAATAGACCACAATGCTGATGGACTTAATCGATTCTAATGAGTATAAAAGCAATTCAGTTAGTATCACAGAACATCCCATGGGCGTCGCACCGTAGGATCAAATGAAGGCAGTTGTCCCCCATATAGAAAGTTGAATTGCATGATGTCACAAAAAATAATATGAAATAAATGTGTCAAACTAAGGAAAAAGATCCGTTTGTTTCAAGTTGCCCCCATCCCCGCTAAAAAGTTGAGTTGCGTAATAAACAAAACTACGAAATAAAATGTTTAAATAAGGTCAAAGAGACGATTCCTTAAAGTATTTTCATGAACGCGCTATATTTGTGCATTTGCCACCCCTGCTGCATACCCGGATCTTATGGAACATCCCGTTGTCAGTGATTATCTATATAATAAAATATAAAGAAATTCATAACCTGTAATGAAGATAAATGATTTACAAAAAAAATTTCTACCAAATATACAGTGCTCTCATTACGGGAGATTTTCAAACATTTGTAATTTTTTCACTTATTTAGATTTTGATTTCAATTTTGGGTTTGTTAGATGTACTCTCTAAGTACTTGCTGTTGATATTAGAGATAAGAAGTACTGCTTTAACTGATTATACAGGGTGTAGTAAAAACCTGTGTAAAAAGATAAAATTTTACTCGCGACTGTGATATAGAGAAATGTTTTATGATTGAATAAATATGAGCCATATGTCTAGACGTTTTTCCAATTTTCAAGGCTATATGGATTTTCCAGGCTGACTAGATGATAAAATATAATTTGATTTATCTTTTCACTTTTAACTAATTTCTCTCTGCTTTTTTATCTATAGACAGTGGCGTATGAGGTTAAAAAGTATATATAAATTGTGAGTATTGTGTACAAACCTTTCATTTTTTAAAATTACTTGCTGTTACTAATGAAAACATATAGAATGCTGTCAACTTTTGAGTATAATCAAGCTTTAAAATGCTCTTTGGTTGGTGGATAGATTTTTTTTATTTAAATTATTCTCGTAATCGTTGGGGCAGTGGGATTTTTTAAAAATTTATTTTCGTAAGCCATACTACTGAATCATCAGTAGCGTAACAGCATTAAAAAATATTTATTTAGTAATCATAATTATGGAATTACAAAGTAAAGCAAATTCTAACACCCGAATGAAAAAAAGAATCGAAATTTGTTTTAATAATAAATTTATCTTAGTAGCAGTGTAAAATATAATAGAACAATAGTTGATATGTACTAGGTTCAATTTTATAAAAAATAATATCTTCGAATCTCTTTGGCATACAGAAAAACAAGTAACATAAATGCACGCGGAATTCTGCGTTTCTCAGGTTAAAAAATGGCGTATTACAATGAGCTTCTGTTGTGTTTTGAGCCAGGAAAATAATGTTAATTGATGATATGTTTAGTTTATTTATATATTTATATCGGATAAATTCTGTGCAGAATGACTAGTTGGAATAATGTGGAGGAGACCAACAACTTTGGCATTGGTAACGTAACATATTAATCTATATAAAAGGAGAAAACAATTATCTCTTCTGGATAGATTAAGTAAATAATTTTTAAATATCGCCTAATTATAAAAAGACCACATCCGTTTATTGCGGTTACATGTGATTAATATACAGAATTCTAAAATGTCCGTTTATTATACCTGCTGGCAATTGAACGGAAAAAGAAACCAAAAAAATAATTTTTAAAAGTGAAAACATAAACAAATATCCTTTGACAATTGCTGCTCGATGCGGTCAAGCATTGTTCTCACTGAATGTAGTCCTACCCTCCATAATTTTGTAAGAATGGGATTATAACTAGTATGACACATCTATTCCAATATCTTTGGGCAGTTACTGCCTCCAACGAGTATAACCAATTCTCTACGTTCATTGTATGTTACGCCTCACCATCCAGTTGTCCCTCCACCTCCAAATGCACCCTTACGTTTATATTTTGTTCCTCAATATTTTTTCCGTGACCTTTTAAGCGTCAAAATCCTACCAACTAAACGGTATAGACTTACTTTCGTTTCATCTTTGAACATGCAGCGCTTCCACCCTATCATTCCCTAGTGTCGATATCGACGAACCCAGACAAGTCTAGCAGCTCGATGTTCCGCATTTAAAAATAGTCAAGACTCTCTTATTCTTTCCTTTAATTTCCCCAGATGCCCTCCTGTAGCAGCTCTTAAGCTGTTTCTTAATTGAGTAGCGTTTCTGTTTCATTTTTGTCTAGCTTGCAAATAGAAATACCTGTCCTGGTGCTGGCTTATAACTTTAGGTCTTGTTTCTCGTACCTTATAGTTTGCATAACCAATTTCGTTAAATCGCGCTATCGCCTTTTATATTACACTTTTGGACTTTCCAAGTAGAGATGAATTATCTTCTCTTTTAAGAGGCAAAACATTTCAGAGATATCGTTACAAATTTTGTCTTGGCTTATGACGAGGCGTTTAAAAACTGTCCATGTAATAAAATTATTGTTGAGTTGGTGATTCAATAGTATTATTACGAAATGAATTAAACTCCCGCCAACTTGACTGAATTTTAAAGCTCGATTATCCTTATATTTTGTATATATTTCATCCAATAATATTTATTTTATGACTTAGCATCTGCAAGTAATTTTTGAAAAAATCACAAGTTTGTCTGAAGTACCCACAAATCTGGGCAATGACAACTACACACTACACACTATTTTTAGAGCAGTTACCATAGTTATAGTGTCTTATGGAATTGCAATAACTCACAGGAGGATTGAGAAAGTGAAAATTAAACAGGTATTTGAAAACAGACGTGTTGTGGCGGCAAATTATCGGCGCTTACGTTACTACATCCGCGCTTACGTTACAAGCCTCTGTTGGCAGGTGTTTCACCGGTGTACCTTATCCCGTCAGAAATTCATGCAATTTACCGCAGTAGAAACCGATTATATATGTAGGCCGAAATTATGAGCAGGGCATCCACAAGAGACCCCTTAAAGAACTGCTATATATCCAGACTAAAATCGTATGGCAGAGAATTTGGACAAATAGAGTAAAAGGCAGAACAACTTTTGATTTCATCCCAAATATCTCGAAAGAGCGGAACCTACCGGTTGAAATGAGTAGACAGGTAGTGGAAGTTGTGACGGGGCATGGGGATTTTCGGACACTTCTGAAAAGAAAACGGGAAAAAAGGATGTAACCAGAGAGAGCGATTCTTGAGGCGTCCATGGATGCTTTCAGCTCCATGGGTGGGTCCTCCCTCCATTTTCCAATTTTTTTTTAGTACCCACAATATTTATATACTTTGTTATTCCTCGTACGGGACTGCCTCATTTGTTCAAAAGTAAATTCAGTAAAGATTATTTATCTCTGAACTGAAAGTACAAATCAAAAAGAAGTAAAAAAAATAAAAGTGGAAAGATAAACCAAATTAGATTTGATAGTCAAGTAAGCTTAGAAAATCCAGATATCTTTGAAATTGTAAAAACTTCTAGATATATCCTCATAGTAATTCAATGGGTCAATCAATGCCACATAAATCATAAAACATTTCTCTATGCTACATTCGCTAGTTAAATGTATTCTTTTTTCATACGTTTTTTTCTATGCCCTGTATAACTCCCTAAAGCAGAAATAGGAAAGTTACAGAGGTTTGAAACTTGACAAAAAATTAGTCATTCCATTTCCATTGTATTAAATCTGTAAAAGTATTTTTACACAACGTTACCAAACCGTTCTTAAAATTACAAAGTCCGACGTTAAATTCCCTTTCTAAGGTGCTAATATCCACACACGGAATGATACAGCTTACCGTATGTCTGGGCTCGCTCATCTCAGTCAGGTAGATATTTGCAGATTAATACTAACACTAATACTAGTAATAATAATAATAATAATAATAATAATAATTACCTGGCAAAAGTTCAATATCATGAAGTTCTGCTTTGGGCGCCGAAGGCTTCTTCAAAATTCCACGGGTCTGCCTTTCAACTTCGTATCTTATAAATTCTTCCATTTCTTTCTTGGAGATTAGTTCTTGTCTTTCTTCATCAGCCATCTTATAGAGAAGTTAAGAAATAAAAAGTAGCAGTAAGTACGAGTACATCATCATGATTTCATGAAGTTTTTAAAATTTTGCAATAAAACAGTCAATTTTAAAAAATCATAAACCTTTGTTTATGTCTACAATACATAAATATTAAGAGGAATATTTTACCTTGTCAGCAGTCAAATCGCAAAATTATCACTTATTAGCACCTGGTTAAGTACTTCTTTCTCTGCAGCCTGTTAGGTACCTACTAATACAAAAACCTAAACGAATATTAGATAACTTACGACAAAGTGCCTATAAAAATTGCAATAACTACATATATCTCTTCGCTATAAAAATGATAAGGTGGCCATATTAATAGGTTATTAAATAATTGTATTTCTTCCATCGGTTTTATTCGCAGGAATTGATTTTTTAATAATCTTTATCAGTAACACTGTTTTGATTTCCCTGAAAAAAAAAGTTGTTTAATACTTATATCTGTTGGTAAGGGTTGAATTAGGAGGGTTGGGGTGTTGAGCAATGTAGACATTTTATCTATTGCTTCATTTAAAAGATAACGTAAATAAAATAATCATTAGTGAAGTTAAGGAGATATTATATAACATTGGTATTATTATCAGAGCTTAAATATTTATTAAAGAAAAATGACATTATCTGACAAGTCGTATTGCCTTACGTCTTTTTTTAAGCTTTCTATAGTTTAAATTGTGTCACTTACAGTATATAATAACTTTCAGCTATTTATATCTGTGAAAATATATCTATAAAAAAATATATGTGAGTTTCGCTGAGTATCTCATAAATCTTCTTTATTTTAAAAATTCGCTTTTAATCAGTTAATCTTGTATGTAATTCTAGCGCCTTTTTCGGGGATACGTTCCAGAAATACCGCAAATAAAAAACAGTGAATTTTTAAACTAGATTTAAATATAGCCTTGACTGCTGACACATTATACTTACTTTTATTATGTGTTAAACATTTGAAATAATTACATAAATATTACATCACCACATCTATAAACAAATTACTAATTGGCGGAATCTCGGAAGGACGTAGATTTAGGAGACGGGTTAATTTTTACATCCCTCATGCGAGGGAAATAATCGTACAAAAAAATCACCCTTCGAAATTTTTGCAATTTTTTTTTGGGGTCCCGACATAATGAAATGGATGTTTTTCCTTTTTTTTGGTAATATTTTCATAATCCAGTATGGTGGCTCAAAATGATGGCTTAACAGAATGTTTAAAAAATCAGTATAAAAAATAACGAATTATCCAATGGATTTAAAATTTTGCTCAAAAATCAAGTGTCACATTAGTCAAAGACATTAAACTAGTTTCGCTAACTTTTCATTTTAAAATGAAAATAACTTATCTTTTCCTACTATTGGTATCCCTAGGAAAAAAAGTATTTTTAATTGTAGTATATGAAAACTAGGTAAATAAACTAACACATATATTTTAATTTTAAACGTATCGCTTATTCTTCCACCTAAATTATATATATATATATATATATATATATATATATATATATATATATATATATATATATATATATATATATATATATATATATATATATATATTATATATATATATATATATATATATATATATATATATATATATATATATATATACACGTATACTGAAAGCGTGGTTGTTTCAATACCGGATTACATCAGTGTTGTTTATGACACTTACCTTACAAACTCTAATAAATATCGAATACACAAACTGCACAGTTCTGGCTGTTTCTGTTTATAACTCTACCAGGTAATTTTAAAGTGTTAAGTGTTCCTGCATTTTGCATTTAAAATAATGTTAAGAAATATGTTTGTAATGGTCAGCTAATGTTGTACTTTACTCACATTTTTGTAGTTATTTAATGTTATTTTTTAGTTTCTACAGTGGTTATTAAAATAAGATTATAATATTAACTAATTGTTACCTTTGATTAAATCTATTCTGTGTGATGTAATACAGATTATTTATTTTTATTACTCTAAAAAGTCACAAAAAGTCTCCCGAAAGTGCGTTTACGACTTTATACAGTTGCAGAAAGAATCCATAAAATAACAATATCATCAAAAATGCAGGTTGGGCCATCGAAAAATGTCCACTTAAGTTCTATTGCGGTTGCTAAAAAAAATCTCGAATCCGTCATTTTAGATGAGAAGTTCCTGAGGTATTTTAATTAATTTAATTTTCACTCCCTAGCATGGGTTTCACTCACCCTCCCAATTTTAAATTGAAAGGGGTATTTTTAAGGAGCTTTATCTTTCTAACAACACATACTTTTTTGAAATTGGGTTGGTATGTTTCGAGAAATTAAACTAAACATGTATTTATGATTTGGAGTTCATCAAAACAACTTGAACAATAGGCAGGTGCAATTCCACAGTCATTTTAATAATGTGTGTTAAAGTGGCCAGTTTACTGTCTCAGCGCAAAAAAATTACGACCGCGTCTTGCGTTTTGTATTGTAAAATGGTAGAAATTATTTCTCTCTTCTTTAGGAATAACGATTGGGTCAGGATGACAGTAAGATTAGTGCGACTTAGTTTACTGTTTTTGAAACATATTGGGCGCCACCTTGTTTTATTATATTGGATTCCTACCAATATTTTACCAGTTTCTACCTATGTCACATTTTGGGCAGAACTTTAAAAAATTCAAAAAGTAGTTTTTACATTGACACACACCGCCATTTTATTACATGTTGCGTTTATTCCAGTTTACCCCTATATCACATTTAATAATTCTGCAAAATTGTCGATTGAATAAGGCTTTTTTACCTTTATTTTAAAAAATTTTGTTCTGCCGCCATCTTGAATTCGTACCACAATTGTTCAAGTTTATCTTTATATCATACTTAATGTTTACACACAATTTCAAATTAATATAATAAGTAGTTTTTTTAGGCTGATTTTTTAAAATATTTTATTAAGCCGCAGTTCTGTTTTGCTACCTTGGATTCTTACCAAAATGTTACCAGTTTATTAGACACTTTGCAAAATTTGAGGTAAATTGGATAATTAATTTTTTTAGTAGTTTCTTTAACGTTTTATTAGGCGCCAAGTTGTTCCAGCATATTGGATTTTTACCAAAATATTACCAGGTCATCCCCATTTGACCCTTAATTTTTGACCAAAATTTAAGTCAATATGGTAAGTAGTTTTTAAGCCATGCTGCGAACTGAGAGACAGACCGACAGAATTGATAAAACGTATTTTTTGGCATCTAGGGGCGCTAAAACGTGAAGATATGTAAAACCGAAAGGGAGATTTTTTCGCGATTTCAAACGTTTGTTTGGTGGCTATCTTGAATTAGTATCTACCACAAATTTACTAGTTCATCTCCATACCACAATAAGTTATGGCACACAATTTGAAATCAATCCATTAAGGGGGAACTGCACGCAGTAATATGGATCATTTGCAAGCCTTCCGCCGCTGCAATATTATGTTAAAACTATAAGAGATATGTATTAGCTTCAATGTGATTTTAATAGGGAAATATGTATAGTTGGGCGCTAAATGCGAATTTTTATGAAAAAATCAAATCTAGAGTTATAAAATAAAAGTAGATTTGTCCATTTTCGACCATTTTTCGACTACTTTTTGACGCACATGCCTTCGCATATAATTTTTTTTTCACAAAATGGCTCTTTACCGCCTTACAATGATCCTTTGTCTACGTAACTGCAAAATTTGATATGGTAAATCGTACTCATGTCTTTGTATTTCTGCAGCGCGTGAACCCTTTTGAACCCATTTTTAACCGAAATGTAATTTAAATTACCCATACATAACAAATTTTTTTGAGGTCGGACGTGCAGTAAGTTTTTTTTAATTCGTAGGTACCTGTTCATCTTACTTTCAACTCGACTAGATCTTGTCGCTGGTTTTTCACTTTTTACGTGCAGTTCTCCCTTAAGTAAATTTTCAGGCTGCATTTTTAAATAATTTATTAAGCCGTCATTTTGTTCCCCTATCTTGGCTTCGTAACAAAATTTTACTAGTTGATTCCTGCATACTTGATTTCCGTCCAAAATTTGAGATAAATTGGGTAAGAGTTTTTTTACATTTTACTAGGCCGCCATTTTCTTTCGCCATAATGATTTTTACCAAAATGTTATCAGGTCATCTCCACATGATCTTTAATTTTTGACCAACATTTGAAGTCAATCGGGTAAGTAGTCTTTTAGCTACGCCGCGAACAGACAGACCGATAGAGACAGACAGACAGACAGACCGCCGGAACTGAGAAAACATGTTTTTCGGTATCTAGGGATCTTGAAACGTGAAGATTGAAAAAACTCGGAAGGTAATCTTTTCACTATTACAATACTTCCCTTTTACGAGGGAAGTAGAAGAGAAATGGCGAAATTCCTATTCGATATGAGGCGGTTAAAGTGGCAGCTATTGGGCATATCATGATGGATCCTAAACTTAGTACCAGACAACTGTCAGTTGTGTAAAGTATTTCACATTCATTTTTACGCAGAATCTAAAAACACCGTTAATTTCATCCGTACAAAATTAAATTTGTCTCAATAAACATGACAATGACCGACGTTTACAATTTTGCGAGCTGATAAGCGAACGAATTATTACATCTCCACAATTATTTTTTAACGTTTTTTCAGACGAATGTTTTTTTTATGGTACAGTTATAGATATAATTGTCGGATTTTTCGGGAGACACATACCCAGCAACTTGAAAACTTAACTGTTTGAGCAGTAATTTCTGGAGACCGTATCGTTGATTCATTCTTTTTACTTGGCAATTTAAATGTTGAAATCTATATAGAGTTGCCGTTGATCCAGTCATAATAACTATTATCGAAGAAAATAATAATATCGCCCAGAAAACTGGACTTTTCAACCAGACGGTGATCCCCCACACTACGTCTTGCCAGTAAGGCAATTTTTAAATGAATACCAGAGAGGTGGATCGACAGAAGACGTCCTGTTGAGTGGCCCGCTCGCTCTCTGGATTTAACTCCACTAGACTTTTTTGTGGGGTGATTTAAAGTCAAAATTTTTTTCGACACCGCCAAATTCCCTTGCGGATTTGCGTCATTTAAAATTGTGGGGTTGAGTGGCGTCCCCGCTAAAATAAAAAATTGACGGGTCCGAAACTTCATATATAATATTATTCCATTTTATTTGGTAATTTCTGGTAACAGGGATTAAATAATATTATTAAGTATTGTGAACACTATATATTTTTCAACAACCCTTAATGGTAGGTATGTTAGCCGTTTAATAGAAATAGTATATTGTAAACCAAGGGATTAAAAAAATGCTCTAGTTCCGCGGAATTAACCCTATTCCCTAGCCGGGAATCGAAAATTACGAAGATATTGCCACACTTCATCAGTTAAGCTTGTTGCAAAGACAGGCCAAAATAATATTTAATAACTAATTGCTAAAAAGGTTCATATCAATGTTATTCAATAAATTTTTTTTGCTTTTTTCCCAAGGCAGGTGTAACTATGTATATGCATATAAAACCTTGTATAACTATGTATATGCATATAAACTGTGTTATCGCTGTGCTGGAATTTTGTAAGAAAGAGGTTCCGGATAAAGACCAGTTTACTGTTTTTTTCTTTTGCGGAGGTGCTGTTAAATTCCAGCCTTGGGGTCATAGTATCATTTTACTTTTTCGAAGAAATATTGTCAGTATGTTAGATCCGCTTCTCGGCAAATACAACATTTTGTGGTCGCAAATAAAATGATTATACACTTTTAAAGACGGTATTACATTATAAGTGGCATTGTGTTTTATGAATCTGGGGGATCACCTTTCCCCTTGGATCTGCTTTTGATTTCTGCTGCAAGTTTTAAGTAAGAAAATTAAATTTAGATCTAATCAAAATTTAGTTAAAATATATGTGAATAACTATTACCGTTTACAAAACGTCCCAAAGATATACCAGTTATCAGCGATGTAACATTCAGGGCGCCGTTTGTTTATAAGACGATCATTACTTGGAAGAATTAATAAACTACATAAAATTCTCGTGACTTATGTTTAAACGGAATCAGACCTCAATTTTTTAACTTTAAATGGGACATCCTGTATATTTTTTTACATATTTGGAATTTAGAGGTCATTTACCACATAGTAGTTCAATGCAATTAAAATGGCTTTTATATACGAAGTGAGTGCCGAATGCCGAATTCGTGGCACGGCAGGCTAGATATTAGATATAGTTATAAAACTTTCCAAATAAAAAAATGCGACAAATATGGCTTCTTGGCGTCTGTATATTCCAAATATGTAAAAATATGAAGGGTGTTTTATTGAAAAATTAAAAATTTGATTTACAAACTGTTGAAAGATGCGTCGGAAAATGGCAGTGATGTAACTTATTAATACGACCAAGTTTTTTTATTATCGTCTTATAAATGATGATCACAAAATAATTTTGACATTCAGTAGTTAAGTTGAGTGAGAAGATTATTATAAAACTTTTCACACATACGACTGCCTAATATTACAACGAGGGATAGATCCAAGGGTTGGTTGGGGGTGGGGGATAGTTGAGGATGAAATTTTAGAGATGAGTATAATTTAAGGTAACCAATTTAAATGGCTTATTCTATCTACAATCATCTTAATATTCGAGAAAACGTTAAAATGTCTTATCGTAGTTTGCTTTTCTTGTCATTTTTTACCTGTGGACAAGGCATGAAGGCTAGAAGTCTAAAGACTATATAACATGTTTGACTGAAGTAAGGAATTGCGAGAAAGGGACTAGAGTGGTAGATATCGCAGTCTCTATAGGATACTTTAAGAATGAACAAAATAGGAAGTCCAGGGTTGGTGTACTTGGTCTATAGAGGAATTATTTGCGAGTTTAGGATTGAGGCTCATATTTTCTTAACTGGACTAGAGTAACTAAGGAAGATAACTGAGATGTTTTTTTATAGAACAGAGCTTCTGTATAATACATTTATCGATTTTCTAAATAGTCTTCACTAGAGTCATTGATGGGAAAATATTAAAGGAGAGTTTCTCTGGAGCATGAAAGCAGTAGTCAAAGTTGTGTCTGACTTGTAATGGACGGCTCGCAAAAGAAATTTTGTTTTTGGCAGCTGCTCTGTCTATACTATCATGATTTCTTGATACAACAATGTTGAAATAATATTCTATTTAAACTATTTAGTTGTTTATTTGAATAATGTCGGTGTTAGAACATGATCATATAGTGATATTGAATTTATATATTAATTTTTCTAATGCCTAATGTCTTTAGTGCAAACCCCTTTCGTCTTAGAGCTTCACTCAGGTTTTTTGTTTCTGTGTTTGATACAGTATTTTTTATTTTAAAGTGAAAAGGCTTTAAATGGGAACGGATTACACAAACACGAACTCAGAAAGCAACAGTAACAGAGGAACTGAGAATATTACTTAGGCTTTAAAGTTACATGAAACTGACCATTCCTGTAAATACTCAATTTAAAAATGCTAAATTCTGCATTTTCTGATTCGTTAAAGAAAATTTCAACGAATAGTCGATAAGAGCAGGTATATGAATATAAAAATTAAAACATTATCTTTTTACTATAGAACTGATAATGTCGCTATTTTATTGCTTAATTAAAATACATCATCGCTGCGATAAAAAATAATGTATTCGTTAAATACATTATTTTTTAATCGTTCAAAATTATCTTGCCTAGCTATTTTATAGTTATCAAAACAAATATTTTGGCAAGATTTTTTCTGTTTTTTACATTTACATCTGAAATTTTTCTTAATTTAATAAATTATCCATGTATGGCGTATAACAAGAAGTATCCAGAGAAAATAATAGACTTGTATCCATTTTACTTCTCTCGTCACAGGGAACTATTGTAATCGTGAAAAAATCATGCTCCTAGATTTTTGCAGATCTGCGTTTTAGGGGCCTACACTTTGAAAAACGTGTTCTCCTATTTCTGTCGGTCTGCTGATCTGTCTTTGCGCAGCGTATCTAAAAAACCACTTATCTGTTTTACTTCAAATTTGGGTCAAAAGTCTAGGGGATAAAAATCCAATATGGCGGAATAAAATGGCGGCTTCACAAAATGTTAAAGAAATTATTATTAAGAAATTTCGTATGGAATTGACCACAAATTTTGCACGAAACTCAAGTAGGTATGATGATATTAGGATTAATTGGCAAAATTTTCGTGTGAAGTCATTATAGTGAAACAAAATGGCCTCCTAATTCAGTATTAAAAACACTTATGCAATTTAAATTTAAAATTTTATCGTTTTGCATTTTTGGTATTTTATGGTTTTTAAATTTAGCGCAGTTAATATAAGTTTATTTATTTCTGATACAGACAAGATTATGGAAAATTAAAATTAAAGATTTTCGATTTTATTTTGAAAGAGTGATTATATAAAGTCAAAGGAAGGTTGGATTATATAGTTATTTTAAGATGTTGCAGTAAATTTAGCTTAAAATTTTAATTTCAATTTTGTCGTTTATTGAATTTTCCTCTTTTTTTATATATAACATCTCCAAGAACTCCCTCTTTTTTGACTAGTTTCTGTTTTCAAAATTTTTGTCTCATGAAAATTTAAAGTATGGGAAGTTTCGTTTATATGTTTTGTGAGAGCGGTTTTATTTTTTTTATCGTATTTATGTCCATTGATCCGATTTTTGAGATGTTGTGAGGCTTGCTTGAAATTTTGCAGAAAAATTCAATGTGAAATAGGGATAAACTAGTAACATTTTAGTGCGAGTCCTATACGGCAAAATAAAATGGCGGCCTAATAAAATGTTTAAAGATTTGGTAAAAGGCCGTTTCGTGGAATAAACCGTTCTTTTTATGGAGGAAAACAATAAATGCCATAGGTTATTTTTTATAGACTATGTATCTAAAGTTATGAAAATATTAAGAAAAATAAGTGTCATAATATAAAAATAAATTAAAATTACCCGCGACATTCTTCGTATAAAATCCTACACACAGATAATACATTTTATAAACCCATATGCTGTTTGATAATAAAAAAAATCGGTAAATTTCCTTTACCCGGAACTTCCCTCGTTATGATTTATATATATATATATATATATATATATATATATATATATATATATATATATATATATATATATATATATATATATATACTTCCAACATTTTAACCTAGGTTAGGTTAGGTTATAAAAATAAATTTTCAAAGTTTAAAAGTATTATTTTTTACTCTTTAGAACTTTTTTTAATTTCGGTGTTTTATTTTAATTTTTTTGTTCTATAAACTCGAAATAATCATTCTGTAAATTTACATGAATTATAGGCATATTCGGAAGACTTTATAGAAGTAAAAAAAATGTTGTTAACGTATCATATTTCATCTAGTTAAGAAAAAGCTAAAAAAAATAAAAATTGGCAGTTTCCGTAGATAAAAAAATTAATTACCGCATTAAGGAGGCTTTAAGGAAGCCAAAAATATTTATTATATTTAAAATATATTACATATACTGTTGTACATACATTACATTACTGTCTTTTCAAATATTTTTATTGTACGCAATTTGGATTCCTACCAATATTTTACCAGTTTCTTGCTAAACCACAAACTACAAATATTTTATTAAACAGCCATTTTGTTCCGCCAGCTTGGATTTGTACTAAAATGTGTCCAATTTATTCCAACATATTTGCTGTTTGTGCAAAATTTGAAATAAATTGGATAAGCAGTTTTTTAATAATAATGTTTGTAACATTTCACTAGGCTGCCATTTTCTTTCTTTTTTCGGGTCAGTAGTTTTTTAGCTATGCCGCGAACAGACAGACAGAGCAACGCAATTGAGAAAATCTGTTTTTCGGCATCTAGGGACCCTGAAACGTGAAAATCTGGAGGGTGATTTTTTTCACGATTACGAGGGAAGTAAAAATAGAAATAAATGACAGTTTTAGGATTTGTATAAAGTTATTACCAAATAAATGTATGCATAATATATAAACTGTGTTATTTGTACGTAGTGCAATTGTGTACGAGGGAAATTCTAAGTAAAGGAGAATTTACCGTTTTTTTTAATTTCCCTCCAATAGAAATAGTTAAATCACATCATTATCTCAAAATCTCTAAGCTGTTCTTATAAGGATAAAATGTGGCTATTATCTATAGAAACATTTCCACAAAAAAGTGTGTATTTTTACGCGTCACTCAATCATTGTAATCAGTTTTTGCAACAAGCGATGCTTTCATTAGAAGGCCTTTGCTGATCAGGTGAACTTTTGATGTTTTTAAATACTATATTATTAATTACGTAGGTTGGGCTATATTATAATCGCAAAAATTTTCGAAACATCAGCTGGGACGTTTTAAAATCCTTAGAGCGCCAGAAACATATTTGTAGAAAAAAAATTCATGACTGCACGCATGAGTGAGTAAATAAAATTTGTGCACACAGTAACTTGAAAAAGGTTAATCCGATTAGTTTCAAATTTGCATACAAAATAATCTCTATGTCTCCTGCGGATTAATTTTTTGGGATTTCACGGGCTTAGATTTTTTTAAGGGTATAAAAATAAAAAAGAATAAAAGAAAAAATTGACAATGCTCAAACCGATTCAGTCAAATTAAAAACAGAAATCGATGCTGCAAATGTTTTAACATCAGAAAATTGTGGAAGTCAGTGCGTAGGTACTCGATTTTTTTTGATTATATCTACTAAAAAAAAAATAAAATATTTCATGAAATCTTTTTTTTAACCATAAAGATAGCCCTAAAGAGAAAAAAAACAAGAAAAATAGCATACAAAACATTTTTTCCACTATACAGGGATGTCCTAAGAGGACGAAACAGTCCCTGAAAAGTCTAGGTAAGAGTCTTACGGCGATTAGATAATCGATAATTTTAAGGGATATAAAATTAAATAAAATCGTCTCTTGAGGATGCGCAAAACGAAAACGAAAGTTATGTTGAAAGTAAAATCATTGGGGTAGATATCTTGGCATAAAAAATCGTGAACGTCTTTACAGTTACACTTGACTCATGAATTTTTCGCACGCCGCATAACCGAGCGCCCCCCTCACGCCCGAACCGCGTCGCCTCTATCGAAAAAACTCATACCACGAAAAATTTGCGGCACCCGAAAATACGTACGACCGACCGTTCGAGTTGCGGATACGGTGGTCCGTTTCGCGATTGTAGGCCGGTTACTTTTGTCATCAGGAAAAAAACGCATGAATTCACCTCTCACTTTCTACTTGTAGAAAAAGTGCTTGATTTCTATGTAATATTGCTTTTCTTTTTCCGTCATTCAATATTTTTTACCAATTAAACCATATTGTTTTACCAGCTAAACAATTTGGGGAGGAGGCTCCTTTCTATCCACAGTCCGATGAAGCTTTTTTAGCATGACTGTTATAGTACTAATCTGACCTTTAGCAGGTACAACTACTATTAATCTTTTGAAGACTGCGCATTTTCACAGTGCCCAGAGATGCTTTTTGTTAGTCCGAAGACGTCAAACCCGGTCCTCTGTTATAATTGCATCAGTATATGTAACATAAATATATTTTTTTAGGTTTTGTTCATAAGGGAGTACCATTACCAACGCCACCTCAAGAAGTATTAGATTTGTCTACTAAGTTTACTGAGCACGTGTATTTGGTGTTGTTTTTCGATGCCAAAAGGACCTGGCAGTGGCTACCAGCTGAAAAACTGGAATTAATGGGCATCGACACTGAGAAAGATGAAGCTAAGGTAAGACTGGATCAGAGTGTATTTTTACATATTCAAATAAATAATGCAGATACTAGGTTGTTATGGATTGACCGTTGCCTCAAGTGAATACCATTACTGACGATTGAAACAAACTCACGTTTATATTTTTCTGTAGGTTTAATTTTTTTCTTTTACAGGCTAATGAGCCACGCAAGCAATCTGATCGAAAAGCAGTGAAAAAAGCTTACGAAAACGCTCTGAAATACAGTCAACAGTTCAGCGAAGTTACCGAAGCTAAGCAGCTTACCAACGTAGTCCAACACACTTGGTCGTTCTTGACCGGTTGTTGTCTGAATTGAATTTCGTACGGTTATATTTTATTTTCACCCGTTAGGGTTACTTATGTCTTTTTCTGATGAGGGAAAAAAAAGTTTTTTTAGTTTTGTTATAAGTTCACTTTCTTTATTTTATAGGCCAATGAACCCCGCAAGCAATCTGATCGAAAAGCAGTGAAAAAAGCGTATGAAAATGCACTGAATTATATTCAACAGATCAGCGAAGCTACCGAGGCGGAGCAAAAGAAAGAACCTCAGCAGCAGAATACTTGATCTTTAAGCAGTTTAAGGCCTGCAAGGTTTTTAAAAACGTGATGGTAAGTGTATTTTTTTGTATTAATAAATATATTCTTATGTATTAGCCAATGCATTATTTAATATAATTTATTTTAAGTCTAAGTAAAAATAATACTTCTAAGTCCAATTTTAAGCTACTTTAACTTCAAGTATATTTATGTCTACTGTTTACGCTCGAGCTATAATATTATTGGTCTATTTGTCCTTGACTTTTTTTTCCCTTCATCGAAACTTTATATAAATAACTGAACAATTCTTAAGTTCAAAAATTGCATTTCATGCGTGTAATATGGCATGTATAATCATTTATTTTATTATACAGAGCATCTTAGTTTGGAGTAGTATCTGGTCCACTGATAACTAAATATTTTAAAACTTTAGGGGTTTGAAATTTCAATTTTGATTGTAGCCCTTTATAGAATTTTATCTTATTATAGGTTTCTTTAAAACAAAGAAATTTGTGCATGCTGGAGGTCTCTACGGTGACTAAGTTTTTTTGAACATTAGACAAACGATTTCCATAATTAAAATACAAGGTAAATATGCTATTTGGAACAAAAAGTGGCCTACTTAAATATCCAGGCCGGTACAATTATCTCAGAAACCTCTTAAATACATAGAGTTAGATAGTGTCTCCAAACAAACTCCCAAAAATGTTGTCACCTCGACATTATTAATTTGCTGGTCATTCATCGATATATCAATGGAACATCTAAAAGTTAAAGCGTTTGTTTTAAGATGCATTAAATACTAACATTTTTTTCACTACTTAGGACAATTTGTGGTAATAGTGTGTGTGTGTGTAGTTGCATGATTTATTAAACCAAGTAAATTGATAGGGGCTTCATAAGCCTAATACGGAACCATTCAGATATTACTCGGAACAGATTACTATTTCCAACCTCACGTAAAAATTAGAAAAGAATCCATTTTGGAGGTTGCTATTAATGAAGCACAATATTAACATGTATACTTTTCCTGATGATATGGTGAACGTAATATATATTGGCTCCGGCTCTGGCCATTTCAGTTTTTACTTCCCTCATAAAAGGAAGTATAATCGTGAAAAACTCATCCTCCGAGATTTTTTGAGATCTTTACGTTTCAGGGTCCCTAGATGACGAAAAACATGTTTTCTCGATTCCGTCGGTCTGTCTGTTCGCGGCATAGCTAAAAAACTACTTACCCGGTTGACTTCAAATTTTGGTCAAAAATGAAGGGTCATAACCTGGTAACATTTTGGTAAAAATCCAATGTAACAAAACAAAATGGCGGCCTAGTGAAATGATAAAAAAATTATTACTAAGAAAGTGATTATCCAATTTGTCTCAAATTTTGCACAAACATCAAGTATTATGTAGGGATCAACTGGTAAAATTTTGGTAGGAATCCAAGATGGCGAAACAAAATGACGGCTTAATAAAATATTTAAAAAATAAGTCTGAAAAACTACTTATTAGATTCATTTCAAATTTTGTGTAAGCATTAAGTATGATATAGAGATAAGCTGGTATAGTTGTTACGAATATAGCATAGCAAAACAAAATGGCGACCAAATAACTTGTTTAAAAAAAATTAACGTAAAAAATCTCCTTATTCAATTGTCTGTAAATTTTGGAGAAAAATTAAATATAATATAAGGATCAGTGGCGGCTCGTGGTGTATTATATTGGGAGGTCAATAACAAATTTAAAAATAGGCATACTTAAAATAAAACGAAATATCTTACCTTTAAATTGAGCTTTAAATTCTCTTGTTTAGGTCTACTCTTCGTTCTTTAGAATTGGAAAAATGGTGAATGACACGTTCGTTATAATTGCACATTCATTTTATAAACGATTTCTCTATACTTAACAATGCTAAAGCGGATAGTCTATCTTGGTCCATCGTGTTGCGTAGAAAAGTCTTTATTCTATTTAAGGTCGAAAAACAACGCTCGCTTTCTACAGTTTTCATTAACAAAGTACACAGTAAAGTTAATATTTTGACGGTTTCCGAAAACGTATCACTTAGGTTATTATTTATAAAAAGTTGAAGCATTGAAATAGCTCCAGAACTTACACGAAAATCAGCATGATCATAAATAACTTGCAGTTCAGTTTTTAGTTTTAAGTAATTTATATAAGGAAAGTCTTTTTTAACTAAATTTAAAGTAATATCTGGAAAATTGTTGTAATTTTCAAATTGATCACTATAAAATAGTTGGCTAATCACTAAATGATCACTGAAACTAAAGCGATGGTGCATTTCAGAAATTATTATGTCACAAACCTCCAAAGCAACTCTTCATTTTTACGTAGCCGTTTACTAGCATTAGATAAAATTGAAGGCGTTTCTGAAGATAGGTCGTTTAGAATTTTATTGCGAATTGCTTGGATGGAACGTTTAAAGGAGTCTATAAATTTTTTTACTGATAAAACATCGATAACACGTTTTTGAAGTTCATTAAAAAGTATTTCACAATTTCAAGATGGAAGAAGTTCAACCAAAATAAAAAATCTACATTTTGTAAAAACCCTTTTAAACCAAAGGCTTGGTTTATTGTGTTGGCAGCTTCTTCCATTTCAATTATTTTTTCTAAACATAAAATGTCTGCCTGATAAACAAACACAGTTTCTACACAACGTACATTGAAGTACCACCTCGTGGGAGCAGCTTTAGGTAAGCGAACTTTAACTAACTCATCAAGAACTGCTGTGCGCTTTGGAGATCGACTAAAGAGTGTTGAGAAACCGTGTAAATTTGCAAAGGAAACTTTTACATTTTTATCTTGACCTGCTGCTTTCTGTAATATTAAATTGAATTGGTGGGCATAACATTGTATAAAATTAGCGGCAGGCTAATGCTATTTAATTTTTTTTATACGCCTCCTAAGTTTCCACTCATAGTAGACGTCCCATCGTAACTTTGCCCAATTAATTTCTAGGGGGTATTATTAATCCCTCGATTTTCTAATTCATGAAGAATTACATCCGTAAGGTGTGAAGCTGGGGTCCCTAATGGATTTACAAATTTAAAAAATCGTTCATGGACAATGCCAGACAAAATATAACGTATTATAATAACCCTTTGGGTTTTGGTGGAACTGGCATTGTTTCGTCTACTTGCACAGCAACATATTTAGCTGACTGAATGTCTTGCTTAATTTGTTCCTGAGCCACAGCCAGCATAGAGTCAAGTAGGTCATTTTGAATGGATTTAGATGTTCCTTTAAAGACAGTTGCATCTGCATATACTCTTTAAATTTTATAAGCCCTCGAAAAACCCCTGGATTTTCAAACAAAGATGTTTCATCATGGCCACGTAGTGCCATCTCGAATGCCCCACAAAATTTTACACAATCTATAATTTTGTTTAAAATATAACGATTTTTTGATACATTTTCATTCAAATCTCTAAGGGATTTTCTATAAGCTGTGTCTAGCTGAGTGCGAATATCAACACTTCCGACCGAAGCATAGTTTACTGAACATTTCATGTGATCTGCCGAAGACGCATGTTTTTTTATTTCTTCTTTTTAAGTGTTTTATTAAGTCTTTAACACCGGTTTTGCACTATAATGAGTCCGACGAGTCCTTAGAAAACATCAAACAAACATAACAGTATAATGAGTTAGAGACTTCACAACCACATATCCAGTTAGCTAAATCGGACATACTTTTGCGAAAGTTTCGATGAACCTCTTTATTTTTGTCTTTACTAGTTTGTCGTATACTAAGTTCTGGCAAAGGGCGACCACTTACCTTGAATTCGGTTATTTTCTCAAAATTAAGTTCGTTGGCACTCTTTAGTTGTTTAATTTCTTGAACTAACGACATTTTATTTCCTCTACTTTCACAACTCAAACATAGACCACCTTGAAATTGGTTGTTTTTGCAAAATTAAGTTCGTAAGCACTTCGTAGTTGTTTATTTTTTGGCACTAGTCACTGCCAACATTTTATTTCCAGTATATTCCCAACTCACATATGGATCATAAAAATACAAAAATATATATTACAAATCGATTAAAAACGTCCGAAATAATATCGAGTTAGAATATCGACCGCGCGACCTCTGAACAATTGAACTGCCGCATACCGACGTGATGCCGCGACCGATCGATCGAATTATGAGTAGAGACCGGCTGATGACCCAAAGCGCGATTTGATATTCCATTTGGTATCGCGTTCGGCTGCCGCTCGGTAGCTGTGGAATCTTCGGGTACTTTCGTCAAGCTTTAAGGCAATCAGGGCAATTCGGACCGCCAGCCTAGCTTAGTATAGCGTATTTTATTACGCCTAAGGAACGATATGATTCGAACCGCCGCGCGTTTCTAATAGTGTAGCGTATTTAACTTTTCCCAAGGTTCGCGTTTTGTTACAACTATTAGGAGGGGCGGTCAAACGAATAATTTATTTTCTGAAATATTTTTGGGGTGTCATTGACCAAATGACTCTATGGAAGAGCCGCCACTGATAAGGAGAAACTGGTGCGAATTCAACATGACGGAACAAAATCGCCGTGTGTGTCAAAGTAATAACTACTTATTGAATTCATTTTAAATTATGCCCAAAATCAAGTGTGGCATAGGTAGAAACTGGTAAAACATTGGTAGGGATCCAATATATTGGAACAAAATGGCGTCCAATAAAAATGTTTGAAAAGACAGTATATATGTGTTCCTAAATAACTATGTAATGAACTAAATTGGTTCACACTTCACTATTTCTAATAAAAGGAAATTATCATAATGAATTCCGGGTAAAGGAAATTTACTGATTTTTTTTTATATATTGGACCCAAAGAAGATTTTATAGACAATGACTACTCGTCTTAATTTTAAAAGAAGTCTGCTATCCCGTGATACTAATTTAAAACTTCGTATTCATTCATTCATTCGTTCATCTATGGACTGAAAAATGTAATAACGTGGAAATAACGCTGTTATTTAGGAATTTGTAATATATTTTTTTGAAAATACCTTTTATTGTTGTTTATTTTATGCATATTTATCGAGTACTAGTTGATAGGAAGTAAGTTTTATATTTACGAATTTGGAAAATCCTCCATAATGACATTGCAGATTATACAGGTAATATATTTTGGTGTGTGGAATTTTAAATAATTTTCCGAATTACATAGTTTAAGACTCTTAAAAGTATATCTTCCCAACTGCCGGTAGCACCCTTAAAATCTAATAAAAACCACTATCAGATTGTTACATGGTTGGCGAATTTTGCAAATCCGTTTAGAATAGTTAAAGTTGATTTAATAATAATTATCTATATCAAAGAAAATAATAGCTTCGCTTTAAGCTATTATTTTCTTTGCCTTTATTAATAATATTGAATTGTTATAAATAGTATTTCTTTTCAAATCTTAATTTCTAACAGTTGCCTACATTTGTGCGCAGATTCGACATTTCTCATCATCACTATTCTTATCCCCTTTCATAATTATATGTTTTGAACGCTATACAAAATACATCATTGCATTGGATTTTACGTTCTTTTAATCAAGGTACTAGATACTAAGTACTTAGCTGATAAAAACAAAAACCCCTTTCAGTCCCTCATTAACAAAAAAATCCTAAGGAATAAAAACAACCAGCACGTGCTATGTTTCTTCAAACCTTTGAAACTGACCCATTGTATGCCACCGCTACCCTACTAAGGGTCGCAAGTCGCAATTTCATTGGTCGTTTGCGTTTCTTGTTCAGGCGAATAACCACTAACCGCGGGAAATAGATTGATTTGAACTGATTTAAGGCTGATTTAAAGGGATTTAAGGAGATATAATATGACTTAAAGAGACGTAGGGTAATTTAAAATAATTTAACTGATTTAAGTAAGATTTATCGTGATTTAAACTGATTTTTTATGCAGTGTACATAGATTTAAGAGAGGTATCCGCTCCTCGGCTTGAATATAGAAAAATTAAATAATCAATACTTCTGAATATATATTATTATAATCAACACTTTCAATTTTTTGTAATTTTGAACCACACAACACGCTAACGAAAATATTTTTAAAGCAAGTATTGAAAATGGACACGATGTCAAGTTTTTACAAACTACTTTGAAGAGTATTTGCTCTGATTTTTATAGATGTTTATTTTAAATCGATTATGAAAATTGTGTTTGTCAACAATATCATCACCCCGGTACACTAACGGGTTCTTCTAAATAAGTAGTCCCACGGAATTTGACAAATTTGAAATATATCTTTAAAAGATTACTTTTTTTTGTAATGGTTCCAACACACAAAAAATTATGGATGAACCTATTTTTCTAATTAGAACCACAAAATAGTTATTTGCAGATCGAAATAGTTGTTATTACGAAACTAGCCGTGAATATTATCAGACGAAGAGTCAGTGTTTTATCTTCTGACGTCAAACATTCAGCCCTATGCTGTAATATGTTTCAAGTTGAAATTATGACAGAAAAGAGATACTTGACAGACATTTCAAGAAAACTTGAGATTTCATATACAGGAATATTCTCCTATCAAGGTAAAATTCAAATATTTGCAAAAACTGAAATGAAGTCAAGAAACCTTGACAAAATTTATTCTAATTGTCGATTTATTGGAAAATGAAATACCACGGTATGGAAATAACGTAGATGAAAATATATTAATATACGTAATATTATTTTTTATTCTGAAACTTGAATCATTTTAGGCGCAAGTTAAACAGAAATAGAAGGTTCTTGAGGGATAGGTGTGACCCTTCATCTTTAACTGCCACGATTTTTAAGCAAATATAGCATTTCGCCGTATTCAGGCCACTGGTTGCTTGGGCAGATTGGGTCACAAATGAGGGATGATGAAAGATGAACAAGTATTCCAAAATCTTCAATAGTATGCGGTTTTGCTGAAATTCAATATACACTACGCTACAAAAGTATCGCATCACCCAATATATTCCCACAGGCTTCCTACAAATATAGTCTGCTATAGAACTACATATCTTATTTATCAGCTAGAGAAGTGATTTGAAAAAGAAAATGTTAAGGAAGAATAAAGCTACCATTGTGATGCCACTGAAATATTCTATCGCCATCGGTACCTTCTAAGGGTTTGTTAAAACCTTTTGGAGTAAAACCCTACATATTGAAACACACAGTATAATACCAAAGACGAACATTTCAAAGATCTGTCATTTTTAGTATCATTCTACTAAACTTCTTCACGTCTCTAATACCATTTAAACTGTTAAAATTTTGTTTTTGTTTTATAACGGATGTTTCAAAATTTGGGGTTTTACTCCAAAAGGTTTTAACAAACTGCAGAATGTTCCAATGGCGATAGAAGATAAACATCACACTGGTAGCTTCTATCTTCCTTAACATTTTCTTTTTTAAATCACTTCTCTAGCTGTGTATATGTAGTTCTATAGCAGACCATATTTATATTGAAGCCTGAACAAAAGTTGCCACGGGCCTCGAACGAGTGATGCCGATGGTAGATATAGAATCAGGGTGTTAAACTTTGCCCCTATCTCATAAAAAATTCAATATTATAACTCACATACATTTTTGGATTTCAATAATCAGACCAAACTACATTTAAATCTTATTGATGTTAAGTCCTAACACTGGAACCTATGGTGGACGATAGATGATCAAAATACAAGAGTTCTAACCACACTACACCACAACTTGTTACGTTTTGGACGCGTGTTTCGCTAACCAAGTTAGCATCATCAGCAGATGATATAAACTTATACATATATATATATATATATATATATATATATATATATATATATATATATATATATATATATATATATATATATATATATATATATATATATATATATATATATATATATATATGTAAACTTGTATCATCTCCTGATTATGCTAACTTGGTTAGCGAAACGCGGGTCCAGAACGTAACAAGTTGTGGTGTAGTGTGGTTAGAACTCTTGTATTTTGACTTATTGATGTTGACCAAATACATAAAATTATTATAAAAATTAGATCTAATGCTGTGGGAGAAGACGGAATTTCATTTAGAGATTTGCAGATTTGCAATATATATTATAAATATCTGTATTGTAAATAACGTATATCCTATGATCTGGAAACAGGCAGTCGTAAAGCCTTTATCAAAGATATCTAATGCAAAGGAATTTAAAGATCTTAGGCCTATAAGTATAATACCGACAGTCTCAAAAATATTAGAAAAACATATTTTCAATCAAATGACCAATTTCGTAAATAGGTTCAACGTTATTCCGCAATGTCAGTCGGGTTTTAGGAAACACTTTAGTACCACTACTTGCTTAGTAAACATTACTAATAATATTCGTGAACATGAAGACAAAAAATAATTCACCTCCCTGGCATTGCTGGACTTCAGCAAAACATTCGACACTGTGGATCATGACATGCTACTTTAGAAGCTAAAATATTTCGGATTTTCAGACTCTGCGGTGCGTTTTTTCAAAAGTTATCAAAATATAGATTTTCTTGTGTCCCAATTAGTAATAATTCTTCAGCCGAAAAATCACGTTTCATCATCAGACAGGGCGTACCGCAAGGCTTTCTCCTCTTCTATTTTCTATCTATGGTAGACATGAATAACTGCACAACTTTTATAGTTTTTAACTCGGGTAGAGAAACTAATTGCTTTCAAGCTGAAGTAGAAGGTAATTTAATCCCTATCGTGAAAGAAGCCAAAAACTTAGGCCTTATTTTGGACAGCTCATTGACATTCTTACCTCAGATTCAAAATAAAATTAAAGCATGTTATATACGTTTAGAGCAATTTTAAAAGTAGCTAGATCTATGCTTCAAAAAACAAAATATATTCTTTGTGACAGCTTAATATTATCCCTTTTTGACCACTGCGATATTGTTTATAGGGATTCTTTGATTGTAAGTAAGCCTTCAACAACGAATTTAAAAAGTTCAAAACTCTTCTATGAGATTTGCTTATAGTATTCAATATAGAGAGCACATAACCCCACACCTAAATAACCTTAATATTCTTAATATGAAAAATCGTAGAAAAGACCATATGTACTTACTACATATATCTTTACTACATCAACATAATACCCGTAGCCAAATATTTAAAATATCTCCCCATAGCACCACTAACATCCAAAAGTGATTCTCTTATATAGCTGTCAGTCTATGGAACACTTTAAGTAACGAAGTTAAAACATGTCCACCTAAAAAAATTCGAAATACACAAAAACACTATTATTACGACACCAACAACTTACAACTTAACACATTTTTGTTATCCTCTGTCATGGTTTCTATCTATATTCTCAGATGTGCTGATTTTTGCTTTTTATAGCTCTAATACAAGCAAAGATTAGTTTTTTCCGTCTCGCACTTTATTTGCCGTTAGTCTGCCTGTATCTGTCCTCAAGTCTAAGCGTTTTTCCAACGTTACTATTTAGTGTTTAATACTATATTGGATTGGATAGTTTTTAGTTTTAGGACTGCATCACACTTGTACGTGGTTAATCTGCGTGCAAGATGTTAACGGTTGCTATAATCGCGATATAGTTCTTATTGGCGAGATAAACGATATATCCTTTGTCATTACTTTTAGGAAGAGCATTTAGTTTGTTTTGCTAATAAAAGTATTTTGAATTTGAAAAATACATTGGGAAAGAACATGATAGAAAATAAGCTTTTCCAGAAATAGTGTGTATTTATTCTCCTCTGTAACTTTAGCACACAAATAATTTCTTATTTTCAATTTTCTTAAAAAAAAAACGAGCAAGCAAGCTCCAAGACCTTGAATCAGAGGCGGTAGGATTCTCGGCTTTGGATGAGCCCATATGTCTTCGATTCCCCGTTCAGGTGGATGACTTTTTTTTAGCGTTTTTTAAAGAAAACTTATAATTAATAAAAATGCCGATTAAGGTAATATTAGTTAGGTTTGCTGTAAAAAAAGTCCGCGGTAGCGAGCCAACCACGTTCCATAAAAACAAGTTATAACAAAATTAATACTGTTAGGTGTCCCGGGAGCGTTAGGTTAGCTCAAATACATCGATAAAACCATAATTAAAGTCTAAAGTGGTGTTTTTGGCGGTATGCGTTTCTTTTCTCAATTTAAGTTCAAAAATAGTCAATAATGCGATGTTGCTGAGCATAAACTTGAAAATTTTGTGCAACGAATTCTATAAATGGATGTTTCGAACATACATGTGTGCAACCAAAAAAAAAAAGGTCTTGTTCTTTTCTTTGTAAGTAAAAATTCTGAGGGGGGGTTACCTGCCAATTCCGAAAAAAGGGTTCTTTATGCAATTATTTCTCATTTTAGCTTAAATAAAAGGGGCTCTGGGGGGAGCAACTGTTGTATGCATTTTTTAAAACACATGAATATCACTGTAGCAACATAAATAGGTATTTACATTTACAGAAGTAGATACAAATAAATCAAAAACCTTAATTATTGGACAATAAAATGAATATAATATTTAATCATTTGTTTTGCAAAATAAGTTCAATACTTACCTTTTTTTTTCATAAATGGTTATGTTTTGACACCCGTACTTTCGATTATTTATTATTATTATTCTTTTTCACCCTGTATGTATTTACTAATTATACAGTTTTTTATTTGTTTCAGTTGTATCAGTTGTTGCAGAGGTGCTAGAAGATAGCTTATCAGTTCCCAGTCGAGAAGTTATTTTTTATTTTTTTATAGATATGTGTTCTTAATGATATTTATATAAACATAAGTACCTATTTGGAACTAAAATTCCAACAATTGTTTTGAAATACCATTTTTATCTATTTAATGGATATTCGGCATGCCATATTGTTATAATTAAACCATTTATTATAGTTGTCAGAAGTGTATTTTTAGTAAATAAATTGGTTCAAGTCCAATTTTTTGATTTAAAAATAATTTAAATAGTTTTTATTACATTAATTTAATCATCCATATAATTCTCTTTCTGAAAAGAGCTTACATGTTTGTGTAAAATCTAATTACAATAGTATTGAAATGCTCCCCTTCATAATATATCAGTAACTCTGTAGGTACTAACTAATGTTTTTTATTTTAATATTTACTTAAATACTTTGCATCAATTTGTATTTTGGCGTCGCATTTTCCTACATGCCAAACTCTTCTGATCTATTTGCAATTATTTAAATGCTTTCAAAACATTTAAGAATATTTAAGTATTTTTTATTTTATAGTCCAGTATCTGGGGGGTTAGGCTTCAGGAACATTAGGAAACAGGCCAATTTTTTTTAAATGTAGCTCTTTGAGAGCTCTTTCCAACTTACCCTAGTTTACAATGCTAGACCTTCCTCAAGTTCAAGAAACATACAAAAAACAAAAAATGTCAATATCTGCCAAAATATCGTAGATAGAGCACTTAAATAAATGTATACAAATGAAAATGAACGAAAATGGTCTGCATAGTTTTTTTTTTAATAAGATTCTGATTTAAGTGAAAAATTGAAAATTTTGGTCGCGTTGTTGGAGGAATAAATTTACTATAACATCAAAAATGTTGTTTATCAGGTTATTTGCAAATACTAGCTGTTTCAGAAGAAGTGGAACTAATTAGTATTGTATTGACTAAAATTAGGTTTTTTTATTAAACATACAAAAATGGAAACAAAAAAGAAGGATAAATACTTGGAAGGTAAGTTTTATCATAATATAATAGATGATAAGGGAGTTTTAATATTGTGTAGACTTTTTCTGTTTTATTGTCTTAGTGACCTTCTTGGTGATACTTTATTGAAGTAATCTAATCTGGTGACAAAAGTTCCTTTACTCTTCTATTGTTTGGTTTGTTCAGGACCCTCTAGCTGTTTACAGATTGAGATCTTAAAGGTTTTTCTAAGATTTCTTATTTGCATTACTGATATTGTTATTTTATTATATGTATTACAACTTTCCCTGAGGAAAGGAAGTTTGAAAATAGGTCATCTTAATTTAAGATCGATATACACAGATGGATTGGATTATTGGATAATTAGACGACTCATATAATAGAGATAGGGCACCCTATATATGTTTGCACATTTTGATTCGTTGTAATATTTTAAGTAGAACTATATGTCATCTATGTGATTCTGACGTGGAAAATAATTTTTTATTATGGCAATATTGTTATGGTAAAATAATTATTTAACCAAAGAAAATTCCATGCTAATATGCTGGCAAGTGGTTCAAAATTGGCTTACAAGACAGACAAGTTAGCAACATTGGCAAGTATAAACTTTACTTAATCCTTTGAATGCTAAATTGTTTCTATTTCCTGTGCTAATAATATACTATATTTCACATCAGCCTCGAATAATTTCCGGCTTTTCTAGGTAGCGCTCTTAGAGGACGACATCCATTAAGAAGTTACACTTAAGCATTAAAAGAAGTTTGAAGCACTCCTGAACAGAAAAAAATCCAGTGAAATCTCCGTAGAATACAGTTATCAACTTGTCGATAACATCGAGTAGCATTCCTGTAATATAGTATCTTCCGTTGAAGCCGCAATCAGATGATTATTAGTGGAGAAACCCGATGAAGTTAGATATGAGACAGCGAAGATCATTAAAAATTCAAAACCATCGAAGTCGAATCTCTCGGCAGCCGAAAAAGCAGCAATAAAGACCTTAAATGAAAATGTAAATATTCTGGTCCTTTCAGCAGATAAAGGCAACATTACAGTCATCATAGACACAACGGTACACGTAGAAAAGGTAACTCAACTTTTGGACAACGTCACCTATAATGTTATGCACACAGACCCTACAAGTAGAATAGAAAGACGCATCGCCAATCTGATTAATGCATCCAGTGTATCACCAGCGGAGAAGAAGTTATTAAAACTAAGGATCTTCAATATCCCCAGGTTCTACGGTCTTCCCAAGGATACATAAGAATATCGTCAGTGCAATAGACTCGCCCACATACAAAGTAGGTAAATATCTTTCAACTTTTTTTAATCCACTTACTGGAAAAACAAATTCTTTTATAAAAAACTCTGCACATTTCGTGGTAAAACTTAAGGCGTTTCAGTTTGATTCCGAAGATATTTTGGTCAGTTTCCATGTAGAATTACTATATACAAATGTTCCTGTCAACGACTCAATTTTCATTATATTAGACATATAACAATCTTGATAAGAACTTAATAGACCTAATGGAAGCTTGTCTTACATCTACTTAATTCATTTTTCAAGGAACTTTTTATGAACAAACTTCAGGGGCAGCCATGGGATCTTTTCTATCACCTGTGGTAGCGAATATCTTTATGGAAGCCTTTGAGGATATTGCTCTATCATCCAATCTCAATCTCTTTATATTTCTGGACCACTTTAATCAACAACATCATAATATTAAGTTGACAATGGTAATTGAATCTAATGGAACGATTACCTTTCTAGATGTATTGGTTCAAAGGAATGAAAATGGTACATTAAGACATTCTTTGTATAGAAAAACGACGCATACAAATAGATACTTAAATACAAACTCCCACCACCATCCAGCACTAAAGAAATCAGTTATTAACTCACTAGTATTTAGAGCCATTTGTGATCAAGGGTCTCCAACATCGGAAACATCGAAATTGACCGAAGCTCTGAGAGGGAATGGCTATTGCACTGAAATGTAATCCAACTCCGCGAAAGGGGAATGATAAGGAGCTACTGTTGAATAGTGTTGTTCTTCCCTACATACATGGCACTACAGACAAAATAGGACGATTACTTCGGCGGTCCAACATACGGACAATCTTCAATACGTATAAGAATAGTGGGCAATGCTTGCGATCCCCGAAAGATATTGTACCTTTTCAAACAGAAGGAGTATATAAAATGCCTTGCTCTTGTGAATAAGTATATGTGGGAGAAACAGGACCTTCAATATCAACTAGACTTTCCAGATTGATATAAAAAAGTCGACATTTCAATTTTTAAATGTTTTAACCTACTCAGTAATGTATAAAAAATGTTATGCATTTTATTTGTCACAAAATATGAAATGTGATTCACCAATTTATGGCTATTAAAAAGGGGAACTTTATCTTTAAGCTAGGTAGCTTGGTAAAAAAATTGCATTATATTTTTTGGCAAAAAAATTCGCATGGCATAAGATAGTAAAGTTTAATCGTTATGTTAAACTGCTTATCTTCTTCAAAACTCTAATAAAATAATAGAGATTTTTGTTAAGAAATTCTTACTTTAAAAAAGTATGTTTATTAGTTAAACAAATCTTTTCACAGAAAATGTGTGGTTATCTTACGTTGTTCGTCGTGAATTTTTATTGCTTAATTTTCGATGTGTTTCCTTTTTCAAATGTTCTTTTGACTTTTTCGTTTTCTTCTGTTTTCCTAAAATATAAAATTTTTTCATGTTATCATTAATATTTTAAAAGTTTTTATCATAGATGCTAAAAGATTCGTCAATTGTCTTTGATAAAAGATCTTTTATAAAAGAATATAGGACGTTTTAAATATAATACCCTACAAGGACTACTACGACAACGGTCCAGAAAAAATATTTTAAAGCTTTTAAGCATTTAGAAAACAGGGTATCTCAGTTAATATAGACTGTGTGGTTTTGTGGAGTTAAGGGATGTATGTTTTCACCGGGTTTAAACTGCTATACGTCAAGGAGCACGTTTTTATAGGAACACAACCATTTTCAAGTCAATTCTTACCTGTTTTCGTATCTTCGAAAAATTGTCAAAAATGACAGTAGTTTGACAGCTACTACTGTTACCAAACTTGTAACAAAAAAAATTAATTTTTTTTTACATTGAGTTTACTCTTGAAAATATTTTATTCCAGCCCCCATTAGCATGTATACCTATATAAGGTATATAGCAACTTAAGCCCGGTGAAAACGTGCGCCTCTTAAATCCATTTATCCCACCAAAAAAATGAAAAGATATTCTAAATCGTCCATCCTTTATGTGGACCTAGCTTAAGCTATTTGAAATACTACAACCATGAAGACGTTTACAGCAATTAGAGCAAAATAATTGTTTATTAGAAAAAAAAAACTTTTTTTCTAATAAACAATTGTTTTGTTCCGTTTTCCTAAAACATAAAATTTCTTCGTGTTATCATTAATATTTTTAAAGTTTTTATCATAGATGCTAAAAGATTCGTCAATTGGCTTTGATAAAAGATGTTTTATAAAAGAAATTTGATGGTGTAATAACTAAGACGTTTTTAAATATAATACCCTTCAAAGACTACTACAACTACGGTCCAGAAAAAAACATTTTAAAGCTTTTAAGCATTTAGGAAACGAATAACATTATAGGTCTGCTTAAAGTTCCAATGACACATATTTGGTGTGATTTTGTGGAGTTAAGGGATGTATGTTTTCATCGGGTTTAAACTGCTATAGCTCATAGGCGCACGTTTTTATGGGACAGAAAATCTATATTTTTAAGAGTAAACTCCCTGTAGTAAGGAATTAATTTCAAATTTAATATCAGCTGTGTATTGTTTACAACCTAGAACAACGTGAAGTTTCGTAATGATATGACAAAAATACTTTTCAACCGTACCACACACCCATCTTCAAGTCCTAACACAGTTTATATCATCTGCTGATGAGGCTAACTTGGTTAGCGAAACGCGCGTCCAGAATGTAACGAGTTGTGGTGTAGTGTGGTTAGAACTCTTGTATTTTGACCCATCTTCAAGTCAATTCTTACCTGTTTTCGTATCTTCGAAAAACTGTCAAAAATGACAGTAGGTTGACAACTCACATTGTTGCCAAACTTAGTTTTTGGATATTCTAGATTATAAAACAATGCAGAGTTTTGATTAAATTTGAAATTTTTTTACAGGGAGTTTACTTTGATATTTTGCTACGCTGTAGGATCTAAACGGTTTAAGTTACAGCAAAACCGTTTACACTATCCTATCTTTTTCCAGTATCTATAATTTGACATTAATATTCGGTTTAGGGGTGAGCAAAATAGTGCAAACGAGCCAACATGACATTAGTAAGAGAAAGGATAAAAGTCACTCATCGTAATTTAGATATGAACTCTCGTAAGTTCTTCATCTAAAATTAGCTTTTATACTTAACCATCAAATATTTAAAACTCTTGATGACATTACCGCAAGCAGAAAGGATATATCAAGCAGTTACCATTAAGTAGCAAAAAAAAAAATTCGCCGGATTTCTGGATAACCAAAGATCAGTGAAACCGCCGGAAAACACCGTACTCAAACTGTATTGCAAAACCCTTACTGAAGCAGAACAATCTGTTCTCTCCAAAGGCTAAAACTTCGCCATGATATCAGGGGGCATACTCGTAGAAAACCGTAAAAGATATAGCGTCGTCCTTCGAAGACGCAATTCCAGAAGAGGATGCTAATGTAATAAAGTATGAGAGCGAAAATCATTTAATATTCTAAGCTGCCTAAGTCAAATCTCTTAGTGACAAAATAAAAAGATAATAAATTTTAGTACAACATAGTTTTTGGATTAATTTCTTTACATTAATTCACAGATTAAACGACAGTACAGACATTTTGGTCCTTCCAGCAGACAAGTGAAATGACACTGTCATCATGGATAAAACAGATTACAAAATACAACTTCTTTTGGACGACAGTATGTACAGAGTAATCCAAAACAGCCTCGACACAAAATCGAGAAATGGATAACCAACCCTGTAAACGCATTCAACCTACTAGCATAGCAGAAGAAAATGTTAGAACGAAGCAGTTGCAGGATCCGGCGGTTCTTCGGACTATCTGAAATACACAAGGTTGATTGTAAGGTCCAAGTACAAAATCGGTAAATGTCTTTCGAATATTCTTAATAATTTTACAGAAAAATACACACTCCTATACTAGAAAGTCCACACATTTTGTAGATAAACTAAAAGCAATCCAATTAGATTCAAAGGATATCTTAGTCAGCTTCGATATAGAATCGCTATATACGAATGCGATGAATAATGATTCAATTTTAATAATACCAGATCTATTTCGCCATAATAATCTTGACAATTCACTTTTATATCTGAAGCAGGTCTCACATCAACATATTTCGTTTTTTAAGGAACTTTGTATGAACAAACCTCAGGAGCAGCCATGGGATATCGGCTAGTACCTGTGGTAGTCAATATCTTCAGGGAAACCTTTGAGAAGGAAGTCTTAAGAGTTGTCTCCATTAAACTTAAAATCGTGGTTCAGATATGTCTGTATGTATGTATACAGAAACCAACATATGCGAATCTAACCTAAATGCAAATTCACATCATCATCCGGCACGAAGCAATAGGTTAGTAACTCTTTGGTTTATAGACCCTGCGCGATTTGTGGTCTTGAACTGAGGGTATGAGACGGTCAATTAGAAAATAAGATCCTACTCCACGACAGGAAACTAATAAGAAGTTAATGATAGGAAGTGTAGTTCTTCCATTCATACATGGAACCACAGAAAATATTGCAAGGTTATTTCGTCGTTCGAGCATACGTACAAGATCATTCAGTGTTTCTATTATCCGATTAATCTTGATAATTCGATGTTCCAATTAATCGGAAATAGTTGATTATTTTCAATAATCGAAAATCGATTGTTAATGTTGCTAATCGCGCACCTAACAGCAGTGTATAGCCTAAACTACTTGAATTGATTGAAACGGGTAAAAACTTACTAGCAAAAGTAGAAAAAATTAACTGCGCGCAAACCTGTGTATGGTTATACGCCCCATTTGAACTGTCAAAAACGTTTAATCCCATCGTATCAATTTTTATTTATGGTTTAAATTCTTAAACATCTTTCAGTTGGTCCGTAGCGTAAGTGATGCCTTATATTTCAAAGAAAAATATTTATACCTACCCATAAACAAAGGATCATATTCAAAACCAAAAGCAGGTTGAGGCTCTACAAGCTCGTAGTTATTGATATAATATATGTCAGATGGTCTTTTGCTCTGTCCAGCAAGTGGTGGTACGTAAATTATCTCAATAGGAGTGTCTTCTCCATCAACATAATTATCTTCAGAGTTTCCTTCATCAGAATCTGATGTTATATAAAAAAAAAACTATTTTACTTGTCACCTCTATATATGGACATACCGAGCCCTTCCCCCTAGTTTATCATGAGGGACAAAAACCAATTTTTTTTTTAATACGGTTTATTGCGTTATTTTGTGTACCGAGATATGTCCCAGCCCTTTCGGACAGGATGGAAACACTAGTGGCTAAAATCTAAAATATAAATAAATAATTTGAAACCAACCAATTTAAATTTTAGTTTTACAGCTGTCAATTTTAAATTTAAAAAATATATCATAAACACTGACTACTTCGAAGAACACTATTAAAATTTGGATTCGAAATTAACTTCCATATCTGTCAAATATTTTTTTTTAAACACCTGAAGATCCTATCTACCACCTAAAAACTCCAAATCGATATCCCAAACCATTTAAAAATTACACAAGAACCAATCTTGGCAGTGGTAAAATTAGGTATTTTTTAAAAAGTAATCAAATAACCTAAAATTCAATTTAAATAACACCTGTAAATAAACAATTATACATGTTTTCAGCCATCCACTGCATACCAGAAGACATAGGTTTTTAATAAAACAAAAATAATCAAGATATTGGTTTTTATAATTAAGGAATTTCTATAGATCTGGATTTGATGCCCGATTTTGTATGCCATGTTAAGGTAATTATCATAATAAATAATAAATAAGTCGTGTCAAAGATAGCATCGGAATATATATATTTTGTGTGTATATGATGTGTTTTCATTCCAGGGTGTACATCCGTTTATTTCTCATTTGTAAACATATTTTACTTTTCGATCTACATTCATTTTTCCGCTCTTTAAAGCTTTTGACGAGATACTCGCAAATGTTAAAAAGTCCATCTTGTCAAATTGCAAGGCATGCCTAGAAAAAATGACAATTTTCTTTAAAAACGAAAAAATTGTGCATTTTTTTTGAAACTCCATTTTACCCAATTTCTGAAATGAGGCAAAAAAATGTAATTCCATGTCTTGTAGCAAAAAGATGGGGCTATCTAGTATTTTTTTGTCTAGGAGGTGCTGGTACCGGTAAAGCTTAAAGTCGAGCAAAAAGATGTCGTGCACGCTACAATTAAAAAATTTCTTAAAATTGATCCATAACACCGATCGGGCTAAATTTTCAACCAGTTTGTAGAGGAAATATAGGCGTTTTTTAAAACCCAAAGTTTTATAAACAGTGGTGGAAAACATAAGAAAATTTAAAAATTTTATTTCTGTATTGGGTGAATAAACCGGAGCGTAAGTCTGGCGACATGGTTTTTTAACCTTTCTAGGACAGTTTGGGACTCCATAAACTATTTCAGCTCCTAATTGCTGTTTTCAAGAAAAAATAGAGAAATGTGTACAGGCAAAAACAATTTTCTTTAGTTGTTTTTATATATATATATATATATATATATATATATATATATATATATATACAGCGTGTCCTGAAAAGTTCTTAACAAATGGAAACTTTAAACTTTTTTATTTTTCATTTTATAAAAAATGTTATTTTTCATAAAAAGGTCTGCTTCCTCCGAAAATGTTATTGGAATTATAAAATTAAAAAGTATTGTACATGGTTGCGAAAAAAATTACCTGAAGAGAAAACTACCCATAAATTTAGTTTTAGAGCAAAATGCCATAAGAGAATTATTCTGAGTATTCCGAGGCGTGATAAAATACTAAATTTTATAAAGAAATTCGGAAGTACTTTTCTAGTAGGTACCTAGCAGAAAATGCAGTGTTTTTCTTTTACTCTTATTACTAAAAAACTGAGTAGGCTGAAAAAAATTAACATGCTGTTGTTACGGAAACATAATCTTGCATTGTTATTTTATTTCATTGAATATTTTTCTGTTATTTTCATCATGGTAGTTAAATTAACAAATTAATTGTTGGAGATCATTATAAAACGGTCAGGAAAATATCAAAACCACTTTCGGGTAACGTAACAAAGTCAACAGTCAGTACGATTTTACGAGTAAATAAATTATATCCTTACAAACATAGACATATCCATACACTTTTACCTAGAGATTTTGAAGTTTGTTTCCTGTCCAGTGCATGATTCCAAGGAGAAGCTGTAAATAATTTTTTCTTCGCCAGAAAAATATTTACCGATGAGGTGATATTTACGTCAAACGGAGTCGTATGCTCACAGATCTGCTACTGGTATGTGAATCCTAATTTTCTCATAGAGTGTCGCAATCAATACTCATTTGAAACAAATGTTTGGTGCAGTATTTTGGATAACCAAATAGTAGGGCCGTATTTTCTTTCGTGAAAATTTGACAAGCCAAACTTACTTGAATTTTTTAAATACTCAATTGTTTGAATTGTTTGTTGAATTGCCATTAAACATAAGGCGTTCACTTTGGTACCAACACGACGGAACACCATGTCATAGTATACAAATAGTTTCCAATTTTTTTGCAAAGGAATTTTTCAAATCGCTGGATAGGAAGCTATTCTGCAATCCCGTGGCCAGCCAGGTCTCCTGACCTAACCTCGTTGGACTTTTTCCTTTGGGGACTGTTAAAAGAAAAGGTTTTTCTTCACAGGCTGTTCCAAAACGTCCATCTCCTGGAATCATCAGCAGGCAGTGTGTACAAGAAATTACGCCAGCTATGGTAAGTGCGGCAGTAGCAGAGTTCAGTAGAAGAACCATAATTTGTATGGAACGGGATGGTGCTCACGTAGAAGTATAATTTGTTCATTGTTCGTTCTTAGTTGATTTTTTTATACGATATGTTTAAATAAAACTTTTTGTAGACCCCGTACATTGCAGTCAGATTTGAAATACTAATTGAAATTTAGTATTTTATCACACCTCGGAATACTCAGAATAATTCTCTTATGGCATGTTCCCTAAAACTAAACTTATGGGTAGTTTTCTCTTCAGGACACGTTGTATATATATATATATATATATATATATATATATATATATATATATATATATATAAAAACATGGCAAGTGTCTAATATTAAAGGAGGTTCTCAATTCGATTCGATTATCTCAAAATGACAGCAGTTTATTTGTATTGGACTATTTATACTATAGTACTGAAACCTAGACTAATAATACTATATGTAAGTTTATACTAACAATAATATATGAAAAACTTGCCAAACACTCTGCTTCCGTATACAAGTTGAAATTGAACCTTTAGTTAAAACACCGTCTTTTAGAGCTTCAGAGGGTTTACTGAATCCTGCTGTATGTACTAAATTAGTCTTTGATACATAATATATATGATATACAAAATTCTGCATAAAATCCAGGAGATATTCGCAAATATCTGAACCTTCATATATCGACTTAAGAATTCGGTGTCTTGTCAAAGCGCTTATTTTGATGTTTTTTAATCAAAGCCATCTAGCACGGTCTACCCTAAAGTTTTTATTTGAAACTCAGTTTTACCCAATTTCTGAACCTGACAAAAAATATAATACTATGAATTGTAGCAAAAAAATAGGGCCTTTGATCTGGTTAATAGTTTTTGAAGCAGGATGTACCGATGTGCTGGTACTAAAGGTTATAGCCGAGCAATGAATGCTCATGTACGCCAGATTTCTAAAATTTCTTAACATTCATCTTTATACTAGGGTAGTGCGAATTTCTACGTTTCTTCATTGTATTTATTTGGTTCGCCTAGGTTCATCGCCAGATTCTATAATAGGAGTGAACGGAAAACACTTCGAAAACATGACAAACAAAATTGACTGACTTGACCTTTAAGAAGCGCGGGCAGAGTGAAAATGTTTTTTCTTGTAGGATATTGGTGCCTCTTATTAAAGTTATTAAAAAGATCTCCATTATTTGAAACAAATACAGTCCAAGATATACAACTCGTAAGAGTTAAAATATTATTTTCAATAAATACTTTTCTACAACTATCCTGCAGTCTTAATTTAAAAATAGAACGATCTCTTTTTGCAAAATAGAGATTCTAGCATTATCAACTGAATTTTCGCAAAAGATAAGGCCATATCTGATACTTGATTGAATAAATTCATGATAGCAGTCTATTTCAACTCTCAGAAAAGACATGTTTTCTTTTGATATTAAATGTTCATTATTGTACTAAATATTGAAATCATTATTTATCCTATTTCCTAAAAGTCTTTCAGTTAAGGGTCGTATGGGGATGAACTGTCAACATTTTGGTAAAAATAGAATATGGAGGAGCAAAAAGGCGACCTAATGAAATGTGTAAAAAGCTACTACTAAAAGACTAATCCAATTTTTCTGAAATGTGGTAAGAAAATCGAGTATTACTTTGAAATGAACTGGTAAAATTTACGTACGATACTAGGATGGCCTAATGAAATATTTAAAAATCAGCCTGGAAAACTACTTATTAGATTGATTTGAAATGTTTTGCAAGAGTTAAGTGTATTAGAAAAATAAACGGGTAGAATTGTGATACGAGTCCAAGATGGCGGCATAAAATGGTGGCCTAGTAAAATCGTAACATCTAAATGATGCCTTAATAAAATATTTTAAAAACTTAAATTAAGCCCAAAAAAGCGGAAGTAATAATGTTAATACAAATATTTGAAAATACGGTGTATATTGGTTACTAAATGTATATGGGCCAAACTAACTTGGGTCACGCTTCTCTATTCCTTGTAAGGGATCATAACCAGGGAAGGAATTGAAAGTAAAGGAAATTTACCTTTTAATTTTCAAGTAAATTTTGTGATAAAATTTATTAACCAGGTAACATGTATTAAAAATATTTACTATATATATATATATATATATATATATATATATATATATATATATATATATATATATATATATATATATATATATATATATATATATATATATATATATATATATATATATATATATATATATATATATATATATATATATATATATATAAACGCCCGTCATATCAGTTTTAGTTTAGTTCCAAAGATCTTTAGCATTTTATAAAATTTCAATAGAATCGAGTCAGTATTGTTTGTAATATTAAGTTTTGTTTTACATAAACTGATAGAGAATTATTTACAAAAAATATTTTTCTATATAATAATATATAAAAAAACCAAAAGATGCACAATCAATTTATTTGCATTTTTATTAAGTATTGTTGATTGGTTTTTTTTGTGCAATGTTGAAAAATCCAATATGTAAGTGTTAATTTTAATAATGAACAAAAAACTAAAAAAAAATTGAGTCCGAACCTAATTTTTTTTCCAGTCGTATACCAGTTTTAGGTTAGTCCCAGGTACCTCTCGTACTGTGCAAAATTTCATTGAAATAGGTTCACTAGTGTCTGAGGTATTTAATTTTAAAAATTTACGAGGTTTTGACAAATCACCCTGTATTTGCGGTAAAGGTAAATTTAGAATTTTTTTATTTTCAAATATGAAAGTCCCTTGGTACATACTAACTATTTCACTATGTCTATTTATTCGTAAGACACCCTGTATATGTACAGTCCCTTCAAACAATTTTGTTCCATCATATATAATTTCTCACAATATTTTACGAGTTTCTGCCTAACCCAGTAAATAGGATAATTTTTTTATTCTAATTTTTTAAGACCGCCATTTTGTTCTGTTATGTTGATTAAGATTTTAATATTTTTGAAAACAATTATTTAGCTGCCCCCGTCTTGGATTCGTACCACAAATTTACCAGTTTATCACATTTATTGCTTGCACAAAATTTGAAATTGATCCAGTAAATAGTTCTTACAGACTGATTTTTCGATTATTTTATTGGGCCGCTATTTTATTCTGCTATCTTGAATTTATACCAAAATGTTACCAGCTCATTTATATGTAACATTTGATTTTTATGCAAAATTTGTGGTAAATCCAAATTTTGAAATTAATTGGGTAAGTTGTTTTGTAGCTATTTCGCGAACCGACAGATAGGCAGACAGACTGACAAAAAAGAAAATATATATGTTTTAATATCTAGGGAAGATAAAACATACAACCTGGGAGGGCGTTTTTTTTGACGATTGCTAATATTTTATTTAGCAGCTATTTTCTTCCGATATCTTGAAATCTTACCACAATTTTACCAGTTTATCAATCGCTATATGTTAATTAAATATCGCACACCACTGGTCAGAATACTCCGCCCGGCAGTCCAATTCTCCGATTTCAGACCCTGTCCCGGTTACAATTTAAGCCAAGGCGCATCTTTTATCTAGAACTAGAATAATTTTTTATCCGCATTCCTTTCACGCGTTAGACTTATGTGCCAGACTTTATATTACGTACTAAAACGTCATATAACTAACTGGTGTCCTCACTATTTATTTAATACATAGAATGATTAAGTTAATTTCTAAATACATGAAATTATGCAATTTTCAAAACTGTGCACAGTAATTGTTTAGACTGGAGTTTTAGTATCTATTTAAGATAAGTTCTATTTAAATATTATATTAATTTGTTACATCATAACAGGAAAAAAAATTAAATTACTTAGATTAGATTTGACAGTTGGCAGTGACTGAAGTGTTTGAAGAGGTTTTGTTTATTTTTGCATTATCTAGATTTTTAGTAATGGTATTTTCAAATTTAATAAACAATGCAAATTGCTGGAAAGTTTATGTTTCTTAGAGTTTTCTTACTGAGTATTCATGAAAATCCCACGTACCCTTTTTTATATTTATCCAAGTATTCCATTAAAATTTAGGATTAAACCGTGGTCAAGGCCTTCTCTTGTCTCGTCTCGTGACTCAAAAGAAAAGTGTCCTCTCGCCTCGCCGAGAAAGTCCCGAGACGAGACGAGAGACTCGTCTCTCGTTTTTCTCGTCATATAAAAATTAGAAAAACTATTCTTAGTTTGTTAACAAACGATATAATATTTAGATTAAAAGCTTGATATTAAATTTTGTGATAGGAGGGTAATTTTTAATTATCAAACATCTAAAAACGAGAAGGAAAAACGATCTATTGTCAATTCTAGAAATTTTAAATTGTTTTCAAAAAATTTTCAGATTTATATTTGAAGCATTCCTCAGTTTTTTATCAATTTTGTTGCCTTTTGTACTTGAAATGAACTTTACTATCTCTTTTGAAAGATCCAACCTTCTTTGAGTAGGGCACTTCCACCCTTCTCAGTACAGAGTGCGACCAGTAAAGTCTCCGTTATATGAGATTTTTTTAAAGTTTAATTAAACTAAAATCTGAATTTACAGAAAGCTTTGCTTGAAAAATAGTGCAAAATGTCATTTCTCAGTTTTATTTTGATTAAAAAGTAAATAGATATGTAGAAACTTTTTACATTAAATTTTGAAAACTGGATAAACTTTGTAGCAAGTTTTTACTGCCCCATATAACAGTTAAATATTGTATTATTAATATATTATACAGGTTATACCAACTGCGGAAGTATTGGAATTTCAAAAGTTTTCGAAAAAACATATTTTTAGAAAAGCATTCTGTACGGATGTGTGTATACGTTAATAAAATTTGCGTGATTTTCGTAACGCTTAACTTAAAAAAAATTGTAAAACAAATTTATTTTCTTTTTTTGAATATATAAAAATGTATATGTAAATTATTTCCGCTCGGATATACTATTATCGACATAAAAACAGTGAAATGTGTGAAAATTGTAAGAGCAAAGAGTTTTTTTTTTAATTTCGAATTCCTATAGAACCCCCATCTCAGCTTGGTAAAAGTGGTCGGGTTTCGAATCGGCAAAATGCGTCTATAAGTCCCCCATTTTTATCCCTTTTTTATTTTTTCTAAGGTTTTTCCCGTGCTCCGATATTATTCGTTAAGAATTTATCTGAGATTTTTAGACCGGAAATCTGAAAAAAATTGTCCCAACTAGAAAAATTGACCATAGCGATCTGCATATGAAATCATTTGGGTTTCAAAAAAAGTGTCCCCATCTACGTAACTGATCCGTTATTAAAGGCTGTACCGAAATTATCTTTTTACCAAAAGACTCGCCATTTACGGTCTACGATTGGTCCTCTGACATATTTCTTCCTAGACATAGCGTTACCGAGCTGGAGAGTGCTGTTTATACAAAAATACAAATTTTTAAATATTTTGATCAAGGAACCTAGGAACTGAGCTTACTAAAAAGAGTTAACAAGTTACCCAATGCTAAATTGTAAGTAAAATTAAACAGGGAATCCTGACTCTTTTAGCTCTGATAAACTGGCAGAAAGGGCTCGATATAGTAAAAAAAAATTCACTTATTCCAGATTAAAAAGCAATGGCCTTATGTTCTTTTCTCTGTTATGGCTTATTGTTCTTTTATCATTCGTTCAGATATACAATATTACGTACTAAGACGTCATATAACTAAATGGTGTTCTCACTATTTATTTAATACATAAGATGGTAATTGTTTAGACTGGAGTTTTAGTATCTATGTAAGATAAGTTCTATTTAAATATTATATTGATTTGTTACATCATAATAGGAAAATAAATTAATTTATTTAGATTAGATTTGACAGTTGGCATTCACTGAAGTGTGTTTGAAAAGGTTTTGTTTATTGTTGCATTATCTATATTTTTAGTAATGGTATTTTCAAATTTAATAAAAACAATGCAAATTGCTGGACAATTTTTGTTATTTAGAGTTTTCTTACTGAGTATTCATGAAAACACCACGTGCCTCCTTTTTATATTTATCCAAGTATTCCAATAAAACTTAGGATTAAACCGTGGTCAAGGCCTTCTCTCGTCTCGTCTCGTGACATAAAAGAAAAGTTCCTCTCGTCTCGCCGAGAAAGTCCCGAGACGAGACGAGAGAGACCCTATCGTCTCGTCTCGTCTCTCGTTTCTCTTTTCATATAAAAATTAGAAAAACTATTCTTAATTTGTTAACCGACGATATAATATGAACATTAAAAGCTTGATATTAAATTTTGTAATAGGAGGGTAATTTTTAATTATCAAAAATTATTTTCATTAAATTATTTCATTAAATTATTTTTTAAAAATTTTTACATTTCTCAGTTTTTTATCAATTTTGTTGCCTCTTGCACTTGAAATGAATTTTACTGTCCCTTTTGAAAGACCCAACATTCTTTGAGAAGGGCACTTCCACCCTTCTCAGTACAGAGTGCGACCAGTAAAGTTTCAGTTATATGAGATTTAAGTTTAATTAAACTGAAATCTGAATTTACAGAAAATGTTGCTTGAAAAATAGTGCAAAATGACATCTCAGTTTTATTTTGACTAAAAAGTAAATAGATATGTAGAAACTTTTTACATTAAATTGTGAAATCTTTGTATCAAGTTTTTACTTCGCCATAAAACAGTTAAATATTGTATTAGTAATATATTATATAGGTTATACCAACAGCGGAAGTATTGGAATTCCGAAAGTTTGCGAAAAAACATATTTTTAGAAAAAAATTTCTGTACCGATGTGTGTGTACGTGAATAAAATTTGCGTGATTTCTATAACGCGTAGCTTTAAAAAAAACTGTAAGACAAATCTATTTCTTTTTCTTGAATATATAAACAATTTTTTTCTTTATAAAAGTTAACCTAGGGGGATAAAAAGGCAACAAAATGACGTCAACCGATAGCGTTGAAATTTTATATGTAGCTATAAAATCTAAAAAAGAACAACGCTTTCATTTATAATTTTTTACAATTTTGAGAAAACATACGGTTTTCTGCCATTTTTCGAAAAAACATCAAATTTAGCGGTTAAGATAAATCACGTGACTATTTTTTTTGTAATTTGAGCAAAAACTTTTTGCAAACTCACATTTTACTTTGGTCAGTAATTAAAAAAAAATCCTATATGTGAAGGGACAGAAAATTCGCAAAGCTCGCCAAGGGTATACCTAGAGGTGGGCTGAAATGAACTAATCCTAAAAACTTAAGCTTATTTATAACGAACCCGAAACTTCATTTTGCAGCTTGCAAATGTTCTAGTGCTTTTTTCAAGCTAGATGCAGGTATTTTTATTAAAACTCCTGAATGATGCATGTTCTTGACAATTGCGCTGTTATGTTTCAGTTTTGGTGATAGTATTTCTGAAAATCACTTTTCAAAAAGGGCTGTCCGTATCTTGATGGTTATTTAACGAACATTTTTGTATGCTTTTAATAGTCAAAAGTATCTGATCTGTGGCTGATCCTCTTACCTCTGATAGAAAGCACTTCAACACTACATTTTTTCTTTTACAATTTCATGGGTATCATATCAAATTCCGTCCAGATAAGAAATTGATCTCCCATCTTCTCGAAATTTTGGAATACTTTCCAAATATTGGTTTCTCCATTTAACTAGTCTGCAATTTTCCATTGTACATTGTCCTTTGTCAATTGAATTATATTTAAAAACAACAAAATTGTTCTAGTTCATTAATTTCGTTTATTCTCAATTTTCTCTTTCTAGTACCAAAGATGGATAGTTTTTGTCGCCCCCCATATGCATTACATATCGTTACTGTTCGTCATTACTACTAAATTTATTACTAATTTATTTACATTAAAAAATAAATCGAAATATTATTTTTTTATTTTTTAGACATGTTGAATACAGTTCCTCCAAATTTGACTTCCAATATTAGCAAATTCTCTTGCAATTAGATCAATCACAAAATTTTCTAGTTTATGAACTTTGTTTTCTTTTTCAATACCTCATGGCAATTGAGCAAATATGATTTAAAATGCAATAATAAGCAGGGAGTATTAAACATACTTTTTTCAGCTGAGTTATCCACAATATACACTTTTTTTTAAAGATTTTAGTCTGTAGGACTTCCAACAGATCCTTTTTGGTATAATTTTCTTCAGTTATTTTCGGACCAAAATGTTTTAGTTCTTCTTTAATCGAGGGTATTTTTGTTAAAACTCTTGAATGGTACATGTCCATGACAATTTTTACACTGTTGTGTTTTAGTTTGGACAAAAATGTTTCTGATAATCACTTTTTAAAAATGGAGCTGTCCATGTCTTTTAATGCATATCATTTATGCATGCTTTTAATATTCATAAGTAAGGCTTCTTCTACCCAACCGTCATATCCCCCACATTGTTACATACTGATCCTCTTACCTGTTAGAAAGCACTTCAACACTACATTTTTGTTTGTTTTTATCGACCCCGATTTTTTTTCAATTTCATGGGTATCATATCAAGTTCCGTCCAGATAAGAAATTGGTCTACCATTTTCTCCGAATTTTGGAACATTTTCCAAATATTCGTTTCTTCATTTAACTAGTCTGCTACTTTCCATTGTACTTTGTCTTTTGTCAATTGCATTATATATTTTTTAGGAAACTCCACAAAATTCTAGTTCATCAATTTCTTTTTTTCTCAATTCTCTCTTTATAGTGCCAAAGACGGATAATTTCTATCGGCCCACATATTGTATATCACCTCTCATATTAAATATTTTCTGTCATTATAAACTTTTTACAATGTTTAATTTAGCTCTGAAATTTCCTTGGTTTTAGTCGAGACATAAGCGCGGTGGCATAGATTTTTTTAAAATTGTTATTAATTGTATTGGTATTGGTTAAGAAACAATGGTGATACTTTTTTATAAAACCCTAGTAAATAAGTATCCCTTGAGGGCTGAATTAAATATTTATTTTTATGATTAGGTTTTTGATTTTAGGTTTGAAATTTCGTTGGTATTGATTGAGAAACAACGGTGGTGGCACATTTCTTATTAAAATCGCCAAGAGTAAAGTCTCCTTGGGGGCTGAATTTAAGGCGGCATGAAGCATTTATAATGTTTATTTTGGGTCTGAAATTTGCTGGTACTGGTTAAAAAATAACGGTAGCGGCACATTTTTACCCCCTGGGGACTGAAATAATTTTTTTATGACAGGATAAAGCACCAATAATGTTTGTTTAGGTCTGAAATTTAGTTGTACTGGTTAAGAAATAACGGTGGTTTCACTTTTTTTATAAAATTCTAAAGTAAAGTACCTCCTGAGCGGGGAATTAAATATTTCTTCCAATGGTAACATAAAGCGTTTATAATGTTTATTTTAGGTCTGAAATATCGTTGGTATTGGTTGAAAAACAACGGTAGTGGCATATTTTTCATTTTATGGCCTTACAATGTTTTTTTTTTAGAGCTGAAATTTTGTTGGCGTTGGTTGAGAAATAAAGGTGGTTTCCCATTTTTAAAATAAAAATCAGTACGCTTGGGGGCTGATACAAATGTACTTTTAAAGGCGGCATAAAGCTGTTATAATGATAATTTTGGTTCTAAAATTTAGTCGGTATTGTTTAAAAAACAACTGTAGTGGCACATTTTTTTAATAACTCTGAATTCCCTGGCGGCTTAATTAAAGTATTCTTTTATTAAATACTTATTTTATGGCAGTTTAAAGCATTTAGAATGTTTAAATTTGGTCTAAAGTTTCGTTGATATTGGTTGAGAAACAGGTGACACATTTTTTTATAAAAAATTTTGTATAAAAAAATTACAGCAATTAAGTATTCCTTTGAATGGCAGTATAAAGCATTTGTAATGTTTATTTAAGATAGGCAGTTTTGTTTGTATTTGAAGCAACGGTGATGGACCATTTTTTTTATAAAATTTTCAAGAAATAAAAATTTCTTTTTATAGGTGCATAACACATTATAATGTGTTATGTTGGTTTTGTTGGTATTTGTTGAGAAACGACGGTGGTGACACTTTTTTTTATAAAATTCTGTAGAGGGACTAAGTGAAATATTTATTTTAATAGCAGCATTGTCGATTACTTCACAAATTATCATGGCTTCAGCTCGTTTATTCTGGCAGCAGATTATGTCCTTCCTAACTTAACTACGATTCACTATGACTTATTTAATAAAATAGAATATATTTACCATTTGTATCAGAATCGTTATCTTCTTGATCATCACCATTCTCTGCTGGTTTACCTAACTGATTTTCTTCTGTACATACGACATAACAACCATCGAAACGTATTTTTTCTTGTAAATGCCGATTATGTTTAAAAACACGAGATTTTGCTTCTCTTTTAAAAAGTACTGTCTGTTTTTTGAAACTTCGTTTCCGCTGTCTGTCCTTTGGTTGATGATTTCTTTTTGCTTGATTTTGGTGTAACGCTTGATCTAAAAATTAACCAAGAAAAACTAATAACAAACCTAATTGATAAGGTGTTTGTAAAGTATATATTTAAATAATTAAATAAAATTTCTGGTAATTTAAAAATAAGTAAAAAAGTAATGCAAAACTAAAAAAATAATCTAATCCAAATCCATGTATTGTTTTTTATTAATTTATAACTACAAAATTTTAGTTAAATATAAGATAATATATAAGTAAGCAATAGATTTTGTGGCAATGTTAACTAGTTTTCCAAAGAACTCCAGTAGAAACTTAATACTTACTATTATGCATTTTTTGATGCCTCCTAATTCTTGAAGTAACATTTTGAGTGTCGGTCTCAGCACTGTCAGTACTTTCCTCATCACTTCCTTCCGTAGTACTGGTAGTATGAGGATGTCCAGTAGTCGGATTATGAGAACTAGAAGAATTGCTAGCACTGGTGGTACAATGTTGCATAAAATTTGGGGGAAGAGCAAGCGGTGGCTGTCCAGGGCATACCAAATCGCATTTTTGAGGCTCTGCTTTTTTCGTTTGATGTAAATGGTGTGATTTGAGATATTTTGGGGTTTTTAGATCTATAAGATAGAGAATTGAGATATTCAAACAAGAAAGCGGCTATCATTCTATAATTCTAATTCGAAACATATATATCAATTAAGAATCTGTTATTTATAGTAATAAATTAGAACTGAAGACTTCTAATCTTACTAGAAACTATTCTTAATTATGTCGCCGTTGCAACCTCTCTTATTCCTTGATCGAATTTTTGTTTCTAATTAAATCTGAGGGTTGGTCTTGATGGTGACGATAGGAATTAACCCAAATTATTAGGAAAAAAAAAGGTTTAGCTCTGGGGCTTGGTTTAACCCCAATACTATACTGCTATATGTTGGTTAAACTATTTATTAATGCCCCATAAACATAAAGGATCCCTTTGAAAAAGACATTGAAATATTGCAAACTCATTTCATAATATTATTATATAGGCATATGTTAAGCTACTTTCATAGTAACGAATAAGAAAAATGCTAAGAGCTTTGAAAGAGTTTAATTAAAAAAAGTCATTAAAAATATTTATTAAAAAATATGGTACTAGTTATCTTTTCTGGAGAGTCATAGGTGGCCTTTTTTTCTTGGTGGATATATTGTCGGAAAAGTGAAGCAATATATATTTTCTTATCAAAAACTAAATACGAAATTTATAATATCTTTCTTATTTCTGGTGTCTAAATTACGACACTAATTCTGAATGTAATATTATTAGTAGGTTATCACAAATTGCATTTAAGTATTAACAAATATTTACTTATATTACAAGGCGGTCCAGACCAACAATTAAAGTTTTAATTAATTCATATTCATATTCAAAAGCCTTTTATTGAGGATAAATACAAAATTAAATATATATTTAGTATGGTGGCGAGATCCAGCATAGCTGCTCACCTAACCACCAAAAAAAACTAAGGTAACAACATTTTTACTAACATAATCTTAAATAAATAAATAATACTTGCGTGTAGATAACACGAAACCAATAATGGTAGAAAAATATACAAGTGATAAGTTAAGCAGAATACATAAAAGACATGGTATCCAAATAGTATTTGAAACGATTGAGAGCAAACAGTATTTATTCCGAAATAAAAAAGAAAAAAACGCACTCTAAATACTGACGGTATTATTTTTTTATAGCAAGAACGCTACCAAGGAGCAAGCCTTAACGTGTTCAGGTAACGTATTATAGAGTCTAGTAGCACAATAACACGTCGCTCTGTTGTGTGTGGGAACAGTATACAAATTACGGCGCGGGCGCCTTGTAGCAAGACTATGAACATTTGAGCCTTTGACTAACTTTTCAAAAAGATAGCCATATGCAGGAATTCTGGAGTATTTGAAAACCATTTTTACACTTTTGAGTGAGGGCTGGCCAGTAAAGAATGTCAGCATACCCAAGACCCGATAGGACCAAACTATTACACAGCTGCAATCTGACGTCGGCACTGAGAAAATTTTTAAATAAATATAATGTTTTTAGTTTATAGTATGAAATCTGCAATAAATGAGATACGTGAGTGCCAAGCGCATATCATCATTTATATGTACTCCGAGGATCTTGCAAACTCAGGGACATAAGTTTTATGTCAGCCATCCACACCACTAGCACGGAATGTAATGAGAGTTACGAGTTTCTCAATTTTGTCCTGGAGGATTTCAGCGAATTCAAATTGGCGGTCAATATTTGGATGGACTCTATTTTCGTATAAATTAGAAATAACTTCTTTATCACTTTTTAGAGAGATTGACACACAATTGACAAAGGTATCATTAAAGATACAGCTGAATAACGAATACCAGAATTGCATTTAAGCTTACAATTTATATTTACATTTATTAAATACATATCTATTTCGAAAAAGGTTTTTGAATTGTAAAAAGAGCATTACAAATTATATTAAATCTGGATATTATCTTTCATCATGTATGAATGAATACCTATATCAGTATAGCTTAATATTGTTGTCTCTGTAATTACTTGTGTTAATTAATGTCGTGGCTTATTATTATTTTTACTTTAAAGTCACAGATTACATTGGTTCGTTTCCTTACGGATGGGTAGATGCACAGTCCACCGGTTTCCACAGTACGAGTTGGCCAGGTCTCAGCATTGCCAACTTTGTAGTAAAAAAAGTAGTGTCGATTACGACACTTCTTTATGTATCGAAAAGACGTTTTTATGATTGCAAAATAGAAAAAAATTATTTTGTGGCTTGAAAAAAGAAACCGTCAGTTTTTTAGCCGTTGCAGTGAAGATCATGTTGAAGTAACACAGACCAAGTAACTGGATTAAAAACAATCTGGTTACAATAATTAATCGTTTAAATGGCCTTGGTATTTGGGTATAACATTGTCAGGTTTATTGTAAATTAGAAAATTAAGGAAAGAGGATATATATATAGGGAAAGTGTAGCTGCTTACTGTAAATTTTGAGATATTATTGAATATGGAAAAAGCAGATATTTCAAATTAATTACGTGGACTGACTTAAAGCTATATTTCCTAGCTATAAGATTTTAAATGTGTAGAATATCAGTTAGTTCCTCTAGAGTATATATGAATAAAATGGACATCTCGGCCAAAACTTTCATCGACACTTAAAACTATTTCAAACTCCTTTTTCTTGGAAATCAACGGGGATATCATTGTTTGGTGGGGCAAACCGTAATTATGTATGAATTGAAAACGACCCCGTTGCCATTAAAGGCGTCGTAGTAGTCCCAGCAATATAAATTAGGACGTCACAGAATATAAATTAGTGGATCGCATTTTGATATAATTTTCAGAACAAACTTACATCACATAAGGCTTACTTTTTACATCGGTTTAAGCTTATTTTTGAGAAAGTATGTAGGAACTCCAATAACTAAATATAGGTCTTTAAGGTAATAAACAGCTATTATATATACCTTGCAGGCTTTGAGTTTTACAACAATTTTAAATATCTTCTGAATTTTTTCTTACTTTTTAGCATTTACCAAGAAAATACTCTTAAAAGGGATTATTAGAGGTTTACATTTTTTAACGTGTCGAACCTTCTTGCTAAGATCAATCCAAAAATGGTCTACGACCACCCGCGACCTCGGAACATAATGTCACTTTTGTATCAGTGAGTAACAATCAAAGTACAGGGTTTTTGGTTATAAATTCACCCCTCTATTAACTTTTATATTTTTTGACAGATACAAAAAATAGTTAAATGCAAAAGTTTCTTTAAATTGGACAAATTTTTGTATGGTGTAGTTTTTAGATATACAGGGTGTTTCGTTTTTCAGGAATCGACATTAACTTTGATTTTTTAAATGGAACGCTCTGTATATTATCGAATATAACGATAGAGTTTTTATCCCGATTCCAACGAGATATGGTTTATTGTTATTTGCTTTGGTAGTTTTTGAAATATTTCGATTTAAATTTTCGGTAGTTGGCAATGACGCTTGGACGATATTATTGTTAATATATGCGTTATTAATATTATTCTTATATCGGCTGAAAACATCCCGATTATAGCGTTATAAGGTTTGTTAATATTTTCTGTTGATAATATACGTGTGTTTTATAAGAATAATATTAATAATGCATATATTAATAATAATATTGTCCAAGCGTCATTGCTAACTACTAAAAATTTAAATCGAAATATTTCAATATTTCAGGCAGGGGATGGGCACAAGAGAAGCAATAACAGCTACACATATACTAGTCCAGAATTGCTATGACCAAAGAAAATACATATTTTTATGCTTCATTGATTATGAAAAGGCATTTGACCGAGTAGAACACCACAAGCTCATGCAAATACTAAGGACTCTTGACATAGATCAGAAAGATATTACTTGTATTGAAAATTTATACTGGCATCAGACCGCACGTGTTGAATGGGAAAATGGTCTTTCAAACAACATCTGGATCCGAAGAGGAGTAAGACAGGGATGCGTCTTGTCTCCACTCTTATTTAACCTGTACTCGGAAGCCATCTGCCGAGAAGCACTGGATGATGTCAATATGGGCATTAAAGTCAATGGAGTATGGATTAACAACATTAGATACGCCGATGACACGGTCTTAATCGCCGATAAGTTGAACGACTGGTCAATTTAGTGGGGGAACATAGCGCATCAATGGGCATGAATCTAAATGTAAGGAAGACAAAATTCATGATCATAACGAGAAATCCAGAAGCCGTTGACGATGCAGAACTGACTTTTAACACAATACCTATAGAAAAAGTAAATAGATTCAAGTATTTGGGCACTTGGCTATATGAAGACTGGACATCGGATAACGAAATAAAATGTCGCATTAGAACAAGCTATACAGGCATTTCAAAAACTTAGACACGTGTTCACCTGCTCGGACTTTGACTTGGAATTGCGACTGAGATTCATAAAATGCTATGTGTGGTCGGTATTACTGTATGGGGTGGAGAGTTGGACCTTAAAAGCAAGCGCAATTAACAGATTGGAGGCCTTTGAGATGTGGACATACCGCAGATTATTAAAAATACCTTGGACAGCGAGGGTCACGAATGAGGAGGTTCTAGCTCGAGTTAACAGGGAACGCGAACTGTTTACTGTTATTAAGAAAAGGAAGACCGCATACTTGGGACATATCATGAGAAACGACAAATACCGCCTTTTACAACTAATAATCGAGGGAAAAATCGAGGGCCGTAGAGGTATTGGCAGAAAAACAATGTCCTGGCTTCGCAACATACGACAGTGGACTGGATTAACCAACATACAGACCTTGGTACACACTGCAAGGAATAGAGAGGAGATGGAAAATGTGATCGCGAACATCCATTAGTGGATACGCATCCGAAGAAGAATTTCAAAAACTACCAAAGCAAATATCAATAAACCATATATCGTTATCATTCTAGTCGATAATATACAGGGCGCTTCATATATTTATTTCATTAAGAAAAAGTGACCTTGATAAAGTGAAAATTATTTTCATCTACACTTTCAATTAAGCCTGCAATTTTAGAAAAACTAAAAAGAAAAAAATTTAGTTTTTTTTTACTTTTTCTAAAATTGTAGGCATAGTTGAAATGTTAGATGAAAATAATTTTCACTTTATCATTGTCACATTTTCTCCTCTACAAACTGGTGGGCTACCATGTACCATAATCAACTTTTTTAATTCAAGTACGGACCTGGATTTTTCTTTTCACTAATCAATATCTTTTATCACCTTAAAACAAATTATGACAAAAAATTCATATCATACGATTTGTGAGAAAATCCGTATTGTTTGAAAAATTACGATAAAACGCCATCTAGTGGCAACTAGAAAAATCATTACGCTACAGTTAATAGCGCTCTACATGAAGAGCAAAAAATGCGCTTTTGTCTGATGTCAAGCTCATTGTAATCGGTTCATCGAAAGCAGAGGTATAAACGTTTGAAAGAAAAAAAATTTTCCCACCTTTTTAATATTGGCAATAGAAAAAAATGATAAATAACAAAAAGTTGCATACTATCTGAAGAATACAATGCCTATATTTTTTATATATATTTTTGAGATATGGCGTAGAGCCATCCTTAGTTGAACACCCTGTATATGTAGGCATGGTCTTTCCCTTTTGGTTTGGGTAATTTTCACTAAGTATTTAGGTACTTAAATTTATTACGGCTATTATTTTTCAATTTCTAAATTAAATTTTGCTGAAAATATTTTTGAACGCCTAATACCTAAAAAACTGTGGGTCGTAACTCCAAGAAAATTTAAACAATTGCAAGAATTTTAAAATTCTCAGAATTCAAAAATATGTTCAATTCTAAGACATTTTTGTTATACGCATCAATTTATCAATTATCGTAATTTAATGGGATATCGAAATTTGGTAATCACTAACGTTTTAAGTGAATGCATTTACAGCAGTAAAACAAAATTGACACCGTTATGAGTAAAGACGACGCCAAGAAGAAAAAATACATTTGTATAAACTTTAAAAGCCTAAATTTTAAATTTACTTCTTTTTCTAAGACTTTTTGGTTATTTGCACCAAATTAACTGCTACATTGGATTCTGAGATATAGCGTTTTTTAGGAGAATAATGATTACTTAATTGTGACATACTTAATTAAATAATAAAAAATGTTAGACATAGGAAGATTTATATTAAGATATAATTTAAGAAGAGATCAGATATAGAAAAAAAAATGTTGTTTTAAAAAATTGTTTTTCGAAACAAGTCTTAGAAATAGACATAGATTCATGCTTTTTTCCTGGCGTCTAGATGCCCGTACCGATGACGGCGTCGATTCTGTTTTAGCTCTTAATAATTACAATTTAGTGCAGATTCAGAAAACTTTTGTCAAGGTGATTTTCTACTTTTATTTAAGATACAGTAAATTCTCTAAAGAAATCCATGTATTGTTTTATGTGTTTATAAACTAATAACAAACCCGTTTTAAAAATAACTTTCACAGTTTTTTGTAAAAAAGGTAACATAAAAAAAGTTGCATCTATCCGAAAGTACACCATGGGCATCTTGGACATGCATGTGAAACATTTGGGCAAATGCTTCGTAAATAATTTTTATTTGGAAAGTATATTTTGAATATATTAACGTTTAACTTAACAAAAACTTGCCACTTTAACTTCAAAAATAAACATAATATATAAAACGTTTTAGTTGTTAAAATCATAAAAGATGGGCCTTTATTTTAAATTTAAACTACTAAAATTAACATTGATTTTTTGATTCGAGTTTTCTCTGGCGTGCGTGTATATGTCCTCGATTTTCCTAGATGAGGTTTTCTGTTAGTTTTTCGAGGCGGTGCTATTGGGAACGGTTTTATATCTGATGGCTTCAAGATCTGCATTGAAACAATACTGATGGATGGCTTTGTTGCTTGATACACAATTTTATCAACTATTGAACGGATCATTGCCATTGCATCTTCGTTTTCAGAAGCGATGTATAAATAATCAGTAAATGCAGAGGTAGACGCCTGATTATTATGCACATTATGTTGTTCATATGAAGAAATGTCAGCGTAGGGGACATCCTGGTTGTCGGACTGTGATCTATAATATTGCCAGGTTTTTTAGAGTCTTTCCTTCAGATTGTGGGTTTGGCGGGTCCGTAGCGTATGCTCCAAAGAAATCTGTATCTGAAAAAATAAATCTGTCGCGGCAACTTTGAATCTCTCGAAAGTTCGAGCACTACGAAACTGGACTAGTAGGTCCCTCTAGTAGTGATACTTTCTAGAATCATTAGAAAGATTCAATAGACACGCAACGCCATCTATTGGCCCTGTGGGTAGTCATGATCGCGAGTTCACAGAGTGGATCTCTTCTAACTAGGTGGCGCTAGCGTCCTCGGAGTGTCATTCGCGAGTGCGGCGCGATACCATATTTTCTTTAACCTCTGGGAGCAGCATGCAGCCCGTGAGCCACGGGTTGAAGAGCATTGTTCTACATAAAATATAGGCTCAAAAATATCCTTCTTTGACAATAAAATTGTGTATTCCACCTAAATTACAGAAAATAATAATTAATACATACGCGAAAATATCTGTTTGTTTTCAGTGTGTAACCCTATAGGATATAGGTAGAATAGTTTTTATCAGTTTTTTTCGTTTATTTTTAAAGATATAAATATATCAAGCGTCTCGAATGTATTACAAGTATAGGTGGAAAACTTATTTATTGAAACTCAAATATAAATAACTTTAGGTAGGGTGAATTTAAAATTATGAAAATAATTTGAAGCATTTTTAGTTTTTATGCTTCTTGTTTACTTTTTACTTAACTTCGTAAAAGGGAAGTATTGTAATATTTTGGTAAAAAATCACCCTCCGAGATTTTTCGTTTCAGAGTTCGTAGATTCCGAAAAACATGTTTTTTCAATTTCGTCTGTCTGTCTTTCTGTTGGCGGTGTAGCTAAAAAACTATTTACGCGATTGACTTCAAATTTTGATTAAAAATTAAAAGTCATATGGGAATAATCTGATAAACATTTTGGTAAAAATCCGATATGGCGAAACAAAATGGCGACCCAACGAAATGTTAAAAAATTATTATTAACAAACTCCTTATCCAATTTATCTCAAATTGTGCACAAACATCAAGTATTATGTTGAAATCAACTGGTAATATTTTGGTATGAATCCAAGATGGTGGAACAAAATGGCAGGTTAATAAAATATTTAAAAGTTTTTAAAATATTGCGCTTGAAAAAATTATGCTTAATGAATTGATTACAAATTCTGTGCCCAACTAATTGTGGTAAAGAGATCAACTAGTAAAATTATGTTACTAGTTTTAGATGGTCTAACAAAATGGCGGCCAAATAAAATGTTTGTACTCGTGAAAAAATCACCCTCTCAGGTACATATCTTCACGTTTTAGCGTCCCTAGTTGCCAAAAAAATATGATTAATCAATTCTGTCGCTCTGCCTGTCTATCTGGTAATATTTTGGTAAAAATCCAATATGGCGGAACAAAATGGCGACATAGTGAAATGTTAAAAAAATTATTAAAAAACTACGTATCCAATTTATCTCAAATTTTGCACAAACATCAAGAATTATGTTAGAATCAAGTGGTAAAATTTTGGTACAAATTTAAGATGACGAAAGAAAATGGTAGTATAACATATTTAAAAATTCAGCCTGAAAAAACTACTTAACGGATTGATTTCAAATTGTGTGCCATAACTAATTGTGGTATAGAGATCAACTAGTAAAACTGCGTTACTAATTCAAAATGGCGGCCAAATAAAATGTTGGTAATCGTGGAAAAAATCTCCCTCTCACGTTTCCATATCCTTTCGGTTTTTTAGAGTCCTTAGATGCCAAAAAAAAAAATGTTTTATCAATTCCGTCGGTTTGTTTTACACAAAAATTAAGGTCAGTCATTAATTAAGTCACATGGAGATAACCTGGTGACATTTTGGTAAAAATCCAATATATCGAAACAATAGTAAAAAAACTAATTACCCAATTTACCTTCAATTTTGTACAAAAATCAAGTGTTGTGGTAATATTTTGATATGGATCGAAGATAAGAAGACAAAATAGCGGCATACTACTTATCAAATTCATTTCAATTATTGTGCAAGAATTAAGTGTGATATAGAGATAAACTGGTAAAGTTATGGTATGAATTTAACATGATGGTTTTTTGAAAGTATTTGAATATTTTCATAAATCAGTAAAACGTATTTAAATAAAAAAAAGGATTTGCGATCTAAATCTTAAAATGAAAATGATTTATGATTTAAATACTTTTTAAAATATATTGTTACAGGTTTTAGTGAAAGTCTTGTTGGAAAACAATGTCAATTAGATTAAAGGAATTTTCGGTTTTAAGTATTTGATGATTCATTTGAATGGTATACCATTCGATCATAATTTGTGACGTGAGAAATTAGGTTCAGTTAATATATGGACATCTCGAAATGCAGAAGTGATTAGTGTTGATTCTTCATATTGTTTTAAGGATTATATTATATTAAAAAAATCATCATACATAAAACGCCTGCAGTATATATATGATCTCGGTGGGACTAAAAGTGACGTACAATGAACGAAAGGCCACCATGAAATTTTTTTCGGAATGTATTCTTTGGTTACTTGGGGACCATTTCCCTCCCTAGAGTTAAATCGCGACATAAGTCGTTTAGCAATAGCAATTTTTTATTCATGCAACTGATTTTTTTACGAAATTAAGTTTAAGAGTTTTTATTTAAATTTTAAGGAGTAGTGAACATTTTCTTTAAAGGGATTTTTTATTTTTTCTTTAACTTCGTTATTTTTTAAAAATACAGATATTGGTTTTAGACCCAAATTTGCCAATATATAGGTTCTCTACCTAAATAGTTACAAAACGTTGTTTATAAAAATAGCTTTGTTTATACAGGGTATCCCCAAAAAGACACTTGGTTTGACCAATTTGGATGAAATATCCAGGGTAGAGTAGAGCCGGAGAGTGGTCCTATAGTAAGCATATTGAAAAAAAATTATAGAATGAAGCCATTTTGAATATATTTCTGCCTAAAAGTTACCGCGATTAATTTTAAATGCTTTAACATATTACCTTGAACTTTGGTGTAGGAAGTGTAATTAATCAAAAAAAAAAGTAATTTTACTGCACCCTGAGGTACATTCCCCCACTGGATAGTGAGGGTTTAATTTTTTATCAGGGTATTTCGGTTATTATAAATCTTAATGAATGTTAAAAAAGTCAAATATCTTTATTCTTGACACAAAATATTTCTTTTTTGAGAGTATAGCGTTGTAGGGAGGGGATCAAGGAGAGTATAATAAAAAACATCGTGGTTCATAGGATGTTCCGGGATTCATAGCAAGAAGTTCAATTTTTCTAATTATTTTAATTTCTTGACAAATTGTATTACTGTATTTATTAGGGACGTCCAAAATTTTAACCTTGTTTAGGCCTCGAAATCTTTAAAGCTGACCTTTACTATCAAGATTGCATAAAGAGAACTAAAAAAGAAACAAAAATTATAAGGAAATAATACCGACTTCAAAAAAAGTACTTAAAATCCGAAAATAATATTTTATTCAATCTTGAAAATTTTACCTTAGTAAGTCGGTATCAATAAACTAATAAAGACATTATACCAGTGGTATAATGTGGACCTCAAAAAGTCAAATTTCCAAGATGAAATACGATATTATTTTTCATGTTTTAGTGCTTTTTTTAAGCCGATTTTAAAAATATAAGGTTATGTCGGTTCATATCGAAAACTTGGGAACAAATCACAAATTGAAAAATTTGTCATTTAACATTAATTAATTAACACTCTGTATAAATGCGTTTTAAGCTTAGGTAAGCTTTATGGTTAAAATCGTTAATACGCAATGAAATTTGCAACTTGTAAATTTTCACTTAAAAAATTTTTTAAGTGAAAGTAATAGAAAGCGTCTCGGCAAAAAATTGTTTGTAACTTTTTTGTTCAATGATATAACCAAAAAAGGTGTCCACAGGATGATAAATAAGATGTTAATGCTCATAATGGTGGTATGCGAGTTGAGTCGGATAAATTACAGACTGAGTAGGTAAAATTGATCAAAATTGATAAATCCTGCTTTTTAATTAATTGATGTAGTATAGAAATATAAAAATTTTAAAGATACTTCCGACAGTTTTAGTGTATTATTGTTTACTTTATTATTCAAGTGGATTATTGGAATGAGTTATTGATAATCGATTTAACAAGAAATTGTGTACCCTACCAATTTTCTATTCCTCTGTATATGAAGTTTCAGTTCTTATATGTCTGTCTGCTACGCAGCTAATGTTTTTAAACGGATGGATTATTTTAAAAGTACACTGCAACATTTATTATTAAAAAAAAAAGAAACATTGTTCCTGGACGTTTAAAATTACGTGATTAGGATAATTTGTACCGTATATACCTTTAGAAAGGAACATTAGTACATATTTTAATGATGATTAATATACAAAAAAAACATTAGATGCAAATGAGTAAAAATATTTTCGAGAATATTTAGTATATGGTTTTATTTAAACAATACTTTTAGGGTCATAATATACGAATTTTAAATGAATTCAGCTAATTTGGCTCTCAACAAAAAGATATGTATTTTGAAAAATTATATTAACTAAAGTTAAAAAAAACAAAAAAACACGTTTGGAAAAATTGTTCAGAGCTCCTTAAAACATAAATAAAAATTTCTAAATGTTTATTGGGTTTTATGGTACAGAGGGTTGAAATATGCGTACAAGATCCTTAAGATCGCATGATTTTTAACTAAATTTAAAATATTATGCATATCCTGTATATTTTCTGTGTACTGCGTAGACCCTACAGACTATAAAAAAAAATAATATTTATGGGGTATCTAGTAAGAAAACTTTACATCAAACAGCTAATAAAAAGTTACAGTTTAATATGTAAGAAAAATCTATTTTTTTCAAAAAAAAAATTTAAAATTTAAAAACATTTTGAATTGTTTTTTTATTTTTCCCTAAGGATTAAGCTGATCTCTCTATTGGAACTCAAAACTCGTTTTTGTAAATTTTCGAACAAAATATTGGAAAATTTGCAGATTGTTGTTTAACACTCTTATCAACAACTTTTAGCTTAAGTAAATTTCACGCTTAAAATTGGTACTATGCAATAAAATTTGTAAGTCACAGCTGAAAATCGCATCTCAATATCCCCTGTTGTTTTAAAAATATTCGAATTTAAATTTTACCTAAAAAATATCTTGTCCCATTTGCTTGGTTCAGCAGTTTAGTTCGAACGGCACGAACAGGTCTCGTTTGTGCACTACTCAGTGGCGTGCCCAGGGGAAGGAAGAGGGCACTTACATTTTTGAAACCAAAAGTTTTAACGTAAAAAAAATTAAATAATTGTATATTTTGATAAGTAATTATATTCGATTCGTCCATTCATATGAATTAACGAATGGGCGACTCAACGAATGAAAGAATATTTCATCCACACTATTCATCAATTTTTATTTAATACGTTCACATGAATTTCATATGTCGTAAATGTTTGAAAATACATAAAAAAACGAAAAGATTTGATTCGGACGAATGGTTCGCCGAGCTCAAAGCCTACTTGATTACCCGCCCAGAAGACGGAAACGCCGCGCAACGAAACAAAAGGATGAACCTTCTCACTATGCGGATGAATGAACGAATGAACGGACTTTAAATAAAAATGATGAATAGGGTGGATGAAATATTCGTCCATTCGTTGATTCTCTCATTCGTTCATTCATATGTATGGGCAGATCGAATGAACGAATCGAACCGACAAATCGAATCGAATAGAGAGTAGTGGGTTTTAATTGCGATGTTCGATATTGAATGAAAAATTGACGCACCTATAGACATAACAGACATAATAAAGAGATAGAACGCAATTATACAGTGTCAAAATTATTACTTGTTTGGTTTATTGTCGTTTGGCCTTTTTAGTTGTTCCGAATATTTTATTAGCTATGTACCGGGTGATCTTTTATATTTTGCACCTCCCCATATCACTATTATTTATGAAGATAGAAAAAAACTTTAAATACAGAAGTTTTAGGGTTTTTACAGAATTTTTATAATATGATATCATAAAAAACAATTGAGAATAAAAAATTATACCTATTTACCAAAATGTTGTTTTTTCTTATAGAACACCCGTATTTATTTTAAAAGAAAATTTTATGCCGTATATTAATTTTTATTTTAAAAGAAAATTTTATGTAGATTTCATATATGTATGGTTTATACAGTTTATTTGAAGACTTAGGTCAATAATTGCAAAAGTAAAAAAATATCTAGTAGGCTTAAGTAGACAAAAACGACTTAACTGATATATTGGTTTATACTCACAGTTATCAATATACTAGCAAGATTAGCTCCTAATTCTAAAGCAGCGGATTTGGACATACTTTTATATTTTTAAGGTAACTATTTAAAAAATCGTTGTAGCTAATTAGTCACAGTTCTAAAACTTTTAGAAACTCCATTTAACTCCATACGAGAGGCTATGCGAGACTTAGACAAATCCTACTGCAAAATACATAAAACGTTAAAACAGATGATATGTATCGATATAAATACCATTGACATCAACCCTTAAATGAAAATGACAAAGCAAGGAGACTTGAAGAACTTTTTGTAGAGAAATGACGGAGAGGCTAGATGAAGACCTAAATTTGTTTTCAAAAATTGTATGGACCGATGATTATGCACCTCAGGGTCAACAGGAAAAATTTGCATTTTTGAGCCGATGCGAATCTTCACAATATTTCGGAAATTAAAAGATCTGGAAAGGGTTCTTTATCTGTCTGGTGCGGCATACTAGGAAACAAGATTATTATATTTTTCCAAAACCACCTTACACGCACATCTTATATGGAACTTCTGCACCAAGTTGAAACTCAATAATTTGGCAACAAGATGGTGCTCCCCGCACAATGTTGCTATAGTAACTGAGTACCTTATTACGAATTATCAATTTTGGACAGGTAGATGTGGACCTATGTTATGGCCTCCGAATAGCCCTGATTTTACGTCCTTGGATACCTGCCTTTGGGGAACTTTCAAAAATAAAATCTATTTTAAATCCAGCGAAAACATAATGCAAATACAAGAACGGATATCCTACGAGATGAATAAAATAAATAATGAAAATCCAGAGTGATTGAAAAAATAAAAATAGGATATCAAAAGTGTATAGAGTCAAATGGAGGACATTACGAACTCTAGATCATATAACTATATTTTTCTCACTACATCATGCGTTATTTTAGTCGAACCTCTTAATTCTAAATATAATGTTATAAAACTGATTTATTTGTATTATTTTTGAACAAAAGCTAATTATAAGCCTAGTAAATATTTTTTTATTTTTGCAATTATTGACCTAATTTTTTAAAATAACCTTATAAACCATACATATATGAAATCGGCATAAAATTTTCTTTTAAAATAAAAATTAATATATAGGGTATTTTTTTGTGCTCAATTTTTTTTCCTAATATCATATTACAAAAATTCTGGAAAAACCCTAAAACTTTTGTATTTCAAGTTTTTTGCTACCTGGTGGGTGCAAAATATAAGAGATCACCCGGTACAATTATTTTTAACAAATAATTATTCAAAAAATTTGTTTTTTATTTCCATATAATGTCATTGCTTAAAAGCCGACAACACCGCCTCGGGCTTTTGAATCGTAGTATGCACGAATTTACAAAATTGTAGTAAAATTGTAAACCGAACAAGATGATATTTCTTTGAGCAGAAGCATTGCTTTTGGTCGTTTTTTGATAATTTTTTTGTGCGAATTCTTGGGTATTATGGTGCGAAGTGTGCAAAAATTTGACTATTTACTCCTAACGTTTCTTTTCGTGGGTAAGTGAAAATGATATGTTTTTCTATATTAATTGGCGTCCTCAGTCCTACCTAGATTCGTCCTAATATTTATTCATTTGTAAGTACGATTGATTATTTTAAGGGTTAATAGGACATGTAATTGATATTTTATCGTTCTTTAGGATGCGAAATAATATACTTACATCCCTAACCTACATAGGAATTCAGAGGTTCCGAGGCAAAATCAATGTACGTAGATTCAAAGCACACGTATATTGCATATACGAGTATACCTTTATCTCTTTAAACATATTTAACATAAAAAGTATTATTTTCAATGTTTCTAATTGTTTTCTTAAAAAGATCATAAACATTATGTATGAATAATAAATAAATCTTTATTTTATGAGGAACTTCAGTGGATTCTGTAGAAATATTTAGAATATTTTTCAGTTGCTTAGAGCATGCTTCTGGAGAACTTATAAAATATGGGCATAAGTCCTGCTAATTTACAAGGAGCCTTTCAATACATGGTCCCATCGAAAGCCATCGAGTGACTACAGGACGTAGTAGCTCTTTACATGTACTTTCAACAAAGTTGCAAGAGTCTTGCAGTTCTTCCCGCCTTTTTGCCGACTGAGAAAATGAAGCGTATATTTTTAAGACCAGGTTTTCTATATCTAAATCTAAATTAACTAACTAAAATATTAGGATTTGCGCCTTAAAGATTCGTAAATAAAGAAAGATTTTTGCCGAAATTTGCATTTCTATTATCGGCATTTAATGAAGAAACTTTCCAGAACGATAAACCTAACTGCCCTAGTGACTTAAGAAGTCACTTCACAGCTTCAAACATTCTATTGGCCGACTCATCAGGATTTTCATAGAAATCAATAATTTTATTTGTAAGTTCTTCATGTAGGGAAAAATATTGAAGGCAAATTTGAAATAATTTTCTATTTTTTTATTAGATGCATCTATGTGAATCGAAAAAAAAAATATCTTTTAAATAGCTTAGAACACTTTCCATCGAAAGTGGACCAAGCATGTGCGTAACATATGCTTCCGATTTAGTTCTCCCACATGACAGTTTTTGTGCAATTTTGGGTAAAATATTTTAAAATTTTTTAGAAATTAATTTAATTTGGCAGTCAGTTGAATTATACGATAAATTGTGTTTAACTGCATGAAAAACCTGAACAAGCACAGAGCATATGACTAATTGTTCTTCCGTTGTGTCTTTTTTGACAAAAAAGGTCTCTAAAACCTTAGATGATTTGGCACTCTGACTACGTTTTTTATGGCCGTGACTATTCATATGTTGCTTAATGGATGCATCTCCCATAGCACCAATTGAAAAATAATTATTGCATGATGTACATCGTGCTTCACTCCCATGTTTTCCTTCCTTGAGCCAAGCAGAATATTCAGCCATTTCTAGCCATGCTTTATTAAATATACTTCTTTTTTTCTTGGAAGGAGTACAGGTTGGTGTAGATGGCTGTGGTTCTGAGCCATCACCAGGGACGTCTTTATCATTATTCATGTTGATAAGTAAATTATGATGACCTGTAAAATAAATAGAATATATGGAATGACGATACAAACAAATACAGGGGTGTTTCAGATATTTTGTGGAATAACTTTAAAGACTAAAATATTACACTTTGTGAACCAAAAAACTTTCGGATAACATTATTTAATAATATTACTCAAAAATGATTTCAAAAATATTTAAAATATATCCCTAATACCTGGATAACTATATTATGTAACAAAAAACTGAAACATCCTGTAAATACAGCATAGAGCATACAGCCTATAGAATTAAATTTTATCAAGTCCACAATGACAATGAGGAAACTTTATTTTTGTATGTACTGTACTATAGACCCGAGTTTTTAGAATACCTTGAATACATTAATACAAAAATATTGTAATATTTGAGGGGAGGTTTTACCCACTGGGAATTTCACTTTTAAAAATCCCTTCTTATTGAACCTTTACACCCTACAATGTACAATCAATTTCTATGCCAAAACTCAGCTTTTTACGTCAAGCGGTTTGAGCAGAATCATGACTAATTAGTGAACCGATTTTTTGAAAGACCCTTTATACATTTTTCAAAAGTCTTAAAATATGTAAATAATGAAATAAAATAACATGTTCAAGCGTTTTCCTGCAAAACTATTTTTAAATAAACAAATATTGTCATATTTAAGGGTCGGTTTGACCCCCTTGGAATTTGAATTTTGAAAAAATCCCTTCTTATCGAAACTGTACACCCTATTATCAACCCGTATGCCATAATTCAGTCTTTTAAGTCAAGCGGTTTGCGCAGGATCGTGATTAATGGATCAGTGAGTTTATCAAGGATATTGTATATTAGTATAGATATTTACTTACCTTTAAAGAATGGTAGAAAAGACACACAGAAAAATATTTTATCTGACTGATATTCAACAAAAAATAATTAATATAATGAGCACACACTTAGCAGCAGTACACTGTACAAAAACGCAGTAACTATTGAATCTGGCGAACAAAATAAGACAACAGGGGAAAATCGGGGAATTACCGACATTTTCAAATGTTGCCAACTGTTAGATTTTATAGTACATTATATAACCGTATATTAAAAATAAGTATTTCATTAATAGATTGTAATGGATTTATTTTAATTTTAAAGATTTTTGGATTTTAAAGTACATTTATAGTCCTTTAACACCCTTTAAAAAGTCAAACGACTTAATTTTCAAGTAAAGGACAGTCCTTTCAAAATAAAGGACTGTTGGTAACCCTAGTTGTGACTGCTCAGATGTGACTTTATGCTTGACTATTTTCTTCACGTATATTTTCATTGTGGTCTTTCGTTCAATATAAGGCAATTTTAAGTCCACCATGCAATAGTAATGTGGCATGATCGACATTTTCTAAGGATATTTATTGAATACCGCGCGAGTAATTCATAAATAACTCTTAAAAATTATTAAAGTAAAAAATTTGAAGTAAAATTCTTATAAACGTAGTTCTCCAAGCACTTATTTGGTTTTGAGGTGCTGGGTGTTAAGATTTTTTTATAAATAATCTTAGAATCGTTTTTAGGTATTGCTTGGTTTTTAAATTCTGCTAGGCATAAGAAAGGCTTTAAAAGCAATTTGCATGAGTAAAACAATATTTTTAGCCTTTGGAAATATTGAAACGGGAAGATGATTCGATATCTTTTTTCATCCGTGAAAGCTTCTCTTTTATATAACTTTAGGGAAGGCCACTTTATGTTTCTGAATTGGTTTGGCTTTAAGGTTTAATATGTTACCTGAAATTTCCTCGTTGTGAATCTTTCCTTTTCGTACGAATAGTGAAGTATAACCCAATAGTTTCACACGTAGTCATTTAGTAACACACACACATATACAGTCTTTTCAAACATTTTGTTCCACCTTATTGGATTCGTACAATATTTTACCGGTTTTTTTTAAATCGCCATTTTGCTCCGTCATCTTGAATTTTTACCAGTATATTCCTATATTTGAATAAGACAATTTTTTACGTGGATTTTTAAACATTTTTTGGTTGCATTTTGTATTCGTACCAGAATTTTACCAGTTTATCTCTACATCACTCTTAATGTTTGGATAAAATTTAAAATAAATCTAATAAGTAGTGCTGCTTATGCATGCTTATTTTTTAACTGTTTCTTTAGACGGTCCATCTTAGATTCATACCAAAATGATAGCAGCTCATTTTTATGTGACTCTTCAATTTTGTGCCAAATTTGAAGTAACTTGTATAATTAGTTTTTTAGTGAATTTTTTTTGGGCGCCATTTTTTTTCGCCATATTCGATATTTACCAAAAAATTACATGGATCATCCCCATAAAACCTCTAACTTTTGATCAAAATTTGAAGCCAATTGGTAAGTAGTTTTTTAGCTATGCCCCAAATTAACACACAGAGAGACCGACGGATTTGATAAAACAAGTTCTTGGGCATCTAGAAAAGCTAAAACTTGAAGCTATGTATAACCTTGGAGGGGGATTTTTTTCAAGATTACAAAAAACGTATTCGGTCGCTATCTTGAATTCGTACTACAATTTTACCAGTTGATCATCTTGTACCAAATTGTTACCATTTATTTATGTTATGAAACCCGAGAACTTTTACCAAGTTGAAAGTTCGATAGGAAATATAAAGGGGATTCAAATCTGAGTAGGATACCTATATCTCAAATGCGGGGAAAGCTCTTAAATTTCAGAAAAACTAAGTCCTTACATTTTTTACACATTTCACTCATTTTCTCGAAAACAGTAAATATAAGCGAGAATAGTTTATGAGGCTTTAAAGTCTCCCCGAGAAATTGAAAAACCACGTCACCAGAACTACGCTTCGGCATATGCAGAGCGGCCCATTTAGAAATAATAATGTTTTTTTTTCGTGTTTTCCACTGGTGTTCTACGTTTGGCCCTGTAGCATCTGAACGGCTGATTCATTCAATCGAAGAAACGTCTATGTTATCTCTAGAGATAAGGCATGAAATTCAGTTCGATCGGGGTTAAGGCTGAATTTTGAGAAATTTTACTTCTCTCGTAAAAGAGAAGTATTGTAATCCTGTAAAAATCATTCTCCCAGGTTTTTACAAATTACGTTTTAGGGTCTGTCTATACGAGGCATAGCTCAAAAAATACTAATCCGATTGACTTTAAATTTTGGTCAGAAATCAAGGGTCATAAGGGGATGAAATGGTTACGTTTTGGTAAAAATTCAATAAGGAGAAACAAAATAATGACCTGTGAAATGTAAAAATCATCTGGTAAAATTGTGGTACGAATCCAAGATGACGAAACAAAATGACGGCTTAGTGAAATTAAAAAAAAAATGCTAAAAAACTACTGATCCAATTTACCTGAAATTTTGCACAAAAATCAAGCATTTAGATACGAATCCAAGATGGCGAAACAAATGCATCCCCATGGGATAAATAGTTTTTGAGCAATGCCGCGTACAGACAGACTGACGAAATTGGGCAAACAGGTTATTTGGCATCTAGTGACCCTAAAACGTGAAGATATGAAAAACAACAACAAAAAACAATTTTGTTAATAAGCGTAATTTATACATCTTGTATAATAGGAAAAATAAAGTATACTATAAATTGCTTAGTAATTATTTACTGCGCAATAATGCTGGTAAATAAAAAAGTACCAGAGGTATCTCTCATATCTCGTTTCGTACAACAATAACTAAATACTACATATTTAATGGATATTTAAAGTTTTAAACGACAATGCAACTAAGATAAGATAATATTGAACTTATACGATGAGGTTTAAAACTATATATACTTAATATAGGATCTTCATATCAGTTTTTACCATGACTTCGAACGTTTTCATAAGCAAAAGTCTTTTAACAAAATCTCTAAGTAATCTTTTACAGCGAAACATTCTATCTAACTTCAACTATTCGGTGGAGCAATGTAGTGAGAATAAAAAATTGTTTGTTTTAAAATGTACGTCAGATCTAGAAAATTTTTATCAGGAATATTTCTTGATATCTTTTGAAAATGTTGAACAATTGAAAAAAATGCAGAAAAAATATTCAGAACTTTTAGGAAATGTTTTTGAGTTACAAGATCAAGAGCTATGCTTATCGACTTATTATGTTTAATGAAAAAAACCAGTATGTTTTCATCATTTAATTGATCTCTTATTTATTATAAAGACACCTTTATTTTTAAAATAATTGGGAAAATTGACAAAAATTCTCCTATTAACATTTTATAGGCGCCCCACAATATCACTGTTAGTCTCTCTTTAATACACCGTTTATTCTTTTGCAGCAAAAGCAATATTAAAAATCGGCAAATTTAATACAGTATATTTAGTAACACATATTTAATGTCTTTCCAAACATTTTTATTGGATGCCATATTGGATTCCTACCAATATTTTACCAGTTTCTACCTATGCCACACTTGATTTTTAGGCATAATTTAAAATAAATTCAGTCAGTACTTTTTAACAAACTAATTTCTTTTTTGGCTTTTTCGCAACTCAATAAAATATATGATTCCAATAAGTTTAGAAATAGATATTTTAAGTTGCGAAAAAGGCAAAAAAGATATTTGTTTGAGATTGAAAAAACAAATAATCTGAATCCATGCATATAAAAAAGAAGTTTTTACATTGACACACACCGCCATTTTGTTACTTCATGTTGAATTCGTACCACTTTGTTCCTATATCACATTTAATTTTTCTGCAAAATTTAAAGTCAATTGAATAAGATCTTTTTACGTTCGTTAAAAATGAAATTACTTGGCCGCTCTTTTGTTCCGCCATCTTGAATTCGTACCACAATTTTACCAGTTTATCTCTATATCACACTTAATGCTTGCGCAAAATTTGAAATTAACTTAGTGAGTTTTTTTCAGGGCGATTTTTTAAATATTTTATGAGGCTGTTATTTTGTTTTGCTCTCTTGTATTCATACGAAAATTTTACCAGTTCATTCCTATGTAACACTTGTTTTTTTTGCAAAATTTGAGGAAACTGGATAATTAGTTTTTTACTAATAATTTTTTTAGCGTTTCACTAGGCCGTCATCTTGTTGCGGCTCATTGGATTTTTACCAAAATATTACCAGGTCATCCCCATGTGACCCTTAAATTTTGACTCAAATTGGAAGTCACCCTAATGAGTAATTTTTAAGTTACGCCGTGAACTGATAGAGAGATAGAAAATAGTCTTTGGCATCTAGTGACGCTAAAACCTGAAAATATGTAAAACCTGAGAGGGTGATTTTTTCACGATTACAAAATATTTTATTTGACCGCCATCTTAAGTTAGTACTACAGTTTTACTAGTGGATCTCTATACCACAATTAGTGATGGCACACAATTTGAAATCAGTCGATTAAGTAGTTTTTCCAGGCTGAATTCCTAAATATTTTATTAAGCCGCTATTTTGTTTCGCCCTCTTGGATTCGTACTAAAATTTTACCATTTGATTTTTACATGATACTTTATTAGTTCCCTCGTAAAATGGAAGTATTGTAATTGTGAAAAAAATCACTCTCCGAGATTTTTTCAGATCTTCACGTTTCAGGGTCCCTAGATGACGAAAAACATGTTTCTCAATTCCATCGGTCTGTCTGTCTGTCTGTCCGTTGTCCGTCTGTCTGTCTGTCTGTCTATCTGTCTGTCTGTTCGCGGCGTAGCTAAACAACTACTTATCCGATTGACTTTTGACTGGTCAAAAATTGAAGGTCATATGGGGATGACCTGGTAACATTTTGATAAAAATCCAATATGGCGAAACAAATTGGCAGCTTAGTGTAATGTAAAAAAAATTCTTATGAAAAAACTGCTTATCCAATTTATTTTAAATTGTGCTTAAACATCAAGTATTATGTTGTAATCAACTGGTAAAATTTTGGTACGAAACTAAGATGGCGGAACAAAATGGCGGTGTAATAAAATATTTAAAAATTCAGCTTGAAAAAACTACTTAATGGATTGATTTCAAATTGTGTGCCATAACTAATTATGGTATAGGGCTCAACGAGTAAAACTGTGTTACTAATTCAAGATGACGGAACAAGATTGCGGCCAAATAAAATGTTTGTAATCGTGAGGAAAATCACCCACCTTGGACCAAAAATTAAGGATCATGATGGCCTGACAATATTTTGGTAAAATCCAATATGGCGAAACAATGTTAAAAAACGTTTTTTAGTGGTGTATTATTTGGGGTTAAGATCCAGTAAAAAAAAGTGGTTTTTTGAATTGTCGACGTTTCGCATATATACGTAGATCTCATATCCTGCATGAAACCCATATTATCAGTACTTTTACTCCGTTGTTGCGCATATATTACCCAGATATTAAATTTCTAAATGATTTTCATTAACAATCTTTTTATTGTTATGTTAGTGGCGTATTATTTGGGGTTAGGATCCAGTAAAAAAAAACAAAAAACTATTTTTAAATAGTCGACGTTTTGCAACAACAATGTCCAGCATGAAACCCATATTATCAGTCTTTACCTACTTCCTAAGTCCGCAGATATCCCAGATATTAAGTTTCTGAATGGTTTACATTAACGATCCTCTTGTTGTTCGAGTGGTGTATCTGCGGACTAACGGAGTAGGTAAAGACTCATAATATGGGTTTCAATTTAAGATGGCTAAACAAAATGACGGCCAAATAAAATTTTTAAAAAATCAACGCAAAAAATCTTGTTCAATTGATTTTAAATTTTGCAGAAAAAATTAAATGTGAATATGGGATACTTGAATTTATTTTAAATTATGCCCAAAAGTCAAGTGTGGCATAGGTAGAAAGGAAATGGTAAACATATCGGTAGTAATCCAATATAATGGAACTAAATGCGGCCTAATAAAAATGAAGAGACATTATATGTAACACATATTTACCGTGACTATGGACTGAACTAATTTGGATCACACTTAACTCTTTCCAATAAAACTAATAATTTATAACGAGGGAAGTTCTGGGTAAAGGAATTTACCGATTTTTTTTCTACATAATTTGAGATAAATTGGATAAGTAGTTTTTTAGTAATATTTTTTTTAATATTTCACTAGGACGCCATTTTGTTTTGCTATATTGGATTTTTACCAATATGTTACCAGGTCATCCTCATATGACCCTTAATTTTTAAAAGCTTTTTTTTTACTTCCCCCGAAAAATCACTCTCCGAGATTTTTTTCAAATCTTCACTTTCAGGGTCCCTAGATGATGAAAAACATGTTTTCTCAATTCCGTCGGTCTGTCTGTCTGTTCGCGGCGTAGCTAAAGAACTACTTATCCGATTCACTTCAAATTTTGGTCAAAAATGAAAGGTCATATGGGGATGACCTGGTAACATTTTGGTAAAAATCCAATATGGCGAAACAAAATGGCGGCCTAATGAAATGTTAGAAAAATTATTATTAAAAAACTACTCTTCCAATTTATCAAATTTTGCAAAAACATTAAGCATTATGTAGAAATCAAGTGGTAACATTTTGGTACGAATCCAAGATAGCGGAACAAAATGACGGCATAATAAAATATTTATATATTCAGCCTGAAAAAACTGCTTAATGGTTTGATTTCAAATTGTGTGCCATAACTAATTGTGGTATAGGGATCAAGTAGAAAAATATATAGTGGTACTAATTCAATATGGTCAAACAAAATGTGGCCAAATAAAATGTTTGTAATACGTGAAAAAATCACCCTCAGGTTTTAAACATCTTTAAGTTTTAGCGTCGCTAGATGCCAAAAAATATGTTTTATCAATTCCGTTGGTCGGTCTGTCTGTCTGTCAGTTCGCGGCATAGTTTAAAGACTACTTACCCGGTTTACTTTAAATTTTGGTCAAAAATGAAGGGACATATGGGGATGACCTGGTAACATTTTGGTAAAAATGCAGTATGCGAAACAAAATGGCAGCCTAGTGAAGTCTTAAAAAAATATTATTAAAAAACTACTCATCCAATGTATCTCAAATTTTGCAAAAAACATCAAGTATTATATTGGAATCAACTGGTAATATTTTGGTACGAATCCAACATGGCGGAACAAAATGGCGGTTTAATGAAGAATTTAAAAGCTCACCCTGAAAAACTGCTTAATGGTTTGAGTTCAAATTGTGTGTCATAACTAATTGTGGTATAGGGATCAACTAGTCAAATTCTGGTACTAATTCAAGGTGGCCGAACAAAATCACGGCCAAATAAAAAGTATGTAATCGTGAAAAATTCACCCTCTCAGGTTTTACACGTCTTTACATTTTAGCGTCCCTAGATGTCAAGAAAATCAAGTCCGTCTGTCGGTATGGCTGTCTTTTTGCGACATAGCTTAAAGACTCCTTCCCCTATTGATTCAAAATTTTATCAAACATTAAGGGCCGTATGATTATGACCTGGTAATATTTTGGTAACAATCCAAAATGGCGAAACAAAATGGCGGCGTAGTGAAATGTTAAAAAAATTAATATGAAAAACTCCTTTTTTTTTAAATTGCCGACGTTTCGCAACTTTATTGTTGCATCCTCAGGACACATACATTTTAGATCCTGCAAGATACCCATATTATCAGTAAAAGAAAACAAAAGTTTCTTTTTAATTATCGTTTCGCCAACTTTATTGTTGCATCCTCAGGACACATACATTTTATATCCTGTAGGATACCTATATTATCAGCCTGTACCTACTTCGTTGGTTCGCAGATGTTAAATGCATTTCGTTATCGATCTTGTTGTTAGGATGGTGTATTATTTGGGGTTAGGAAATATCTGCGGATCAATGGAGTAGGTAAAGACTAATATGGGTTTCATGCAGGATATAAAATCTGTGGCCTGAGGATGCAACAGTAAATTGGCGAAACCTCGGCTATTTAAAAAGGGGTCTTTTTTTTTACGGGATTCCAACCCACCACTCTAACATAACAACAAGAGGATCGATAATGAAAACCATTCAGAAACGTAATAACTGGGATATCTGCGGACCAACGGAGTAGGTAAAGACTGATAATATGAATTTCAATTTAAAATGACGGTCAAATATTTTTTTTTAAATTAACACAAAAAAAACTTGTTCAATTGATTGTAAATTTAAATTTAAAAATTAAATGTCAATATGGGATACTTATTGAACTTATTTTAAATTATGCCTGAAAGTCAAGTGTGGCATAGGTAGAAAGGAAATGGTAAACATATTGACAGGAATATAATACGATGGAACAAAATGGCGCCCAATACAAATGCAGAGGCAGTATATGTACTAAACTAACTTTGATCACACTTTACTCTTGCCAATAAAAGTAATAATTCATAACGAGGGAAGGTCCGGGTAAAGAAATTTACAGATTTTTTGGCTTCTACTGACGTTAAAACCTGAAAATATGTAAAACTTGAGGGGTGATTTTTTTCACGATTACAAAATATTTTATTTCGACGCCATTTTGAATTAGTACCACAGTTTTACTAGTTGATCTCTATACTACCGTTAGTTGTGGCACGCAATTTGAAATCAGACCATTAAGTAGTTTTTTCAGGCTGACTTTTTAAATATTTTATTAAGCCTCGACTTTGTTCCGCCATCTTGGATTCGTACCAAAATTTCACCAGCTGATTTCTACAGAATACTTGATTTTTGTGCAAAATTTGAGGTAAATTGTGGTGTAACAAGTTTTTTAGTACCGTAAACTTGGGTGGCTTTGGCCAGCAATGGTGGCTTTGGCCGTTTTTCAAAATTTATTATTATAATGTAGATGTGCATTAAAACATAAAATATTTGCAAGTTCATTTCTTTTTATGATTCTGTACACTTTAGTAAATATAAAGGTTAGTCATATTTGCAAAATAACTTTTCTACTTTTTAGTTACAGCGTATAAAAAAACGCTCTTGAAAATACTAATTTTACTATCCTTAAAAACTTTATTCATATCGAGTTACCTGGTGTCACCTATGAGGTCGCGCTCAAAACATGACATTAACGAACATTAAGGAATCTTGTAACCTAATAGCTGCAATAATTTAGTTATCAGTACCTACGATAGAGGATGGCCAAAGTCGCCCAATACCTTTTTGACAGATTGGTGCCTGACTTTGGCCACTGCAGATATCTGTAAAATCGATTTATTTTTTAACGTTCTGTCATATCTGTCGTTTTTTAGTTTCTTGGGCTGATATAAAAAAGTTGCAGGGATCAGAAATTACGTGAATTATAGCAAGGCGAATTTAGAGGAGGCTGTTCGACTGATTAACGAAGGAGCAATATCTCAAAGAAGAGCTTCCGAAAGGTACAAAATACCACGTGCTACACTACAGAACAAGATCAAAGGTTTACATAAAAAAACTGCTGGTAGGCAGACGGTTTTATCCATGGAGGAAGAAAATAAAATTGAGGCACACATTATATTAACATCTACATATGGTTTCCCTGTTGATGCACTAGATTTGAAAAGAATCGTCAAAGGTTATTTGGATTGAAAGGGTGTAGTTACGAGACAATTTCAAGATAATCTTCCAGGACGTGAATTGGTGAGGCTTTCTTTAAAAAGGCACCCAACTCTGTCACAAAGGTTTGCTGCAAATATAAAAACCGTTAGAGCTGCTATTTCTCCTGAAATAATAAATTCGTATTTTGATAACTTAGAAAAAGAATTGCACGGAATTCCACCACAAAATATATGGAATTATGATGAGACAAATTTGTCAGATGACCCCGGTAACAAAAAAGTCATCACCAAACGGGGTTGCAAATACCCAGAAAGAATATTAAATTGGTCTAAACAATCTACCAGTGTAATGTTTTATGGAAATGCATGTGGTGAAGTTTTACCCCCATACGTAGTGTATAAGGCTACAAATTTGTATGATACTTGGATGGAAGGTGGACCTGCTGGGACTCGTTACAACCGTACAAAAAGTGGATGGTTTGAGGGCGCTATATTCGAGGACTGGTTAGAATTTTTACTTTTACCTGCTTTGAGACGCTTAGAAGGAACCAAAATTATGATTGGGGATAATCTTGCATCGCATTTAAGCGCGCATGTTTTGGATCTTTGTTCTCAGCATGACATAAAGTTTATTTGCTTACCACCGAACACGACACATCTTACGCAGCCACTAGATATTGCGTACTTTCGGCCATTAAAAATAAAATGGCGACAACTTATCACCAATTACAAACTGACTGGAGCAAATAATACCGTACCTAAATCCCATTTTCCTCGACTTCTGAAGTCACTAACAGAACATTTATTAGAATCTGGACAAAACAATCTAAAAAGTGGATTCGAAAAAGCAGGAATTTTCTAAACAGGGCCAAAGTTTTAGATCGAATACCAACCAACAATAATCTCGATCCCACTATACAACTTAACGTCAGTGCTTCCGTGATTGATCTTTTAGAAGAGAGAAGGTTTTCAAATTATGGAGACAAAACATCAAGGAAAAAAAAATTAACGTGAAGGCAGGGATGGGTATTTGAACCATAGACATTCACAGAGACCCAGAAGCTGGCCCTAGTGGAATTCAAGAAAAAAACTTCTAAAAGAAGAGAAAAGAGAGGATTTCCAGCGACTCTGAATCTTCATTGGACATTTCTATCCACTCTGAAGAAAATGACGATCCAAACCGTTCCGATGAAAGTGATTTCGAAACGAAAGATAGTCATGGTGAAGACCAAGCAATTAAAATTGGCAAATTCGTTCTGTTTTTTTATGAAAAAAGAATATATCCTGGTCAAGTTTTGGAAATAAATGTAGAGACAAACGAATATAAAATAATCTCTCACCTCAAGTGGAATCTCTCAGTGGAAATGGCCAACAAAGGATGATTTTCTCTGGTATGGAGAAGATGACATTTTGCAGGTGATTAACACACCGACCCCATCTCAAAGAGGCTTTTTCAAAATCCCAGAAATTGAAAAATATGTTTAATATTTTGTTCATCTGTAACACCATGTTTAATTCATAATTATTTTATTCTCTTTGTATCACACACGACTGTAGTTTATTTTTTGCGAATAAATTTGCGCTATGTTTTGATTTGTTAAATAAAATAAGTTTTTTTAATATATTTTAGTTGTTTTTTTATGCAAAATATACAAAACTAAAAAGAAATATTTTTTTGGTGGCCAAAGTCATTCATATAACTGTTTGTCTTTGTAGTTTCATGGTAATATATAGTCTGGCCAAAGTGACCCGACTTAGCCTTCTGACTTTGGCCACCAACATTTTTTTAAAAAACATATATTTCGTAAGCCTGGAACTAACTGTTACTCTAAGCATTAAAAGTGTTATTATAGACCTGTAAAATAAGACCAAGAGCTAGAAAATATGTTGACCCCGATGTTAGTTACAAGCGTTCAAAGTTGAAAAGTGGACCAAAGTCACCCAAATTTACGGTAATATTTTTTTAACATTTCACTAGGTGGCCATTTTGTTTACCATATTGGATTTTTACCAAAATGTTATCAGGTCATCCCTATATGATTCTTAATTTTTGATCAAAATTTGTCAAGTCAATCGGGTAAGTAGTTTTTTAGCTTTGTTGCGAACAGACAGACCGACAGGCCGACAGATAGATAGATAGAATGACGGAATTGGAAAAACATGTTTTTCTGTATCTAGAGACAGTGAAACGTACAGATATTGGTAATTTTTTCACGATATGATACTTCTTTTGTACGAGGGAAGTAATAAGATAAACTAAAATTTATCTAAATTTTATAGCACAGTGGAAGAGCTCATTAATATAGCTTCAATAAAAATACACATTTGCCAGATAATGAAGTCTTGGAAATTTAAGTTTAGATGCAGCGAGTCCCAGTTTTCGTAAATCCACTCTCATATCTCTGTTAGTACAGAGCCGGTTTACTTCAAATTTGGTGGGAAGATGGACAGGTAGGAACTAAAAAATATAGTAATGTAAAAAATATATTTTACATTAGCGTGTAGTTATATGAGAGGGAGGGGATGTGGTCGATTTTGCGGAAAAGCATGTAACCCCCACACCCCAAATATTTTTTTAATATCTCAAATACTACTACTTACTAATAATCATAATTCAAAAACGAGTTTGCTTAAAAACAATAATATTAATATTTTTTCCTTACAATTGTTTTATCTAGCGAAGGATTTGAGGAAAATAGTGATTTTTTCAGTTGCGATTTTAGAATAAATGTTAGAACTTTTCATAAACCTGCTCTCGTCTCTATCGTTAATAAATGCGATTTTGAAAGATTGATATCCAACTTTTTCCTTTTTAATATAAAAAATTGTTTGTATTATTAGCGTGTTTTTTTTTTAATTTTTAATAAATCACAAAAACTGTGAGGCACGATTAAGTGGCTATCGCATTTTTTAAGTAAGTAATAGCTGAAAAATATTAAATTAAAAAAAATACCTGTTTTCGTTTAAGTATTACTGGTAAAAAATCCAAAAATTAAAGTGATGTTATTTGCTTGTGCAATTGCGATGCCTGAAAATATTGTATGATTGATGATATTTATTTCCCTCGTAAAAGAAAATTATTGTAATCTCGAAAAAATCACCCTCCAAAGTTTTTCAGACTTTTACGTTTTTGGGTCCCTAGATGCCGAAAAACATGTTTTCTCAATTCCTTCAGTCTATCTGGCGGCCCATGGGTCTGTCTGTCTGCGGAATAGCAAAAACCCTACTTACCCCACTGACTTCAAATTTTTGTCAATAATTAAGGGTCATATGAGGATGAACAAAATGGAGGCCTAGTAAAATGTTAAGAAAAATATTATTAAAATCTACTTATACAATTTATCTCAAATTTTGCGCAAAAATCGGGTATGATATAGGAATCAACTGGTGAAAGTTTGGTACGAATTCAAGATGTCGGAACAAAATGGCGGCTTAATAAAATATTTAAAAATTCAGCCTTAGAAAACTACTTAAGGACTTTTTTCAAATTATATGCTAGAACTAACTGTGGTATAGACATGAACTAGTAAAAGTGTGGTACTAATCCAAGATGGCGAAACAAAATGGCGGCCAAATAGAATGAAATCGTGAAAAAAATCAATTCCGTCGGTCCGTCTGTCGGTTTGTCTGTCTGTCGTCAATCTCCGGCATAGCTTAAAAACTACTTGTCAGATTGACTTCAAATTTTAGTCAAAAATTAAGGGTCGTATGGGGATGACCTGGTAATATTTTGGTAAAAATCCATTATGCCAATGCAAGATGGCGGCTTAGTGAAATGTTAGGAGATTATTACTGACAAAACTAATATTAAATTTGCCCCAAATTTTACAGACAAATCAAGTGTTACATAGGAATGAACTGGTAGTATTTTGGTATGAATATAGAAGAGCAAAACAAAATGGCACCCTAATAAAATATTTAAAAAATAATAAAACTTTCAATAATTTTTAATTTAATAAAATATTTAAAAAATGAGCCTGGAAAAAATACTTAATAAATTAATTAAAGTACGGAAATAAACATCTGAGCTATAACTAAACGATCAGGTAAATTTGCATAATTCCCCATTGTTGAACCTTTATTAGTTTTATTACTTGTAAATTCCGATATTTTTATTGTCTTGTTTTTGAAAGATATATATATATATATATATATATATATATATATATATATATATATATATAAATACCTCATTGTAAAACAAATTAAAACTCTAAATTCCATCCGGAGAAGACACTTTTAATTAAGCGAAATGGAACGCGTTTTCAAAATTTTAATAGAGGAAGGAGTTGTATTAAGAATTTCCAAAAATTTGTGGTAGTCCACTATATTATCGCTCCTCTATATATATATATATATATATATATATATATATATATATATATATATATATATATATATATATATATATATATATATATATATATATATATATATATATATATATATATATATATATATATATATATATATATATATATATATATATATATATTTATATATATATATATATATATATATATATATATATATATATATATATATAAATATTTAATGTTAAAAGTTAAGTGGCGGAAACGATATATGAAAGCATTCGTTGTTAGTTAAGATTATATTTTTGAAGTGATAACAATAGATAAACGTCTTCGAATCGCAGTTTTCTTTTACACCTAACCCACATTATTAAGCTCGAGCTAGTTCATTTGGCGCCCAACTAGAGGCTTAAAGAAGCTGAAAAAAAAGTGATCGGTACATTGTAATAATCAGTTATCGATGTCTTATTGGATATGATAGTATTTAGGTTATTGCCTGCCGCATATACCTAGCTGGTAAGATTCATCTATGTATTATTGCTTTTTGAAGAAGAATGAATGGAATGCATGTAGTCACGTTGAAATTTAAGCTGCCGCATGCTGAAAACTGTCCAGCAGTCCAATTGTCCATGTTTGAGAATCTCAAACAACCGTTGAACGAGTTGGGTTGAATTGTCTTAATTAGTTGTGGTGTTTCATTTAATTGTTATATCCCATGTATGTGATTTTTACTTTTTTACCTATGTGTTCGTGTTTCATATGACTATGAAAGTCAAATCCTTAAAATTGTCCTGAAGATGCAATAACAAATTACGAAACGTAGACTTTTTTGAATATTTGACTTTTCTTTTTGGACCTCTACCCCAAATTAAAAAACACGGCGAAGAATTATCGTATTGGATCGTTAAAACAAAACATAGATATTTTTAAACTCGTTTTTAAATCACCCCGGTAAGTGAACGTTTATTCGTTTTAAACGCCAGCGGTTTGCATCAACCTCGTAAAAATGGGGGCACCTGCGACGGACTGAGCTCCTTCTTGTCTTGTTAATGTTGGGTGTTATTACACTTTTTATTGTTACGTAAGCATATATAAATAATATATAATATTCCGCCTAAAGTAAATAAAAAGAAGCAAACTTCTGATATTGTTTATGATTCTGACAACAATAGTTTAAATGGGGAAAATAATGTACATGTAGTAAATAATGAGCGCGATTTAAGTAGATTAGATAATATTTTAGTGCAAATCGCCGCGGGTATTACGAATTTACAACACACGGTAGAAAGTTTAGTTTTAAATCAACCCCGAAATTATATCTAAAAAGAGTTTTCTGAGAGTATAAAAACAAAAACAAATGTTGTCAACTCGAATCCTTCAGATCGTTCGTATACTCTTAATTTTAAGGAACTGGGGGGTGGAAATGTATAATTTTTTCCAAACGGAAAGTTACACCCAAAAGCATTTTTAAAGAAAATTAATAAAAGTCTTCAAGAAGCCGGAGTTCCTGCGCAGCATAAAATGGACCTAGTATTACCGTGTTTTAAAAGTAGAGCAGTGGACTGGGGTGCCATTAAAGAAAATAGTTTTAAAACATTTCTTGATTTTGAAGATGCCTTTATGAATAGATTTTGAGGGGTTGAGAAACAGCGTGATTTGTTTTAACATTAAGTTATGGAAGGTTTGAATCGGGTAGTCGAGCAGATTATTTCTTGGATTTATTCAATCAGGCTGTTTCCTTTCTACGCTGTATCCGGATTCAAAACTAATATCTCTTCTTAGCCGACATTTTTCCATTGATATCCAAAGAGGAATTATTTCTTTAGGTTTAAAAACTTTTGATGAAGTCGATGAATACTTAAAAAACATCAATATGACTTACTCGGATAATTCTAATCCCGCAGAGGAATCTCGGGGTTCAAATAAGGAATTCACTACAAGTGGCTCTCAAAATGCTTCGGGGTATCAGCGTGGTGGTAACGGCGCTGGCGTCACGGTCCAAACTGGCGAAAGCAGGTTTCTAATGGGGATGATAAAAAAGTACGTCATATGCAAAATTTTTTTAATGAAGATTTAGATTATTTAAGCGCCTCGGAGGCAGAAATTTTGGAAGCGATAATCTCAGATTACAAACCCTTGCTAAAAGCTGCGATTTTAAAAGTATTAATAAATGAGTATTATGTAGAAATTCTAATAGACAGTGGCTGTGAAATTACAGCAGTTTCTGAAAATTTTTATAAACATATTTCTAAAACTGTAAATATTCCTATCCTGCCTGTGGAAAGCAACAACGCGTTGGATATTTGTTTTAATGTAAACTGTCTTGTGGTACCAGGCCTTAACCGTGAAGTTTTGTTTGGGTTTGACTGGTTGGGTATTTATGGAAAAATATTTCATCGGTATCTGCCGTTAAAATATGTACCAAACATAAATATACCGATAAAGTATACAAACAATCGTCAACGAAGCATATACTAGCGCTATAAATAAACAGAGACTTTGATCTGATCCCTTTATATAAGGGGTTATTTTCTGTATGTCCTGGGTGCGTAAAATCATACATACATACAATTGAAATAAATGACGACACCCGTTTCAAGTGTCAACTATCTCATTCCATTTAGGTACAGGAACGAGGTTAGATCTGAGATCAATAAAATGTTAGAATGGGGATCACCAACGAAAAAATGAACTACATATCTTCACCTTTGGTGTTATGTAAAATGAAAAAAGTTTTTATTAACCCATCCGACCCTTATTAATTACTGCTTAATTTTCGGGAAGGCATGGTAGTTAGTACTATAGATTTAACTGCTTCATATTGGCAAATTCCTATCCAAAACGATCATATGAAATATATAGGCTTTATTTTTGAAAATGAGTCCTACATTTTTAAGCGGGTATCATTTGGATTGTCTAACTCTATGGCAAGTTTAATAAGATGTTTAAACACGGTTAAAGGGGTCGAACACACAAAACACTTCCCCTATTAAAACTTTTACGGAAAAATGAAAAATGTTCCTGGAATGATGAAGAAAAAAAAGCATTTCAAGCCATTAAAGAGGGATATTTAAAGGCAACCATGGTGGTACACCCAAATTTCAAAAAAAAATTTTATGTTCAAAGTGATAATTCTGACTATGCAATAGGTGGTTGTCTCGGCAAATGACGAAAATGAAGTGTTAGCTTATACAGGTACGACACTAAAAGGAAATCAATTAACATACACAACAACGGATAATTAATGTATTTACTCTAATTTTGAGGCAAGATTTGGTTATCATAAATCGCTCTGCTATTTATTGACTTGTAAACTCAAGTATGGATTTTGCTGATACAAGAATTTAGTTTTAAAGTAATTCATTGTCCAGGGTCACAAAATATAGTGGCCGATACACTATCTCGGTGTCCGCTTAAAAGAAACCTAAATTTGGTGGTTGAATCATTTTCCAGTGTTCACATAATGGCGATCGGGTTAAGGGAATGTTACAAAGATGTTAAAAGTAATTTTAAATCGATGCGACATGATCAGCTGGAAGACCAGTGGATAAGGGAAAAAATTGAATTTCTGGAAAATTCTATTAAGCAGGCTTTGGTTTTACTGAAAAAGAATATAAGATATATAGTTGGTTTAGAGTACATGAAGGTTTATTATTTAAGGGTGGGATCACGTTAACCCGTGCTATAAATTATGTGTACTAAAGCGTCAAGTAGAAGATTTGGTTATGACACATCACATTGGTGGTGGATATTTTGGTAGATCAAAAACATTTAATTAGATGAAAGTAAAATTGTACTCCGTTACCAGTTGCTCGAGGAGAGGCTATACAACTATTAGTGTTAGTAGACTCCTTTTAAAAATTTGTCAAATTGTATCCTCTACGGCGAGCTACAGCGAAGGCAATTGTCAATAGAATAATTGGACATTATATTCCGAATGTTCAAAAACCTGTTTGTATTCTCAGTGATAATGGCACGCAGTTTACGGGGAAACATTGGATCATTAGTATGGCCCAAGAATTTCTTTAAACTTCTGTTTATTTTCCAGAAGGCAATATGATCGAGCGATATAATAAAAAAATCGGGCGGTCGTTGCGGACTTATTGTGCAGCTAAACATACAAGATGGGCGTTATTGTTAGATTTTGTTGAGACTTGTCTTAACCATGCAATTAGCGAAACAACGGGTTTCTCCCCAACGTATTTACAGTTTGGAAAAAAAGTACCCGTACCTATCGAAACTTTTATAAGATTTCCTGCCGAAGATCAGGTCGATCCGGATTTCGAAACGGCCCTTTATCTTCAGCGTACTGAAAGGTATAATTCAAGAACTAATATGGTACCTTCCAGGAAGGTGATAAAGTTCTCGTTAAGTGTCACCCTCAATCCTCGGCCAATGATAAGACAATTAAGAAGTTTTTTCTTTTTATATCCGCCCTTTTATGTTGTCAGGAAGGCTGGTCCAAATATATATATATATATATATATATATATATATATATATATATATATATATATATATATATATATATATATCGTTAAAAGGTAAGTGGCGGAAACGATATATCAAAGGGTGCCGCGAAGTTGACGTGCCGGTAGTGGAAGGGGAAAATCTTGATTAACATTCTAAGCAAGAAAGGCGCAAGACGAGAGTATCGTGGCGACGACGGGCGCAGAGGTAGATATAATCGGCCTTTAATGAAGTTTTCGCCGTTCCACCTGATGCATGATCTTCGTTGTTAGTTAAGATTATATTTTTGAAGTGATAACCATAGATAAATGTCTTCGAATCGCAGTTTTCTTTTCTTTTATACCTAACCCACATTATTGAGATCAAGCTAGTTCAAATTCCATACATGGCTTTAAAAACGAAAAGGGCATTCTATGCTGTTTATATTGCCACGCTCTCGAACAGATAATTCTAAAAAGAAAATGTTGTTCAAAGTTTTTTCTAAATTTGGTGGTGTTTCAACTGTTACTATCAGTGGGCTTGTACCAAAATTGTCTAAAACTTTCTCCATCTATTCATTTCATTATCTCTTCTAATAAGTGAGATCCCAATTTATAGGCTCAAATTTCGGACACCTTGTTTATTAGTGTAGGCTGTTCTAAAATTTTTGATTTGATTAACTTTTAGAATTGGGTATTGTTTATACAGGTTTTCGATTGGAACAAGATAAGGCACACAGTAAATTCTTTTTATTGCTTTATTTTTGGACCATTTCGTTCGCGTGGCAGTAGGTTAGGTTTAGCTATTATAAAACGTCTGTCTAGTTTTGCAGTACGTTTGATGAGAACACCTTCTGATTGCTCCAATGATTGGCACCACATTTTAAATACTAATGTTGACATGCGCGTTCCATGTTCACTTATTTGATATTATTAGACCCAGATGTTTGTATCTACTCAGTAACGTCATGCAGTACTGTATTATTTATGTTAACACTGGGGCAACGAACATTAACAAGACAAGAAGGAGCACTCGAAGCTCCTCACTCTGCTCTGTTTTTTCGATCTCTCCAAATCGAAACTAATTTTTCATTTTTATTACATTTTTGTAAGGCATTCAGGAAATTATTTACTCAAAAGTATCTTAATGAGGTTGAAGGTGTAAAATGTATCCAAGCTATTAATAAAGTTTTGGTTAATGTAACTCCTCATATGATCGAAGAATATAAAAATATTTAGGTAGCAATAATGACTAAAAATAGTTCTTTAGACGTGTTTGCATGCGACTATATAAATCTTTCAAGTACGGACGGCAATGATGTAATTAAAATGATCGATGTTTTATGAAATATATACTCTTGAAAATATCGCTTAAATAAATCCTGTTGAGTTGTATACAAGTGAAATTCATGGCAATAACAATAAATGAATCGTCGGTTATAGCTGATATTTTACAATAATAGGTCATATGAAATAACCACCCCAATATTTACCTAGATTTCGAATATTGTTAATTTACCCTCTATTCTATGCATGATTATAAAACAAATGATAATGAACTTATCTACTGAATATTAGAAATTAAACAAACAACAAACAATTTTTTAAGTTTCATCGAACTATGTCTTTTCGATACTGATAGGTACGAAGGAACATGTTACTAAACACGCCTTCAAAGCCATGGTTGCCGATGCCAACATGCAGGTAATTGTCGCGAAATCTTAATGATTTTATAGCAGTTTTTGTTTTTATACCCAATTAGATTATGACGGTAGTTTTTTTTTTGAAAAAAAGAAGTAACATTGATTAATATATCTTTTGAAAATTGTACAAGCATTGCCTGAGATTATAATAATTATCAAGGAAAAATAGCATAGTGACGGAACTTCTAAAGCGTCTGCTCTTTTCTTCTTGACCGTCTGTCGGAATTTTCGAAATATATCTATAGTCTATACAAAAAGACCTTTCATTTAAGCCCTAATTTGTCCATGTACTCGATGAGGTAAGTTGCCTCGGATTTTTAGGCGTCGCGACGGGCGTCTTTCAGAGCCATTAGTCCAAAAATCGGCGTCTGCCGCACGAAATCAGAATTGTGACACATTTCTCCATCTACTGCCAGAGTTTGAAGCATAAGTTAATCGATTTTTTTCGCAATTGTGACAAGTTATCACGTAGTGAAGTTGACCACTAGGCCCCGGCAGACGGGCGGTTTTTCAATAGATATAAAAGGTATTTTCATCCAAAAATATCAAACCTTTTGTACACGATGGGGTAAGTAATTTGCCCCTTGACTCTCGGTCTATTATCTTGGTTTTGAAAGTTGCCTCAATAAATGCTGTTAGCCCTGCTAATTAGTGTTATTTTGTATTTTTTGTGCTTATTTTTAACTATAGAGCTGATTTTGACTGTTTTCAATTCCTCAATTTTTACAATATTAACAATCGTAAAGCCGATAATGTCCATGAGGATTGCATTGACAATTCCTGGTGCATATTTTTTATTTCATTTAAGCATGTTGGTTCTAAGAATGCAGAATCTCTAAGTTCTTTTTTACATACATAGCTCCCAAGAAGTCTGTTCTTACAACTTTGCGTTTTTCGGTCTCATTATTACGCCTAGTTTCCTTGGACATTTCCATCTGTGTAAATATTTATGTCCCAGTATAGTTTAACGATTCCATGTTCAGATAATGATTTAGATGTGTAGAGATAATTCTATATGCGGTTTGTATTTTAGGTTTAATAATTAGGGGAAAACTTTTCCCATGTTGTTGTCTTGTTTTTTTTAACTTGAACGTATTTTTTTAAATGCCGTACAATCTGGTCTTGAATAGCTGTTATGGACCCTAAAGTTTCAGGAAAATGGGATAAGTTCTTGAGGCATTGAAATCTATTTCGTACTTATTAAATCTTACATATAATGCTTCACCCCGCAACATATTTTTTCTTGCTGTCTAATTTATTTTCTGTTTCAGGTGAATTTTCATTACACAATTTCTTTTGAGTTTCTGATATTCTCTCATTAATAATAACTTCCAGATGTTATATTCCCCTCACTCTTGTACTCGTGAAAAACGCGTTATCGTTTAGGCGTTTAATTACTGAATTTCGATGAACCAGTCTGAATTTTGTGAACGCAGTTCCAGATCTTCTTTTGAACCTTTCCAGATCAAATGTTGGACCAGAATAACAGTCCAATCCAATACCTTGTGGTTGGGATTCCCAGTGTGTTTATCACCGTAACTTTGTTCGTTGGGTTAACGTCAATATTAAGTATTAACTTTTGTCAATAATCCTTTTTCAGCAACTTTCTTTTCGTTGCTTCGGTCATATTATTGTATTTACTTAAAATACTCCTTATTGACCACAAAAATGTGCTCATTGGTACGGTAATTATTTTATCTGCTCATCCTGTATATTTAAAGTGCACATTTCCAAAGTATTATAAAATTTATCTTGCAGCTATTAATCTCGTTAAGACATATGAATATAAAATCAAATTGTTTTCAAGTACTATAAATATTTATTTTGTTGCATTTGCAGTGATTAACTAGGTCCTGCCATGACTTTTGAAAATTTCGTGAGTAAAAACGTTCTAAAAAATCATCTAAACGATTTTGTACCTAGAGAAGTACTAAAAAATTTTGACTATTCTCTAGAACAATGTAAATCATACAAACATATATGTATTCTAAAAATTTACTCAGATATTGATAATTTTAGTCGCGAGTATATTGTGATAAAAATTCAAAATGACTTGAAGAATGATGATATGAAGAATAAATACTTAGAAGTTATAGATAATGTATTTATACTAGAAGAACGAGAAGTATTGTGTTTAGGATTTGAAAAAGGTAACGTAGAGTGTTTGCAAAAAAATAATCTGAAGTACCTCGAGGTAGTTTTAAAAAGCTTAAGTGGACTTCACGCGAACTCCCTTGCAAATAACAAAGATAATATTTTAAGAACGAGTGAGTATGACATAAGTAAAACTATTAATCAAGTTGCAGATATGCAATTATTTGAACATTTTCATTCAAATGGGACTGTGCTAGCATTTCAAAAATCAATTAATCGTATCTTGGAGAGTAAAGTTTTAGTTAAAAGCATCATAAACCCAGCTTTAATCAATGTATTCATCAAAAATCAGTGTGATGTACTTTTTATTGATTCCAAACGAGATGTTTTTAAATCACCAGTATATGATGTTCTTTTATTGATTTTCGTTTTAACGGACCAACTATTTAGAAATCACCATTTAAAAACGCTTTTGAATTACTATTATCACTCCTTATTTAAGGCTTTAAAACAGCTAAGAGTAAAATTTGACTTAAATATGTTTGAGAAACATGTCAAAGTATTGCTCCCTATTGTGAAATTCGAGATATTGTTAGTTAAGACAGAAAACCAGGAAGATATGAATGCAATTTTGTCAAATAAAGAAAACCTTATAAAGAACTGCAAGTACTCTCTAAAATATCCACAAGTAAGTTACGAAGATTGCATAGAAGCTGTAACAAACAAGTTAAAAATAACAGATTTTCAATCTGTTGAATACCATTTGTCTCCTTTGGACGAAAAGAACGGACATCTTGGTCAATATTTCATCCTAAAAATTAACGTTGAGTATGGTAATGAAATTAAAGCTTTAAGGATGTTTACAAAGATGTTGGAACTAGATAATTCCAACTTGACCGAATTGGTTCAGTCAGGGCTGTCTGCTAAAGAACAGTTTTTCTATCGGACCTTTATTCCTAAGCTAAATAGTTATGGTCTTGGTATTTTAGCCGATTTTGCCCCCGAGTGCTACTTTGACAGGCTGAATGATGTTATAATCATGGAAGACCTAGGTGATCAGGGCTACAAGAGTTTTAGCTGCTACACTTATATGGGAAAGGATTTGTTGAAGGTGGCTTTTTTAAATTGTGCCAAGTTACATGCCGCATCAGTTTTACTAGAAAATCGTATGGGTAAAAAGGTGGATAAAGAATTTAATTTATATGAGTTGTATGGAGAATTTTTAGAGGACTCTGTGTTCACGGATCGTAAAAACAATTTTTTGCCACCCACCTTACCTCGACTAGCTCAGCCCGGGGTGGATCAGCTTATAGATATCTTTATAAATGGTGAAAGCAACCTATCCAGAGAAAACTTTAGAACGAGATGTCATTTTATCCTTAAAACAATGTCTGAGAGAATAGGCGTGTCATCCGAATTTAAAAACGTGGTTTGCCATGGAGATTTCTACAGCAGCAACATTCTTATGAAATTTGACGACGACAACAAAGTAATAAACAGCAAAGCTATCGATTTTCAGCTCTTGAGGTACACTCTTCCTGTAAATGATTTGATTTTCCTTAGCTATTTAAGTTCAAATAAAGATGTCCGAGATAATCATCTACAACCTCTTTTAAAAGAATACTACGAAGAACTTAAGAAGCTATTGGCAAGTTTTAGCTTTAACATAAATGAAGTTTACAGTTTAGAACAGTTTTGGAAATGTGTCGGTGCTATTAAACCAACAGCAATAATGCAGGCTATTATCTATGGTCAAATGATGTATCCACCCTCTAACGAAAAAGCTAAATTATTCTTAAATCATGAAAAATATGTTTATTATTTGTTAGAAAGTAGAAGAGAATATATAAAGTACATGATAGCTGCTTCTGAAGAGTTTAAGAATCGTATGAAAGAACTTATTCGAGATTTGTATGAAGTATGTGCTAATGAGTGACCTGGCTTTTATTGCTTTTGTAACTATTTACCTGAAATTATAAAAATAAAAAATTAATCTTGGATATATATTTTTTTTCTAGTACCGTAGTTTGGGGCGAAATTGATAACCGGGGGCGAAATTGATAATTACATTGTTTAGTCACATTTTTAAATTTAGCGCCAAATTTATGCAACGAAAAGCGGCGGTGTGCATCAGTCTTGTTTAGTAAAGCTTTGATGACAAGACGTATGCAGTCGGGTGTGCCATTTTTTATCTATTTTTTTGCAAAAAACGTGGTTAAAATTAATAAACTAAAATTAAAATTTTCGGACTATTGCAAACTTTAGCTGGTAAGTAAAATACAATGATAATTTTCCTTATTTGGCCTTTATACACATGTTAGTTTATGTCTTCTGAGCCGCCATGTTGGGGCGCTCGGCAAAACGTATAATAAGTTCGCGGGAATTTCAAATTTTTAAGGCCGGGGTCAAATTGATTACATACATGGGGCGAAATTGATCAGCACAGAAGGCAATCAGTTTCGCCCCTCGATGTTTTGCCTTCGTAATTATTATGATTTTTTTTGCTTCCTTCTTTCAGAACGGTCAAAAATGGTAAGAGTGTATAAAAGGAAACTAGGTGCTAGAAGATATAAAGACTACAGTGAAGAGAACATTGAGCATGCACTAGCAAAGGTTAAGATAGTTGGAGTCTACAGAGGGCTGCTCGAGAATACAACATACCTTATGGAACGCTAAATAATAAATACCATGGTCGTCATATTAGAAAAAATGGGGGGCAAAACTGTTTTACAAATAGCGAAGAAAAGGCCTTTCTTTCCGCAGCAAGTGTTTGTGGAGAATGGGGTTTTCCCTTAGACACAATTGATTTGAGACAGTTTGCGAAAAATTATTTGGATAGTCAAGGTCGCAACGTCGCCATGTTTCAAAATAATCTACCAGGCAATGATTGGGTTTATTCTTTGCTTCAGCGACATAACGATGCAATTGTTAAAAAAGTGGCTGCAAATATTAAACGCTCTCGGGCTTCTGTTTCAAGACAAACTATAATGGATTATTTTAACAATTTACGGGAGACATTGCAAGATATTCCTGCATCGAATATATTCAACTATGATGAAACAAACGTCCAGGATGATCCAGGAAATAAGAAAATGTTATTTCGACGTGGAACAAAATATCCTGAGAGAGTCTGCAATTTTATAAAAAGCGCTACATCCATTATGATGTGTGGGTCTGCATCGGGTGTGTTGTTGCCTCCATATATTATTTACAAATCAGAGAGGATGTGGGTTCAATGGACCGAAAACGGCCCTAAGGGATATCCTTGTTGCAGTGGACGATGTTGTGCATCAGGGTCGAGGTATAGCCGTACACACCATGGGTGGATGGACGCTCAGACGTTCACGGACTGGTTCACATCATGCTTCTTACCACACGCTAAAGAATTGGAAGGTCGCAAAGTCCTGTTAGGTGACAACTTGTCATCTCATTTCACCAAAGATGTTCTTCGTTTATGCGAGGAAAATAACATCGCATTTGTATGTCTGCCCAAAAACTCGACACATCTAAGACAACCTTTAGATGTGGGCTTTTTTAGAGCATTTAAAGTTTCTTGGAGGGCAACCTTATCAGCATGGAAACAGTCACACGTAACTTGCACTTCAATTGACAAAAAAGACTTTCCATATTTACTTTCTACTTCTTTGATGGAAATGGATAAAAAAGGAGAACGCGGCACCAATGCTATTAGGCATGATTTAGTTTCGTCTTTTAAAGCTACCGGAGTCGTGCCGTTCGATCCAGAGAGAGTATTACAAAAAATCCCTGGAAGCGACAATGTAGATGAAAATGCTGTTCAAGGAGTTTTAGTGGACTACCTACAGCAGCAAAGATTTAACGTTGCACCTACACGACGAAACATTAAAAGACAAAAGCTTGAGGTAGAGCCGGGTAAAAGCGTAACGGCTCCTAATGATGACTCAAATTCAGACGATGATTCAGAACCAGTATTAGAGGACCATTCTGATGACGAAATTATAGAAGAAATAGAAGAAGAGACGGAATATTTTTCAGTAGAAAAGGAAAATTTAAAAGAAGGAGCGTTTTTGCTGGTTAAGGTTTTGGGGGGCAGTCGAAAAAAAACAGTGTATAGGTATATCTCAATTATTCAGAAGCTAATCGATGAAGGAGTGGAAGTGATGGGTATGAAATCCATTGGTGCTGCGAAGAATAAATTTAAAGCGGTGGAAGATGATCAATTTGTTATTGATAACTCTGACATTCTAGCAGTGCTTCCAAACTCTGAAATTAGAGATATCGACGGTGAAGCTATATACATATTTCAAAAAGACATCGATGTAAAAGAAATTTAGTTTGTAAAAATTTATGTTTGATTTTATTTTAGAAAATAAGTTTTTTTTATTTGTTTTATCGAGTTAAGTCATGACCTTTAAGCAGAAGCTTTATCTCAGCCAAAGATTTATTGCAAGGTTGGCATTTTTTTATTTTGTATTAAACAAACACTTCTCTTAGTCGTTTAATAAACATGTTCAACATTAAAAACTAGATATTTTTTTGAACGTACAGCCAATGGACATAATAAACTGGGATTTGATCGGCGTTACTGACTATTTTCTTTCTCTCTTGCGAGCAAGCACAACTGTCAGTGCGCTGACAGTTTCGCATGCTGGTACCTACAGCCACCAACAAAATTAAATTTCTAGCCTGTAAAATATCTATTTTACGCTGGCTTTAACCCGAACATATAATAATAAAAAATATAAATATGTTTTTTAGGTTAGAAACTTAATTTTGTGGGCGATTGCACAAAAAGTTTGGTAGTGATCAATTTCACCCTTATGATCAATTTGACTCCGAGATCTTTGAAAATGAATAATTTTTAAAATAACCAAAATATTTAGGTCAGGGTGAAATTGATCATTTTATATGGTTTCTTCAGTACGTAGATGCAATATAAAAGAGGTGATCAAATTCGCCCCAAATCAAGTGTGAATTTGATCAGCTCCATTTTATTTTTTTTTGAGAATATTTAAAATAATTTTAAAATTCTAGGACTCAGAATCGCTATAGAATAATCTTATAAAGTCATCTATATTTTTTTAAAAATAAAATATCTTATATTCAAAGTTATACAGGCCAAATAAAAAAATAAGTGATCAATTTCGCCCCAAACTACGGTACCTTTTCTTATTAGACCTAGTGTTAAAGGAATTGAGAAACTTAAATCAGAGATTTTAAAGACACATTCTTAAAAATCAGACTATATTTTGAAAATTACATTTTCGTGATATTTTTTAGACGTAAAAATTTGAATTATATATATAAAAGTTACTATTGAAATAAGCATATTAAATGATTTTTTATATCTTCGTAACACAAAAATGTTTAACTGTTTTAAATTTAAATACATTTCCTATTACAGTAATTATTATTATATAATCGAGTATTATCAAAATGTTTCATAATAAAATTATATTAATATTTTGGAAATCATTTTGAAATAAAATGAAGATTTTTTTACGTTCACTAGAGGCATAAACCCTGAAATAATCTTAACCACATAACTGATACGCTTTTTTTTTAAATTAATTTTTAATTGATAGAAAATTAAAACCATTCAATGCGGTTTTCTGTGCTTTTTTAATTAAACTTAAAAAAAAAACCAAATCCCACACATCTTTGGCATTGTTGTGATAAGTAAAGTTAAAAGACAACATACTATACTTGTATTGAGGTCACTATGTACATAAAAAGGTGTTCTTTGGGCTATCGTTTTATTTAAATTTCTATATCGCTTCAGTTTATTAAAACCTTTCTTTAAATCCAAAAAATAGGGTCGCAGATATTTTCTCGTTTTGCCAAAGCTGTTATCATAGAGTTATTCTAACAGTAACAATGATCTTTAGACTATCTAATTAAGTTGCTGTCACTTTAGTTTGTTTAACATTTTCTTTAAACCAAAGAAAATATTTTCTTTGTTTAAACTCAGAAATTAGGGACGGAAATAATCTTTCGATTTTCCAAATTTGTTATTCTAAGACGTCACTTCGAAATTAAATATCAAGTTTGTTTTACACACTCCATTTTGTTCAATATAATAATAAAATAATAAAACTTGATAAAATATGCAGTACCTGGTGTTACTATAGAACTGATGAAAATGAAATAACTCGCCAAACACAGAAAGTTGAAGAACCTTAAATTTCCCATTTTAAAAAGAAACTAGGGTTCTTGCTATCTTTTTTTCATGCGAAAATGGTTGTAAAATAGTTGTGACTAATACTATGTATTATCTGAAAATGTTAAATATTCAGGCTTGAAGGTTAACTCAACTTAAAAGGAATTTCTAGATCGTTTTAAGTATTTGTTTAACAAATATTGATTTTGATTTAATAAGGTTGCTGAAAATGTTATCAATTTAGAATTACATCTGCTCCAAAAATTTAAATAATTTTATATTAACTTCAAGACTGACCAAAAAATGTTTATGAAACACTTTCATTTTGCTATAGCTATTTACAAATACATTTTATAATATATAATAAATATAGAAATATAAAAATGAAATATAAACGCGTAAAACAACATTTTTAACAAACGACACATGTATAAAATTTTGAAAGCTATTAGGAGGAATGAAATGAAAGTATCCAAATCTGTAATTGAATACTGCTTTGTTTTTATTTTTTTTTATTTCGGCGTTATTAAGTATGTAAGTTTAAAATTATTATTTGAGAGTTAAGTTGTATATAATAATATAATTCTTGGCCGTTATGTGTTGTTCAGTTTTATAGGAATTATAATAATAATAATAATAAAAATAAGAATACTGGAAAAGTATTTGGTCAGAACCGAAACTACACAATAATACCGTTTCATGGATTAAAGCGGAAGAAGACAGACACAAGTGCTTGGAGGAACAAGAGGACTTTGCAATGACAACACAAGAAGTTGCAGAAACGATCAAATACACGCATAACTGGATATGTCCTGGAATAGATAACATTCATAACTTCTGGTGCAAACAGTTTACCTCCACACATGAAGCTCTCAGTCGACAAATCAATGAAATTATTTTAAAACCTAGCACACTCCCCAGTTTTCTCACTTAAGAGATAACATACCTTAAACCCAAAAACTCGGACACTAAGAACACGTCAAATTACCGACCTATTACGTGCCTTCCAACCCTATATAAGATCATCACAGCCAAAATTACCAGGAGAATATAACAACATCTTCAATTCGTTTGGTATCATTAAATAATCACACAGGAAGTTACATCCCAACGCATGCAAGGAAAGACTCACCATCGAGAGAAAAGAAGGAGGGAGGGGAATTATAGATGTACAATCGCTAAATAAAAACAAATTTACAAACTCAGAAAATTCTTCCACAACAAACAATCTAACCTCCACAAGGCAATAGTGAAGGCGGACAAGAATTATACACAGCTCGACCTCTCTCAAACGAGCCACGCAGCAGACGCACACAGTCACATCCAATCACAACTAGAAAATATGAACACCTGGTGTGAAAAAACACTCCACGAAAGAGACAAATATCACATAAAATAAGACCACATACATAAAAAGCTTTCATATACGTGGTTACAAGAACGGCAGCTGTTCCCCGAAATAGAAGGCTTCCTGCTTGCCATCCAGGACAAAGTCATAGCAACCAGAAACTACCAAAAGCACATCATCAAGGACAAAACCATTGGAGACGACAGGTGAAGGAGATGTCATCAGCAGAGAGAAATGATCGATCACATAACGAGTGGATGGAGAAAAATGGCCGGAACTGAATACACCGCCAGACACAACTCAGCAGCGAAGGTCGTTCATCAAGCATTAGCCACAACATACAAACTAACGGAGAACACAGACCCTTACTACCATTATACATCAAGATCCATACTTGAAAACGAACACTACAAGCTCTACTGGGACATTGACATCCACACAGATAAAACTATCCCCGCAAACAGACCCGATATCACCTTCCAATCCAAAAAAGAAAAGATCAGTTATTTAATACAGAAATACAGTGAGAAGATCGCCAAATACACCGACTTGGCAATGGAAATAAAAAGGCTGTGGAAACAGGAAACAGTCAGCATTGTTCCCCTCGTCATATCAGTAACAGGTCTCACCCCAACAACGTTTACATCGCGTTTTGCTCAATTAGGACTTAATACAGATATTCACAGGAACATCCAGAAATCGGTCATTTTGAAAACATGTAGCATTGTTAGATCATTTCTTAATACACAATAGTTGTATTTTTTCCTTTTCCTTTTTTTTGAGTTTTATAAAATATAACCACAGGAAGAAATACTGTGAGACAACAAGTCGAGACATAAAAATAATAAGAAACATCAGTACGTTCAAACAGTGCGAGTTCTTTTGGAGATAGAACTGAACGCCGGAAATCTCATTACAGCTATTAACACATATGCTGTGTCCGTGCTGACCTACAGTTTCGGAATCTTGAAATGGACTAACACGGAGCTAGAGGGACTAGAAGATCCCTTGTTGACTGTTGACCAATTCGCATTCCCGACAGCTGCAAGAGATTTCTTCACGAACAAGGCACAAACATCTAGCCTCCACCGCATAGTGACCTTAAGTGACAACTCGTACTCTCCACTCAATCTCGCAAGTAACAACATTATCCTAAAGTCAGTTTCACACCCCGACAAACAAGAACAGTGGGCTCAAATGGCACTGCACGGCCGACATCATAATGACTTGAAACAGCCACATATAGATAAGGAAACATGCAACATGTGACTGAAGGATGGACAACTATTCTTAGAGACAGAGGGATTTGTAATGGCAATACAGGAGCAAGTTATTAACACGCGAAATTACAATAAATTATCATCAACAGACGGGTGATGAATAATCGGCCTGATGTGGTACTGTTAAATAAGGAAACAAAGGCAGCTTATTTGGTAGATGTCGCTGTACCCAACAATAACAACGTGTTGGATAAATATCAAGAGAAAAAGACCAAATATGCGCAGCTGGCCATCGAGATACAGCAGATGTGGCGACTGAATATGGTTCAAAAACAATATAACAGAACCTAAAAATCATAGGTCTGCATACTAACACCTTCATCTGCTCTTTCTTCTTACAGGACAACACATACAACTAATAGAAACTAGTCCACTCCTTTTGATGCATGCATCCGGGATGGGCTTGGAACCCAACATTTGTTGAGAAATTGATTGTTAATTTCGATAATAATAATAATAAAGAGTAGGATGTAGCCCGAGGTGCGCCGAAGGTTATTTCTAAAGTTTAGCATTCGTCAAAGCAACTTTTATGTAGTTACTTTAATATGATATAATTTCTAGTTGCATTAAGTATCACTCAAATCAAAAACCTACTACGATTATAAACTGCTTATAATATTACAATTTTAAAGTAAAAATATATATGTGCGAGAATTTTTATTCCACCTTTTTAAAACAATATCATAGTCAGTATCAGGTCTAGATAACCAAAAGATAGAAAATAAGACAGTGGCGTAGCTACACCCTCGCTCTTTTTTTCTGGTCATCAGTTATTCTGTTGTTGAATTAGTTTATACTAGCATTATTGGAAACTAAGATTTTTTTAGTCATCACTTATTATATGTATAGAAAGCCCTTGGTTCAAAACAGTGAGGAGCCCAAAATTTGTAGTTACGTCACTGAGATAAGGTAATGGATACTAAACTAGCTAAGTATCTAAATAAGTAAAATAAAAAAAATTTACTTTAAGATTTTATTTTAAATTTCTCTTTTTTGCATGCCTCATATAGCTACAATTAAATCCGCTTTACGTTGGCAGATGTACTATAATGTAAGAAAAATGGTAAAAATATAATACTCAGTAGTCCATACGGTATTACAAAAAAATATAATTCATACATATTTAGTTTAAAGCGACTATAATTAATCAAAAGGGAGCAAAATAAAAGATAAGTGTAACTAATAAATTATAAGTCTAGAACAAAACAAGGAACTGCTTAAGAACAGTTACCTATGTGTATGTTCGAAAACAAAAATTCTTTGAAAAATTTGACATTAGGAAGTATGTTCTAATTAAAAAAAAACAATTTTTTTTATAATTAATAATTAGTCAAAATTAAAATTAGGATTGAGATGTCACTAAAGATTTTTAAACCTGTAACATTATACCTACAGGAATACAAACAAAAATACCCGTGTAACAATATGTTAATACGCTACAATTATATTAGAACAAATTATTGATTTTTGAAGATAAATTGAGAATTAATATATTTATATGAATTTAAAATTATAATCTACGATTGGTAATTAATAAGCCCGTTAATACAATTAACTATATACAAATCCCAATATAAGAACACCAATTTCCATTAGTTAATAGGCAATCAAGGTACTAGGAAGACTTGTATTTATTTATATGGCGTTTTAACATGTGTGTCGAAAGAAGAAAGTGATTACTGAATTTTAAAGTAAGCTAATTTTTAATTAGTTCCTGAAATGCTGTTAATTTTACTCCTAATTATTGTTTAATCAATCAAATAATTATTTGATAATAATGGCTACTAAGCACCATAAAAATTTTAGTTACTTACAGCATAACACATTTACCTTTTATGAAATCAAATAGAATAACTCTAATCAAACTCGTTATTCGACAGCAAGAGAAAAAACTTCCTTCATTATGAATTTTTACTTTTATCCAGTACGTAATCATTTAGTAATACTGTCTTTCAAACTTTTTATTGAGCGCCATTTTGTTCTATCATATTGGATTCCTACCAATATTTTATCAGTTTCTACCTATGCCACACTTGAATTTTGGACATAATTTAAAATAAATTCAATACGTAGTTTTTACATTGTTACGTCATGTCGAATTTGTAACAGTTTATCCCTATATCACATTTAATTTTTTTGCAAAATTTAAATTCAATTGAATACGATTGTTTACGTTGATTTAAAAAAATTGTTTGGCCAACATTTTGTTCCGCCATCTTGAATTCGTACAACCAATTTACCGGTTAAATTAATCTAATAAGTGGTTTTTCAGGCTGATTTTTTAAATATTTTATTAGGCCACCATTTTGTTTTGCTATCTTATATTTATACCAAAATGTTACCAGTTCATTCCCATGTAACACTTGATTTTTGTACAAAATTTGAGGTAAATTGGACAGTTAGCTTTTTTAGTAATAATTTTTTTAACGTTCCACTAGGCCGGCATCTTGTTACAGCAAATTGGGTTTTAATCAAAATATTACCAGTTTAACTAAAATTTGAAGTTAATCTGATAAGTAGTTTTTAAGCTATGCCTCGAACTGACATTTTTTGGCATCTAGGGATTCTAAAAGTGACTTTTTTGGCGATTATAAACATTTTATTTGGTCGCCATTTTTTGTTCCACCATCTTGAATAAGTATCACAATTTTACTAGTTCATCTCTATATCAAAATTATGGGACACAATTTGAAATCAATCCATTAAGTAGTTATTTCAGGCTAAATCTATAAATATTTTATTAAGCCGCCATTTTGTTCTAAAATCTTGGATTCGTACCAAAGTCAAACATTTCGCCAGTCGATTCCTAGGTAATACTTGATTTTCGTGCAAAATTTGAGATAAATTGGATACATAGTTTTTAGTAATGATTTTTTTTTAACATTTCACCAGACCGCCGGTTTGTTCTGCCATTTTGGATTTTTGCCAAAATGTTATCAGGTTCTCCCCATGTGACCCTTAATTTTTGACAAATGACAGACCGAACCATGACCGTGAAAGGTAAAGATCTGAAAAAATCTCGGAGAATGACTTTTTCACGATTACAATACGGGGGAAGCAAAAATATAGTAAAAATAAGATTTCTATGAGATACCAAAATATAAGTATACATTCCTAGTTAATTAGCCAGGTAAAGGGAGATATTATTACTTAAAATAAATGCAAAAGTTAATCATCAACTATACATCAATACTGAGAAGATACTAAGAAAAATTACTAATTAGGTACGGAGAAAAGTCAATACTCACTCGACAGGGTATTTTGATATTACTTAATCAAAAATATTTTTAATTATTAAATTTTTATCAAAATTTTGATTACCGAAGATTTTACTTAATTTTTTATGATTTAAATCTAGACTGAAATTTAGATAGGTACTTAAATTTACAAGGCGACTTACATAATGATAATTTAATAGTTAATAGATAGCTACTAAATCTTAAAGATATACCAACATGTGAAGTAATTTTGAAAGCGTATTTAGTTTAACTAAAAGCAATCAAGATAAAATACGTTTTAAAACAAAATGAAAATTATAAAATATACAAGGTTACTGCTTTTTATTTCCCTCTTAATATCGAAGTATTGTAATCACGAAAAAATTACTCTGTGCGTCTCTACGCGGCATAGCTCAAAAACTACTTATCCGACTGACTTTAGATTATGGTCAAAAATCAAAGGGCATAAGGGGATGAAATAGTTACATTTTGGTAAAAATCCAATATGGCGGAACGAAATGGCGGCGTCACAAAAAGTAAAAACGAATTATTAAGAAACTATTTTTCGGACAGACTTCCAAATTCGCACAAAAATACAGTGTGATATAGGGATAAACTATCTAAATGTTTTATGTAAATCCATTATGACGGAACAAAATGGCTGCCTAGTCAAATATTTAAAAATTGAGTATCAAAAAATCACTTATACAATTAACTTGAAATTTTGTACAAAACTCAAGTGTTAAACAAGCATAGACTGGTAAAATTTTAGTGCGCATCCAATATAGCAAAACAAAATGGTGGCCTAATAAAATGTTTAAATATTCGTTACATTTTCAGGAATAAAAACCTTTTTAAGGAGGAAAATAATAAATAAGGACATTTTTTATAGATTAAATAAGTGACCACGAGATTACTTTCCGGTGGCCATTTTTTTATTTCGCTATCGATATTAACGAAATTTGGTAGGGTTATTACTCTAACAAAACGTCATTTTTATGCATCTATGACGAGTTTTTCCGACTTCCGGTTTCACCAAAATTAACTTCAACTTTTGATTTTTAAATGGGACACCCTGAATATTTCTGGTTTTTCGGATTCTACAGATCGTTTTACGTCCAAGTAACTTTATTTTTAAATTAAATTTTCCTTTACCATACTAAAATACTAACTTAATTTTATCTTTGCAAACTATTTTGATAGAGATCCTTAGGATAATTTGTTATGGATGGTAAATATCTAAAGGACAGGGGCTACTTTAATAAGTTTAATGGGACACGTGATTTTATTAGTTTATGGCAAAAACTAAACAAGAAACTTTAATTTTAAATGATCTTTTTATATTAGCAACGCATTTCATAAATTAGGCAAATTATGTATATGAAGAGTGTTTTATTAATGTGAAAGTTGGTTTACCAGTTTGTTTAAATACCTACCTATTTGTTGATATTTCTTGTTAAAATTATTCTTTCTCTAAATACCCTAAAATTCAACTGTTTTATTTTCGGTCGTCATCCATGGCTAAGCGGGATCCAAGATCCGCTCAATTCTATTTGGCTTTACGGCTTGCTAGACCTAAAAAATCTTTTACCTACCTAATGAAACAAAAATGTTTGAACGAAAATGGAGAAACGTTTCGAAATGAAATACCGCATTTAGTAATATTATGAAGGTGATATGCTTTCATTTCAGTTTTTCTAACTAGGGCAAAAATACTAAAATAATGAAGTTTAGAGCCCTCTGCCAATGCCAATACAGAAATATTAGACACAGCTCAAAGATATCAAAAATTCTTTATCAAGGAAATGATTCATATAAAAAGAGAAAAATATACTTAAATGACAAGCAAGACGTTAAAAATTTAAGTCAAATTTATTATAATTTAATACATGCAAAATAACAAAGTGTATACAGGCATGGTATCACAAATATTTTATTAATTTCCCAATACATTCCAAACCGTTATCTTGAATTACTGATCCTACTTAAAGATTAAATTAGTAAAAAAGGAACAAAAAAACATATGTTTTAGGAGTATGATAATTTAAAAAAATAATGTTTTTTTGATTAAACGAGAAGTGAGCACCCAAAACGATTTTTAAACCGAAGTGTCCTAAAAAATGAAGAAATAAGTTTATTTTGGACTGTTTAAAACAAGTATTCTATAAATAGTGACCGTATTTTTGTATAAAGCGGAAATATCACAAATTGCAAGTTTCTTCTGAACATTGACACATAAGAAATTGGCGTTACGTCCCCAAGAATATTTAGACTCGCAGTCTTGAGATTGTTCTTTAACCCAACAAATAGAAATGAGTTTACATCGTGTGAAAATAGTGAAAATTACTTTCCGATGTTTAGTCTGCGATTTAACTAGGCATCTTCAGAACTCGATTTGTAGTAATGCCGTGTAAACTTATAAATGAATTTTTGCAAACATCAAATTTGCCCGAACTGAATGAAACGCAATACTTCAATTAAACTCTGTAAGTAAGCATTTTGTATTTTTTGTTTCAAATTCGTAAAATTTTCTAAACATTTCTTTCTGTATTGCCTCGCGCAAATACCCTACTTGTTTTAAGCATTTTTACGTTTTTTTGGCACATTTATATTAATAACTTCTTCATCCGATGGCATTCTTAAAATAACTGACTCATTGACGTTTATTTTAAAAACTTCACCTCTCGTATTCACTAAAAAGGTTTAAGAGTTAAACCAGGTCTAGTTGCCATGGTACTTAAAACTCTTAGTTCGCCAGTTATGTTTCGCTTATGTCACTGTCATTTTGTAATTGTGACGTTTAGAAAAATTATTTGTTCAATTGTTAAAAATGTCATCTTAAACCTGTAACTGTCAAGTTATACCTGGTCCAAATTTAAACCTCTTTAGTGAATACGGGTGCAAACTTCCTGGACTTCTGGGATTTCTAAAATAAACTGATATGTCACCTTGTTAAATATTACATATTATCTAAAGGATTTGTGTAGTTTCTTTAGAAAACATAGATCTTGCCTCTAAGTGTATATTTTCGACATAATCTCGTAATGGCTGAAATATGGACATGTGGGGTTTCTAAAATAACCGATTTAAGTAAGTATTAGGTACTAGAAGTATAAGTGATAAGTTTTTTTAAGTACGCTTGGAATTTTTAGTTATCGTAAAAACTAATTAAAAACGTTTAAGTTTCAAAAATATTTTGCGGTCTTTCTGATTTGAAAAATGATCATTAATACAATCGTAAAATGCATCTTTTTCCATTAGTTCCTTCACAAGGTGCTTATTAATGGAGACTATGGACATATTCGAAAGTCTGTCTTGACCGGTTGTATTTCGGGTATAGGTTTTAATTCTCTGTAGACAAGAAAAGTTTATTTCGGCCGACGCGGAGGTCACATTAAACAAATTAATTTATACAGTTCGGGCATACAAATATTAAGTTCACAATTAGTCATAAATTTTAACATATCGGTGGGGACACTAGAATTTCCGAGAATTTTGTTTCAATATAATACGGAAAGTTCATTTTTCAATTGTTATAGCATCAAAACACTTATATTGTTTAAATACATTTTCTAAGAATTCTTGGGGAAAAGATCTTACAATATATGTAAATTTATTCATATTTAGCAAATCTAAAAACTGAAGTTTATTCATATCCGCAAATCTAACTTCAATTTGATTCATTACTATATCAATTGTTTCATTATAAATTTTTTTTGGGTATCGCATTTTAGGATCTGCTGTATAAGACATTTTTCTTTTATTTTCTGTTCGATCAAGCGATATATTTTTAAAAATATTCTCAAAGTACTGCTCTTGACTTCCAAGTTTTCTTAATTTACAGAGGAATGCCTGCAGGCGCTCTCTAGAATAGACAATGTCGGTACACTTGTTTTGTAATATTGGAAATACTTCGCCTGTTTGATGAAAAATTAAATAAAAAGTTTCTAAAAGAAAAGTAAAAGTAGAATCGTTGACTGAAAAAAACATTTTTTTTAGTCAACGGTAGAATCTTTTAAAAGGTTTTTCAGTGCATTCGCTTCTCTTATTGATAAATTGTCAAAATCGGGATTATTTAAGATGTGGTCAAACATCTTAATTAATTTTGCTCGATGAGTATATATACAGTCAATACAAGTCGAGATGTGAAATTCCAACGCGTCGGGGTTGTTGTCGGTAAACTCTTACTACAAATGGCATCCAAAACATGTGTTCTTTTCGTCGATTTCGAAAAATATGAGGAAAAACCGGATAAATTTACAAAAAAATTCTAACCTGGGAAATTGAGCTACATGAATTACTTAATACTATATTTAATATGTGAGTATAACAGTGAGTAAAACGAGCTTGAGGAGCTATTAATTTTATTTTGGCTTGTAAACCGTTTAAATCGCCCACCATTACTGCAGCTCCATCGTATGTTTGAGTTATCAATTTACTCTCCAAGTCAAATTTTGAAAATTTTTGCAATACTGTTGCCTATATTAATATTTCTGCTAATGTTAGGGCAGTGGGCGAAATGCACAAAATACATGATTATTTTCAGTTACAGAAAGCTGCGACCGATAAGTTATATGAGTAGTTTCATCTACTTGCCATGAAAAAAATGGGGCGCTTTTAATTCCGACATCTATATTTTCCATTATAATAAAAGCAATCGAATCAATCAACTCATCGAAAAAATATTTTAATGTATTATCTCATTTAGCCAATAAACAGACAAGTTCTTTAAAATTTCCTTTGTTTAAAGATTCCGATGTTTCGTCGTGCCCTCGAAAGCCTAAATCCTGGTTGCAAAGAAAAATACAAACATCTATCAACCTCTTCAATACTTCCCTATTTTGTGTAACGGAATTATTATATCTTTGAATTTTCAATTGATGAGCTGTGTCTAAAACGTTTGCAATATTCATATTTTGTTTCTTCAAAATATGCAATTTACATCCACAGCTAATATGCTCCTAACTCTTTTAATGCCTTTCTAAAGAACGAGATACATTTTTTAGATTGTCGTATCCGTTTTTTGACCATACATCTTGTTCGAAAAGAATAAGCACGGCCAACAAAATATTTTTTTAAATATGGGCTATCTGTAAGCCATTTACATTTATCGTACCAGAAATTCACAAAACAAGACAGTGAGACATAACCGATATTGCTGCGTTCCTAGCTTTCTTCGAGTCGCTAGAAGCTTGTCAGCAAGCGATTTAAAAGTCGGCTACGTTCCCGATTCTGAAAACAAACCTGAAATACAATATTTAATGGCAAATCAAATTTTATAGATTTATATATTTAATTTACACTATTTTCGGAGGTGGTACTGCCTCCCCTAACAAGCCGCCACTGCCAGTGGCACATTGACCTCGAGTCTTGAGTCTTAAGAGAAATTCACTCTGAAGTTCCTCAGGGAGCCGGACTTGCCTGCTTTTATTTTCAATTTTTACGGCAGATTTAGGTAACATCGTACAGACTTGTCAGATACATATGTTCACTGACAACTTTCAATTTGCCACCAAGGATAGCAACGATGCTTGCTTATGTATTAACAATGATCTAAGTCTTCTTGAAAAACGGGCGGATAGAAATTGCTTATTTTCGAACCCGTCAAAATCATTGTATCTCCTTGTTGACTCTCCAAAAATGCTACGTCTTTACAGTAATCTTCCTATCCATGTTCGTGGTAGTCCAATTCCTACTGTACTGTCTGCAAAAAATCTGGGACTTGTGATTGATTCCAATCTAAAGTTTGACAGGCATGTTATTTTATATGCCAAAAGGCATACCTTTGCCTCAGACAACTTTTCCCTTTTAAATTCTTCTTAACGTTGAAACTAAAAAAATGCTTGATGTTTCATTAATGATATCCCATTTTAGTTACTGCAACATTTTCTGTGATCTATGTATCACTGGCGATGCTTGGCTTCAACTGCAGAAAATGATGAATCATGCTGTCCGTTTTATAACTCCTGAACCCCGATTTTCTCACATTACTCCTTATATCCGTGAACTCGGTTTGCTTAAACTTAATGAATTGCATTTAATTTATTTTGCTCGCTTTGTGGGTAAAATTTAAATACTGACCTTAACTTGTCGCACCGAAGACCATCTGAGGGAGTTGGGAGGAATAGCTGGTAGTGTGCTTACTTCTGTTCACATGACTTCAGCATTCGAGGCTTCTTTTTCGTTTCGAGCTCCAGTGGTTTGCAGGACCTCAGGTACCTCTCAGTGCCCCCGATAACAAACAAAAATTATTGACCAATACCTTTAATTTACAGGTCAACCTGAACACATTTTAGTAATAATTATAATATATTTTAGTTATAATAGTAAAATAGTTATGTTTTCATTTAGTTATAAACCTAGTATTTAATTTTGTGCTTGCGCATCTCACATAATCCCTTTTATTTTCTGTTTGCATTTTCAATGTCATGATTTTAATATTTTAACAAATTTTGTGTTGTTTTCGTGTATTACTTTGTTAGACAGTGTAGGGCTGGATTTTAATATAATTTGAAATGTATCCTGTCATTTTGTGTATTTTTATATTTAAATTTGAATTTTAATAGATTCTCTAATTTCCCGTTTATAATAATCCGAAACTGACGAAAGAACCATGGTATCTTTTACATTTATCATGTGTCCTGTTGAGTACTGGATGTTCTCATCTAAATCTGAACAATTTGTTTTTTACTTATACATGTTTCATGTTCCTTAAACCTAGCAGACACAGACCGTTCAGTTTCATTAAATACACTTTAGTGCAGGAACAAGGAATTTTGAAAATTCCTTCTGATTGCAAAGCAATTACATCTTTTGGTAACCTTAAGCATTGCCTAATCATCTTTTTATATGTATTAAAGATTTTACGAAAGTTAAATCTCCGCAGAATCCTTCCAATTTTATCGGTGGTACCCTGGATAAAAATTAAAACTGCAACACTTGATGGGCGAATATCGAATACTGGTTGAGCTCTAAAATTTATATAATACTTACCTAATCGAACTAATATCTTCAATATCCGTTTAATTTCAAAGCTTCAGTCAGTTTTTCTGTTTCGTTTGGAATTGTATTTGCATCAAATATTGACAAAGCCCTAAAGACTAATTAATTGATGGTGAATTCTTTTTGAGATGGATGAGGGTGAGATCTAAAATTTGAAGATATATTCGTATGTATCGGTTTCCTGAATACACTGTGGTTCAGGGTGCTGTTTTCTTTCTTTTATACTAACATATCAATGAAGGAAATGGCACCATCTGACACGATTTTCATAGTTATATTAGAATATTGTTGGTTTAGGTGATCTAAAAATATAGTTAAATTTTCTTCTTCATGAGGCTATGTTACAAAAGTACCATCGATATATCTAAACCAACATTTAAGTTGTAAAGGAGCAGAGACTCAATCAGTTTCCTCGAAAGCCTCTATAAAGATGGTTCGCTACCACTGGAGATAGCGGAGATCCAATGGCAGCGCTCGAGGTGTTTTCACAAAAGCCTCTTGAAAAATGAATTATGTGAAAGTAATTTCAATTTGACACGGTCTTAACCCAAGAACCATGATTTCTTAATTGGCTCCAGCCTTGAAAGGTTTCGTACTAAATAGAAATCCTATTTGTGTAGGAGACTTATACTAAATAGTACTTCATGATATTCACTTGAGTTCCATATATGCCCTAAGGGTATTTTATACCACTTCAGGGTTAGTAACACTTGTCTATAGTCTCTACATAGTCTGCTAATTTTGCCCGGTGTCTACGTTGATAATTGTTAAGAGATTTTACGGACAAATCTTCCTTATATTTAGGTTCAAATTAAAATTGGTATTATTTGTGTTAGACACATTTCTTAAATACTCAAAATAAATATAAAAGTTTCTATTTGCTAAATATATAATAGAACTATACTCTCAATTATCCTAAAATATGTTGGAGCGTTACTTATTTCTTTAGAATAATATTCTCTTTTTAATGACAGGTTAAGTGTGGATACTTAACAAAACATTTTCAACAATAACTGAAAAATATAAGCTTTAGTCAAAAGGCATTGTGCCGAAAAAAAGATATACAACATGTCATTAGGACTAATCTAAAAAAGTATAAGATCGGATGTGATAAGTCTTTTTTATACACAGCAGTATATACATTACATATTTATTTTCTCATTATAAATTAAATATGAATTAAATTGTTACGGTGTACATGAAGTAAATAAATTATGTATATTTAGTTTATTTAGCGCACTGGTTAAAATTTACTTTTACACAATCTGTTCCTAACAGTCCAGCTATTCTCGTATGTCCTTTTCACTTTTAAAATAGGATGACCGATGAAAATAGATCTAATTCTGTCTTAAGAAGGTATATTCTAAATTCTTCCTTTCATGGATTTAGATATATAGCGGAACCCAATCGGCACTGGACTGAAAGGTATGGTTTAAATATTTTCTAAATGAAAGTTGATCTTCTCACAATTTTTGATGAGTATAGTATCTCAAGTCGTTATCAAGCATATAAGCTAATCTTTAGCATATTTATTAGTTTTGCACAATTATGTTTGAAGTTCCGCTAACTATGTCAGTACGAACCAGTAAGGGTGGTTCTACCTACTACAATATTCAATGAATCTTCAATGTGCTGTATTACAATGTGTTCTAAAATCCTTACATCAATAGATCTTTTCGTTTCACCGATATAACATTCTCCACATTCGCATGAGATTTTGACAAATGTAGTTCAATTAAGAAATTATAGTTCTTGGGATTAGATCGTGTCAAATTGATAATACTATCCGACGTTTCGGTTTCGATTGCACAAGACTTCTTCAGGGATTTTAGTCCACGAGATCTAAACACTGACCCTGTGTTAAGATTGGTTTCCACGTGTGATGCAGACCGTAACCCGTATCTGTAGTGAAAATTTTTGTATGTTTAAAAATTTCAATAGAGTTTCTAATTTTTTGTTTATAAAATCCTGGAACCGATGCTAGAACCTTGATTTCCTTTACATTTATATTATGGCCTGTGATTGCTGAACACCAGGCTACCGCAAAGTGAACAATTTGTTTCTTTTTAATAGATCGTTTATGTTTGTTAAGTCTAGTTGATATTGAGCATCCTGCATGTTTCACCCACATACACTTCTCCACAGGAGCAAGGAATTTTATACACTTTTTCTGTTTGGACAGGTACAATATCTTTCAGGGATCACAAGCATTGTCCAATCTTCTTATGTGTATTGAAGATTGTACCTTTGTTGTAATCCTATTTTGTCTGTAGTACCATATATATATAGGGAAGAACAACACTAGCTAACGGTGGCTCCTTATCCTTCTCCTTTGGCGGAGTTGGATTACTATATCTTTTAATTGAACGTAACCTCAGTGCAATGGCCATTCTCTGTGAGAGCTTCTGTTAGTTTCGATGTTTCCGACGCTAGACAATCTTGATCAGAAATCGAAATAGCTCTGAATACCAGTGAGTTATAACCGATTTATTTTGTGCTGGATGGTGTCGGGAATTTGCATTTAAGTACCTATTTGTATTCGTCGGTTTTCTCACATAATGTCCTAGTGTACCATTTTCCTTCCTTTGAATACATACATCTAGAAAGGGAATCGTTCCATTAGATTCAATTTACATAACTTGATATTATGATGTTGTTGATTAAGGTGGTCCAGAAATATGAGGAGATTATCCTGTCCATGAGGCCAAACCACAAAAGTATCATCTACATATCTGAACCACTGTTTTGGTGTTAGTGGAGCGGATGTTAGATAGAGATATTTATTACCACAGGTGATAGAGGAGATCCCATAGTTGCTCCTGAAGTTTGATCATAAAAGGTTCCTTAAAAAATGGAATTAATAGCCGTTAGACAAGCTTCCGCTAGGTCTATTAAGTTCTTATCAAGATTATTATGATCCAATATATCTGATATTAGGAAAATTGAGTCGTCGACAAAAACATTTGTGTAGAGTGATTCATAGGGATTAGCCCCATGATTTCTCATAATATATTCAGACATTCCTCATACTTACAAAATCTTTCTCTTTTTTTAATATTGATGATATTAATGATTCGCATTACTAGAGAAAGTTGTGTACATATCGCTGTGTCATATTAGTATGGTCTCTATAATTCCGTGCTTCGTTGCTGCAGAATATTTAGAGTACTGCTAGATTTCCTGTAAACAAAAGTGATGGTGATATCCAGTAATACTACTGCTACCAACTAAGGATTCATAAACTCTAGCATCTAGTAGTAGTGGGGCAAATTACTGTGATGCAAAGGCCCATAAACCAAGGGTTTCTCATGCTTCTCTTTAGTGTACGTATTAATCCATTAATTATCATATATTAATTCTCGAAAAATTGGCATTTGGAGTTTTGAATATAATAATCTGATAATAAAATTGTTGGTGAAATGAAGAAATATCTGTTGAAGTAAACATTACAAAACATCCTAAATATAGATACATAAAAATGAAAAAACATCAAAATCGTTACAGTGATCCGAGTCCAAAATTATGCTCAATTAAAGCACAACAACGGAGGAAATTTAAAGAAGGAGAATTGACTGAGTATAATACCAGATTTTTTGTAAATCCTGCAAATCTAGCAATCATACATCCATACGCAATGTTTGACGGTCGTAACTGTGTCGCACCGACTCTTTTTAGGTGGGGCGACGGCGACATCAAATAAGGGACATAAGATACACAGAGGAAATAGGTATGAAAAGTTAGCTTTTAGGTAGACAAATAAAATAGTTGTAATGAAAATTGCTGTTACCTGTTACGTGTCTGGTTATATGATATTTATCTGACATACAAAAAAATTAGCAGGTGTTATAATAAGACGCAATTTTAAGGACATATTATGTATTTGATGTAATGGAAGGAAATGGAGTAATTTCTCAGAAAATTTTCAACTTATTAAAATCCCATTGTCTGGAGCCAAGAAATTAGGATTTTTAGTGTGATTTAGATTTATGTATGTCGTAGGCATAATGCAAATTTAGGCTTTTTATAATCTAACTAGGCATTTTACAAAAAGCCGGTAAAACACTAGAATACAATACATTTTTCGTTATGACTACACGATTCAGGCAAATTGACAAAATGTCGGCAAAACAAGAACAGAAGAATATATATCACGTTATGACTAATTACTTTTAAGCATTTTACAATTTACCTAGAGCGGAGCCGTCGAAACATGAATCTAAAAATGAGTCGACTTTTTTCCATCGTCATGTAAGTTCGACATGCAAAAATAAATTAATGTGTAATCATAAACAATATATAAGCATATTTTGCTATTTTCATAGGATTTGTTTTCCATTTTTATTTGTAGTTTCATATTAGTAATAGGTACATTCTTACCTAAATATTAAATAGGTATGTACTAATTTTTTGCAATAGTTTAGATTCTTCCAAATATCATGGAAGTTCGACATGCAGTAGTATATGTTTATCGAATATAAACAATATATAAGTATATTTTATTACTTTCAAAGGATTTGTTTTTAATTTTAATTAGTTTCACACTTGTGATAGGAAGGTACTAAAAGTACTAAATTAAATAGGTATATTTTTATATCATGACGTGTTACCTGTTTATTTATGTTTCTTTAATAAAAAGATTTAATACATTTACTGTACCTGTATTATTTGACTTAACGCTATGTCTCCTTCCACACTAACGTGAACCAACTTTCTAAATGTTCTTTCACGCGAAACCACATGTGACGTCACTAACGTTGAAGCTAATATAAGCTATTTATAAGTTTTTTGTCGAGAGGCTTGGTAGGGTTCTTGGCCCGCGTCCTATAGGTTGTGGGTTCGAATCCCGACAAAGGCGAATATTTTTTTTTCAATTTATAATTAATACCAATTTAGTAATTATATAATAATAATAATAATAATGAAACTTACTTATTCTCTTAAAGTTAGGTTAGGTTAGGTTTGTTGTAAAGAAAGCGCGCCAACCGAATTCTGATTCTATATTAAAACAAGGATTTTTTTTTAACAAAATCTATAATACTGTTAAGTGAATCCCCCCGTTAGATTAGTACAAGTTTGTCAAAAAAGCAGTCAATCCCATGTTGTTCTTATTTAACGTAAACCGACTTTCTGACGATTCGGAAGGAGCAACGGCCTATATATTTTTGCTTTCATTTTCACGTTTTGACGGCACCGCTTTTGGTAAATTTAATATGCCTAAAAATAATCATAACGTGATATACGTTCTTGTGTTCTCGTTTTGCCGGCATTTTATCAATTTGCCTAAATTGGTGTAGTCATAACAAAAGATCTAACATATGTTGGCGTTTTGCCGGCTTTTTGTAAAATGCCTAGGCAGATTATAAAAAGCCTAAGTTTGCATTATGCCTATCACATACAGGCAACATCAAAAAATTGATTTATTCAAATACCATAACAAAAGGGCTCTTGTCCTGCCGTGCTTTTATTATCATAATAACAAGCTATCGAGCTAAAAAATCATTCATGAATCTGATGACCTAATGATAGAGAGACGCTTGTGAAGCTTATACAAGTAGCTCTATTCCAAAAACATAATTGTGTAACGTCTCAGAAAATGTTCTTTTTATTAAAAACCTATTGCCAGAAAAGCCGAAGAAAGAAGTTTCTTAGTGAGATAACGAAGCAAAAAAATATACATAAAAAGATGAGATACACGAATGATTTTTTTAATGGCTGCTTATATTATAACTTATATAATAAAAAAACAAATAGGCTAACATGGGAACTGCATATCGTGATAATAGTTCAATAGAATCCAGGTGCTTGTAAAGCGCATCCAAATAATGTCATTTTATAATTTTGCAATGTAGGTATGCAATACGAAAGAAACAATATGTAATTGCGTAACTCAGAAAATGTTCGATTTATTAAAATCCCATTTCAGGAGCCGAGACATCGAGATTTTTAATAACGCCATTCAACCATTTTTCATTGTTTTTTTAATATGCTCTCTATGGGATCACTCTGGCACTACCCTGAAAACTTCCTGAAAAAATTATCAAACCATCCCCAAGTAGTCGATGTACATATATATAAAAAAATACATACTGTAGAATTAGTAATAGAATGCTATGTATATAGTAGTAAGTTTAGTACGTAATTCCGATAGTACAAGGATATGCTATCAATTTGCTGATAGTCTAGGCTTACTTTTTTTGTCCTTGTAAAGACCGTGCACCAGCGTCAAAATATAACGAATCGCTAATTTGGATTTTTCTAAAAATGCAGGACAGTTTAAAAGATAAGCCTCTCAGGTCGAGACTTCTGATTGATTGTCTCCCGGCAGTTTTTATTCTTTAATATATGTGTGAGCCCTGGGCAAAATCTCATACTGGTAGCCGGAAGTGAAATATTTTTAAAAAAGGCACTACACTTTAATTAATCTTATGTGTGTACCTATTTTGAATTTGAAAAAAAACTAAGAAAGTAGGTAAAGTACGGCTAACAAAACTTTTCAATAAGTAGTTATTTTTTCATCCTTTTAATTGGCGCTAAGAGTAAGAACAGTTTTCATATATGTTTTTTAGGATTTTTTGGATATCGTGCTGCTGTGTAGGTTGGTGGCTGTCAGGGGCTGTAATTTGCTCTACATGGAACTCGTACCAAAAAAACGCGATAAGTTTCGTTGTTGAGACAAGTTACAAAGACTGGGATACAAATTTTCCCGCCATTTATGTTTGCGAGACAGCCAACGAAGAGAGGGTTGCAGCAGTTTCCGATCGGTAAGTATCACCGCAATCCGATTATAACGGATCCGAAAAAAATATCGGTACGGGGAAGTCTCTCTCCAGAAGGCTCTGTGTATTATTATTATTATTATTATTGTTTTTGCATTAAATGAATCTCTTCTTACTGGTTATAAATATATTAGGTTGATTCCTTTCTTTTTAAAGGCAACCGAGAAAACTGACAAAAACCCTGGCATAAAACGCAATACGTTAGAGCCGTGAGCATTTAAAACTAATCCTGAATATATTGCTCCTTATGACAGGGACAATGTTCTGATTAATTTTTAATCTGCAAGAAGAGACCCCTTTATTGCAGTGTTCCCTAACTTTTTGGTCCCCTAGATTTTTTGATATATCGCACCATTTAGAAGTTATTTAGCAAAATGTACATTGTTTCAATTTCACATTTTGCTAAGAAATTTAAGTTAACTGTCTCGCGAAATATATGGTTGTATAGAAAAGACGAAAAAAAAACTAAAAAAACAGTTTAACACCCTTTATTTCGAAAAGGAGCACTTCTGTTTATATAAACTTTTTTGGGATGAATTAATTTACACTCTGTATATAAAAATATTCAAAAATGTAAGAACGCGACCTGAGATTTTTGATTTTGCTAAGTCCTACTTCTACAGAGTGTATCTTAAAATCGAGTCTGAGTTTAGCAAATATGTATTTTTGAAGCTATTCATCTTTAAAGTTTTAACATTTTTTAAACTGTTTCGTCACACATGAGATTTTTAACTAAAATCTACACAAATAAAGGAATAATTGCAAAAGAAATTTGATACTTTTTTTTATAATTTTCTATATATTATTTAATTACACAATTACAATAAAATTAAAAAGTAATGCTCCAGCTCTTAGGCAATGAATGAAAACCGACTATACATTTTGATTAACCAAATCGCCTTATATTTTCTGTACATTCAGAATGTGATCATGTTTATGTGTTTTAAATCAAAAATTGAGGTAGGTAATTATTGTAAAAAAATGTCTTGTAGACTGCAGTTAAAAATTTCGCGTTTGGTGAAAAATATACATTTTCTAAATAACTTCTAAATGGTCCGAAATATTGAAAAAATCAAGGAGGCAAAAAAGTTACAGACCCGAATGGGGATATTAACTTTTACGACAAAGGTAGAGTTCTTATTCTGTTCTGTAAAATTTTAATTTCTTTAAATTTTTGAATACTTGCATCATTTGAAAGTTATATAGCAAAATGTATTAATTTTATTTAACAACTTCTACACTGTGCAAAATACGGAAAAAAATTGAGAGACACATTGTTGATTTTTCTAAAGCTTATTTAATGGCTTTATTAATATTAGTCATATAATATGTACCAAATTTGGTCCAAAAATCCCTAAAAGCGTACAAGGTATATCAAAAAAAACTAAAATATATGCACACATTTTATTCCAAACACAAAGCGTTTACGGATCCCTATTTAAAAAAACTTGCACCCTGAATAGACATTAATTTGCGACAACTTTAGTACGACTTTCGGGTCCAGCCAGTACAACTTTTACACAACGTAATATTTCCTTTACTTTTTGTATATTGTACTCAAACATTTTGTGGGAAGCCCTCGATTTAAATTTTGCCGTATCGTTTGATATGTTAAGTGCGTTGTATACAGTACCAATTTTATTATTGTGGCAATTTATAATTAACAAACTTATCATACAATTTCTCAAACCATCTCGAGCTGAAGGTGTTAGGATAGTAAACGTTTGCTAATAATCATATTTTAGTCTCTGGGACATATTTTTATTAAAAACATTTCTCTTTTCGCATTTTATAGTTTTTGCACACTCTGTAGACATTTTCGGCAACGTATACAATAAGGGCATTTATTTAACAAATGTATCAAGTAAAAGAAACTTCATTTTATAGAAAGTAATAAAGCTACAGGGCAGAACGTGAAATATATAAATATTTTCATAAAAAAATGGTATTTCAAAAGGGGGGATTTCGTCTATCAAATTATTTTTTGCAGTAAAAGAAAATAAAAAATTATTAATTTTTCTATCATTGCCAGTAAGACGAAATTTTGTAAAAAATGCTTTCCTTTTTAAAACCACCCAGTATAGTAAAACTACTGAAGTTAAACCTTTAGCCTATTCTACAAGAAACCGCCCTAATATATTAAGTATCTTTTCAGGTTCCCCAAGTATACACATTTTAATTTGGACCAAGATTTTGCTTTGTGTACAGAGTATCCCATTTTCGGCACTCTTGTGGGGTATCCCTATTATTTTTAAAAATAGAGGGATGCTGTTTTTGCACCAGTGTGCTTTTTTTTACATATAGGGCATTTTTGAAAATGGTGAATTTTCAAACTCCCCTCGTATCTCAGCTATGTGATAACTTTTCAAAAGGGCGAAAGATGTTCCTTATATGAGGTTTTCCGTAAAATGCAGTGCCGTTTTTAGAATAAGTATACGGGGTCAGGTCAAAATTTATCGGATCCTACTTTATTTTTTTAATGGGACACCCAATATAATATTCTTTATGTTTATTAGGAATAATGTGAGATTTCCAAAAATAAATACATTTATGCAGTTATTTTGAAAATAAGGTCAAAATTCGAGATTCTCTAAAATTTTCTTTTGTGTCCAATTAGTATATATTTAGTAGACTATGGTTAAAATGCATTAAAACAAAATTGATGGTTTTGTGTTGGAGTAGATGAAACTATCGAGCATCTGGATTGTCGATGTATCTGTGTTAGTCAACGCCAGACTGCTTTGCTTAGGTGACACCTATGTGGGACGTGCTCGACCTGACAGAGTCCTTCCCTATCTAAAAAGCAGTGGGCTCCTAGTCTGACACGTCTACATGGGGGGATAGCATAATGGACCCGAGTGAGCCTAAGTGTTGTCGGGCTCCCAATCTGTGTCTAATGTCTATACCTAATACTATAGATGTAATTCTTTCATACTTAATTAAAAAGATCTTTTTTTAATTCTCAGCTCTTAATTATTTATTAGAGCATTTTAACTTAATTATGATAAAATTATTTAATTTTACTCAAAACAAAACACTAATTGTCTATCTTACTTAAAATTTAAGTTACAAAAAAACAAAAGAGAAACAAAATTTTGAAAAAGTAAAGAATGTTCATGCAAAATTGGCAAATTTTCGTTATTCTTCTAATAGCGTTCAAAAGAATCATAAGCCATCTTTGTAAATTTCTGAAAGTAACTAATATCGTGTTTTATATATTTTATTTTGCATGGAATCTCACAAGAAAAAATCTAAAAGCGAAAGATCCGGAGATCTAGGGGTAAAAACACGTACGTGGGTACGAATCCATCTTTGAGGAAAGTTATCGTGTAAAAATGCCCTTAAAGCGCAGAGTTGTGGCTTGGGGCACCGTTTTGTTGAAGATAAATGGGATTATAAAGTGCCAATGGAACATTTTCCACCAGTTGTGGAATAACTTCCACAACTTCTAGGTACCGACGCACCCGCTGTGAGACCTCCTTATTATTATAAATTCTAATTCTAAAAGCGTTTTCCAAAAATAAAACAAGAAACCCCAAACCCAAAGCGTGCTTGTTGTGCCCTTTCAAAAATTAAATGGTGATTTTCTGCGGACCAGTTTCTTGTATTATTGCGATTGAAAATTCCCGCATTTGAAAAATAAGATTTATCGGACCAGATAACTATCTGCAAAAAGATTCATCACTATGGATTTATTGTAAATACCACTGGCAAAACAACTGAGTGTAAATGTTAAATGATACATAACATTTTTGCAAAATTAAAATAAGTTGGATACAATTTTTTATTTGCAAGAAGATAAAGGTGTCGCTTCTACATAACCCAATACGTTTACTTCTTTTCTCTTTCTATCTTGTTTAGTGTATATATATATATATATATATATATATATATATATATATATATATATATATATATATATATATATATATATATGTTAACTATGAAACTTCAATTTTCACTTTTTAAAAAACTACTTTTTATTTAAAATGACAATTAAAATATTAAATATTAAATTAGTAAAATAATGTGTAAATATAAATTCTAACTGACTAATATTATTTACATTGGAACTATTTATACAAAAAAAGGTGCTGATGCTCGTGAGAATGGCTCGACGTTTTGCTTATGCGGCGGTTCCGAGGATGTTGCAATAGCCGGTCTGAGTCGGTGATACTCCTGGTGTTCGAAGGTCGTGGGAAACCAATATAACAGCTCCCCTTTTTTTTTAACTTAACTTCTAGAGGGACTCTTCCTCTATGGTGTCTTCCGGATGGATGCTGGTGCGTTTCTTGGGGATCAGCCTCTTCAATTGCTGAACTGAATTGAACTGAACTTCTTTGTTCTAAGTTTGGTGGTGATGGATGGTCATTTCCTCCTGTGAGACTAAGCCTGGAGGGTCCTTTGCGTCGACACTTGCAGCAAATGTAGAGGGTTATTAAGGCGATAACCAGCGTAATTGTCAGGATGGTGAACTAGTCGACATGCATGGTTACAGAGGCCTGGTTTATTAACCTGTCAAGTTCGTCCGAGTACTCATTCAGTCTGTGTTGTGCGACATTTAGGTCTTCTGTGTCTATTTTACTGAGCTGTAACGGCTTCAGTTCTGGAAGAGTGGGTCGTTCTGGGAGATGCTTGCATCAGTCATAGGGAATGATGACGGGATGGCTCTTATACGTGATATTTTTGTATTCCTCAACGAAATATTTGGAATGGATTCGGGTGCTTCCGACAAATGCATTACAATCTGGTTGCAATTTTAGTAATGAATTGGTCTTTAGGATCTTTGTCACAAGTTCCCTTTTTCCACATTTGACAGTGACTGGAAGAGGTTCTGAGACTGTGATGAGCCAGTAGTTTCGGTCAAGCTCCTGGACATTGTATTCAGATGCTAACAGGATTGAAGTATGGCATGTTTTAGGTAACACGCTCGACTGCCTAAGTAGCTGGGCTTCACTATCTATAGGGTACTGAAGGACGTCGGAACAGTTTTTCGTATCAATTGTAGCTTCTCTAAACTTTTCTTTAACGGAGTAAGAAATTCGGGTTAAAAGGTTTATATGAGTCTGAACTCCAATTTTAAAAGCGGTCATTCGCGGTGAAGAATCATTGAGCAAATCAGTCATACTGGAGAGTATTTTTCCATTGTTTTGAATCGCTTCTTGAAAAGGTTCTAGTTCCTTATAAACTAAAAGTGTCCATTTGTCATTTGATACTCGAATGGTATTTTCTTCGTAGTAAAATATTCCAATGGTGTTATTGATGGGTGTAAGCAGAAATTGGGCGACGGACGCCGAGATCAACACGAAGAGTCTGAAAATAGAATAGACTAGTCGTTGAATGGCTTTAGTCTATCGAAATTTATTTTTGATGTTTGATTTGTGGACATCAAATTTGTTTTGTGCTTTCGTTGTTATTTGGGACTCTTTTACGTACACTTTATCTCCAATTTTGTACTCTGGGAGATTTTGGGTAACGGCTTTATCAAATCTTATTTTTGCCTTTTCTTTTTGTATGTTCGTTCTATTACGTGCGAGTTTGTAATAGTGTTGCATTCGATTGTTAATGTCTGTAATGTATTTTGAAATAAGCAGTTCTTGGTTATAGAGGGTTTCTGGTGGACGACTAGCTAGTATGGCCAAAAATAAGCGCTCATAAGGTGTAAAGCCATGAGTCTTATTTTTTGTGTTATTATAACAGATGACTGAATAGGGGATGATATTGAATGGGTGTTCCTCGGGGTGTTCTGCTGTATGAACCCTAATCATTTCTGTTAAAGTGGCGTGGAATCTTTCGAGCGATCCATTTAATTGTGGATGGCTAACACTGGAAAAGGTTAACTTGACGTCATAGAGTGTGCACAGGTCTTTCATTAACGTGTTATCAAACTCACGGCCATGGTCACAATGGATCCGTAGGGGAGTCCCATAATGTTGAAAGAATAGCAGGAGTGTATTGACAATCGTTGAGGCTTTTTTATCCGATATTGAATATGCTTGTGTGAACTTGGTTAGCTCATCTCGGATCGTAAGGGCATAGTTACGAGTTGGATACTCGAAGATGTCAATGTTGATTCTTTCGAATGCAGTTTTTGGAGTTTCTGTTATGACTAGGGGCGTACTAAGATTTTTCCTACAGATTTTAACTTTTTGACAGATTTCACAGCTTCGAATAAGTTTGTCGACGTCTTTAGTTAGTCCGGTCCAATTGTATTTTTGTCGAATGCGTTTGACAGTTTCATTAATACCGCGATGAAGATTATTTTTGCCGGTATGGTACTGATCTAAAATTGTGGGTATTTCATCTGGGTCTGGGGTTCTTACGAGGTTATGGCATATTTTTAAGTTAATATCTTTATCAGAGAAAATGAATGAAAATGTTTCGAGGAGGGAAATTGTAAATTATTTTATAGGGTAGGTATTTAAGTTAAAAATTGTTTCAGTATCAACTCCAGGATCAAAAGGTTCGATATTTAAATCTGAAAAATCGATTGTTTTTTCTATAGCGTTTGAGTTAATTACAGATGTAAAAAATTCACCGCGTTCATTAACCTTAACCAGGGCATTTGACAATCTAACATTATATTTGACATATGTTTGAAGTATAGCATCCGTATTAAATGGTTCGCACTTAAGTTTCAAAATTTTTTCAGTTCTAGCCTCTATAGAAATTTTATTACGATTTTTAATGCATTCCTGTACATCTGATATGGCTGTAGTTGTGGTTACTTTGTAAAGGGGTATAGTTTTAAAATTTGTAATAAGTTGTTTTGATTTCAAATCCAATCCAATCCTAATATACCGTCGAAATCTATATCTAAATTGCAAATACACACTTTGTGTGGATCATCAATAGTAAAGGGTATAAGTGTAAATTGAGATATTGAGAGTTTTTCATCGGTAATTCCCTGAATAGTGACATTTTCGGGAAATCGTGTAGGAAATTTTTGTACGGTATTTTCCTTAAATATAGAAATGTGTGCACCGGTATCGATGAGAAGTTTGAATTGTTTTGATGCGTCACCAATATAATAAAGATTCTTGGAATTTAGAGTGAGAAGAGGACCTAAAGGAACGCTTGTTCCGGGAAGTTGAGATTGGGGTCCATATTCTCTAGATTTAGTGGTTATTGGGTTCTGGGGTGAATTGTCTGGAGGGTCGGTATTCGTAAGGGATGTAAAAAAATCCTGATAATCACTAGTATCATTTGAATAATTTATATCTTGATATGATTCTTCCTGTGGTTGGAAAACATCGTAGAAATCGGGACTGAAGTTTTCGGGGGTGTATTGATCGTATTCGGGCAAATAATTTTCTGAGGAACATTCCTGTCTTGTATTAACATGATGCATCCTAGTTGCTTGAAAATTGGGATTTCTTTGAATTATTGATGGCCTAATTGCGCTTGGCTTGTATTTTGGCTAAGAGTATTTGGTCTATTTTGTTGCGAAAAATTTGGTTGTTATTGCGGTCTTTGAGAATTCGAGTTTATTACGGGTCTCTGAAAATTATTATTTTGGGGAAAATTAGAAGAAAATTACCTGCATTGAGATATTATATGACCAATTCTGTTACAATTAGAACACTTTAATTGTTGTGGCTGATGTGGTCTAGGTAACTGAGGACTGGGTTTCAGGAGAGTTGGTTTATTAACTTTTTGATTTTCGAAATACGAAAGCTGAAGTTCTCTCCGAATTCTTCATTGTGCCTCTAAAAGTGACGTTGGATTACTAGCACGAATAAGTTGTCCTAGGCGTGGTTCTAGACCGGTAAGAAGTGTATTAAGAGTCATAGTTTCAATTAACATGGTCTGAGCATCTTTTTGTTCTTTTGAATGTAGGAGTGGGGACTTTTGTATGCTGGCATGCATTTTAGCATTCAAAACCTGTAATCTATCGAAGAATGTCAAGGGAGACTCATTTGGAAGTTGCTTAAGACGTTGGAGGTCTTGAATAAGAGATGTGAGATCTCTAAATGTACCAAAATGTAAATTCAAAAGCTGTTTAATTTCGAGGTATGAGTTAGGGTTTTTTGAACTTATCAGCTGTGCTGCCCTACCTCTAAGTTTATTTTTGATATGAATTACAAGAAAAGTTTTTTGTTGTGTGTTTGCCATATCATATGCGCAATCACACGCATTAATAAAATTACCCAAAAATATTTGATCATCTTCATACTCCGGTACTATAGAAAAAAATTCAGAAAGCTTATATGGTTCTACTTCCAATGTTGTTCCTCTACTAGTCGTTTCTGGGTTCATTTTAAAATAATAAAGTTAAATGCAGAGAAATAATTTCAAAAAGGTTGCATAAAATAAATTTTCAAAATGTATGCGTAAAATAAATTTTCAAAATTTATACGTAAAATAAAAATTAAATTGATCCTATCACACAATATTAATAAAAATTGTATTTTAAAAATACAAGGGATAAGAGAAATATTGGATGATCCAACAGTTGTCAAAAAATGAGTTAGAATAAAAATCGAGACGATTCTTTTTTCTATTAAGGGATTAAGAGCCGCCGTCACGAGTTGAAGTACTTCTGTTTTCACGGCGTTTACAGATCCTACAGCGACTGCGCCAATTGTTAACTAGGAAACTTCAATTTTCACTTTTTTAAAAACTACTTTTTATTTAAAATGACAACTAAAATATTAAATATTAAATTAGTATAATAACGTGTAAATATAAATTCTAACTGACTAATATTATTTACATTGGAACTATTTATACAAAAAAAGGTGCTGATGCTCGTGAGAATGGCTCGACCTGCTGTTCTCTTGCTCTGACGTTTTGCTTATGCGGCGGTTCCGAGGATGTTGCAATAGCCGGTCTGGGTCGGTGACACTCCTGGTATTCGAAGGTCGTGGGAAATATATATATATATATATATATATATATATATATATATATATATATATATATATATATATATATCCTGTATTTTTCGCATGCATGGCCCTTAATTTTAGACTGATATTTGAAGAAATCGGATAAGTAGTTTTTTAGCTATGCCGCGAACAGACAGACAGACGGAATTGAGAAAACATATATTCCGGCATCTAGGGACCTTTAAACGTAAAGATCTGAAAAAATCTCAGGGAAGTAATAACTAATTATCTTATGTTTTTAACAAAAGTGTATAATATTTTTGCAAAATAATTTTTTTTTGTTTCACAATACAAAAAAAAAACAAGTTTTCTTTGCACAGGGGTGGCCCGCATTTAAATAAATGACACTGTATAAGTGGTTAGATTTTTAGGTCGAGCGGGGCTCATAATTTTTGGTGATTGATAAAAACATCTCACTTTCATTAAGTGGCTGTATAAACAGAACATATCCTGATTGTTCCACTGATTCGAACCACCTTCTGACTTTATTAAGGCGCTTGCCATTTTGTGTATTTTGTATATTTTTGTTTTTGCCAACCAAAAAAGTTTAACCAAATACATACTTAGCGAATTTTCTTATTTAGTATTTTAATATATAAAATAATATTAAGTGGCTATCTTAATAATATTGCATAATATAGTAAAAAAAAACATTTTCTTTCTCCCTGTATATTTGTAAATAGCCCATCGAGATTTAAAGATAAAAGAATCACAACATTTTGGTATTCACTGTGTTTTCTGAATTGACTCATAATGTTGGTGACCTTTGGACCCGCACGATAAGACCGCATTCGATTATACTTGTATCGTCGTTTCTTTCTGACAGAGCACAGTATGTAATCCCCGAGGGCGAACGATCAGAAAGACGTGGTGTTGAGGCAGGTGTTCCTCAGGGCAGAATATTGGGTCCCCTTCTTTAATGCATTTATACATTTAAATTTATAAGGTCTCTTGATCATTGCTAATATCAGTTATATGCCGACGACACCCAGCTTTATGCCTCGTTTAATCCTGACATGGCTGAAATTATAAATCTTCAAATAAACCAGGACTTACACACCTCTTAAAAATTAATCCAACTAAATCAGTAGCCATGTTATTTTATAATTAGAATATTTGCAATAATCTACTGGAAATAATAAAACCTAAATTGGGAGATAGCTACATTTCTTTCAAAAACACAGCTAAAAACTTTGGTTTGATAATAGATAATATACTAAAATTTAAGGACCATGCTGTCTGTGTCTAAACAAGGCTAAACAAGGCATTTTCCATATTAAGACAAATCTATTCCCATTGACATTATCTCTCTCAAAAGACCAAATCCATACTGTGCGAGATTCTTATGCTATCCCACTTTAAGTTTGCAGATACCATATACGGTCCTTCTCTAGACGTGGTGGATGTCAGGAGAATCCAGAAAATACAAAATTGTTGCATCCGGTTAATGTACGAACTAAGACGCAGACATAGGGTGTCACATAAGCTGGCTCAATTGGTTGGCTTGATATGATTCACCGTCGTAATTTGCACTCGGTCTGTTTTTTTATAAGATTCTAAAATTTAAATCTCCTCCATACTTTCACAGAAAGCTCGTATATCTAACATATGTTCATAACTTAAATATACGCAGACAGTATCTTTTAACAATACCGTCTCATAATAAAGAATTTTTCAAAAAATCTTTTTCCTATCAGATCGCGTTTTTAACGAATAAATTTAAAATAAAAGATTGGTCATCACTTTCAAAAGAAAGATGACGCGTGACTTATTTTCGCAACAAAATATTAATTTTACTGTATAGCAAATCTTAAAATCAGTGATCTCTCTCTCTCTCTCTCTCTCTCTTTCTCTCCCTCACTCTTTCTTTCTCTCCCTCTCTCTCTCTCTCTCTCTCTCTCTCATTTCCTTAACCTCCGTTACTCATCTCCATATTTTATTTATTTCAAAATATATTATTATAGCTTAATTTACTAAGCAAGCTATTTTTAGGTAGTGTTATCATTTAGTAGCAAATTTAAATTTATTGTTTAAGTTTTTTTGTATTTATAAACATTTAAAATATTTTTAACCATGGAAATACTGGCTACAATAGCACCTTCTTTTTAGAAGAAAGCTGAATAAGTAGCCCTTTATTTCCAAATATTATTCTTACCTTTGTAACATTGTATGTTTTTTCTCGGAATAATAAACCTTTTATTATTATTATTATTATTATTATTAAGTTATCAGATAGCTGGGATACGAGGGGTGCGGTGTCGTGAAAACCTCATCTTTCAAAATAAGGGAGAGCCCCTGCAAAAGTTCCGAAAATGGGATACCATTTTGTGCATGAAGTGGACTGCAGTTTAAAACATTAAATTTTTAAGGGATTTGACCGAAGCAACGTTTCAAGAAGATTCCTGCATCGTCCTTTATTACATTTTTTTTGTATATAATGGTACATTTTTTAAATTCATAACTGATTTTATACTCTTTTAGAATATACGGAGATTCCCACGACTATAATTTAGACGAAATGATAAAGGAACTTGCATTTTACAGTGAGAACTATTTCTTTACTTTAGAAATGTGTGGATATAATAATAATGAACCCAACAAATTATGTTACAGGACAAATTTTTCTGAGATTTCGTTGGAGGTATGCGTAAAAGTTTTAGTCTCCAAAAAAATTACTTACTTAGTCAAAAAATCTCACTCGGAGGTTTTTCAGATCTTCACGTATTAGAGTTTCTAACCATTTGTCTTAATATTCTGCAAAAAAAGCACCCTTCTCCACAGTGTTGAAAACGTGATATAATTTTTTTCTTAACAAGTGTTATTTAGTAAACTTTTTATACAGTTAAATTTTTCGGCGATATTTTATGCATATTTAATTTTTTAGGTACGGAGTACTTGTACCGAACTCTTTCGCAAATGTAAATGGAGGAATGTAAACTTTGACTGTTGTCTGTTTTTTGCAAAAATTGATACTGATATAGGAATGTGCTACTCGCTTAACTCCTTACAAACTGGGTAATTTCTTGCTACTTGGCCCACCTGTTTGCATATATGTTTAATTTTTTTTATGTCATACTGTGTTATACTAAAAAGAAATAAAATTCAAAATATTCCGAAAAGTAAACAAACAATTCGTTAAATGGTCTTTTTGATGCCCTAATTGCCCCCAATTGAGGATATTTGACTTGTGCTTGGGCAGTTTGGATAAATTCAATTGATTAAATTGTTTTGTGCAACATTTATTAAATGCCTTATATTAATAATACTATACACATAAATAAAATTGGAAAAATAACTAAAAAGCTAAATATTTATAAGTACATAATTAATAAATATTCATTATATGTGGGCCAAGAGCAAACTAATCGCTATCATTTTAGGATAAAAGGTGTTGCAGAGCATAAAATGATATCAAATAGGACACTTGGTCCTGGTTCGTTAGTACTCGAATTAAAAGGCCAGAATAATGTAAGTTTATCTTAAATAAAAACAATGCGTACTTCATTTTTATTAGAGTCTATACTCGCGTATCCGTGTTCTTCTCTTAAATTATTTTAGAGTTGATAAACGTAATGAGCAATATCTGTTGCACTTGTTTTAGGTATACATTTTGGGATCTTTGGAAGTTCCATCCGCAATTACCTCAAAAAAAGATATTATTGAGCTAAGCCCTCATATGCGCGCTAAAAGAAGATTTAATATAAAAAATATTGAAAATGAACCAGAGGTAAGATCCATCACTGCTTTTTTCACATAAATAATTCACACAAAAAGCTGAGGACATGTTCTAAAATTTTTGAAAAAAAATCATGCAAATAGACTATGCTTTGTCTCCATTTACATTTACAAAAAAGAGTCTATAACTCTGAAACTAAAAAAAAATCGAATATAGTCATAAAATATAGTATGTAAAGGTGTTCTTGATTCCACTGCAAGGGCCAATAGTAATGAATTCATACATAATGCACTTTTGCTGTGGATGCTTTGAAATGATTTCGTATTAAGTCTAGACGTCTAGAACTTATAGTGGATTGGTAAATTTCGAAGATACAACAGATTTTCCCAGATATTTTAAAATACTTTAGAATACCAAAACTGACCAAAGTCTTTATTTAAAATGTTTTGTTTTATGTTTGTTCAATATTTTAGATGTAGGTGCAATGGTTTAAATAGTTATGCTCTATACGCATGGCTGGTTAGAGAACTGCGCTAAGTATTAGTGGAAGTTTGTTTAAAAATAATATTATATATATAATTTTCTACATTGAAAATATGCTTAATATAAATACTATATATATTTTAGGTAAGAGACTTAAGTATAGATCAAAGGAAATGCCGTTACGCGGAGGAAAATTATTTGGACGTATTTCCTTATTACAGCTACAGCGCATGCCTTATGCAGTGTCGGAAAGATGCCCAGTTGCAAAAATGTAGATGCACGCATCATTTAATGCCAAATACATGTAAATATATAAAAAGGAGTCTATTAATATGTGACAGGGAATCGCCCCTAAATATGGTATTAAAATCTAGAAGGCAACCTCTTAAGCAATTTTTAGTAAAAAACAATTACAAAATTAAACCTGTTATAAGACATTTTCAAAACTCTAAAATCTTTTAAAAGTTTTAGATTTTATTTTTATATTTAGATCAGTTTTACGCTATTACCCGGTAATCCTATTTGTCTCCTTTAAGCATAATTTTTGCATTGTATTTCTAAACAAGTAGATCTAATTCACGCTTTTAGGAATACCAAGCCAAAATAACGACAGGAGCAATTGAAGAATTTTATCTGATGGACTATCTATATAAAGTATAATTAGTCTTTGTTGCGAGTTAAAAAATCGATAAATTTCCTTTACCCAGAACTTCGCTTGTTCTGAATCTTATTAGGAATAGTGGATGATGACCCAATTTAGTCCTGCACATAATCATTTAGTAACTCGTATATATACTGTCTTTTCAAACATTTTTATTTGGCGCCATTTTGTTCCACCATATTTACTAGTTTCAACCTATGCGCCACACTTGATTTTTGGGTGTAATTTAACATAAACTTAATAAGTACTTTTTTTACACTGATTTGTTAAAAATTTAATTAGACCGCCATTTTGTTCCATCATGTTCAAATTTTTGTAACTGGAAGTCATTTAAATAAGAAGGTTTTTACGTTGATTTTTTTAAAAATTTTATTTAGCCGCCATTTCGTTCCACCATTTTCAATTCGTACCTCAATTTTACCAGTTTATCTCTATATCATACTTAATTCCGACACAAAATTTAAAATCAATCTAATAAGTAGATTTTTCTTGCTGATTTCTTAAATATTTAATTAGGCCGTCATTTCGTTTTGCCACCTTCAATTGGTACCAAAATGGTACCAGTTTAATCGTATTTAACATTTTTTTTTATATAAGATATGGGTTAAATTGGATAATTAGTTTTTTAGTAAAAATTTTATTAACCTTTCACTAGGTTTCCATTTTGTTCCGCCAAAGTGTTACCAGGTCATCCTCATGACCCTTAATTTTGACCAAAATTTGTCAATCGAGAAAGTAGTTTTTTAACTATGTCGCGAACCGACAGACAAACCTGTTTTTTGCATCTAGGAACACTAAAACGTGAATATATCTATATAGCCGAGGATTTTCAAATATATGTCACACTTAATTCTTGCACAAAATTTGAAAACAATCTAATACCTAGTTTTTTCAGACTGATTTTTTAAATATTTTTTAACCCGCCATTTTCTTTCGCCATCTTGGATTCGTAGTAAAATTTTATCATTTTATTCCTAGTAATATTTGATGGTTGTGCAAAATTTGAGGTAAAATTGGATACGTAGTTTTTTAGTAATAGTTTTTTTTCACCATGTTGTAATCGGGTAAGTAGGTTTTTAGCTCTGTTGCAACAGGCCGACAGACTGACGGAATTGAGTAAACATATTTTTCCTACGACCACTTACAAAACTGACTAAAATGGGCTAGAGAGTGCCATATATCACACGTGTGCCAATATCACAGCTGACGTAAGGGGTGACAATTTTTTCAACAATATTTTTAAAATATGTAAACGGTAAAATATAATATTTCTACTGAAAATTTTGAGTGATTTTAGGAAAAATAGTGTACATTAATCGTGTCAAAGTGGTTTTTAAACTCGGCTAACGCCTAGTGGAAAATAAATGAATCCCAGGGGCGTGCGGTGAAATTTTAAAAAAGGGAAGCAGTTTTTAGAAACTTACCTATTTGTAATGTAATTCGATTCTTCGATCATTTTTTGCAAATTCGTCAATGACGTCATCATAAAAACGTCGATGCTCCGACATATTTTGGAGAAATTTATTTTCAATGGACAACAGCGATGTATGCGAAAGTCTCTCCTACCCCGGAGAATTTCTCACGAAATCTTTTATACGTTTAAGTGTTGAAAAATTGCGTTCTACTGATGAACCTGTGGCAGGTATTGTCAATACTAATTCACACAATTTCGACACTTCGGTGTAGGCATCTTCCAGCTCCTTGTCTTTTAAAAATTGCATTAGTTCCTTAGGGTTATTTTTTGCGCTAATGTCATCAGTTTCGTAAATCACTTTTAGTTCGGTGGAAGAACTTAAATCTATAGTTTATTTGTTGCTGAATTTAATCGATTATTTGATAAAAGAGGCGTCTGTATGATATTTGAACATCTCCCACCTTGTCTGTTTCGAAGACGCTTGGCTTGTGGCTCTACATTTAACGTCATCGTTTTCTCCCAAAATAGGTCAAAGTCATCTCTTTTTTGGCTTAGCATGGACTTAAAATCATCCACTTTATTTAGACAAAAAGCAATATCATTTGTTTTAGTTTGTAATATATTAAAAACATTGTCCGAGAATGGAAATATTTCTGAAAATATGTTCAACAAATAATTAAAATTAAAATCTCATTTCAAACAGTCCAAAAACCCCCTCGAACTATTTATTGCTTCTGAGTCCCACGGTTCATTATTTTCTATTATATTCTCAAATAGTACAATCAGTGATTCACGATTTTCAGATACTGTTAACACAAGTCTTCCATTATAGTTCCACCTAGTTGGAGCTGCTTTGGGAAATCGTTTGTGCACAACGGAGTCCAAAGCTTGTGTACGTTTTGTTGACTTGGAAAAAAAGCAGCCATTCCAATTAAAGTAACGAAAAATACTTTACACTCTTTAATGTGATTGATGAACTGGGATAAAACTAAATTTAATTTATGAGCAAAACAATGGACAAACACAGCACTTGGGAAAGTTTCTCGAACTTTAGCTTGCAGACCCTCTAATTGTGCTGCCATCACTGCAGCTCCATCATAGCTTTGAGCAACTAAGTTTGTCTCTCCATTAATTTCTTTAGTAACGTTATAAACTACGGTATATAATACATCTGCTGTACGATTTTCGGACACATTCTTAAAACCTAAAAGTCGCTCTTGAATACTTCCGTCTGTTTTAACGTAGCGTATTACTATAGATAATTGGCTAAAATTAGTGATATCAGTTGTTTCGTTCAGAACAATAGCAATGAACCGCTCCTCGCCAATCTCCTGCTTAATTCTTTAAGAATCTTTAGAATAATGGTTGCAACAGCGGAAATTAAATCATTCTGGATTCCATTCGACGTTCCGCGAAGAACGCTAGACTTCTCTAAATGATTTTTTAAGCAATCATCATATTTAGCCATTAAACTAAGTAAATCTTGAAAATTTCCTCTATTTAAAGAAACCCTTGTTTCGTCATGACCTCTAAATCCCAATTCGTGCTGTCCGAGAAAACAAACAACATCGATAAGTCTTCTTAATATTTGCCTATTTTTATCGACTAGTTCATTGTGTTGGCGGTGACTAATTTCCAACTGTTTATTAAGGGCGTGTTCAATTCTGGTTTTGCCGAAGACTTTTTCTTTTATGACGGCCTGCAAATGCGCTTTGGACATAATGTATCTTCTTACAGCTTTATGGAAATTGTTTAAATCGGAAAAACTATTTTCATTCCAGAGACCTTTTTCATTTTCAAAAAGTAAACATGGCCAACAAAATAATTTACTTATATTTTCACACCCTGTTAGCCATTTAAATAGTTCGTATTGTTTTTCCGGATAAAAATGTCTAATACAGTTGTTAATTTTTGTGAGCTTTTTGAAGCATATCAGCGAAGTTTAATGTTGAAAATCTCTTTATTATTAAGACACACACCACACATTCACACACACTCTTCTTACTAAATTCTCCAACATTTTCAACGTTATTACCAACAGCCGAAGTTGACGGTATTTGCATATCCACGTCCGTATAATTGTCGTTCATATCGCACCATGCACGACGCGACGTACGTATCACCCAACACACGGATAGCCGTTCAAACAAAGAACCTACTCCAACGATAGCTTCCGCCACCACTTAAAGCACGCGACTGAAATGCAAAAATTGCAAACAGCCGGTGGAAACTTTAATAACCTCTGGCTCGATTCACAGGAAATCAAGTATACAGGACTTGGCTGCAGAGAAGCTAGCGGCCCGCATAGGTTCTATTCGATTTTCTATCGTGGCTGGGTCGGAGTCAAGGCCGCATTTATTATGGGCTTGATAATTAAGATAATATTTTAGCATTTTTAATATAAACTAAATTAAAGGTTTCCTATTTCAAAAATTACATTTTAGAAGATGTTTTGTAATTTTTTTTGGGGAAGTACTGCTTCCCTTGCTTCCATGGACTGCACGCCCCTGATTGAATCCCTTATACAAGCTATATTCCCTGAATGCCTTAAAACATCTATAATTATTGCTCTTCATAAAGGAGGCGGAAAAACTAACTCTTGAAATTATGGCCATTTGCTCTACTACCAGTGCTATCAAAAATCATTGAAAAGTTATTATAGAATCGTCTTATGCCATTTCTCCTTAAACATCAGATAATATCCCCGGATTGCGGCCTATTCTTTTTTTGTTATATATTAATGATATCACCAACCTAAAAATTAATGGAAAAATCCCTCTCTTTGCTGATGACACAAGCATAACAAGGAGTGATTTTGATACAACATCTTTACATTCTAATATTTCCAATAACCTTGTTATGATTAAGGCTTGGTCCGATTCTAATCTGCTTTGCTTCAATGTGGATAAAACGGTGGCCTTATCTTATAAGGGGACTTTACAACCACTTTAGCTACTTAACAGCAATATTAAATACGTTTGAGTCAGTTAAATTCCTAGGTTTGAATATAAAAAATAACCTAAAAGGGTCTAAGCGTATTGACACCTTAACCAAAAAACTTTCTACCGCCTGCTTTGCCATTCGATCAGTTTCAAAAGAACTGGACATATTTTCTGTCAGACTTACTTATTTCTCTCTATTCGAATCCCGTTTCCGCTATGGCCTTTTAGGGGGCTGCTGTACCACCGAGCAATTTCTTAGTATTTTTAGGCTTCAAAAGAGAGCAATCCGCTATTTTTTTGCCCTAAATAATAGAGCACACTGCCAATACTATTTTAAAAAACATGAAATATTAACACTTGCTGCATTATTTATTTTAGAAACTATCTGTTTGATAAGAAAACATTTAAGCACATTCCCGGAGAGGCTACAACACGTATATCTTACCAGAAATTCTAAGCATGACATATACCTTGCCATTCCTTCCGCAGAATTAATAAAAAAATCAAATATTTACAATACCATAAAACTTTACAATCATCTTCCAGAACATTTAAAAACAATCCCTATGTTTGCACTCTTCCGAAAAAAAGCCAAAGCATACCTCATTGAAAGCCCTTTTTACTGCGTTATTGATTTTTATAGTGAATTTTAATGACATAAAATGTTTTTTACTTGCGTGTTTACATAAATCTTGTTGCTACAAGGCATTTGAAAATATTTTATAAGGAATGAACTGTCTGATAGTCCGTTATTAATTATTTTTGTTACGTATTAGATTAAAGTTATACAATTTCTTTTTTTTTCTAATACACTTTAATTACTATACTAATTTAATACACTTTTTGTTTAACTTCACTTATTTTGTTTGTATAACGATAACAAAATAGAGTTTAAGGTCGCGTAATTTTAATTTCAATGTCATCGAAATTATTCATCTCGCATAAGTATTGTTTATTTCTTTTTGTTGGGTCACCTGGATTCATTAACCGCTTTACGGCAATGTTACGAATTTAATGAATTTTATATTTACAATTTATATATTGCATATATATGCATCGACCTATCGAAAAATATGATTTTTTTTTCGATCAATATTTCGTTTTTTCATTGTTTCTGTTTTTTTTTTGTTTTAAGGTAAATTTCGCTTTGTCCGTAAAAACTACCACTCTCAACACTTGTTATGAAATATACTATTTTCTATTTTCCAACCATCTAACCGTAACGTAGTGTTGTACTGGCCTTCTTTTACACATTAGTTTTTTTTTCTCTATAGGGTTGTCAATGCTAAGTCATTGCCACCTCGAACTTAAAACTGGTCGTGTCTCAAAATAGAAAAACCAAAACTGTGCGCATGTGCACTGCCACTTTTGGCATGTATTGTCACCAACTTGAAAATGTTCAACAGTAAATGTGTTTTTTAAAGATAATGATTTTTTTTAAATATAGTGCACAAAACAGAAAAATTAGTATAAAATACTCATTTAGTTAAACATTTGCACCCGTATTCACTAAAGAGGTTTAAATTTAGACCAGGTCTAACTTAATTATAGGTTTAAGATGACATTTTTAACAATTGCACAAATAATTTTTCTAAATGTCACAATTACAAAATGACAGTATTTTGGCATCTAAAGACGCTAAAACGTGAAGATCTATAAAGACCGAGAGGGTGAATATTTCACGATTGGAATACACCCTTTTATCAGAGAAGTAATAAAAAGCAAGTCTTATTTGTCTCAAATTACCCTCCCAGGTTTCTCCATTCCGTCAGTCTGTGTGTCTGACTGTTCGTTGCATAGCTAAAACATACTTACCCGATTGACTTCAAATTTTGGTCAAACATCAAGGATCATATGGGTAATATTTTGGTAAATGTCCCATATGGGGAAACAAAATAGCCGTATAGTGAAATGTTAAAAAAATAGTTCTAAAAAAATATTTATCCAATGTATCTGAAATTTTGCACAAAAATCAAGTATTACTAGGGAATCAACTAGTAACATTTTGGTACGAATCTAAGGTGGAAACAAAATCGATGCTGAATAAAATCAGCCTGAAAAACTGCCTATTAGATAGATTTCAAAGTCTGTGCAAGAATTAAGAAATAGAGATGAACTGGTAAAACTGTGGTACGAATTCGAGATGGCGGAACAAAATGGCGCCTAGATGTCAAAAAACATGTTTTCCTAATTACGTCGGTCTTTCTGTCGGAGTGTCAGTTCGCAGCATAGTTAAAAAATTACTTTCCCGATTGACTTCAAGTTAGGGTCAAAAACTAAGGCACGAATGGGGATGACCTGGTAACATTTTGGTAAAATTCCGTAATAATAGAACAAAATGGTGACTTGGTCAAATATTAAAAAAAATATTACTAAATAATTATCCAGATTACCTCAAATTTTGAACAGAAATCAAGTGTTACATACAAATGAACTGGTAACATTTTGGTAATTGAAAATTTACCTTTTTTTAGAGCAAACTGTCATATGTTGCCTAGAGGTAAATATTATATGGTGGATTTCGTTATTCTTACAGATTAAATGTTTTTCTTCTAAGATGATTTGGTCCAGTGATTTTTCTTACTTTCCTAATATTTATATATATATTTAATATTTCCAATTAAAGATATGCATTATGTTATGTTTTAGCTTTTGAGAAGCAATGCAACTTCTCAGGCTTGGCGTGTTATCAGAATAATTTCCAGGAACTCATGGTTCAAAAGCCTCTCGGTTCCAAAAAACTGGGGCTTGAATGTGATTGTCTTTCCAGCTGTAGTGAAGTTCAAGTAGATTTGGTTATAGAAAATAAAATCGGGTGAGAATTAAACTTGTCTCTGAAGTATGTCAAAACCATTACCAAATGTATGTATTGTGAAAATATAAAGTCCTTCCCCAACCCTAGTTATCTTTCAATCTTGCAGTATTTATAAGAATTTTGTAATTAAATACTAAACAAAACTAATTAAGCCAGTTTATTTACTGTATTTGGTTGCTTTCTGAATCATTAACTGAGAGTTGAAAATTTAACTACATAACAAACTTCTAATGTATTTTTATACAACTTACATCGAGAATTCTATGATTTTCGAAAATTTCCTTTCAATTTTTCAGTTCTACATATTACTGCATTTTCGATTTTTAGGTTTTCCGGAGATTACAGCATTTTGGAACTGTTGCTAGATAAACTTCCAACTGAAAGATATAAAAGGAATGTCGTAAAGGGATTATTGGATGTAACTGGTAAGTATGTGATTTTAAAACAGATCACATTAATTTTATTTTTGAATTATTATATTTGAATAATTATGCTATTTTTTTTGTAGTTTCTATTGGAAGTGCCACAGCACTCTTTCTGGGAGCAAGTTTTCTCAGTTTTATTGAAATATTTTTCTACTTTCTCATCCGTCCCTTTAGCGATTATGTCAGACTGCACGTTAATGACAAAAAGGCGACGTTTTTCCAGTAATTTTTTCGAATTTTATTATATATTAAGTTGATTTGATCAGTGAAAATTTTCTGTTAATTATAAGTTATATTCCATTAATATTAGAAGTTTTAAGTAAATGAGTAAAGATGAACGTATTTTTATTTCAGAAACATTCTTCTTTTATCTATCCGCTCTAGACCTAGTAGTTGTAAAATGGTTAAGGCTAAATAATTCAAATAGAAGAGAAATGTGTCACTATATTAAATAGTACAATACCAAAATTCCAATTAATCAAACACAATGAACAAAGGACCATGGGATAGCTGATAAAAACATATCAGATATACAGAAATAATTTAACCCTCTAAGAAAACCAAGTTCCAGGCCCTGACAGAATGTAATGTTAAAAGAGGGTAACAATAGAACTGTGACCACTGTTTAACCAATCCATGATACCCTAACAAAAAAAAATCTTTACGAATCTTGTAGGTAGATTTGCTTTAACCCCAGGGTCGGTTTTAAAAGCTCACGGGCCCTAAGCGGTAAATTTTGATGGGCCCCCTACCACTTGTAGGAAATGTTAAAATGTATGCATAGATAAAACAGAACCTTGGTTTCTCAAAAACAAGTATATATTTTATATCTTATACGTTCGCTGATAGAAAGAGGTAACCAGTTGCTACTATTTAAAAAAAAAAGTCAATTATAACAAAGTTCCTTCTTACTAGAGACGATCAGTTGAATATTCAGACATAAAATTAAAATTATTTAATTGGTATCATTTTGCATTGGCAGTAGGAAAAATATTTAGAATAACAAATACTCGTTTTATTGGGTACTGGGTAGTGACTTTGTTTCTTTTGTAATTACTGTGCAATAAATAAATGTACAAAGGAATACATAATATTAAAAGAAGAAATGTCAAATTGATTTTTAAAATTTTTCTGAATTACGAAAAAATCAATAATTTGGATGCAACCTGTCTGGTTAAAATATTTTCTTCCTATCATTTTCCTTTGGAATTAAGGCTTGTTTACTCATGCATTTTAGCAGGGGTAAAACTAAAGTGATGCCATTTGGCCTAAGTATGCATCCAAAGTATAAGGGTACGGCCACAACGGCGCACCGCACCTCGCACCGCAATCGCATTGCACATAGCACCGCTCTATGCCTTACCTCTGCTTCGCACACTAGTGGCCACATTGACGTCTCGCACGTCGCACACTACATTTGTTAGTTTGACTAGAGACGTTAATATGGCAACTTCGTCCTCTTCGACAGATGATGAAGATATTGTTTTTAATTCTAATTTCAAGAAATGGTATTTATATAAGGAAGAGTCAAGAAAAGCGGTACATCCTCTTAATGAAAAGCGAAAGAACTTTGGTGAATTTCACCACCTTTATAAAGATTTAAGAAAAGATTCTCAACGGTTTTTTGAATACATGCGGATGGGTATAAATACATTTGACTACATTTTAAACAAAATTAAAACCAAAATAAATAAGACATGGAAGAATTGCCATGCCCAACCCATTATGGCTGAAGAACGACTTATGTTAACATTACGGTAAGTAAAATACAAAATCATTTAACACAAAACTGTAAGAACTACATTCACTTAAATATTGTCACCATGAGTTGATTGTCTCTGTTAATATTCATTTTTCGACAGAGCTAGTCTGATTAAATGAACTATCCTCTTCGGCCATTACAACAACTACTGGGGATTGACTATTTTGAGTAGTGCGGCTCCTTTGGTATGTATCTGAGTTATCGTGGACTCTGGGACTCAAAATCGTACTATTTGGAGGCATTATAAGTATTCGTTGACTATTTTGATTGTCGAATATTTGAGAACTGCTGATTCTTTGAGAGCTGTTTGGATTGTCATGGAAGATGGGTGTTAACTGTGAACTATTCTGGGACACTATAGGTGTGTATGAAGTATTTCGGCTGTTTTCTGAATGGTCATGATAAATTGATCTTGGGGGTAAGCTATTCTGGGATATTTGGTATGAAACTTGGGTGTTTTGAGTATGGCTGCTTCGAGAACTGTTTAAACCGTCATGGTCAATGGGTATTAGCTGTGAACTTGCTTGTACATGTGAAGTACTTTGATTGCTGCTGCTTAGCTGAGCTGAGTAGTCATGATAAATGGGTCCCCTTTCCATAACTTGCATCGAATGATTATCATGGTAGATCGGCCCTTCGGTAGCATGAGAGATGACAGGTTGTGCAGTTGTTGGAGTTTCGTTATCTAACCACTGCATTACTTGAATGCGAAATTTCATTTTTTGTTTCGGGTTCAGTGCTTTCACATACGGGAGAATGCTTTTAAAAAATGCTTCATCTTCATCTATTTCCTTATCTTTGTTTGCTCTCTGATCTTCGTTCCTTTTCAAGTAATCAATTTTCTCTTGTTCTGCTTTTAAAAATGCTTCTGCAATCGAGTCATCTTTCTTAGCTTTTTTTGGTGCTCTTGCTTTTTTTTCTGCTGGCACGAATGACGATACATGTGAGGGAGTAGAAAAAGGTGAAATGTCTCTCGAATAATGTGCAGTAGATTGTGAATCAGTCTCGCTAAAAATTTCGGTTTCAATAATATCAGTTGTATCACGCGCATCATCCTGTTCTTCCGTCAAAGAAGTTGAAGTTTCGTCCTGTGTATCTTGTGCAGAAAAATTTCCCGTACTTCTCCTTGGTGTGAATTGATCTTTTAAAAACAAAAGAGATTCAAAAAATGGCCAATTAGATTTTTCATCGTCATCGACTCCATCTCCAGAACGCTTAAATGGAATTTCAGCTAATTTTTTTGCAAAAGTCTCTCTAAGCCTTTTCCAATTACTTTTAGCAATGACCACTGCAAAGAAAACAAAAATCGTCATTTTTTATAGGTTCCAATTTAAAAAATCAAGACATTTCGATTTGAAAAAATAATTTATTAACAGAGGCCTAACGTCACTATGGGGTATTTGCCTCAAGAATCTGGCCAATATTATTTTTTCGATTAATGACTTTAAAGTAGTTCCTAAAATGGCAAGACCTACTTCCTATTTCATTTTGTAGTATTTAGAGGGTTGGAAAAAGATTTTGTAAAATAAAATCCTGGAATTAAAAAAATAAATATTTATTTAAATTTTTTTATCAGCACTACTGTTTTCGTGTCACCAGGTACTAACAAACTTAAAGCATGTTTAGAAAATTTGCTTATATTATTTCTTGGGGTTTGATAGAAGAAACATGGGCAACGGGTTATAAAACCAGCCATAACTAATACATCCGCGGTTTTCCACACCTGTTTCTTTAAACTCTTATTCTAGAATGTATACTTTTTAATTTAAAACATTGAATTGAGCTTAGAAATTCTTAGAATTATATTAATATCGCAACGTTTTGCATTGAAAATATAAAAGATATTATATATATCTTAACACTCAGCCAGTTTTTGTATTTTAAAAGTACTAAAACTCTTTGCTTCCTCCATCACAGCCCAAAAAATAAAGAAAGAGGCCTTGTTCTGTATATCCAATAACAGAAATTTAATACACTAGATCACTAAACTAAAATGTTCCACTTTTTTAACACTAAAATTTAAAACGCATCAACTAAGTACTTAAAACCCCACAAGCGAACGCTAAATTTTAATAACTGGGGTAGCATCGCGGAACTCGGATAAAACAAAAGAAGGGCTTTTTTGTGTTTTGTCACTCGATGTGGTGTCCTAAAAATCGACTTGAATAAATCAGAAATTTGATTGACCACGTTTTTGAGTCAAATACCCCATAGTGCATCTGTAGAATGTCAAATAAATTACCATTACAGAATATATTACATAAACTTTGAAGTAAGTTTACTCTTTTGGTTCCAGGTACTTTTCTACAGGCATGTCATTTAGAAATATTGCCTTCTCATTTCGCATGGGTAAAACTACAGTGAGTAATATTATTTCGGAAACTTCAGACTACATTTGGGATTCCTTATACACAATTCATATGCCCGTTCCTACTCAAAGAGATTTTCAAAAAATTGCAAACGATTTTTATGACATTTGGAATTTTCCTAACTGTGTAGGAGCGCTAGATGGTAAACATATCCGTATCCGGTGCCCAAATAACTCTGGTTCCATGTTTTTCAATTACAAAAGTTTTTTTTCTGTTGTGCTTCAGGCTCTCGTCGATGCAAATTACAAATTTATAAATATTGATGTCGGAGGCTACGGAAAACAAAGTGACGGCGGTACTTTCAAAGCATCAGATTTATGCAAAAAATTAATCAATGGTACACTTAATTTGCCTGAAAACAGTCGACTTCCTGAATCAGATTTAATCATGCCTTACGTAATAATTGCCGATGAAACTTACCCATTAATGAAAAATTTGCTAAAGCCATATAGCAAACAGGATTTAAACGAAGAACGCGAATACTTCAATAAACGTTTATCTAGAGCAAGACGAACAGTTGAGTGTGCGTTTGGAATTATCAGGGCCAAATGGCAAATTCTGGATAAGCCTATATTAACAAGTATAGAACATGCAGATAAAATCGTTAAAGCCATATGCGTTTTACATAACACAATAATTGACATGGAAGGAATGGAACATAACCTACGAGAAATTCAATTTACTCATAATCATGAAAATAAAAATATACAGGTACCCCCAGGAAGGCTCAACCAGCAAGCAAAATCAATACGAGAAACATTTACAACATATCTTTGTAATAATCAAAATGTTGTTTAAAAATATGTACTTAATAATAATAATTAGTCTATTTACCTGTTGTTACACATTCTTTGGCCACTTCTTTCCACAATTTCGACAAAACTAAACTGTTATGATGATATTTACTTCTTTTGTTCCAAATTGCTTCTCGCACGTAAACACAGGTAATTAATTTGTCTTTGTTTACCGCCATGATGCACACCATGCGAGGCTCGAAAAAATACTAAGCTGAATTCACCTCGCTCAAGGCCAGGCGATGGTACCAGGCGATGCGCGAGGGGCGGTGCGCCGGTATGGCCACGTGTAGTTAAAACAATGAATATATTTACTTCGCACAGGCAAGGCTAGTGGCTAGGCTAGGTGCAGTGCAATGTGCTGTGCGCCGTTGTGGCCGCCCACTTAGATGAGGCTCACCGAGCGCCAAGTGCCTGGGTCAGCCTTAGCAGAGTTTGCAAAGTTTAGAATGTGTCAAAACGAAAAACCCCATAAAAAAGTGGTTTTATTTTTGACTTTTCGTTATCCAAAAGAGAAGATTTTAGGTGAACTATTCCGGAATGACCCCCTTGACATGCCTGAATTGTGTTTTGGACCCCCTGCAAATCCACCCCCTCCCACGTTCACTCCCACTCCAACAAGGGGGAAATAAAAAAAAAACGTTTTGACCATTCGGGGGATTGCTTTTGTACCCAAGAAACTCCCGTGCTAAGTTTTGATGGCCATGGCATTAACACACGAAAAACCACCCCTCAAGAGCCATTCCATCTTTGACTTTGGCAGTTTTAGGCCTTTAAATGCATTTTCTGGTAGAAAAAAACGTATAAATATTGCAAGTGTCACTTTAAACCGTATTAAGCCGACAAAATTTGCCCTCTTCCTTGCCATCCTAGCCACCCCTTGTCAATTTACATCCCTCCTAGGGGTGGTGGATATTCACATTAAAATGAAGAAAACCGTTTCTGCGTTTTACCGAGGCGTACTGGAGAATTGTTTTTTAATTTAAGACTCATTGCGTCATATCGTTTGCGATCGACAGTGTAAATAAAGTACTTAGTCTTTTTTTCGACATAGTTGGCTGTATTTGTTTTTCGTATAGGCCATTTTCGAAAAAGACCTTTCAGTTTCGCAGCTTGATATAGGTAGAGTCAAGTAAATTTTAAGCACTGATCTATCTTCAATACTTTGAAAGCGGCCTTGAAACATAAATATGTCGAAGTAATTCTTAAATTTAAAACATTCACTATACGCGGTGGCGGGCCAACATTTTTTTTTGAATATTTTGGCGGTTTAAAACCATAACGTCGAGTTTGATACTTTAGTCAGAATTCGTCAGAGAAAAACCTTAGAGTAGTTTTATTAGTCTAAGAGAAAACCAGTTATCTAAATATGTTTTTTTCTGTACTATTCATTTTAACCAATAATACAGTGGCCCCGCTGTATTAGATTTTACGCAATTTTATGACGTCACCACTCAAATAAAAATAGTTATACTCGTCTTATATATTAAAAAAAATCAATGTAGATTTTTTTTTCTCAGAATATAATAGAATAGAAAAGAATATGATATATTATCAGAAAATCATACATTTCGTACATAAAGTCGTCAAGAAATTACAAAAAAAATTATAGTCAAATCAATATTTCTCAGAATATAATAGAATAGAATAGAATATGATATATTATCAGAAAATCATACATTTCGTACATAGCGTCGGCAAGAACTTACAAAAAAAATTATAGACAAATGAAATATAAATAAATAAAAAAGAAACATATCTATGTACATAATAAACAAAAATACGGATATAATCAATAAAACTCTCAAAACCCTAACAATCATCAGTGACAATAATCAAAAGACAGTGAAAATCCTAATAAAATAAACATACATATTCTATATTATCTCCTTCGTTCATTCTACTCCTTGTAATTTATAAACTCCGAAAATAAAAGGCCTTGTCCAGAAGAAATTCTTTTACAACTTTTTGAAATATTTTACCTTGATAGTGTTTAAACCGTTGTGACAGTTTGTTGTATAAATACACGCAGTTGTTTGAAGGGAAACCTCTTAAAAAAGTCTTTGTTTCTATGTTTAGGCATCTTAAGCATCTGAGTATTTCTAGTAAAATGCAAATTAGCTTTACCTAGTCTTGAGCACATAACAGACATCTCAATATATATATATATATATATATATACCTATATATATATATATATATATATATATATATATATATTTATATATATATATATTTAGATGGGACAGTTAAAATTTTCTTTTCTCTAAACAGAGTTCTACAGCATTCCAGAGGTTTAAGATTGGATATTAATCTTAATATTTTCTTTTGGGCTACGATCTCTGCCCTTGTGACCCCAGGATACTATATTATTAGATAAATAGCTATAAATCATTACGTAATTTACTGTTAAAATATCCGCTTAGTCAACTGAATTTTTAAGATTTAAAATAGCAAAATATGCTATTAATTTGGAGCAGATATGGTCAATGTGTTTTTTACAAGATAAAGTTGAGTCAATATATGTTCCCAAAAACTTTGTACCTTCAGATAATTTTATTTTGGGGTCTTTTTCAAAAATTAAGGAAAGGGGTTCCGAATACATATATTAACAAATACAGTCTTTTCTGGGTTTACGATCAACTGACTCTCCCGACTCCAAGCCTCCATATTAACATATATGCGCCTTACCTTATGAGAGAGGACCTCCGGGACGCTAGATGTAACATCCATCGTCGTGTCATCTGCGTAAATAGATACGTGATCATCACCAAAAGCGTCCGGAAGATTATTCAAGTACAAGAAGAATACCAACCGGCCCAACACTAAACCCTGTGGGACTCCAAGTTTAATTGGCTTGAATACCGAAAGGTATTTCCACACTTAACTTTTATCTTCTTATCATTACCACGAATGCCCATATTAAATTACTAATTAATTGGATCGAAAGCTATAGATAAATCAAAGAATATAGCTACAACATATACATGCTGATCCAGTTTCGAATATACAAAATTTCTAAAAACTCCTAGATGCAGACACATTTGATTTGCTGGACAAGAATCCATGCTGAAATAATTTACAAACTCATTCACAACAAAGATGGTTCAGTAACAATATTGTTTTCAACAAGTAATTTAATGTTTTTGCTATTTTTGTTGTTTGTATTCAAATTGGTGTTAACGACCCTCCAAATTTCCTTAGGTTTATTTTTTGAATTTTGAATTTTTTTGCAATAAAATTCTTTTTTGGCAGATTTAATTTTTTGTTTGTACAATTTTTTAAGTTTTTAATACCTAACTACTATTTCTTCAGTCAGCGTAATTCTCTTAAGGAAACAAGCCGGTTCACTATTATACCATCCATGGATAATCTTACTATTTTTACGTGTTGGACAACGATAAGGACAACATACATTCAGACAAAAAACAATAGAATCTATAAAATGGTTCCATGTTATGTGAGTTGAAGACACTAGCAATCGTTAAATAGATATAGAGCTAATACAATTACTCATAATAGTTTATTTTTTTATTAAAGAGGTAACCCAGTTAATACACAAATTGCGTCAATGCGATTTATTGCCCATCAACGTGGACATACTGTGCAAAGTAAAAGCCTGGCTAGGTGCGGTGTGGTAAGTACGTGCCTTACCACGATACAGCTTAACTTGTTTCTGTGCAGTAAAAAATGTATTTGACATAACATTCCTAGAGATAATTCATTGTTTAATACGGCACAGCAGTGCATTCAACACAGTAAAATGTTTCAAACTGTAAGCCGTTAATGCAAAATAAACTTTACGATTATTCAGCACACCTAGAGTATGATATTCTAGGTACACATATTTTTTCACCTTGTTATAACAATTAAAAATATCACTTTTAAATCGACATTCTGTCAGAGATTAGCCATTCTGGTTACATTTCTGATACAAAACATAAGTAATATTCTACTTTTAGTTTTGCTGAAAACGGGGGTAAACTTTCCCCCGAAACGTCCAGTTTCAGGTACCTTCACAGGGGACTCAGAACTAAAGACTGCATATTAAACTTCTAAGGCAAAATATTTAGAATTTTTGTTTTATGTTTTGATTTTATATTGTAATAGTGGCGAAAACCCAAAAATAGTTTTCTATTTAAATCAAACAAATAACTACTATAAAAACAATGATAATTTATAGAAAAAGTTAAATATTCTTATTAAGGTAAGTTATTACTTCCCTCGTAAAAAGGAAGTATTGGAATCGTGAAAAAATCACCCTCCGAAATTTTTTCAGATCTTTACGTTTCAGCGTCCCTAATGTCGAAAAACATGTTTTCCCATTTCCGTCGGTCTGTCTGTCTGTTCGCGGCATAGCTAAAAGATTACTTGAATTTTGGTCAAAAATTAAGGATCATATGGGGATGACTTGGTAACATTTTGGTAAAAATCCAATATGACAAAACAAAATGGCGGCCTAGTGAAATGTGAAAAAAGTTATTATTAAAAAGCTGCTTATCCAATTTATCTCAAATTTTGCACAAAAATCAAGTATTATGTAGGAATCGACTGGTAAAATTTTCGTACGAATCCAAGATTAGTAAAATATTTAAAAATTCAGCCTGAAAAAACTTAATTGACTGATTTCAAATTGTGTGCCATAAATAATTGTGGTACTAATTCAAGATGGCGGAACAAAATGACGGCATAGTTTAAAAACTGCTTACCCGATTGACTTCCAACTTTGGTCAAAAATTAAGTGTCATGACCGGGTAACATTTTGGTAAAAATCCATTGTAATGAAACAATATGGCGGCCTAGCGAAATTATAAAAAAATTATTACTTAAAAAACTGCTTATCACATTTATCTCAAATTTTGCACAAAAATTAAGTATTATTTAGTAATAACTAGTAAAATTTTGGTACGAATCCAAGACTATTTAAAAAATTCAGCCTGAAAAAATACTTAATGGACTGATTTCAAATTGTGAGATCCTAGATGCCAAAAAATATGTTTTATCAATTGGGTCTTTCCGTCTAGCGGTTTGTTTGTCTATCTATCACTTCACGGTAAAGCTTAAAAACTACTTACCCGATTAACCTCAAATTTCGGTCACAAATTAAAGGCCATATGGGGATGACCTGGTAACATTTCGGTAAAAATCCAATGTGGCAAAACAAAATGGCGGTATATTGAAATGTTAAAAAAGTGTTGCCAATAGTTACTTATCCAATTTATCTCAAATTTTGCACAAAAATGAAGTATGATAAAATTTTGGTATGGCGGAAAAAAAATGGCGGCTTACTAAAATATTTAAATAAATTAAATAATTCAGTCTAAAAAACTACTTAATGGACTGATTTCAAATTGTGTCCTACAAATAATTGTGATATACAGATGAACTAGTAAAACAGTGGTACTAATTCAAGATAGCGGAAAAAATCACCTCTCAGGTTTTAACGTCCCTAGATGCCAAAAAATATGTTTAAACAATTTCGTCGGTCTGTCTGTCGGTTTATCTGTTTGTCAATTCACGGCATAGCTTATACTATAACTATTTATCAGATTGACTTCAAATTTTGGTCAAAAATTAAGGGTAATATGGGAATAACCTGGTAATATTTTGGTAAAAATCTAATATGCCTGAATAAAATAAAACTAATTATCCGACTTTCCTCAAATTTTGCACAAAAGCCAAGTGTTATTTAGGAATATCCTGGTAACATTTTGGGATGAATGATAGAAAACAAAATGGCGTCCTAACAAAACATTTAAAAAACAGCCTGAAAACACTACTTATTAGATCAATTTCAAATTGTGCAAGCATTAAGTGTGATATAAAGATAAACTGGTAAAGTTGTGCTACAAATTCAAGATAGCAAAACCAAATGGCGGCCAAATAAAATTTTTAATTTTTATGTTTTTTTTAAATCTTATTCAATTGATTTTAAATTTTGCACAAAAATGGCGGTGTGTGTTAATGTAAAAACTACTTATTGAATTTATTTTTAATTATGCCCAAAAATTAAGTGCGGCGTAAGAAGAAACTGGTAAAATATTGGTAGGAATCCAATATGATGGAACAAAACAGCGTCTAATAAAAATATTTGAAAATACCTTATATATACCTGCTACTAAATGACTATCTACTGTCATAAACATTGAGCTGTATCCAGGTAAGACGTTAGTAGGGTATTTACGCATGCGTTTCGAGGTGCCGTGCAATGTGCGATGCGTTGTCATGGAGACACCAGTATGCCTTATACATTACGCAAATCCATCTGTGTTTCCTTAACACTACTAATGAATCAAATATATGACCTATTTATGAATGACATAAATCATTTTGATATGAAAAATATTTAGTTTAATTTATTTTAATTTGAATAAATAAATTGCTAAAAGGGTCCCTATAGGGCCCAGTTTTTTGGTTTAATGGTAGATCTAGGCCTGCAAAAAGTCAGGATGTACTTTTTTCTGGTGCAACCAAAATGTTTATAAAAAACCCTAGGGAAAGATCATTTTTAAGAAAAGTTCCCACTAGATTCCCCTAACTTGCATTTTTTAAAAATCTACTGGAAAGAACAATTCCTTTTTCAAGAAAATTTCCGGTACATTGACTCCACTAATATGTATGTTTTTTACCACCTGCTGACTAAACGCGACCGATTTTCATGAATGATGCATCAAAACATTGTCTCTATCCCGCGAGGGTTCTTAGGCATGTTTGCGTTTTAAAAAAACAAAATGGCGGCATATATTTACCATTTCGTCCAATTTCTTTTTCCTCACTGCTAGATGACATCCTTTAGAACTGATTCCACCACATTCAGTATTCGTGAGTATAAAAAATATAATAAATTATAAACTCAATACCGTTCTAATTTCCTCAAGCAAGGCTAATACCTACAAATTGGTGGATATTACTCACATAATAGATGAAATTAAATCTTATAGAAACGAGATTTATAAAAATCCTAGAATTTATAAGGTTTAACATAGACTAATAAATATGCTATCCTTCACAGTCTGGTTTTTGATTTTTTTTTTAATAATTTATCAGTAATTTTGTCGTCATTTGTGGTTATCTCAAATAATTCTAAATTGGTGAAGGTGGCATAAATGTTTGTTCCACGTAAATTTTAAAAATATTTTCGAAATGTTTGTTATCTTTTTTTTTTGAATAATTGTTATTTTATCATCGGGGAAATAATTCAAATTCATCTACTGTTACATTTAAATAACTTAAAATGCCTTTAGCATTCTTTTGCCTATCCTAGAATATATAACCGAACATAGGATTTGCTACGCAGTCGTGTCATCACATCAATAGCTAACAAACTGTTAGCTATTTAATAATTTAAAATGGGATTCAAAATTTCCATTTTTAGTATTTTGGTAATTGTTGCTATTTGTGGTAAGTATATCTGCTCTTAATTAAATCACTGATTTCAAACACCTATAGTCACAAAACAATATTCAGAAATAATTGAATAAAAGTGATAAGGTCCTCGAAAACTCTTCAGATAAAAAATCAATAGAGCTTCGTTTTCAGAATGTCATCGCATCGATAAGTCAAATATAACAAGAAGTGGACGTGTATTTCTGAAATCAGCTATTCAATTAATCTGATATCTAACAATTCACGGTTGTTGTACATTTTAGGTAACATACTTATATTATTATGACGTCAGTTTAAAATAATTCTTAACAGCTATTTATTCTTTATCACTTGTTAAGTTGGTACGGTAACTCACTTAATTCATAAAGATATAAGATTATTTATAGGTCTTAGAACTAGGGATTTTTTTATGTAACTAATTAATACAAAAATTAATTAATGTAATCAGTACCATTACGATATGTTTGAAAAGTCAAAAATGTATTATTTGCTGCGATTATTATTTCACGTAGATGGTCCAATCACTAGACTTCAATCAACGTTCTTTGCAATATTTTGTTGAAATAAAAAGTCCCTCAATCTTTTCGCTGCTTTATATGAATATGAAATGTATATGGCACCTAAAAGCTAAGCTAAAAAATATGGAGTAGTACTTTTCCAGAGAAAAATTCCCTGTTTTACAAAAGTCGGCATTCAAGCTATTTTTTTGTTGATAATTGCGATGTGCAGGGTGGCCGTTTTATTATGAGACGATACCTTATCTCGGGGCCTGTAAAAGATAGCAAAACAAGTTAAATACAGAAGTTGTTTGAGGTAACATGAAGTTTTATTTTATGTATGTTTCATATCTATAGAGTGTCTAGTTTTTTGTGGACAGGTATCAACTTTCTTATTTCAAATAGGACACCCTGTATATTTTGACATTTTTGGATTTCCTATAAAACTGTAGATATAATTTACGTATATTATTCTATACCTGAATCTAATTGCTTTTGTCAAATCTTATATTTATGTCAAAAATGACGTTTGAGGGCCTCAAATATATATTTCTCCTGCTTAAAATCGTTTTTTAAATAATCAGGACTTATTTTCTGGTAGAATGGGCTCTACTTTAGTAGACTATGTCAATATTATCGTAATTAACGAATACAGGGTGGTAAAAAACTAGCGTTTAAAAATTAAATGAGAAAATCGTTAAAAGTCATTTTTTTCAAATGGAACCCCATAATTTTATAAGTTTATCTTATTAAGCATTAAAACTGAGGGTGATTTTGTTAAAGAATGTCTATTTCGAAAATTTTTAGTTTTCGAAATATTGGTAATTTAAAATGTTTCTACTGAAAAAAATCTTTACTTACAACTTTTAAAGTTTGGTATTAGTTGGCCATGACGGCCAGGCTGAAATAAAGCATAATCGAGCAATACAGAAATGAAATGGCATTGATAACAAACTTTATTAAAAAAGTATTTTATAGATATCTAAAAACAGAACAGAAACGATTAAATCTAATAATGAGACAAACTTTTTTTTAATTAATTACAAATAATAAACGTATCTATCTAATTCTTACTTACAAAATTACTTAACAATTATGTAACCAAAAAATAAGGAACTATTGCAAATTGTTTTGAATATGGCCACCATTTTCTGCAATACATGTTGTAAAGTCTATCTCTAAATGTCCTTGATTAAGTAAACTCACATCTTCTTGGACTCTTTATCGCAATTTATTTACAGTTTTTTGCTTCTCCTGGCAAACAATACTTTTTATGGTACCCCATAAAAATAGTCCATGGGAGTTAAGTCTGGACTTCTGGGTGGCCAGGTAAGATTGCCGTTTTCTCCAATCCAGTATTGGTATCGATTGGACAGGTAGTTAGATATTTCTTGGCTCCTATGGTAAGGAGAGCCATCTTGCTGCCATATTAAATTTCCAAATTCTGCTTGGGGCACTCCGTTTTCCATTACCTGCTGGATGTCATTTCTTAAGAGGTCATTATATCTTCTAGCATTTAAATTTTCCTCATAAAATACGGGGCCTAAAATTCTTGATTGCCAAATTGTGCACTAAATCTTAACGGTCTTCGCCTTTGGGTTTTCGCCTCAACTATTTTCTTTTCGTTTCTCTTGCTCCAGTAATGTAAATTTCTTCTTCAAATACCTTGCTTGCAGTCGTAAACAATAGTACGGAAAATATTTTCCGAAAAACGTGTATTCATTATAGTACTAAAAAACTCTAACCTTCTGTTATAGCTTCTTTCAATTTTTCAACGCTCAAATATACTTGTAAGGCTTACTAACAGACAGACAAACCGAACAGGCGAAATTGATAAAACATATTGTTTGGCATCTAGGGACGCTAAAACGTGAATATATGTAAAACCTGAGAGGGGGATTTTTTCAGATTAGAAAAATTTTATTTAGCCGCCATTTTGTTCTGCCATCTTGAATTAGTACCATAGTTTTTCTAGGTTATCTCTATACCACAATTAGTTAAGGCACACAATTTGAAATCAATTATTCATTCAATAATTTTTTTCAGGCTGAATTTTTAAATATTTTATTAAGCCGCCATTTTGTTCCGCCATCTGGATTGGTACCAAAATTTTACTAGTTGATTCCTACATAATACTTGATTTTTGTGCAAAATTTGAGATAAATTGGGTAAGCACTTTTTTAGTAATAATGTTTTTAACATTTCACTACGCCGTCATTCTGTTTTTCCATATTGGAATTTTACAAAAATGTTACCAGGTCATCCCAATATGACCCTTATATTTGACCAAAATTTGAAGTCAGTTGGGTAAGAAGTTAGCTATGCCGCGAACACACGGATCGACGCTAACACAACATTTTTCAAACTAGGTTCGAAACGGATTTAAAGTGGCGTCATTATTTTTATAGTTTTTCTTTAATGAATCGTCTTGTTTTGCTCTTTAACAGACCTTCAGTAATAAGGCCTCTTTTGTTGAAATGTCTGTCCAATAAACATAACTAATTATGTTTGCTAATTATGATCCCCCAGAACACCTTCGACAGCAAATCTATGGCTGTTACCTCAGATTAAGAATAGACTGTTACAGTATATTGAATACGATTTTTTTCAATTATTTCGTATGGATCGAGAGCCTTTCCAAAAATTCGTAAGAAAACTTTTGCCGGCAAAAACATATCATGCCGCCATCAGAAACTTTGACTACTTTTCTAAATATATACCACGTTTGTTGTTTTGTCCAGTGGCTATGATTACTCCATAAACTAAATACTATATAGTATTTTAAATATTTCTAATGCCATAAAAACCAAATAAACCTTACAGGCTAATCCTACTTTAGTTTTAAATTTGGCAACGCAAGCTTGCGCCTGGCTTTGAAACGGGAAAGGATTGTATTTCGAAACAATTTTAAATTTTGAAATTGTTTGAACCTGGTTCAACAAATTTTAGCGCGAGAAAACATCTTTGGTTGACGGAGAATCTGGCCTCATTTTGGTATACTTAATAATTACAGCAAATCAAAAAATACTTATATTTTAAAGTATTATAATACAGGGTGTTTATGATGTTGAAGAAAAAGTATACATATTTTAAAAGAGAATGTCATTTTGCATTTTTGACGTTAACTTTTTTTATGCACAAATGAATATTTTGGTAAGTAACAACTGTATGGTGCGAAACTCTGATTTCAATAAAAATTTAAAGAACAGAAGGGGTAAATCGAGGAGAAAATACTATGGTATGAAATTGTACAAGCTGTAGATATTTAAAAAGTATGTATATAAGAGGTATTTCAAGAGTTAAGTAACGGTTTTCGCCAATTTGTCAAATTAAGTTTGTACGATTGCGCATGATATAAAATCGGAATTATCTAGCCAGGGAATAAAAGCATTTGTAACTGAGATTGGAAAAACGCGAGGAGAAACCGAAGCAAGGTATCACTTAAATTTAAATGATAATCATCGAGATTTTTATTTTATACGGGATCCTGTACCTTTAACCATTAGGGTAAATTTACTGCAATTGAAAACCCTTCTCAGCAACAAAGGTAAAGATAAACATCTCTTAAGCATGTACTTAAACTGTGAAAATAAAATGAATTTTGAAAAGATGTATGACGACCGGGTGATTCATCTTTTACAAAATATTCCAAGCAGCGATGCTACATTAATGTATTTGAAAGTCTTGAATTATATAGTTGCATCCATTATTAAATAGCATGAAAAATTATGTGACAGAGCCTATAAAGTCTGGTATTGTATATTTGTTCTTCGCTATTGGAGAACGCAAAGAGATTTCACACTTCAAAATATTTTATTACTTTAAACGCATATACGTGCATCAAGCTTAATGGTCATATGTTAATAAAATTAATAAAACTTTTTTAATCTGATGATTCGTTGAATAATACTGATAATAATGATATGTTTTTATCATGGCTTTTAGTAGTCAGCAATGAGAGAGCTTATTTAGAGCAGCTAGATCCATCGTATAGACTTTCTCAACGATGTTTAAGTTTACTATCAAACATTTTGTGTTTCGAACTGATAGAATTTCGTACATTAATTTTGTTTTAAGTGACCTGAAAGAGCAACACATATTTCCTAGAGAAAAAATTTACAAAATAGATTGAACACCTTGTTGAACGCCCATCTCAGGAATATTTGATGACGTCGTTAACGTTAACCTGATTATTAATAGGACCATGGATGATGCCTAGAGACCTCAAACTATTTGGCCTAAATCAAGACAAGAAAGTTGCCAATGAATAGCGTGTCAAACTTCCAATAGAGTCAAATGAGTATAACAATATTGATCAATTGCTAGACCGCATTGACACATATGACACTGCTCCTGAAGATACCATATTTAGTTCAATTTTTGCAAATGAGGCTGATTTAAATGTTATTGACACTGAAAATTTGCTGAATATTTATATCGATCTGAAAGATTACTTAAGTAAAAATCTAACTTCAACAGAGGATAGCCTGTATGCAAAAGTGACCTTATCTAACAATAAATGAGCAGTGATTAAAAAAATCTTCTTTTTGTTGGTATCTCCATGAAGGCAATGGAAGAATCAGTACAGACAGGATAAATCGATTTATCTTAGAAAAAAACAGAACATGTAGAAACAAATATCGCATTAACAAACAAAAAACGACTAAAGAAATATTCAATGAGAGTTATAAAAAGACCTCAGAATAAACAGGGATATAGCAAATTAAACTTCATTCCGACTCCAACTCTACCTCAGAAGAGGTCAGTGACGAGACTGGTTTTGATGATTCTACAGATACAGAACATTTTTCTTCAGAAGACAACTTAGAAGAAAATAATACAGTTGATGAATGGGGCACTATTATTGAGTTAAATAATTTAAGTTTAGTTAGTAGGTAACTAATGTTTTATACCTGTTATATTTAATCAATACCAAATACCCACAAAAAGGCTAGTTTTATAATTCGTTCCTTTCATGCCAAAGTTAAACTGTTAAGTTTCTTTGATTTATTTTCTTTATTTTGCAAATTTCTTGGAATGAATATTTGTGTTTTGTGTGTCTAAAATAAATGCTATTCTTTGAATAAATAGTTGCATCTTTATTTAGAAAAAATAAGTACGCAAGGTAATTATAGTGAAGAATATTTGTTTTTGGAAGATTTATTTTAGGTATTGTTCGGTATCTTTTAGGAATTTTTGGGCATTTATATGCATTGTTTTGGTATTTTTGGAAATTTTGAAGGTATTTTTTAAATTTCGAATATTTATGGGTATTAATGATACTTCGAAGGTTTTTTTAAATATAGTATTTTTGGTTTTTTTTTTGTTGAAAAGAGTGTTTTATTGTACAAATTTCAAGCAGTAGTTTCCCCCTCGGGGTAATTTGATGTTCTAAGCAAAGACAGCTAGTGACCTAGTAGTAAAATGCTCGGGGGGTTAAAGGAGTTTTAGCTAGGAAAAAAGTGGCGTAACATGTATTTCGCTATTTTATAGACATTGATCACAGTATACCGTGGTACTTAAAGAAGAGAAAATTTTTAATATTTACCACCCTGCATCTCAGAAATAAAGCATTTAATTTTTCCATCAAATCATACATAATTACACTCTAGAGTTTCGGCAGTATTTAGGACACACTTTACGATATACGATGAAACAGGCAAGTTTGAAAACTCTGATATTTTTTATTCGCTAATAGATTATACGTCCAGATTCACAGACACCGCGATTGATGAAAATCAATTAAAAAGTAATTGCTGTAGTCTTCTTGAGCACTCACTTTCACCACAGCTATATCTGGGGTAAAGCTGTCGACTAGAGATTTCTTACATTGTAATAAAAAATAAACAGATATGTCTTATTCTGCCATTTTTTAAGATACATGATATTAAAATTTTAAACTCATATCGGTATATCATGCATATTTCTAAAACGTGTCTCTAGATTTTATTGAAACCTACCACGTATTATGAATAGATGACAAAGCATATTTAGATTTATATTTATAATATGGCCAGGGGAATAATTTGTTTCTTTTTAATACTTCGTTTATGTTCCTTAAGTCTAGTGGATATTGTACGTCTTGCTTCTCCAACATATACTTCTCCACATGGGCAAGGAATTTAATATACTCCTTCTGTTTGAAAATGTACAACATCTTTCGGGGATCCCAAGCATTGTCCAATCTTCTTATGTGTATTGAAAATTGTATGTATGTTGGACCACCGAAATAATCGTCCTATTTTGTCTGTAGTGCCATGTATATAGTGAAGAACAACACTATCTAACGGTCGCTATTTATCATTCTCCTTTCGCGGAGATTACTATATTTGTTAAATGAACGCGTAATATCATCAATGCAATAGCCATTCCCTCTCTGAGCTTCGGTCAGTTTCGCTGTTTCCCATGAGAACCTTGATCAAAAATCAAAATAGCCCTAAATACTAGTGAGTTAATACCGATACAAAAAAAACGTGTTGTTTTGTATTTCTCGCTCGTTTTCTAGGTAAATGAGAAAACTGATTTACTACAAGCCAGTGGAGCTAAGTAAGTAGGTACTTGGAATTTTATCAAAATGTAAAATAGTACACAATTCCTCAAATAATTTTGTCACAAAAAGTTCCCATGGGTATGTGCACTAATTTCCATTGTTCTTTCTTTCAAGGTTTTAATTAAATTTTTCTTTAACACCCTGTAACTACGCCCTGTTAAGTTTTTAAAAGCCGTTGAATATCCCAAAATGTCGTCTTTATTTTTAATAATTGGATAACAGTTTGAACATTAAGTGGCTTATCTATGTTGATGTCTGTTTTAATTTCTTTATGTGACTTATTTTAGATGCTGCACACCATAGATCACTCAGCTCCCGAGCATCAAGTGGAGTATGTACGGTAACATGTAAGTATTTTTTAACTTTGAACAAGTTTGCATATAGTCTTATACTTAAAATTTTGTTAATTGTACAAGGAAATATAACCATCTCCCTATTTCCCAGGGTGGTTCGGAATTCTCAGATTTTAAGATCCGCAATGATATAATTTGATTTTTAGGTCGAAATTTAACTAGTAGTACAAGTACAAGTACAAGTACCAGTACGAGTTCCAGTACAAGTACCACGACAAGTACCAGTACAACCCCCAGCCCAAGTAAGTTTTCTAACATGTTGTTTTTAACTAATGAATTAATGTTTTCGTATGTTTTTTTTGTAAGTATATATTAAAAGTGTATAGTATTGTACTGTTTTTATACTTCACAGATATTAATGGTACCCTTCCTACACCGCTGACAATTAATAGGTAAGAGTTTAAAACACTATAAAAAAACATTATTTACACATCGAAATGTATTTTATGCTGTACTAGCTCAGATTACAAAAATTTAATGCAATATCTCCAATGCTGTATTTAGGGGGTGACAAAAGAGCCCAATGCTTCCCTGCAGAGTTACTAACACAAACAATTTTAAATTAAAAATTATTTTATAGTTCATTATCGCGATTTTATAAGTAAGACACCTTTTTTTTAACGAAACTTTAAGGAAATATAGAAGTCACTCTTAAATTTTTAGTAGTTATTTACTCATTGGGTTTTGCTATACTTAGACCCTTTATTTTCTTTAATATTTAGTAATACGAATTTTCATATGAAATTAAAACCGATTTAATAAAAAAATACAAAAAATTAAAAAATAAGATTTTATTCTATCTTCAAAATTTGACTTTATGATGTCGGCAACATACTAATTCTTAATTACTTAATCATAAAAATCGGTAAATTTCCTTTACCCGGAACTTCCCTCAGTCTGAATATTTCCTTTTAAAAGGAATAGTGAAGTTTGAACTAATTTAGTTCAGTATATAGTTATTTAGGAACACATATTTACTGTGTTTTCAAACATTTTTATTGGACGCCATTTTGTTCCAATATAATTGATCCCTACCAATATTTTACCAGTTTCTACCTATGCCACACTTGATTTTGGGCATAATTTGAAATTAATTCAATAAGTTGTTTTTACATTGACACACACCGCGATTTTATTACGTCACGTTGAATTCGTACCAGTTTATCCTTGAATCATATTTAATTTTTCTCCAAAATTTACAATTGAGTAACAAGATTTTTTTCCGCTATCTTGAATTCGTAACACAACTTTACCAGCTTATGTATATATCACAATTAATGCTTGCACAAGATTTGAAATTAATCTAATACGTAGACTGATTTTTTAAATATTTTAGTAGGCTGCCATTTTGTTTTGATATCTTATATTCATACCAAAATATTACCAGTTCATTGTTATGTAACACTTGATTTTTTTGCAAAATTTGAGGTAAATTGGATAATTAGTTTTTTTAGTAACAAAAATATTACCAGGTCATCCCCATATGAGCCTGTCCAAAATTTGAAGTCAATGAGTAGTTTTCAAGCTATGCCGCGAACTGACAGACAGACAGATAAACCGACAGGTGGACCGACAAAATTAATAAAACACATTTTTTGGTATTTAGGGACGCTAAAATGCGAAGATATGTAAACTTTTTTTGAAATTACAAAAATTTTATTTGGCCGCTATCTTGAAGTAGTACCACAGTTTTACTAGTCCATCTCTATTCTACAATTACTTATGGCACACAATTTGAAATTAGTTCATTAAGTAGTTTTTTCAGGCTGATTTTCTAAATATTTTATTAAGCCGCCATTTTGTTCGGCCATCTTGTATTCGTACCAAAATGTTACCAATTGATTCCTAAATAATAGTTGATTTTTAATTAAGCAAATTGGATAATTAGTTTTTTAAGTAATATTTTTTTTAATGTTTCATTAAACCTCCATCTTGTTCTGGCATATTACATTTTTACCAAAATATTACCAGGTCATCCCCATATGAGCCTTAATTTTTTACTAAAATTTAAAGTCAATCTGATGAGTCGTTTTGCTGCGAAATGGCAGACAGGCAGACAAACCGACAGACGGACCAACGGAATTTATAAAAAATATTGTTTGGCATATAGGGAAGCTAAAACGCGAAGATATGTAAAACCTGAAAGGGTGATTTTTTTCAGATTATAAAAATTTTATTTGGCAGCCATTTTGTTCCGCCATTTTTAATTAATACGATGGTTTTACTAGTTCATTACTACTACAATTAGGTATGGCACACAATTTGAAATCAGTTCATTAAGTAGTTTCTTCAGGCTGAATGTTTAAATATTTTATTAAACCGCCATTTTGTTCCGCCATCTTGGATTTATACGAAAATTTTACTAGTTGATTCTTACAAAATACTTGATTTTTGTACAAAAAATTTGAGTAAGTAATTTCTTTAACGTTTCACTAGACCGCCATCTTGTGCCGGCATATTGGACTTAAACCAAAATATTACTAGGTCATCTCCATATGAGCCTTAATTTTTGACTAAAATTTGAAGTCAATCTGATGAGTAGTTTTTAAAAAACCGACAGATAGACCGACGGACGTGATAAAACATATTTTTGGCATCTAGGGGCTCCAAAACGCGAATATATGCAAAACTTGAGAAGGTGATTTTTTCAGATTACAAAAATTTTATTTGGCCACCATTTTGTTCCGCCATCTTGAATTAGTAACACACAGTTCATTAAGTAGTTTTCTCAAGCTGTATTTTAAAATATTTTATTAAGCCGCCATTTTGTTCCGCCATCTTGGATTCGCACCAAAATTTTACCAATTGATTCCTACATAATACTTGATTTTCGTTTAAAACTTGAGATAAATTAGATAAGCACTTTCTTATTAATAATTTTTTTAACATTTCACTAGACCGCCATTTTGTTTTGCCATATTGGATTTTTTTCAAAATGTTACCAGGTCAGTCAAAATTTGAAGTCTATCAGCTAGAAAACTTCATTTTTAGATAAGCCGCGAACAGACAGACCGACGGAATCAAGAAAACAATGTTTTCGTCATCTAGGGACCCTAAAACGTAAAGATCTGAAAAAATCACGTAGGGTGTTTTTTTTCAGGATTACAATACTTCACTTTTATGAGGGAAGTAAAAAGATATTTATATATTGAGTGTCTATATTTACCAAGACTATAATGTCTATTTATTGTCGTTTATTAAAATATATGGCAATAGTCAGCTCTAAAATTTTCGAGGCCCAAAGCTAAAACCTAAAATAACCTAACCTAACCTAACCTAAATCTAAAATAGCTACTGGGTCCATTGCATATGACATTTCGCCGGAATCACAGTATTAATGTTACATAAAAAGTCCTATCTATACATCATTATAGAAAATCAGTAATATACCTTCAAGATCAAAAATAAAAATGATTAGTAAAATTGAATATCGTGCCATTAAAAAGTTCAAAAATCATAAAAAACACGATGTTTATATTACCTCCCTTTTTCATTTTAGTTGCCCTCCTCAAGTCTACTCTTCATTTGTTGACATAATAAATGCTTTGTGCCAAGAATAAAGATATTTGATATTTTCAACTTTTATTAACGTTAAGATATAACCGAAATAACCTAACTAAAAACATATGCCTCAGGGTATGACGAAATTATTTTTTGTTAATTACACTTCATAAATCACATTTCAAGGCCATATATTAAATCATATCAAATTTATCGCGGAAACTCTTAGGCGTCATTCCGCCATTTTAAGTTTTTTTTCCAATATGCTTGCTATGGAACCACTCCGGCACTATTCCTAATACTCCCTAAATTTGTTATCCAAATTGATATATCTATATTGATCTAACTATCTCGAAGTAATCGGTGTACCGGATGACAAGTTATAAAGTAACACCCACTTTAACTTTTTTACTATGTATCGCACATAAGAACCAAAAATACTACTTTATAGGAAATTTCTCGTAGAATCCGCACTCGAATTTAAATATATATATATAATAAAAATAATCGATTTTTATTACTTATAGATATAGTAAAAAAACAAAGAAATAATCAAAGAAAATATTTTTTATTTATAAAATTATGTAAAAAAGTGAACTGAAAACTTAAATTAACCGGTTTGAACATTTCCGCCCTGGTTACGTATGCATTCTTGATAAATAGTTGGCAAGTGACGGTTTATTGCATTTTCTATAAAATGTTTGTTCTTTCCGTTTAGAATTTCCACTTCTTGTCTTACAAAAAGTTTTATGTTTTCGGGATTATCCAAATTATGTTGGTATATTTGGTGTTTAAGATACCCCCCATAGAAAATTATCCATGGGAGTCAAGTCGGGGCTATTGGCCGTCCAAGGAATTGTTCCGTACCTCCCGATCTATTCATCATAATTAGCACGTAAATAACTTGGCACTTACAGGGTTGCGTGAGGAGGGGCGCAATCGTCCTGAAAAATTATTCTATGGCGGTATTTCTCCGCTAGATCTTCTACTTATTCGGCAACAAAGTTATTTAAGAATTGATGATATACTTCCCTGGTCAGGTTGCGGTAAAAAAAATATGGTCCTACAATTCTATCACCAAGTATTCCACACCCCACATTTACTGTTACCCTTTCTTCAAACTTAACTTCTCTTACAAGTTGTGGGTTCTTTTGTGCCCAGTGCCTAAAGATTTGTTGTGGAAAAGCTAGATTCATCTAGTATTCATCTATAGTATATTTTTGAAAAGGTTTCTATCGTCTTGAAGTCTGCTTAGCAGGAAATTACAAAATTGAAGCCTCTGGTCTTTATGCTGTTGAGAGAGTTTTTGGACTTTGTGAAATTTGTAGGGATTGAATTTATATTTCTTTAGAACCATACGCACGCTTTCGCGCGAAAATCCTGTTCTTTGGTCAAAACGTTCTAGAAGGTCTTGTGATCCTAGTCTTACTGATCTCGGATTTTCTATGTATAGCAAAAGCATATCTAGTTCGTTCTCGTCATGATAACAGTTTCTTCTTATTCTTTTCTATCTTTGTAAATTTGCAAATCTTGTAAAATGAGAATGAATCTTTTTGATGATTTTTCTTGTGGGAACATTTTCATTGGGATGTCTTTCGTAGTAGGCGCGCCTGGCTGTGGCTATATTTTGGTTATTTTCAAAAAATAAACCTAATATTTCTTGTTTCTTTTCCATCGAATATACCATTTTACCAGCAATAATCACTAAATAACTGTATAATTACTAAGCGATATATACAAAAACGTCGTACGTCATTGTCTATGATTTTCAAAGCCTACTTTTTTGTTAGCAGTTAATTAATAAACACGTCTTTTTAGATTTATATGCGTATATTTCAAAAATTAGTAAAGATGAAGGTATTAAATGGGGTATTTTTAAAAAGCTTTTTTAATAATCTTTCCAACACCAGTAAAAAATAGAGGATGTTCCATTTAAAAAAGTATACTTTTCGCTCCACTCTGTATATTTTAATTTTTTTTAAAAATCCGAGTGAGGATTAGAAATTTTCTGTAAGGTAGTATTTTTGTTTTTTATGTGCGATAAATAGTAAAAAAGGTAAGGGAGTGTTACTTAAGACTTGTCACCCGGTACATACATAAAAAAGTTCATACGGTGCTTTTTTTGAAGTCGGTTAAAAAGCAGAAAAAAATAGGATACAGTGTCGATGCATTATTTAATTCAAGGAATAAATCACGTCGCGTCGATGCTTTTATTGTATTATAGATTAAACAGACAGAGATACCAACATAATTCGTTTATTCGTTAACGAACATTAATTTTAAAATATAAGTTTAGTCTTAGGCAGTGCCGGATTACGCACTAGTGGCACCCAGACGCCATTTATTTGGAGGTCTCCCCCCATTTTATTAAAAATATTTGCTGTTCAAATTTTTTATTTATAGAAATTTTTGATTGAAACGATTTTTGACGCAAATAATCTAAAACGTTTTAGCAAAATCAAAAAAAAAACTTTATAGAAAAATAGCGGAAGTGAAGAGACGTAGAGAGGCAACTAACGTTATTGACTGCGTATTAAAACTGCAAAACTAAAATTTTAAAATTATGCGATATATTAGGTTTTTAACAGTTCAACCAAAAACAACACGGAACTTAATATTTAAAAATTATAATCGAATTAGAAAAATTGTTATAACTTTGGTCAAAATTATGCAACAATATAATCTTGTCTGTCTAAAATGGATGTTTTTAAATGATACGATAAATTGAATCAACACGATTTTACTCCAATTCGGTTTCATATCTGCTCACTCCTTTTTACGTCTAAGGGCTGATTTTACAAATGAAGTTTAATTTAACACAAGCTGAAATAGGATTGGGCGCTGATTCAAGTTTTACCTTCAGGTTGGTATTAAATTTAATTTGTAAAATCCATACTTCTTCGCTGAATTTTGAAATCTTATTTTATTACAGTATATCGTATAGACTTGAATAATTTAACATAGCATAATATATTATTAGCACCAGTTCGACTTCCAGTACTACTACCTCTTCTACAACTACCCCTACTACAACTACCTCTACTACAACTACCACAACTACAACCCCTACTCCTAGTACTTCAACTACCAGTACTAGTACATCTACTACTGTTCCGACTCCAAGTAAGTACCGTTGTATTTTTCATATACCTATATAATTAGTTCTTATTATGGACAGATCTAGGATTAGGAATATATCTGAACGTTGCCGTTCGTTCGCAGTCGTTTACTTTCCCAAAAATGACTGTGGGTGAGATTTCAGAAAATATAGCTAAATGCAGCAGATACATAGTCAAATGGTGAGAACGCGGGGTCTGAATTCTTTACGGACTTTCTTGAGCCTGTGAACTTGATCGGAAAACTTAGGTGGTTTTGCAGCAGCGTTGCCATTCATGCTAGATTCTCAACGAGGTAAGAGCTTAGAATTTTTGAAAACACAATATTTCTACAGCCTTAAAAACCATTGAGAACAATAGGTTCCTCACTGAGAAATCCCAAAGACAAATGACTTTAGAAAATCGAGGCATTTACAGCATCTCATGCAGCACATGTAATCAAACCTACATAGAGCAAACAAATAGAGGGATATCGGCAAGGCTTACAATAAAAGAATAGAATAATCCGAGAACCAATAGAAATTGAAAAGCATTGTACATTAAACAAAAGAGACGATGCAACAAATTTGCTCTGTGCGTGGAAATACCTGCTGAAAAGGTCCGACAAACAGGCGCCAATTGACAACGAACAAAAAGAAACGGGCGAAGTAATTAAGTAACCTTTACCTCTAGTGTTAAAGTGAGATTAGACTTAGCAGGTTATTTTTCTCAGATGAAATGATCTTTAAGCTAACTGAGTTCGTTCGTTTGCGAACGTTACAACTCTATAGCCAAATAAACGAGATTCGGAACTTTAAAAAGCGAGTCAATCACCTGAGACTTCTGTTTTCTCTTTTCGATGTTCACGGACATATGCGGGGGAGTGAGACTTGAGAACGGCCAAAGGTGGAAGTTTGCACCAAAAATAACGAGGTCAGTATCTCGCAGAGCTTAGATTTTGGGTAGTCGTAGATCCTTGGTATTTTTAAGGTATATAAATACTTAAAAACTTTTTTGAGAACTTACAGTCAAAGTGAAAACAAAAGTAGTTGGGGTAATTGTTTTGACATTGAGAGGGTAGCCCTCCAGGAAACGAAAAAAAATCAAAAAACGGCAAAACATGTCAAATTTATTTACCGAAGCATCAATCTTGCTTAGAAAACAATGAAACTCTTTTTCTATTATACAGGGTAGCCCTAAAAAAATAAAACAGCTACCTGAAAATAAAAAAAAAATTAAACATTTAGCTTTTTTAACAAGCACAGCAAATTTATTTCCTTTGTTACATACAAAAGCAATTTTTTTTTTCTTAATTTAGTGTTAATATAAGGGGTGAACAACTTCCTGAAAACAACATTAAAATTTTAAGGTTCGAAGAAGCTAAATTAATTTTTTTGTATTTAAAGTTTTCCTCGACTACACTAAAAATACGTTTTAACCTCAGAAAAAACTAATATATAAAAAGCGGCAAGACACGCCAATTGTATTGTATTTTTTGGATTTAAATCACAACATGAGAAAACCATTGACGTACATACATATATAGGGAACTACTAGGTTTGTCAAAACACATTAACGAACGCATGTAAATAAACGTTCGACAGCGAACCAGAACTCCAATGTCAGGGTAATTACGGGGAAAAATGGGCAATTTAAGGTACTTCCTCGCAGTTTTCTAACACAATGATTTTGGGGGTAATTACTGGGCAACGCAGTATTCGCTCGGTGGATGGTCCTGTCCCTGTCTACATATTTTAAAGCGTGTTAGATGTAGGCATTAAATCTTAAAATTCTTGACTGGGATTTTTAAATTTTAATATATTGAGCAATAAACCTCATTTTACGGTACACAGCCTGCCAAACTTTTTTCTGATATATAGGTTTATTTAGGCCAATTATAAACAGCGTTTGTTACAACTTCCGACTGATGTGGACCTCATGCCACAGTTGCGAAGGTCCTTGGTTGTAGGGGTGTTCCAATCCCGACTCGGACCACAACTTTTTTTTTTAGTTTTTTTTACAAAACTTATAGGGTAATTCCGGGATAGATGGCCATACGGTAGAGATGGCCATATCCCAAATTCCCTTATAACGGGCTGCTAGCCACTGCCAAAACTAGTGAGTTGTTAGACGTTAGCAAGTAGTTGTGTTTGCTCCTCATTAGGTCAAAAAAATTCTCGTAAATGTAAGTTAATTTTAAATATTCTAATTTTACGTATTAAAATATTTATATGCATATTTTATTGGTCAATTTTTTTTTATGTTTGCGATATAATTTTTCCTCTGTTTTCGATATAATTAGTTGATACGAACGTGTAAACAGTAACCTAACCTTAAAACAAATCTCTATGAAGGAAATATCCCGTTTAAATTTAGTAGGCCATCTCTCCCTGATAATCGGGAGAGATGGCCTACTATTTTTCGGGTAAGATGGCCTTATCAATGCTTGAATAAATTGTATGCTAATTGGCGGAAGTTTTTAGTTTTTTTTTTCTTTTTAAGATGCCGAACAAGTATACACGTAAAGCGATGAATGTTCGTGGTAATTGGACACAGGAGGATCTAACAAATGCAATAAGAAGTGTAATGGATGACAATTTGTCTGTTCGGCGAGCTTCTATTGAATATCACGTGCCACGCAAAACCTTAGAACGCCGAATTAAAACTGGAAATTCGTTAAAAGGCAATATGGGTCCTAGCAGTGCATTTGGCAGTGCTCACGAAAACCGACTATCGCGACATATTTTAGCAATGCAGAAACGAGGTTTCCCGTTAACTAGAGACGACCTAAGAGGAATTGCTTATCAATTTGCTGAGCAGTTAAATTTAAAGCACAGATTTAATAAACAAAAAGAAAAGGCTGGTTATGATTGGTTAACTTTGTTTCTAAGCCGCCATCCTGAAATAAGTGTACGTAAATCCGAAGGAGTGTCTTTGGCTCGAAGAAATGCAATGAACCGAAATGAAATTGCTCAATACTTTACTTTACTTGAAGCTACAATGGAACAAAACAATTTATTTGACAAACCTGCCAATATTTTTAACCTTGACGAGACGGGTCTGCAGCTAAACAGCAGACCCGGTGAAGTACTGGCACAGAAAGGATCTAAAGCTGTTTCAACGTTAATTTCCACCGAGAGAGGAGAAACAATTAGCCTTGTTGCATGCTGCAATGCTGAAGGTAACTTCAGCAGGACGCACTGCCTCCTGGATCAATTTTGTTCATGTCAGAGAAGTCTGCCTACATTAATTCCAAAATATTTCTACAGTGGCTGCGTCTTCATTTTGTTCCACGAAAACCACAGGGAAAAGTTTTAATAATTCTGGATGGGCATGCTTCTCATGTAAATTCCGTTGAAATGCTAGAGTTTGCTGAGTCAAATGATTTAATCCTTTTATGTTTACCAAGTCATACGACGCACTACCTTCAACCATTAGACAGAAGTTTTTTTAAATCTTTAAAAGGACATTTTTACGAATCTTGTCGTTTGTGGCTTAGGAATCATGCGGGAAGACGCATCACTCGCTATCAATTTGGCGAATTACTTAGTGATAGTTGGGGTAAGGCCGCTACAACACAAAATGGTTCTTCAGGATTTAGATCAACGGGAATCCTACCCTTCAATCGTGACGTAATATCTGATTATGCATTTCATTCCGAGGAGGATAATACAAATCCAAATTTACCGACTAAAGTTCAAACTACTTCTTTGACTTTACCTCGACCAATAGCGAACCATGTAGATTCACATGCCTCTTGCTCAACGGCAATAGCTTCATCAGATGAAATAACTCCCTCCAAAATTCTTCAAGATTTGTCTCCACCGGTTCCAGAAAAATTAAACACCGTTAAGAAAAGAGCCAAACAACTTGCCACAATTTTAACTACACCGGCAAACTTGCAGCTGCGCAAGGAAAAAGAGAAAAAAATGCAAGAAAAAAATGAAAGAGCACTTAAAAGAAAAAGACTACAAAAACCAGAAAAAAACTTAAAAAAAAATAAATTTAACATCTCAAGTAGCGAGGAGGAGGAAGAAATAGAAATCATATTGGAGAGTGACAATGAAAGTGAAGATTTTGACGAAAATCTGTGTGTAGGGTGTGGCGAAAATTACAATGATACTAAAAAACAGGTAGAGTGGATTCAGTGCATAATTTGCCTTAAGTGGTTGCACGAAAACTGTACCTCGTATGACAACTTTTGTCAGAAATGTGGAAAACTTGACAGTAAATCGAAGAAAGGCAAATCGTTGCCATAATTTTGTATGGTCATCTTTCCCAAACTTATATGGCTATCTTATCCGTAACGTTGGGAGAGATGGCCATATAGCTGTTTTATTTAAGAAAAATAATTTATGTTTATATTTTATTATTTTTTTCGTTTTGTTAAAAAAAATGTCTATTTAGATACATTTTTTTTGGATTAAGTAACAAATAAAAAACCAAATATTTTTGTATCATATTTTTTTACTATACCGAAAAAATTATGGCCATCTATCCCCGACTTACCCTATTTCAAGAAAGTATGTAACAAAACACCGAAATTTTAATGTCAAATGCGACATATGCAGACAATGTTGCCATGTTGCAAGCAGATTTTAGGGAAACTATGTTATATATGTGACCAGTGCTACAGCCCCTCTATGATTTTGTTGCCTGCGGATCACAACATTTCTCATGCTTAAGGTTTAAATAGCGTCTTGATTTATTTTAAGTAGTTGATTAACTATTAATTAATAAAAATTATTAGTATGTTTTTTATGTTATAGGCTACCCACCTTGTCCATGCTATTGCAGTGCAGGAGGTCGAACATACACGGGTGGTCCAACAAACAGTAAGTATTTACGGAATTTCTATAAGAGATATAAGTATAGTATACTTTTTACTTTTTCACAACACAAAAATATTGATTTTTTTGATAATAAAATTAATTCTTGTTGGGTTATTGTATAGGGTTTGGTTTATATTTTGCCAAGGCATTTAATCAAACGCCTATTATGTTTAATCAACAGTATTTTTTATAATATACCTCCCTGTTATTTTTTAGTATTACATTTAGTTTTGAAACCTTATATCAAATTATCTTCAAAATTTTAAATATCTGAAAAAACTGGCGACATAAATATGATGAACGAACTTATTTGAATATTATTAATTTACGAAAAATAATAAACATTACATAGTTTTAATTTAACACATTTTTTCTCTAGCTAGTCGATCCCATCACTCAGATCATGGCTTACACAGCAAACATGCTGATCACTTAAAAGGTAAATATTACTAACTATTCAAACTCAAATTTAATTTGCTTTATTGCCTCAGGAAAATAAAAATCTTATTGACAAAGCATAGAGAAGTTCAGGTAATAAATGCAACCCTATAAACTCCTATTAAAATATACTTAAGTATGGCTTTATGTGAATAACTACTACTATAAACCAAAATAACAGTCAATATAGATCAAATTTAAAAAAAAACACATACACACAAAATTGAACAAAGTAACATAAAAAATAAATATCGAATAAATACTAATCTTATAAGAAGCATACAACAAGACAGCATTACATGTGTAAAACTAAAATCCCAAGCATGTTCGATGGAGAATGACTAGAAATGTTCATTATAATATTCGGTAATAGTATAGAAATGTCTAGAAACAAGTAAATTTTTGACTGTTTTTTTAAACCTTCTTGTCATCTGGAATTTGTCGATGAGGAAGTGGAATGTGATTATATATTTTTAAGCTTTCAAATATAACTGAGTTCTTGGTGAGTGTCGTCTTTGGAATTGGAAGTTGTACATTGTTATTGTATCGAGAATGGTATGGGGTTAAATTTATATTGTTTTTATATTTTTTGTGAATTAAGCTAACTATTTGAAGTATAAAAATACATATTGCTATAAGGATTTTGCATCTTACAAAAAGAGGTCTGCAGTAGTCTCGACTTCCTGCAGAAGAAAGATAACACAACTCAACTTGAAAGGAACAGACTGTCTCAGTGATTCAGTAGTGAATAGACGACTAATTACGAATAGTCTTAAGCATTAAGGCTAATTAATAATAATAATGCTTAGATAGTTCTAGTGCAGATCATACATCATCATGGCGATCGTTGCTAAATAGACGAATATTTTTATGTTACTCTATAGGTTCATCGTTGAACATCAGGTATACCTTATTATTTTCTCTCTGTTGAGAGCTAGGTATGTAATTTCACTTGTTGCAAATATTTCCTCGCTTTCCCAATGGGCTTTGTATTGTTACTATTTCTTTACATATTTGAGTAGTGCAATTCTTAGATATCTCGAAACGTCTGTTAGTCTAGGTATTACACGGTCAACCCTCGAATGGCTCTGTGGTTCAACCATTACTTTTGAATTAAAATTACATGTAATTCTGTCTATCGAAATATTTTACATAGAAAATTTTGAATCAACTCCTTACTGAAATAATAAGACTATTTAAAAGAGCGGTGGCTTTCCGCTTGATAAACAATATAAAAAAACAAGAGAATATATGAAAAATAAGTACTTATCAATAAAAAAATCGGTAAACTGGCCCTTAGCCTTTACCCGGAAATTTCCTTATAACGAATTCAACCACACAGATGACACAGTTTATATATTTATGCACATAGTTATATATATATATATATATATATATATATATATATATATATATATATATATATATATATATATATATATATATATATATATATATACATTGTAATATCTTTCTTTTTTCTTCATAAAACGATTTATTATGAGATAAGTTCAGGTCAAGAGGAATTTATTGAAAACTACTCCGCAAATGCCCAAAAGGCCGGCCGTCATTGTCAATATAAAGTTGCAGTCTTTTCTGTGTCGATTGGTCTGCAGCCTCCACTTCTCCCCCCAGTATCTCTATTCAGAAGTGGAGGCTGCAGTCTAATCCATACAGGAAAGATTGCAACCTTGTATTGACAATGGTGGCAGGCATTTTCAGCATTTGCGAAAGCAGTTTGAATTTCGTCGTTCTTTTTTGTTGTTTCACTGAAGAAAGGTAGAACACGGTTTAATCTTTTTGCCCAAACCGAGTCCTGTCCTGTTTCGCCCTAGCTTTAGCTATCCTATTGCGAAGCTTATGCGATTATGAGACTGAGTTTTAGTATTTTTTGTTTTGTTCTTTACAGTTATGCAAGATTAGTAGAGTCTTGTTTTTTTTTCCAGTTTTTAGGTTTTCCTAAAATTTTAGACTTAATTGAAATGAGAGATGAAAATAATTTCCACTTTGCCATTGTCACTTTTTCTCCTCTACAAAGCTTAAGTGAATTTTAAATCTTGATTATGATCTTATGTTGACAGCACCCTGTATATATTTTATCTAAAACTATTTATTTTATGCATTAGTAGCTGCAACGAATTCAAAAATCAAAGGTTTGGACCCAGTAACCACAATTTATAATATATTTTTTTATGCTTCGTAAGCCACTGGCTATCTGATAAAAGTAAATTAAATAAATGTCATTTATATTTCAACTAAAAGTAGGAACCAAACAGAAAACAAAGAAGAATTGGTTAAAAGTGAAAAGATAAACCAAATTAGATTTTATGATCAAGTAAGGCTTGAAAATCCAGATAACTTTAAAAAGTCGAGGGATTGGCTAATGAGTAATTTGATCCTATATAAAACATAAAACATTTCTCTAGGATCCAGTCGCAAGTGAAATATTATCTTTTTACAACGCCCTGTGTTACTGGGTAAAGCAGAATTACCGTATGTAGTTTGAGGGGAAGGTACGTAAGGAAGGAATATCTGATTTAAATTTTTGATATTTTGGTATAAAGAAATGGGAAATTTATAATATAGATACTTAAAAATTGACAAAAAAATAGTCTTAGAAGTGTGAGATATATCAAGTCATATCAGAAGTCTAGGAGATCCTAGGAAATATGCGAATTCTTAATACCTAACACCGACTCCATTACACACACACACACACACACACACACACATATATATATATATATATATATATATATATATATATATATATATATATATATATAAATATATACATGTGTTACTGGCTGGTATTATCATCTGTAGTTTGAGGGGCAGGTACGTAAAGAACGAATCTTAAACATATCCAAAATTTAAATCAAAGTATAAGAAATGGGAAAGTTATAATATAGATGACAAAAAAATAGTCTTAGATGTGTGAGGGAACTATAGTTTCTCCCGAAAATATATCAAGTCATATTAGAAGTCTAGGAGATCCTAGGAAATATGCGAAGTCTTAATACTTAATGCCGACTCCAATTCATATATATTTATATACATGGTGTCCAGACGAAAATGATAGAGCTCCCAGGGGAAGCCAAAATAATGTTAGTATTCATATAAAAATTTTTGCTATAGGGTTTTGTTATGAAGTTATTCGCCTTGATGGTGAGGATTTGAAAAATTTGTAATTTTTAAACGGTTGCCATGGTATCAACGAAATTTGGGCAATTAAATTGACTTTTAGTAATGCTTGTTTCCATATGTAAATTGCTGGTCCTGAACGTATGTCTTATACAGAGGCAGACGAAATGTCCCAGTTAAATTTATAAATTTTTGAATGAGTTGACAAATTTGGATTTTTCATTCACCGTTTGATTCCTTCATCATTTTGCTACAAAAAAAGGTATACCTTATTTTAATCTATATCTTTTACAATACCGCTTTGGAAAGAATCTCATTTTATTAGCAATATGTACGCTACATACCAAATATTTAAAACCTAATAAGAAGTCTATTTATTTGATAAAATGATTTAAAAAAAGATACAATTATAAAGAAATGTTTTTGTGCAACTTGAACCTCAATACATTTTCTGAAGTGATTCTGTTGTACTCGATATAACATGTGGTGATCATTGCTTCCCTTTTACGAGGGAAGTAAAACTCGAGCGGATTAAGATCGGGAGACCGAGGTGACTATGGAAAAGGGCCACCTCAGGCAATGCATCGGCCGTGAAATGTATTATTTAAATAAACTCTTACGAGTCTGCTGAAATGAGGAGGCGCACCATCGTGCATCAGCCACTTATTATTTCGAATATTTAAATAGGCCTCTTTTAACAATGGATTAAGATTCTCGCAAAAAAAGAGAGATATTTATCTCCATTTAAATATTCCCATCCACACGTTAATGATTCATTTTTGCAACAGTAGCATGTGGATTTTCATCACTCCAAATGTGTATATTGTGAGAATTAATAATCCTATCACGGGTAAAGCCAACCTTATCTCTGAAAAGAACTTCACTTACAAAGTTAGAGTTGGTTCTTTGTCTTTCCAAAAAAAGTCATTCTGTACGTGCAGCATAGTCAGCTACGGACATATCGTGAACTTTCTGATTACGGTAGGGGTGAATCAACTGTTTTTTGAAGAACGTCACAACATTTTGGTTTGAAAGATCCTGAGAGAAAAAGCATTGAGGCACAATAATAGTGTTATTAAATCACTACATGCTGATTTATATCAAGTTCTGTAGGTAACAATCTCGAATTCCATAGAAACGGATGAGCACATTTACATGTTGTTATTAAAATGAGTTTCTTTCGAAAACGGTACAAGATATGGATAAAAATAAGGTGTACCTTCCTTTTTTGTAGCAAAATGATGAAGCGATCAAACGATGAAAGAAAAATTGAAAATTTGTCAACTCATTCAAAAATGTATAAAGTTAACTAAGAAATTTCGGCTGGTCATGTATAAAACATTCATTCGGAACAGCAGTTTATATATGAAAATAAGCATTACTATAAGTTAATTTAATTGTTTAGATTCCATTGATGTCATGACAACTGTTTAAAAGTTACAAATTATTTTGGCTCACACTGTAAGCCCTATTATTCTCGATAAGACCCTTCGGACACCCTATAGTATAATATAACGAAAAAATTTGCTTTTGATGCTTATTAGTTCTATTTAAATATTTTTTGTACATAAAAATCTACAAAACACTTTAAATATTTCAAGACCACAAACAATAACCACAGAAAAATTAAATGATTTATGAATGTTTTTATATAAGATTCGAGAAAATTTTTTTAACATGAAATATTTATTTAGAGCATGAAAAACATCACGATTCGCATCACTCAGCTCACCAGAACCGAGTTAAACAAGAACACAAAGAACATCATAATAACAGAGAACACCATGCACATAAGGAACATCATGAAGACAAGGAGCATCATCAGAATAGAGAGCACCACCAAAAGATGACACACGAACATGACAGACACCAGAATAAAGAACATTCTGTACATGAGCACAACCATGCTGTTCATGAGGACAGACAACATAAGGAACATGCTGTTCATGCGAACAGACAGCACAAAGAACATGCTGCTCATGAAAACAGAGAGCATGAGTTACATCACTAAGTAACTGTGATATAAGTATACATTTTTATTATTATTAGCCTATTAAATTTTAGTTACCATTAAAAACATTTAACTGTAATAATTTTCAATAAGTTGATAATAATTAAATATGACTCATTATTTTTGACCAAACTGCAATAGCCTCTTGACATGATTTATGAACTCTTACTCTTGTACCTAATGTAAATAAGTTAATATAAGTGCATACCATTTTATTTTTTGTATATACTTTTATCGGGAATAAACGAAATAAAAAGAAAAAATGCATTTTAAAGGTTTCCTTCGTAATATCAATTTCATCCAACACAAATTAGAAAAAAAATCTATATTTATTTATTTTTTTTGGTAAAAAGTTTGCGTTGGGAGGTTTTACTTCCCTTGTAAGAAGGAAGTAATGTAATTATAAAAAAAACTCACCCTTTCAGATTATTTTTCCAACCTTCACATTTCAGGGTATGTAGATGCCGAAAATCATGATTTCCTGTCTGCCTGTCTTTTGGTGGCATAGCAAAATTACTACTTACCCAATTAAACTTAAATTTCGCACAAAAATCAAGGTTTATATGGGAATAACCTGGTAACATTTTAATAAACGACTGGCCAAAATGTCGGCTTATTAGAATGTTTTAAAAATCAGTGTAAACAAAACTAGGTACTCAACTGCTTAAACCATTGAGTTTACATTTTAGACACAAAAATCAGGTGTACGTTAAGTGGTCAAATTTTGGAACGGATCCAATATTGCAGAACAAAATGGCGCTATAATAAAAGTTATCAAAAACCTACTCTGATTTAATTTTTTGCACAAAAATCAATTGTGATTTGCTAGGATTTTAGTACCAATCCAGTAAGGCGGAACTAAATGATAGCCTAATATATTGTAAAATTGGTGTAAAAAAGTGCGGTATATAAATGATGGTAAGATATTAATTAAAGGAATCAAAATGTTGACCTAATAAAGTGTCTAAAAAATCAGTGAAAAAAACTTCTTATCGAATTGACTACATATTTTGAACAAAAATTGAGATTAGGGAAGAAGTGGTAACATTATTGCACGAATTAAATATGGACGAACAAAATGGCCTAATAAAAAAAAATTAGCATAAAAGGCTACTTATTTAGCTGACTCGAAATTTTGGCATAAAAACGGCGAAACCAAATTATATCTTTCTCTTACCATAAAAAAAATTTTTATTCTTTATAGTAAGTGTGAATGTATGTTCTTTTTTAAACTTAAAGACCTGTACAAAATTGTGCAGCCGAAATAGTAATTTACATTATAAGTCCAATAGGTGACTTTACGAGTTGTGCAAAATATAAATATAACCAGGTTTTTCTTTGCTGAGCAACATAACTCATTGTTATAATCAACGTTTTACTTTTTAGTCTGATATATGCCCGGTATAATTTAAATTGAATGGGACTTCATTATGGCAATTTATTTTATAATATTACAATAAAAATGTAATTTTAACTGAATCCTTGGAATATCCAGAGCTAAAGCCTTCATAAAGATTTATAACAATCAATTAATTTGATTTAGCTATTAAAATGTATGTCAGGATATTTGGATGGGTCTTTACAAAATTAATTCAATTTTCATTATATTATTATAACTAAAATGCATTTTTTTATTATAATATAATTTTATTATTTACAAATTTGTTGATAGGTATCAATATTTATCAAATATTTAACGAATACCTTTGTAGTATTCTGTGGGAAACAATATAACCGATTATCAATTTTTATGAATGGTATTTTCATTTACAGCAATTTATATGATTATCTATTTTCATTGAAACCAATTTCCATTGATATCAATTTCGATTAAATACAAGCCCCTCGAGTGCATTTTTATTATCGGAAGTTTCGCCATCTATAGCCACCCAAAAGAAATATAATGTGTTTACGTGAGTGTGTTCGATAACACAAATTAATTTGCGAGTGTGTCGTCATACGAAAGAGAAGTCTTCACGCCAAAAAAGTTCTGTAAAATTCTGGAGCCCCTCTGGTCAACATTGGATTGCATATTCTTGCTTGCTGAATTTTTAATATCATTTGTGCAATAAAAGACGATGATACGGACCGAATTCAAACTCGTCTTTCACGCGCAAATACGTTACAGCGATGTTCAGCGTTTGGGAGTCAAATAGGCCGTAATGCATTGTTATTTGAAAAGGTTTGTAGAATTTACGCTTCAATAAAATGTTTTTAAAATTATTAAACTAATTATTTTGAATCTATAGATTTTATTTTCAATGCTGTTTATTATGACCTACCTGTGCAGTTGCAGGCAGTAGAAATCGAGATTGAAATTATAATCGAAAAACAAAAGTGACAGATATAAGATATTTCAAATTTCCAAAATAATACATTTTTAAAAATGTGGATTGTTGCTACTTGTTAACTAAAAATTTCAATAGACGGCACTAGTGTAGCAACTCAAGTAACAAATGTTATAAAATATAAATGGAAGTTTCCCCTGCAATTATTTTACTTACAGCATTCTTAACTTTTGTTCTAAATTAATTAATTATTTTTATCAAAATAAATTTTACGAATCCTCACGATGAGCACTTTAGATAATCTGATATTTGTAAACTTCCTTAATTTTCTTGCTGAAAGCTGAAGATACGGGCGTAGACATTCTATTGTAAGTGTATCGTGGTGTTAATCATAATTTTATAAACAATGAGTATTAAAAGGGGACTCGTATGTTGCGCTATAGAGGCTGCTTTTCTAGAAGCAACAAGGCCGAATTAACTACTTACTGGTTTGGGGCTCATCTGGGCGAGGCGAAGTTTTGCGATGATGACAAAAAAAAGAAATGATCCTCAGTTTTGTATTTCGCTCGCTGATGTCTCCCGGGGCCACATTTGAGCCTTACGCGTTATGGCCTTTGCATTTGCATTTCAATAATTAAATCCCCGCAAAAACATGACGCGCAAGCTCTGTGCTGGAGCCACTGCCGACGCGACGGCGGGGCCTGGCCTGAGGCAGTGGCGGGTCTTATGTAAAAAATAGTATTCGCATGACGTGCGACGCCAACGGTTCGGCAAACTACTTTCAACACTTCGAAATTTTAGTTTTAAATAAATTTGTACAAGCTGTTGTCACAGATTACAAAACAATCTGTGAAGTAACACGTATTTTCTCGATTAGTGATAGTGTCTGATTCTGTTTTTGATCAAAGGTTTATAATTTTAATCGCCCATTGAATTCTGATTTACTTTTTAATTTATCAGATAGACCAGGAAATCATCAAAGGATTGTAGAATAGCTTGTTCTGGAATAGGATGTTAGGAGCTAGATACGTTCGTTTTAACTTTTTTTTTATTATGCTCTGTAATTTTGTACGTGGTCGCATTTTAAATATAGGGGTGTATATTGTATTCCCCAATGATTTAATAACTAAGTATTCCCAATCGAACAATAATTAATCACGTTTCAACTGTCACTGATTACCTACGAATATGTTTTTCATTATTCGCATCCGACTCGTCATGACGTCGTGCACAACACAATCGGTTGATTTTAGATGCACATTTAAATCTTCGAACGCATGCCTAGCCAGAAACTCCGGTATTAAAAAATTACAGATTTCTGCTCTTGTTGTTCCTACTTTGCACTAGATCGCTCCACGTCCGATAATTAAAATTTTGTACCAAATTTGGCACACTTGGAAAATATTTGGCACCATGGTAAAACTTTCGTCTTTTTTGCACAATTTATCATTCATATTATTAATTAATTTACTTGAAGGTATCACAATACCATTCAAAAAAAATAAAATGATATACGAAATTTAACGACATATCTTTTAATAAATACCATAATAGGACTTTTAAATAATTTTGTGTTACAAGTCATAACACAGCATAGCTTTTTACGTCAGCGCAGGAGGTAGTATGAGCGGCGTGAAATAGAAATCGACGCGTGGCTCCATAGAGAAAGAGATAGCTTTACCTCGTGGGGTCGGGAAAATATTAGATGAAATTGTTTGTTTTCTCCGTCTGTCCAGTCTAGTTGCCTATTTGTCTGTCTCTGTCTAACAGTATTAAACGCGGAAAGCCTGGCTATTCAGTCGCTCAAAGTTAATGATTCGAGGGTCGAGTCAATTTTGAATAAAGACGGTTTTTTTATTTAAACAATCTCCTGGATAGCAGTAGCTATTAGCAGTGTATTCCAAATCTTTATATAATTATTTCGCCACTTGTTTTTGTCTTGTATGTTAACGGATTAATTCAGTTAAAAATCGGAAGTGTATGAAGTCAGTTCAACCACGAAGCTTTAAGTACCCAATAATGTTATTGTTAGCAGACGTTCGAGATATCCATGCGCGTGCTGGAAACCTAGATAGGGCACGAGCTGCGGGCGTGGGTGATGATCATATCTACTGGTGTGAACTTGGCAGCCAAAAGTTAACAGCTAAACTGCTGATGACATTTTAATAATATTCCGTAAAAGGTTATAATGCATTTCAGTTTTTTTGAAAAATAGACAATGAAACCTTCCGTTTAATTTTAATATTTTAGTAGATATTAAACAACGGGCCAATATCATTACTGAACACAGGTTTAAAGAGTCGTTTAAAATTTACATTATTTTGGTTGGCAACAATGTTCTCTCAATTTTTCGAATTTACATAAAATTCAAAGACCATATCCTAAATCCATATTTTTGGATATCAGTTTAATATTTATTTAGTAAATAAGTGCTATAATTGCACGAGCATAGGCAGCAATTTGTTCCGTGTATCAAGTACAATATTTGGAAATACAAATTGACTTATTTCAGCAACACACTTCACTTGATTTTCATATTTATTCTAGTTAATATAAAGACACATTAGGCAAAACGCTAATTGCTTTGAAAAACTAGATATACGGTCAATTTGATTGTTATATACATTTTGGCAAATATATAGTCATAATTAGTTATATAGAGAATGACTCGAGAGACTTCAAAGAGTGTCTAATTTATATTATAGCAAAATTTTGTTACATGAACGTATACCTATTTTTTTTTGCAGAAAATCTAAACATATTGCCAATTTGTTTTTTATATATGTTTTAGCTAATATGTAGGCCTAATTAATGGACATATAAAGAATGATCCTCTAGAAAGAGTGTCTAATTTATATTAAGGTAGACTTTATTACATGTGAGCGCATATACATATTTATTTTATACGCTCACATGTAATATAATCTACTTTAATGTAAATTAGACACTCTTTGATGGTTGGCGGGTCATTATCTATATGATCATTAATTAGGTTTATATATTAGCTAAAACATATATAAATATAATTATTTAAATTGTCTATCATTTCATTTTCATGGATGATATAATGGTCAAAATACAAAATAGTAATGTTGTTAAAAAAGAAATCGTTAACGGAAACTGAGGATGTACAACCTTAATCATAGTACAACATACAAATCTAATTTGGTACACTTTTACGAAATTTGGTACGATTCAACATATCCGTTTGATACAAAAATGTTAAGCTACGGAACAACCCTGATTAAAATTGAAACAAGGTGGCTGCATTCAATGAATATTGATATTCACAAGAATCGACATTAATAAAAATTCAAAATCAAAACAATGCATATTAAATAAAACCAGTTACCTTATACCCGCTAATCATTTAAATTCCATAACTCTTATACAATTAAATCTCGTATTAACTTTTATTTATTTATTCAAATGTATATTCAAGTATTTTAATTTCCATGGTAAAGGGTCCGTGTTATATCCGTTTGATGTAGTTTACATTACAGATAAACGACTATCAAAATCAAAATAATGAGCATTATTCTATTTACATTTTTAGGGTGTTAATGGAATTGATATTAAAAAGAAATGATATCGTAAAAGATGTTTTAATTTTTTTTGATATGCGATTAAAATAAATTAATTTTTTTTATTACGTGACTTCTTAAATCAGATTTGCCTTCATACGGTTGAAATAAATTAATCTCCACAAAGTCGTTATTGCATTCTAATGTTTTCGGCATTAATATTAATTTAACGCGATCAAGTTTGAAGCAATTACATTTTAATAAGAGTCAATATATTAAATATTTAAACAGATTTTTGTATATGGCATTTATTTCATACCAATTTTTATTAACATCGATTTGATGAAATGCAATAACTAAGGAAAGACGCATGTATATAGAAATTTTAAGTAGGCTGTATACGTGTTAAAAAGGATAAACAACTACTTTTTTGTGGTATAATTATATGGCCACTTCCGATGAATCATTTAGAATTAAGCATCATATTTCTGATTACTCATTCATTCTTGCTATTTCAGCATTATTTTTATATAAATACAGAAGAATTAGTAACCATCTTTAGTCATTAAGTAGCTATAGATCGGTCAACATCCATTGTAATTTCGTGTTTTAAAAATAAAGTTTTTTAAAAATACAAGTTACAAGTTTGAATGTAAAATTGGCGCAGTCGGTAGGATCCTTTTCGGAGTGCGAAAAAAGGGATATTCTGAAATCGGAGTGTAACAACGTTTCATCTCCATAAGGATTATCAGTGTTGCATCTTTCTGTTTCAACAGTTAAGAAAAGGATCAGGAACATCTACAACCGAACTAGGCACTTGTAACTCCTGGTACATCGATTATTGGTACGCCATTCGAGAAGCCAGTAAGGACGATTTGGCCTGTGCTAGCGTCCAAGACAAGCGGTAGCCAACCTGAGCAGTTCATCTCTTCAGCAAAGCATCGTTTGATACAGGACCAAGACTTGGGACACATTGTGAGTTATTTACTTACTTCCCTTATAGTTGAGATCCCTGTTAACTAAGCTCTGAAATTTTTGAAGAAAGAATTTTTTTTTTTGAACAAAGATAATTTTTGAAGAAAGAAAAAGTGAATAATTGAATTGAAGCAATTTTATTGAACAATTATTTGAATAACTTTCACTAACTATTTTAGTTGTAAAGAAAACAAATGTTAACGCAGTTAACAGTAGTTAAATATATATTTAATGAGGAAATTTAAGAAATGTGGTAAAGACATTACTTATCCTAAAACAATTCGAAGAAGTAGTTTAGAAAATCCTTCTACAAGTGGATTATCACAAAGTAGTTTTGAAAATCAATCTGCAAGTGAATTAACAGAACTTTATTCAGACATCAATTTAGAAAATATTTTTAACCCTAGTATAAACGTAGATACTAACGAAGCAAACATTAATAAGATGGCAGACGCTTTGAGAAGTACTGTTTCACTCTTAAAAACTTTCGATGGTACCCCATCACGTCTTGAATCTTTTATTAATCAAATAGATACTTTTTATACAAGATATTTTAATACTGATACTTCCCAACAAGAATTTGTAATTCTGGCAATTAAATCAAAAATTATAGGATCAGCCGAAGATTTTCTTTTAACTAGACCAGATCTTAATACTTGGCCAGAAATAAAAATCTCATTAAAACAAAAATTCAGTGATCCAATAACAAGAGCTAATTTACAACAACAATTAATATTCTTTTAAAGAAAAGGCGAATCAACCTTAGATTACATACAAAAACTCAAAGCCTTAGTCACCAAAATAAATACGAAAACTTGTACAGAAATAAGTAATATTGAAGCTAGAAACATAATTATAGCACAAAACGAATTAACAGCAACTCAAAATCTTCTTGCAAACATTTCAAGCGAATTAAGAACTTTACTAATCGTTCAAAATCCCCAAAATCTAGACCATGCAATCGATATTGTAACCAATTATGAAATCTTAACTAGTCAAAATAATTTTAAAAATAATTATTTGCAAAATAGTAGATCAAATAATTTACTTAGCAATCAGAAAACGCCACCAATAAATAATATTAATAAATTTCTGGTAAATAGATCGAATAATTTTCCAAATTAATCTTTTAAACCGAAACCACCAAATCAATTTTTCAATCGAGTACAAAATCAAACATTTAATCAAAAAGGCAATCAATATCCTAAACAACAATACCCACAACCAATGTCAGGTGTGAGTGTACAAAAAACAATGCCACCATTAAGACAACAACAACAAACTTTTGCCAGACAACAACCTCAACAACAAGCTTTCTATAGACAGCAACCACAACAACAACAAACTTTCTATAGACAGCAACCCCAACAACAACATCACCCGAAATTTACATTCCAAGAATTAACGCATTTAGAAAATAATGAACCCAATAATGACGAGTTATATAATGAAGAAAACCCCGAATTTGACAATTATGATCAAGATTATAAAAATTTTGATGAAACATGTGAATTAGATAATGAGAATTTAGTCGAGCAAATAGAAAATTTTCATCTATCAGCCTCGGACGAAAACCTTGCTTAACTTTAAACAATTTTCAAGTAAATCAATTACCCTATGTAGAAATACCGAATTATAATATTCGACTACTAATTGATACAGGTTCTCATGCATCCCTACTTAGACCCTCTTTAGCGGAAACACATTTCCCCGAATGTATTAAACCTTACGTAAGCACACTTCAAACTTGTGCAGGTTCAAAAAAAGCGAAAAGTAAAGCTACTATTCCTTTATTTTTAAGCTTTGGTATAACCGAACCAATAGAATTTATTTTATATTCATTTCATGAATATTTTGATGGAATAATCGGAATTAAAGACTTATGTAAATTAAATTTAAATATTGATTTAAAAAATAAAAAATTGAAAAACCAATATTTAGAAATACCCTTTCAATATAGGCAAAATTTTGATGAATATACAATTGAAATACCACCTAAAACGATTCAAAAAGTAATTTTGAAAACTTCGCGACCAAATGACACTACTTGGTTAATGCCCTATTATTTAGACGAAAATATAGAAATTCAACCTACCCTAATAGAAGTAAAAAAAAACACGTACGCTATTGATATTTTTAATCATACAGAAAAATATTTTACTCTAATAGTAACCACTAATGATAATTTACCCTTAAGACCAATAGAGCTTAACAATTTTGAAATAATAAATTTCGAACCAAATCAGAATCAAATTAATGAAAAAAACATAATCGAAGATATCGATTTAAAATCACTAATTAGGCACGAACACTTAAACTTTGAAGAACGTAAAGAACTTTTTAAACTTATTAAAAGCTTTTAAAATATTGTACATAAACCCGGAGATAAATTAACATTTTTCAATCAAGTCAAACATACTATTAAGACTACGGATGAAATACCCGTACATGCGAAAAGTTACAGATACCCATTCATACATAAACAAGAAGCAGACAGACAAATAGACCAAATGCTACAAGATGGTATCATTCAACCTTCAAATTCTCCCTGGAGTTCCCCTGTGTGGATCGTCTCGAAGAAAGTTGACGCATCAGGACAAAGAAAATAACGTCTAGTGATAGATTACAGAAAAATCAACGAAAAGACTATAGAAGATAGATATCCTATTCCAAATATCGCAGATATACTTGATAAACTTGGTAGAAGTCAATATTTTACAACACTTGACTTAGCCAGCGGTTTTCATCAAATAGAAATGGACCCAAAAAGTATACCAAAAACAGCATTCAATGTAGAACATGGACATTACGAATATACCAGAATGCCTTTCGAACTAAAAAATGCACCTTCCACTTTTCAGCGTGCAATGGATAACGTTTTACGCGGATTACAAGGAAAAATATGTCTTGTATATATGGACGATATAATTATCTTTTCAACCAGTCTTCAAGAACATTTAGACTCTTTAAAACAAGTATTTAATAGATTAAGTTCTTTTAACATGAAAATCCAATTAGATAAATCCGAATTTTTGCATAAGACAATTGAATTTTTAGGTCATGTTATTACCCCTGACGGTATCAAACCAAATCCCAAAAAAATCGAAGCAATAAAAAATTTTAAAATCCCTAAAACACCAAAAGAAATAAAATCATTTCTCGGTTTAGTCGGTTACTACCTAAAATTTATAAAGAATTTTGCAAAAATAACGAAACCTTTGACTCATTGTTTAAAGAAAAATGTTAAAATAAATCATGATAAAGCATTTATTACCGCATTTAATCTATGTAAAAATATCTTAACTAATGACCCTATATTACAACACCCAGATTTTAGTAAACCTTTTATTTTGACCACTGACGCTTCAAATTACGCTATTGGAGCAATACTTTCACAAGGAAAAATAGGAAACGACTATAGCATAGCAGAACTCTGAATCAATAGAAATAGAAAAAGAACTTCTTGCTATTGTTTAGGCAACAAAATATTTCAGACCTTATTTATTTGGCAGAAAATTCACAATTGTAACAGACCATAAACCATTACAATGGCTGTTCTCAATAAAAGAACCGAATTCAAAATTAGTAAGATGGCGACTAAAACTGCAAGAATATGAATATGATATTCAATATAAAAAAGGAACCCTAAATTCCAACGCTGATGCACTTTCAAGACCACCTCAAGAATTGTACCCAACCGAAATAATAAAATCACCATTGACGCATATGTCAGCAGTATGTGAAAAAGAAGAAAATTCTGACGACCAATATATTTGGCATGAAAAAATAAAACATTTCTTTGACACCCAAGAAAACCTATTCGAAAAACCAAAAAAGGTAAATAAAAAAAAGAAGAAACCAAAAATTAATATAATTTCCGATATTCAAATTAAACCCCCAAATAAACCAATTAAAACACCATCGCCATTGCCATCAACAAGTAAAATCAATGACGAAGAAAAAATCAATCAAAACAACTCAGAAACGGATTCAGCCACAAATGACATTCCAAAGGAGCCAAAAGCTGATTTACTTTCAAAATCAGACACAGAAACTATACATACGTCAAGAGAAGACCCCATATTAGGAGCCCCGTATGATAGTAAAGCCCTGAACACTTTTAAAAACCAAATCATATTTAAATGGACTGAAAAGGAACAACCTTATGTTGTCACTAAAAAATTATTTGAAACCAAAAAGCGATTAATAATTTTTATAAATCAAAACCCAATAACCGAAATAATCCAAAGACTCTTAAGAGATTATTTACCCCCAGATACTTATTGTTTACACTTTCCCAATAAAGTTGTTATTTCTAATACACTATTAGAGGACGTCGTAGACGTAAATGAACAAAAAGAAATAATTGAAAGATATCATACCACTAAAACATCCCATAGAGGAATGACTGAAAATATAAAAAATATAAAGCAAAGATACTATTGGCAAAGCCTTGAAAAAGACGTAATTAATTTTGTTAATACATGCGAAATATGTCAAAAAACCAAATATGATAGACATCCCTATAAAGTAATTTTTAAACCAACACCAACAGGCTGTAAACCCATGGAACATATTTATATGGATATATATTCCATTTCAGGTCAAGAATATTTGACAATAATAGATAACTTCTCTAAATTTGCTACAGCATACCCTGTAAATGAAACATCAATCGAGATTTGTCAAAATCTAATTAAATTCTTTTCACATCATGGTACACCCTGTAAAATTACAACTGATAATGCACAAAGCTTTAAAAGTAATTTAGTACAAGACCTTTGCAAGACTTATCAGATTGAATTACATTTTACTACACCTTATAACCCAAATTCGAACTCACCGAAAGACATTACTTTAAAAATTGTCCTTAGAAACGAACATCGAACTAAAACAATACAAGAATTAATGGATATCGCAATCCTTAATTACAGTATACATTCAACACATGAATATACACCATTTCAAATATTAAAAGGAAATTTAAATTATCAACTGAACTTTGAGAAAAATATAAATCAAATACAAACTGATTACATACATGAACTCGCCCAAATATTTAGTGAAAAGATATTAAAAGACGATTGACCCAGAAATCGTACAAAACAATTTTACAGAAAAACCATTAAAGTTAGAACCAAAATACAAAAAATGAAGAAGATCCTGATACTACTCCCACTACTTGTCAACGCACAATATAAAATGGAAGAATTAAATAACCCTTTGCTACCAGTTTACCAATCAACAGGTTACATAATAACAGGTTATCATCATGTCTATTATCATGTAAATCTAACTAATATAAAAGATTGTGTAGAAAACTCGAAATCGACACTTACACAAATTAATAATACCCTAAGTAATCTATACGCACCTATATACCAACTTTTATCTATAAGAACACGTAACCTTTTCGATCAAATAGAATCAATCGAATTATTTGTTAAACATTATACTACCCCACAAAAGCGAACTAAACGCGGACTTTTCAATTTCCTAGGAAAAGCACAAAAATATCTCTATGGTACATTAGATGCCGATGATGGAGAAAGATACGACAATTATATTAAAATATTACGAGAAAATCAAGAAATCTTACATAAAGATTTGTCTGCAACCCAGACCATTGTAAAACAATTAACAAAAGATCTTGACGCACAGCTGACTAATATTAAAACTAATCAGCAAAAGTTATTAACCCGGATGGAAGACCTCACTAATATGACTCATACTACAACCACTTCGTCTTACTATATTGTTACGCTAGACAATATTGAGACTAATCTACGTGTCATTCATGACATAAAAAGTAATTTGCAAACTGCAATAAACTTTGCGGAAATAAACATTATGCATCACAGTATTATTAAGTATAAAGAACTTCGCAGAATAATTACAAAGATAAGGCCCGAGAGTCGTATTCATTTCGACAATATAATTAAATATTACGAAGTAGCACACGCAGATGTGACAATTAAGAATGATCTAATTATATTTTATATTGCAATACCTTTAATTTTAGAGAAACCTTATATACTTTATCGAATATATCCAATACCAATAAATAATCAAATAACGATTTTAAATAATCCGTATTTATTGAGATCTACAGATGACTTTTACAACTCAAAAGAAAATTGTTATAAAATAGAAAATATATCTTTATGTTCTAGAGACACACTGAATAAAAACGAACCCTGTATACCTCAAACAATTAATTTGACAAACCATTGTCCACTAATACCAATTAAATATAACAAAACTTCTATAACACAACTTGAGGACAATTCCCTTATAATTATACCTGCTTCTAAAGAAAGCATATACTTTCAATGTCCAAATCAACATAGCGTTGAAACCATTGACAAAGTATCCTTAATATTGCCTTCAGATTGCAAAGTAAAAATCCAAAATAATATTTACGATTCTCAAAAACTAGAAACAATTAGTTTAAGACTAAAACTCCCATCAATAAATATTGATGAAAAATTAATCCAAGATACTGAACCCTTGGAACTAAAAGAAATAAATCTTGATAAAATAAATGAAGATTTAGAGAATGCTAAAAGATTAATAATTCATCCCCTAAAACAAATGGACTTTGTAAGTTCTGGAGTTTCAATTACTCTAATAATAATTATTATTATAATATTTACAATCATCATAAGTATCTTGTATTATTATTGCAGAAAGGAAAAATCTAAAGAAAATGTAAAAGTGGACATAACATTAGAATCTCTCGAAAATCAACCCCGATTTTCTCAAACTTAATGAATCATTTAGAATTAAGCATCATATTTCTGATTACTCATTCATTCTTGCTATTTCAGCATTATTTTTATATAAATACAGAAGAATTAGTAACCATCTTTAGTCATTAAGTAGCTATAGATCGGTCAACATCCATTGTAATTTCGTGTTTTAAAAATAAAGTTTTTTAAAAATACAAGTTACAAGTTTGAATGTAAAATTGTATCAATTGCAATGGTCTGCAAAGAAATTGCTTATCACAACAATGTCGTTCGGTAAAATCGGTATCCGCAAAAATTCGATATCGGAAAAATTAAAACGAATAAAAATTGTATGCAGGTACCATCATTTATATGTCTCGCAATTAAAAAGTAAAACGGCGTTCCATAGTCAAATGCTTTGTCAGTGATTTGATTTATTACCATTTCTTAGTATCTACTAATGTCTGGATTTGTGAATTTATCTAGCTAAAAATCAGTAAACTTATCTTTAAGATCGGATGAATTTTATAACTCAAACTAGATTGTTAGGTAAAAACGCTCTAGCTACTACGCTGTCGTGTCACTTCGTTTGTTCTCGTTAAATTTCTAAGAAATCTAGTTTTTTATCCGATAAAAAAAAGCTCGTGTGCTTTTACGTAAGAAAAACAATATATTTCCAATAATTTCCCTTCATGCACTTGTTAAAGGATATCGTTTTGATCTTTTCAATTTTATGAGTTAGTATTGAGACATCAATATTTATACATTCTTGGTCATGAACGTCGACTCCATGAAATCCATCCTGTGCTACAACGAAATCTTCTTAACAATGTGCCCTATTATGTAGATGGATTTTAAAATTAATTGATACCTTTCGGAGCTTTCCGTGAACTTGACTAGTACCACGCCTCTTTATAAAATGATTGGAAAAATATAGGTTTTTTTGCTATAATTTCATTTTTCAATAATAATTTTATTTTTAAAACGCGTTTATATTCACGTGATTCAAACATTTCAACGACGTCATTACCTGGCAACAAAAGATACATGGGGGTACTTAGGGGGGGGGGTGTTCGGACTTAGACTATAAAACAAGGGATAGACTCAACATTTCATTCATAAATAGTTTCGAAAGTTGAATCTATTATTGTTTTTCGCGTGCTATGGGTGCGAGAGAAAACATATCTTTCTCTGCGTCGCCGGTCCCAAAAATGGCAACTCTGGTGGCTCTCGCTATAGACTGAATCAGCGGCGGCTCGTTTCTTTTTAATACAATGTATGTTTATAGCAAGCAATTTCATGTTTTTTGCTAGTGATATAAATATTTTGCGATTCCTTTTCACTTTCCTTGGAAGCGGAAAGTATTGTAATCTATAGAAATCACCCTCTGCGATTTTTGCAGATCTTCACGTTTCAGGCATGTTGAAATTTTTAAATCCGTCGGGCAGTCTGCCTGTTTGCGGCATAGTTAAAAAACTACTTATCCGATTGACTTCAAATTTTGGTCAAAAATTAAGAGTCGTATGGGGATGAGATGGTAATACTTTTGTGAAAATACAATATGACGGAATAAAATGGCGGCCTAATAAAATGTTAAAAAAATATTACTAAAAAACTGCTAATCCAATTTACCTCAAATTTTGCCTGAAAATGTGACCTAGGAATAAACTGGTAAAATTTTGGTGAGGAGCCTTTATGTTTAAACAAAATAGCGGCCTAATTCAATGTTTAAAATTATCAAGTAAAAGTATCAAAAACTTATTTATCCAATTAAGTTGAAATCTTAGCCAAAAATCAAGTATGAAAAAGGGATGAACCTGTAAAATTTAGTATATCTATATGGCAAGACAAAATGGCGGCATAATTTAATGTTTAAAAAGTCAGTAAAATACCATTTCCTACAAAAAAAATCTTTTTTTTTATGTACGAAAATAATAAATATCATAACTGATTTTTTTATAGATGAGTAATTATAAAATAATACCGATAAATAAAACAAAAATTTAAAAATAGTATGTATATTTGTATGTTCGTAAGTATGTACGTATACATGTATATATGTATTTATGTATGTATGTAAAACTAATTTAAAAAAATCAGAGCATTGTTCTTCGCCTAGAACATGCCGCATAACACATTCCACCACACACATTTTATTTGTAATTTTTTATAAGTTGAGACCTGGGTACTTGCGTTCAAAAATAAGTTCTTTCAACAGAACTTTCCTCGTCATAAAAAAAATTGACGCATTCACATTTATATAATGTAGTAATTTATTACCAAATTACTATTTGTATATATAAACGATGTTATATGTGTGTGTGTGGTGGAATCCCTTACGGGAAAAGGTCCGCGTAAAAAGGAATTTACTGATTTTTTAAATAACGCTGCAAAATGTTAAAAAGTTATTCTTTCATAAATTTTCAATTAGTTTAGTATCAAATATTGCAAGCAGTTGTTGATTTAGATGACAGAATAGTAATAATAGTTTTACTAGGAACTGAACAAATACGTATACTACGAGATATGCCATTGACACTGTCGACTAAAGGACATAACGAAACAGTTTTAAGATGAAATTAAAATTTTAAAAACCGTTGGAAATATATGGCATAATTAAAACGAAATATATATATATATATATAATATATATATATATATATATATATATATATATATATATATATATATATATATATATATATATATATATATATATATATATATATATATATTCCCGATTTAGAAATACTTACTCGTTTGTAGCTTTTGTATTGATATTCCTAGATTTATGTGTCTTGGTTAAGTCTAAATGCTTCATGGTTTCGTGATATATTCTAATCTTGAAATACTTTTTTAAAATTAATTTTATCAACTGAATGGGATGTTCGCTTAGGACTTCGTCATCATACATGTAATCCAAAAAGAGATCTTACATTAAAGATGGCAAGTATTTCATAGTATTAGTAAGGTAACTAAATCTTTGATGTTTTTATAAAAAATACTATTAGTTTTATGGAACAACCTAAAAAACTTTTCAGCTGCCCTACATGTCTCTATAACTATTTTGGTAACTTTAATTTGAATATATTAGGCATTTATTGGAGATCTACTAGAAAGTACAATAAAAATTTAATATATTTGTTTGTGTTCTCGCCTCGGTTATTGCCAAACACCTGATTTGCTTATATATATACATAATTTGGATTATCTATATATGAGTAATTAAAAAACAAAAAATATGTCAGAAATACATTAATTTTTTGAATATTAGTAGTATTGATGTCTAACAAAACAAGAACTCATAAAATAATTCTTTTATAAGCTTTTATATACTAAAAAGGTTAGGTAGTGGTTGTACTATAATTTAATTATATATCAGATAAAACCCGTGGAACTAAGTAGTTTGGAATTTGGTATGTGGAGAAATAACGTGAGCTGCTTCCTCTTAGGTATCTGAAGATTAAAATCACAATATGATTTAAACAGAATGTTTTATAGCAAAGAGGCATTTTAAAAAAACCGCAAAAATACCTTTGTTTTTAAATAAAAGCATTTAGCCAGAAATATAGAACTTATTCACAACCAGAATAGTATATTTATATTGTAAATAACGCATTTGGAAAACTAGTATGTATTTTAATATTTAAGTTTATGTAAACTCGACCCCCCAATTAACATACTCCAATTAATATGTATAAAATCTAAGGCTTTACGGTTCGGACACCAATGATATCTAACCTTAATTACCTCAAGACTTACTTGTGATATGATATGCCGTACTTAAATAATCTGTATTTCCACAAACAACACATTTCCTCACCATAGTTTGTCATTTATTTAAGTACTACAACACACAAAATTTTCAAAATCATTAAAACACGAAAAAAAAAATATAAACAACAACGAGCGAACACGGTTACAAAAATAAGAACAATGCAGGGTCTGTTTTGTGATTAGACTGACTATAAAAAAGAGTGCTGTGATGATTGCTATGAATGAATAGTTGTAAAACTATTCGTAAGGGACGTAAACTTGGCGTAGTGTCATTACCAGTTCTATTTGGTGATATTTTTATAATTACATTTTTGTAATTTTTTAATTTTACCTTAGTTAATTAATTAGACAATAAATCAAAGTTTTATAGTCTAAAGTTAATTTTTGTGTGTAATTTTTTGATATACATATAATTGTGTTATGAAAATATATAAACATATTGGAGTAATTCGATAAAACTTGGCTTAGAATATTTGACAATTTTTATTTTGACAACATACACCTATCGATTTAACGGAGAGGATAAAATTCAATCTGTGATCCCGTGTTCAATGTAAAGTCTCTCTTGTTGTGTTGTTGGAACATCTCCGCCCCATACATTAGAGAAAGGCATAATATTACGGACATAAAGTAAGAACCATTTTTTTTTTCACCAACAACAAAAATTATGTCCAAGCTCATCATTTTTAGCAGAAACAAAATCCTAAATTCGCCACTGCGGAGGTCAGAACGTAATCTTAAAGAATATTACCTGCCAAAAGGCTTTTCACAGCTCAAGTTCCTTATTCCAGTTGCGTATTTAAGTACGAGGGTGTTGGGGTTAACCACCTCCCGATAGCCACTTTCATTTAAGCTAAAATGATAGAAATAGTATATAAAGTAAGGACTTTTTTTTCGGGATTACCGGGTAATCGCCCCCCTCAGTTAAGTAATTACCTTTTTTTTGGTCACGTTTAAAAGTTCAGAACACCTATTTATGTAGAAAATGGAAGCGCAGGAAAGAATTATTATTTTTATTTATTATATTACACTTTCGTCCTAGGTTAACAGACGTATGATCTAAGCCGTAATTTGGAAAAACTCATTCGACTTATAGCGATGGTTTAATCATAACTCAGTATTCCTTGAGGTTTGTTCCATCTCAATTCAGGTTATCGAAGGATTGAATAAATAATGGCCGTGGAAGATATAAACGTCCAAAAAAAGTGTGTCTAAATGAGGCAAAGTTTTTTTAATTGTACATAATTATAAATTTAATTTCCCGGATAAACTGTTAAGTAGTTCACGCAGTTTTATGGCTCATTTGCAAGCCTTTCGCCACTGCAATATTATGTTAAAGCTGTAAGAAATATTTATTAACTTCAATGTGACTTAAATAGGGAAATATGTATAGTTGGGCGCTACATTCCAATTTTTATGTAAAAATCAAATCTAGAATGATAAAATAGAAATATATTTGTCCATTTTCGACTATTTTTTGAGCAGATGCCGTCGCATAAATTTTTTTCCACAAAATGGTAACGCCTGCATTGATCCTTCGCTTACATAACTGCAAAATTTGAAATGATAAATCGTACTCATGTCTTTGTATTTCTTCAGGGCGTGAACCCTTTTGAACCCGTTTTTAACCGTGATGTAATTTAAATTGCCTATACACAGTACAATTTTTTAAGGTCGGACGTGTGGAAAGTTTTTTCCAATACGTTGGATAACTTAGTGTATCAAGTGGGTTCGATCGGATAGGGATTACTTGTTAAAAACGTGGTCAGTAATGTTAAAAATTATTGTTGAAGTCCTTTCCCCCAATAATATTCTGGGTATCAAGTAAAGGATTGGTGTACTTTGATATAATTTCCTGTAGGGTAAACTGGACTTTCAGAATATTTTACACAAGTTCACATCTGATGGCATATTAAATCTAGATTAAATTAAAGTATATTCGTAGTTCCTCTATTGCAACATTGGCCCCAATTTAAGTTTTTTTTATGATTATTATTACAAATATAACAACGTACCATTTTTCTACCGAGAAAATTCAACACTGCCTTAATAAAGGCCCAAAAGAAATCATACATTTTTTTCCCTTTAGAATTATTTTGTGTAAAACCCCTGGTACTTGTAATTTAGAGTTTCCTTTTTTAACATTATTTCTGTATTCGAATTGGCGCAATGTTAAAAAATTCCTAATTTCTAATTAAATTCTCTAAAATCCGACACCGAAAGAAACTAGCATTTCTTCATTTTCGTTTTCTATACTTTTGATGACATTTTTAAAGAATTTATGTATTTACTGGTCAGAACTATATTATCTGGGTTTCCTGCGATTTTTGATACAACCTACTGATTTAAAGAGGATGAATATAAAATTAGACGTAGAGAAAAAAATAAACACGAAGTAGTTAGATGTGAATTGCTGAACTTATGCATGTTGTTACACATAGTTTGCTCTAGTCTAGTCATGAGAGATTATCAGAGTGCAGCGTCATCAAACATGGATAGTATTTGGATGGATAGGTTCCTTTGAACATCATGTACCTTCTGCAGAACGCTGCTAATAATTAGATAATAGGTTGTATTCATGCATTAAAGATAATTAAACTACGCCACCTGTCATACTGAATGAGTAGACAGTTCGTTGTAATGAAAACTGCTTTACTTCTGGTTCTAAATTGCTAGCTATAGGGTTGTTTAAGGTTAAAGGTTTTTTAATCTATTTAACTAGAAACGCTGTTTAGTGTAATTTTTGGGGAAAGTCGGCTTTGGGAAAAATAGTCACAGAGCTTAAAGCCACTTTGATTTCAGAAACGGTAAGCTGACCTATCGCAATCAAAATAATAGAGCAGTGTAGCTTTTAAAACCATATTTATTGAATAATTCGAGAACCAGTGATAAATCCTAAGATAAATCATAGTTTTATGATTCTAACAAAAATTATCGTGAACATTTGTCTTGAGCTAACTGCATCTCTAATGAGCAAGTAACATCTCTTTTGATGACGTGAATTTCTTCTTGTACTTCAGCATCGGCTTCGCCATCCGCAGATTGTCCTGCAATAGTGTCGCTATCTAGACTCACATTTTCTAGCAATTTTCCTTTCAAAATCTCTACTCTATCATTTTTTACATCTAACGCATGTTTTTCTCTTTCTCTTTCTTTCAGCTGATTCTCTTCTTCTTCGACAATTTTCTTTAACGAATCCAGTTGTTCTAAAAACTTTTTCTCAGTTTCTTTATGTACACTCACATATTCCTGACCTTCGCTAAAATATTTAAGCTCGGAACTATCCTCGGATTTAAATTTCTGTCTATCTATCAGTTCTCCATACTCCAAGTCTTCTGGTAGATACATTCCCATATCACCAAAGTGCTTCTTTAAATATTCCTCTGTAATTTCAACTTGCCCTGGTACCCTGTCTTTTCTGAATCTGTTCGGTCTTCTTTCGCATTTCTGTTGCATTGCAATAAATTTGTCCACAATTTTTATTTCTTTTTCTAATGCGTCATTGTAATCCTTTATGATTTTTTCTTTTGCTAATCTAGATTTTTCTTTAAATTCGTCGAATCTCTTATTAAAGTCTCTCATGCCTTCTCTTACTTCAGCTATAGTATTACTAACTACCATTCCGTTGGTCAACTCAGTATTATTGTCCTCTTGGACTTCTTTAATTTCGCGCATTTGTCCGTCTTTTTGATCATAAACCGGGTAATTTTTAGACACTTTTAAAGCATTATACACCATTGGCGGCTTAATATCGCCTTCTTTAATATCGATTCCCCGCTCAGTATAAATACTTCTGTAACATGTAATCTCATTTGTATCACGTGCATATAATATCTTATCATCTTTTTCAGCAATATCTTGAGGAGGTACTATCTCAAATTCTGGTTTTTCTTCGACCTTTTTAGAGCAAACAATCATTTTACAAATTTCACTTTGAAATTGCTCCTTACTTTCAGGTTCTACCCTTTCAATAGGCTTTAAAATAATTTTATTTTGGGGCGGAAGTTCAAACTTCCATTTTAATAACTCCCTGTAGCTTTTATCCTCATCTTTAGTCTCCTTTTTACTTTCGCCCAAAAGACTTGCTTGCAGTTCATCTTTGGTTTTTGCTTGAACAACAAAATCCCCTTCTCCAGCTTCATTAGCACTGGCCCGTATAGCTTCACATTTATCAATTATTTTTACAAATGCACTTTGATGGCGTGTTTCTTCAATATCTGACTCTGCATCACTACTCTCGGAGCAGCCATTAACATTGCATTCCAAGAATTCTTCACTGTCGTCGCTATCATTCAGTAAATCTTCGAGATTCGTTTGATCTTGATGAAGAGTAAGGAAACTTCTAGGTTGCGGTCTGCACTGTGAAGTGCTAGTTGGTTTTAAAGGCATTATATAATTGCTGTCTGAGCTAGAAACTTCACAGTTTAAAGCACAAATCGGTCGTTTTTCCCGCAAAGCCTCTATATTACCTGTTTTGCTTCCATCACATAGACATATGCTATTTTGACACTCATCACACCAACCATTATTATCGGAAAACTCTTTACAGGGGGGCTCAATAACTTGTTCCTTTTTTACCTGAGAATCCAAATTCTCAAAATTACTTCTTTCAATTTTAATGCAAAGTTGCTTTTGATTTGTAGTATCATCTGAGATCGCAGAATCTAACTTAGTCTCAGATGGTCGTTTTTCTTTATCATACTGGTTAAAATTATTTTTTTCTGGAACGGTTTCTGAAAAAAAAAACGATTTAAATCAATATTATTGAAATCAATTTCTGTATTACCATTTTCATAAATACCCTCAATAGAAATATCGTCGTATAAAGATTTTCATTTTTTTCAACATTACCTGTTTTGCTTTCATCACATAGACATACGCTATTTGGACACTCATCATACCAGCCATTATTATCCGAAATCTCTTTACAGGAGGGCTCTATAACTTGCTCTTCTTTTATCGGAGAATCAAAATTCTCAAAGTTACTCTTTTCCACATTAATGTACAGTTGCTTTTGATTTGTAGTATTATCTGAAAACACTGTATCTAACTTAGTCTCCGATGGTTGTTTTTCTTTATCATATTTGTCAAAATTATTTTTTCCTATAACGGTTTCTGAAAAAGGCGATTTTAAATCAGTATTATTGAAATTGATTTTTTTATTATCTTCAATAGCAATATCATTTTTCGTATCCTGATCTTTATTTTTATCAATATAATGTTCAACTTTTATCATTATATGACTTTCCGTAGCTAGAGAGGATTTTCCAGCAACGCATTTCAATTCTTGAATAATTTCATGCTTCTCAATTGCATTATGTTTTTCTTTAATTATCGAAGCGTGGGATTCAGAGAGAACTATATGATCAAGAATATTACACAAATCTTCAGTACCCTTTTCGAATTCCTCTTTGTTACTATCCTGTTCTAACGGCTTTCGTTTATTTTTTTTATCAGTGATATCAATTTCTTTTTCTTCTGGTTGATTTTCTTTTTCAGATGGCTCATCCATTGTTTCTGTTGCACACATGTTGTCTTTATTATTCATTTCCAATGTTTCAGCAATAAATCCTTGCTGGCTTGTACTAGGTTGAGGGTCATCTATTACTTCAACTAATAATTTCTTTTCTGCTGGCGCTAGAAATATCATTTATTATTGACCTAATACGTTCGTAAATTAGTTGTTAAGTTTCTAATTTACTCATAAGTTATCGATTTACCTTTTCTCGAAAAATCGAAAATTCTCGTTCGGTAAGCAGAGTAATCTTCAGTAGTCTGTCTATCCTTCATGAAATCATCGGAATCCTTTGAATCTGAATCTGATTCGGAAGATTCGGACTTCGTTTCGAAGTTTCTATCTTCGTCTGCGGCGGTTTCCCTGCCATAATTATAAACGGGCTCATCTTCCTCTTCAGAATCCGTTCCATCATTAGATGCACTTTCTAAAAAATGCATATATTTTATTAACGGCAAATCGGTTTAGTTAACAAAATGTATTTGTGAAATGTAATTTTAGTAATATTTAATGACATTTATTACTTTAAATAATTCAAAATTCGAATATGTTACAAATGAGCATATATACTAAAAGCCTCAGTCCCAGCCAATTATATTGCTCTAAGAAAATTAGAATAAATTGTTATCAGACCTAGAAAACCGAAAGCTTACTAGGTAAAAATTATTATTAAAAAGACAAAAAATTCCGACTGCTTAGAACTGGTATAATAACATTGGATAAAAAACCACAAAACATATTAAAATAAGGGACACTTTACTTTACATAGGTACCCGGTATGTCGTATAAAGCAAAATTAACTACTTCTGAATACCCGGTATACCGAAGAAAGCATGTTTGCATCACTAACCTATTTACTATTTTTGTTATAATTACGGTTATTTGGTAAACAAAATTCGCAATAAAATATATGTTAGAACTTACAAAACTTGGGTGTAGTCCGTATAATTTATTCTCCTATTTCTATCATTATCCATTTTTACCGCCGCTGAAAGTATTTGAGGAGATATCTGCGAATTTCTGGACGCATGTCGGATTAAAAAAATCGTCTTGTCAAAATGTCTATCTATCGCGTCAGCATTTCAGCAAGGTATATCGAAACAGTGACAGTTCTCTTTAAAAATGAAGAATTTGTGCATATGTTTAAACTAGATTTTACAAAGTTTCTTGATCTACGACAAAAAATTATAGAAAACTATGTTTTGTAGTAAAAATGTGGAACTTTTGACCTGTCCAATCGATTTTCTCCTAGAAGCTACATATACGCAGATACGAAGGTTTAAACCAAGCAAAACAAAAGTGCTCCGGACATTTCAAAAATCTGCCTTAACACCAATAGGGCAGAATTTTGTATCAGTCTCTAAAGAAAACTCTAAACCAGAAATTCGTTTCGTGTGGAGTCCGGTCAAATCTCAAGAAAATTAGGAATAAGCATATATCTATATCAAAACATTTTTAGAGTTGAGGGGGGGGTCCAGACCTCCAGCACTCCCTTTGGCTACGTACCTGTCCGTGAGCTCTTCAGTTTCTTACCTATCACAATGAATTACAAAAATATTTATTTGTTATGTTCGACAATATGGCGTACACTTCCACAATTTTGATTTTTTTTAAGCAAACCTAGCTAAAAAGCTAAAAACACTGGCGGTATACAGAGAAGAACCTCTTGATGAAAACCGGTCCTTTAACCTGTATGTGGTAACAGCACAATTAATATACACACTTATATTCATGACTTAAACACGCGAACTTTCTGTGCATGCGCAATCCGGTAAATAAATGATCATCTTTTCGCTTTCTAAGTCTGATGGTGTTGAAAAAGGCAAAACATGTTACCTAACTTACAGCAATATAATTAACTTGAACCAAGACTGAGTTTCCTTTTTATCATTTGAAGCATAGGCACATCCGAATTCACCGCCAATTCTTATTATTGGAGAAATTAAGAATTAGTGTAGTAGTAGCGTGATGACGAAGTTTGGGAGATTTGTTCTGTATTGTAAACATATTCATAACATATCCTGTGCTATGCAGGGTGTCGGAACTTCATAAAGCCACACTCGTATATCAAACTGCAAAGCGATGTTTTTTATTTATGTAGCTCGTTAACAAATTTATTCTCGTAAGAAAATTTGCATTTTTTACTATCTATCAGAGCCTTTAAAGGCGAGCAAGTAGGAATAGCAGTTGATTAATACACTGATCAACACTTATATTGCATCAGCTATTAATATCGTTAATTTCAAAACCTCATATTATCGTTATTAATGAACCGATTTCAGAGAACTTTTCCTCGGCTGAGAAGTTGGTTTTTCCTCTTCATAAAACTTCATAAGGAAAAATAAAAATTATCTAACTGTATATATTCATCAAAAATGAATATGACTGCGATACAAAATCCAGTGTTTGTTTAATTTCTTAGATATTTTGGGTACATGTGAGTTCAATGTATACAATTACTCTGTAGGATACTCGGGTATGCAATACAGAGTATGTCGAAATTGATATGAGGTAAAATCAAATTTTAAAAACTGACTTGAGACGTTGTACCTCATATACGTGTACGTCTGCCGCAAGTACTAGGTTGGACAGTCAGATATTATATTATTATACAGGGTGTGCAAAAAATATTAGAAAACTCGACCTTGAACATTTTCTTTTCGAAATATTTGAGACACACGTACGTCTGTTGCACTCACTCGGATGGATGCTCTCTGCTATACTACTTGCGGTATTTGAAGTCAAAGTGGCAGCAGGATCATTACTATGGATGACAAATCTTAGAACAACCAAATATTGCACAAGCCACAAACATTATTTGCTCTGTATCCCTTCATACTTCATTTCAGGAGAGAGAAAAAATGTATATCTTCATAATCGTGTACACTCAATAACAGTTAAAATAGCTGAGAAACAAAAAAAAATTATATCAATTTTAAAAACTAGAATTTGAAGAATTTCTTTCGCGTTTCGGATACATGATCGTCGTTTTCACTCATTATTCACAGTGACTACAACAAAACAAATTAAGTGATTTAATACAAATTCTCATAAAGAAGAAGAAACGACCGACTTGCTGAATAAAATGTTTCAAAATTGATTCATTATTACCGAAAATATTGGGTTTCGAAATTAACGGTATTAGTGGTTGATGCAATATAAGTGTTGAGCAATTTTTTGTTATTATTAAATATTTTTTTTGTAAGCAGAGAAAATTACTAATTAAAAGATATTTTTTTTTGAAAATTAATTGCCATTACCTAGGACTGGAATGTCGGAATTGTTATCTGCCTCTTCATTGATTTCGTTTACGTAACGTTCTAAATTTGGTTGTGATAGACTTTCTGCTTCGCTTTCTGAGTCAGCAACTGAAGTACCAAATCCACTGTCGGGGTGTTGTCCACCTTCTCGTGCTAAACGTTCTGCTACTCTTTGATCTCTCATCCTTATAAGGGCTTAAATTTATAAAATATTTAAGTAAGTAATTTTATATAAACTGTACTTTGACAAATAAATTATTTCAACTTCCAGAAAATCTTTTGTTTTATACAAGTGGATCGACTGATCGCGTCCATATAATGACGAACAATCTAATGTTTCGAATATTACCATTAACGCTGTCCATTATTTTCTGTCTCTCTCTATCAATCCATCTTTTTCTTTCGGCATGTTCTTCAGCTATTCCACCTCTTTCCCTAAAATATTTAGACAACTTAAAAGAATGAAAGCTGAACTTTATTAAGGTATTGACAGGAATAATCAAAGAATTCATCTATGTTCGTTTTAAATAGTTTATCTGCTAAAAATTACCAATGAAAGGGTAACCATAATTGTTATTACAATTAGTTTTACAAAGAATTTTTTATTTGCCAGACCTTCCATACACTTCTTGTTTCATCTGTTACAGTTAATAAAAGTAGAGAAATAATAACATCTAGAGATCGGATTGATCAATTTTGAATTATTTTACATAAAGTTATGTGTATAAGTTGTCCGTGGAATTATAATGTGCATATAAGTTTGAGTCTTTCTTTAAGATTTCAAATTTCGGGTTTTAACTGAAACCCGTTTATTTATTACTTTGAATTAAAAATATCCAAGAATTGCACCGTTAAATCTTATTTTCTCAGTTTCTTCGATTATATGTAGGACACAAGATACTTCGCAAAAAGGTTTAGTCATTTTCTATTTGGAAAATATTTATGCTCGGAGTGTCTGCGTTCAAGAAATTGATAGATTTTTATGGATAGATATCTACCGCTATAAAGATAGTGTGTTATAAATTTGGGAAATATATTTCATGATGTTAATATTATTATTCGAAAAAAATCGTGCATGACTCCGACAATATTTCGGCAAAGATTTTGATGCAGAATAATTAGTATGGAGACAACCGATAATGCCGAAAAACACAATGCCAGAGCTGACCATGCTTCCAGTACTGGTTTGCTTAGGTGGCCTAATGGCAGGCCCTGTAATAAAACCACGCTGCAGTAAAAAGCGGTAACAAGATAGCCTAATATAAATATAGCTTATTTGGAGAACCCAAGGCAACACTGACTCCAAAAAAGATTTTATTCCTTTATTTTGCAGTCCAAAGCGGTACCAGAAAGGTTCTCTTTTTATCTGTGAATTTCTTCTAAAATTTCTTACTTAAAAACATATGACAACTTACTCAGAATGCTTTGGTTGGCAACTATGATATAAACTCAAGCAAATATAATTGTTTATTATAAAACATATAAGTTAGAGTTTAATTAACACATATTTACTTCAAAAGTGAGTCGGCATAATGATATCACCAGTTTGTGAGCCATTCACTCACATAAATGGAAGAAAACCTTCATAATTTAAATGAGAGATTAGGCAACCCAACTCTTAATAATATATGAACTATATGCACTTAGATTTTCTCTTTATCGTTATACGCTTAATTTGTTATGCGGTATTATATTTCAGCGTTTCATTCCAGCGCCTCTTAGGCGCAAGAGGGACAATGCACTCGACCCCTTGATTAGCTCTGGAGTGCATTTCATGAATGTCTATATAGTGCCGCTTTACCCTAAAAGGCCACCGGACGTGAATTTATAGTAAGTATACCAAAATTTGAATGTAGTTTAAATTTATGGGTATTGGTGCGGACAAAAAAAGACACTATTGGTGCAGGACACTCACCCAGTTTATAAACGGTCAAAACTCCACAGTCTTAGCGTGGCCTACGTCTGATGAGCAATTCGTTAGAACTTGTACATATTCAAACCTACCAGTATCATAACCATTGTTGATCCTGCCAAATATTCTAACCTTATGGCGCGGCGTTCCTGATTAGACATCAAATCTGACATCGCTATTAGGTACCGTCCATATTAGTAAATTTATATATATATTTATACAAGATCAATAATGGTTATGATACCGGTGGGTTTGAATATGTACAAGTTCTAACGAAATGCTTATCAGTGGTACGATAGCGTAATTGGTTAAAGCAATGGACTAGTGATCCAGGGGTGCGGGTTCGATCCCCGCTCGTACCATAACTTTTGCTGTTGATTATAAATATTTCTAAAAAAAATATTTCACAGTTTAAAAAACAAACTGTTCAAAAATTTGGCTTATACGGGCATAACCTAAAATTATAAATTTACTAATATGGACTGTACCTAATAGCGATGTCAGATTTGATGTCCAGTCCGGAACGCCGCGCCATAATATAACTTTTGATGTTGATTATAAATATTTCTAAAAAAAAATATTTCACAGTTTAAAAAACAAACTGATCAAGTACTTCTATTCAAAAACTAATTTTAGTATCGTTTTATTGGGTATTTTTTTCTATAAAATTTTTCCTCCATAACATTTCTGGATGATGTGGTGAATGTGTCCCATATTCTTATAATTCCACTGGAAACTCATCCCGCAATCTAACGGAAAAGGTAGAACATTGTCTGCCGGATAAGCTAGTTTTGTTAGTAGTATAGTTTGAAAATAAAACCGAATCGGACTTACCAAGCCTCAGCACACGCTCTTTCTCTGGGAAAGACTGGACGATCATCTAGATACTGGAGATTCTTCTACAACATTAAAACCATGTCTCAATCTCAATATAGAATATACTTTTTTCCCGGAATATTTTAGATAATTAAATAAAGTCGAAATGCTTACACAAGCAAGGATTAAAGTTTTTCTGTAAGCTGGAATTTTCCTTATAACGGGGTTTCCCATAAGATTTAAGACTCTTAATCCGGGCATTCTACCCAGCGTTTGAACAATTAGCGGGTCCTCGACATGGTTATTTGCTAAATCTAGGACTGAAAGTTCCAAAAGTTTTTCTAAGTGTTCAAAATCTTCAACGCTCTCCACAAAATTGTTGGCTAGATTCAATGTGTGTAAAGGTTTTATGCATTCTAAAAATTACAGTAATAAAAACAATATTATATATTAACCAAAACATCGATCAGTATAAAAAAATAAATTATAAATATATTAAGTAGTAGTAGTAAGCGATAATTTGAAAGCAATTATAAATAACACACCTATTCTATGTATAAAGTGTTAGTGCGAAAAAAAATCCCCGTAATAATATGAACACCAGAAGAAAATAACGCTGACATTTTTTCAATTTCAAAATTTTTACCTCAGGTTCGGCTTAAAATTAAAATGAACTAATAATTATTAGTGATACCACTTTTCGTTCTACTCTAAGGTCTGCAAATGTAGTTTGTTTTTGCATAGTTGATGCATGCCTTTTCAGCCTAGTTAGTTGTTTAAGCGATTTCTGGATTAACAAAATACTAAGAACAATTTTAATTACCTTGGTGAAAAATTCATAATATATCATTACTCATTAACTTACCCAAATTTTCTATTTTCTTAACTTGGTTGTGAGAAAGATTGAGAGTATCTAAGATAGGACAGCAATCTAAATTCTCAATTTTTTTGATAAGATTGTAGTGAAGAAATAAACTTCTTAGGCCTTGTTGGTGGTCTGGAACATACAATGTAATAATGGTTAAATAATGCTGATTAAATAAAATCGTATCCTTTCCCCTAATCATTTAGCCCCAATCTGGAGAGGGTACAAAGTAGTGGTGCTGTGAGATAACTTATCTTAATAAGTGAACAAGGAAATCGTTAGATAAAAGAGCAAAAGTGAACAAACAATAATCATATTAGGAAGTATACAGAAACAATTTGAAGGAATTGTGTTGAGTCTATGAAACCAACAGCTGCAATTTACTACTTGGCAATCTCGAAGATAAACGTATAATAAACCAATGTCAGCCAAGAAAACATCTCCCCAAAATATAAAGTGACTTCTTCTTTTTAAAAATTACAATAAGCATATGAGAAAATGTGATATTTTTATGAGCGTGTTGAAGTCTCATCAATAAGAGAGTCTATTTTACCATCGCCATATTGAGACAATCTCGTCTATTTTATAAAAAAGGGTTAGGGTTAGTCGGTACCGTAGGACCAGTGGGAACTAGGAACTGTGGATCTAATAAACCACCTTCCCCCCACTACAAAATATTGAAGGTTTAAGATACCTGTAAGTAATGCGTCATGCCAGATTTTATCGGAGATTTTGGATTTGTTGCAATTGCGACTTACATGAAAATCTGCTAAAGATCTTTGATGGAATATGGCCTATGTACTCGAGGCCAGGACAGAAAAGTTTTTATTGCTAAGTATTTGAAAAATCCTACGAACCTATACACTTAACTGAAAGGATGAAATATGGAGGAGACTTTAAATTAGAATTTACGACAAATTGTTCTGCAATAGTATAAATTATACAAAAAAAGTTTATTTTTATGCATACATTGAAATTATTGTGGGGTTTAGAAATGATGCGGTTGACAATAATTATGTTAAATAATTGTAAGCAAACATTGGAATGATCGGTGGAAGAAAACGAAGTTTAAATCTGCCTATTTCCTATTATGGAAAGAAGTTTCTTTAACTTTTATGAATTAGAAATTATTGTGAATTATCGTCATATTTCATAAACCTAGGTTAATAGCAAAGATTCCGAAGTCATCTTACCGGAATGTAGTATAAATATATATTATGTCAAAGCATTGTCAGCAAGCTTTGGAACAATCGTGGCAATAATCTGCGTATTTATTATTAAGAACCTAAGTTTAATAAATCACGATCAACCACTGTGGATGCGTCCGAAGACTAAATTTGTAATAATTCCAAAATCATGATTTTTTTATGCTTAAAAACGAACTTAGCAGGGGGAATCCGTGGCTCCAAATAAACATAAGATGATGCTTAATATAATTGATGGAAAGCTCGTGAAAAAATAAGGTCCCAAAAAGAAAGAAATGATTTAAAGAAAAATTCAGATTTTGATAGTCCCTCATGGGAATTCTAAAAAACTGAAACAGGAAGGAAAAGGCGAAAAACCCAATAAAAAGTAGATATTTCAAGCTTTATAATAAAACTAAATGAGAGGTGATAGCATATAATTAAGATGATCAATGAATTACTATGGTTCCAGGCCGTCTAAGATAGATAGTACCCTAGGGAAAAGTTAGTACAATTTACCAAAAAATATTAAATTTTTTTCCATATTTTAGAAAATTTACAATTAAAAACTAATTATCACATATTGTAGCTAAGGATTTTCTGTGGTAGAGTTATCGTAAATTTAGTAAAATACTTCAGATTTTTTTTGATAGTTAGTTGAAAATTAACAATCGTTTCTAATGGATTTAGAATAGAAAAAAAATATTTAGAAAAAAAAATTATAAAAACCATCTTTGTTCGGATATCTTCACCGGGCCGTTCCTAAGGATTCGGCCGCCTTTAAGCCAGCCCTTTAAAAAATTATATATAAATACATTATTTTAATTTTAAGTTATAAATTTAAAATAAACTGCAAATACAAATGCAACTCTTAAAACAATAATTCATAAAAATATAAAGTTTAGATAATGACAACATAAAATATTTAAAAAAAAATATTCCTGACCTTTGTACTTACAAATTCATTAATTCGATTTGAATGGTATAGTTTTTCACAAATACCGTTATGTTCAGGGTGAAATTTGGGTAAAATTCGTAAATTAATTGTTAGATAATTGTTTTAGAAATCCCTTGACAAAATATTACTTAGTTAAAGAGATACTGTAAAAATGTAAATTAACATTTCATACCTTTTTCGCCATAAAGGGTCGAATTTCGACAAATATAGAAATCGATTTTTAGATTATTGTTATTGAAAGCCATTGACGAAATAATCGTCTTAAAAATAACATTTATCTAAAGAGATATTATTAGTAAGTGAAAACACATTTTTCCTCATAAAGGCTGAAATTTCAAAAAATTCAGAAACTGATTTTTAAATAATAATAAATAATTCTAAATAATTTAGAATTTTTTTTTAGGCAACTTCTTAAGAACGAAGTTTTCAATATTTTAAGATTTTCAAAAGCCCTTGATGATAACGGATCAAAAATCACATTTAGTTAAATGGATATATTAAAAAAATAAAAATACATTTCGACTCTTTTTACCCTCTGAAAGGTGGAATTTAGTTTTATAGACAGAGATAAAATATTGGTAGATATTTTCTAAAATATCGTTTGTTTTATAAGTAAATAAATTGCTGACGTCAATTAAGTAGTTTTTTATTTTTCCTTGATCCTGATTTGGTCGCCTCAAGAATTGGCCGGCTATGTGCACACATAACGTGCACAGCCCTAAGAAGGACCCTGGACTACAATATTTTAGCAGATATTGACAAAAATATGAATATTTGCATTCTCTCTAACTTGCCCAGGGTATAACAATGTAAACTTTGACTAGTTCAAAAGAGTTCTCAAAGAGCCTTAACTAAATAAAAAAAATTGACGTGTCTCCTAAAATTCTTGAGATTTCACCCTCCAGATGCTAGACCATATAGTAAATGGTGACAACTAAGGGTCATTGAAAGAAATCTCAAACCTAAATTTCGCTTACTAATAAAGTAGTTACTTCTAAGCTACATATAATAATAGTACATTTTATAGCTAGTAGGAAAAGCTAAACATTCCCGGAGGCCCGTAAAGATTGCCCGTCGAGGCGCAAGACGAGATAGACAATACTTAAATAATCTTATTCACAAATACAGGATCCCCTGAAATATTTGGCTTGTAACTATAGAAACAAAGCTAGACTAGTTTCAACCTAGTAAATGTCACTTAAAGATATAAAGAAATATGTTTCTGTCAAATTTTTAAAACGTCAGAAACGTCAACATTACATACGTGGTTGTAAATAAGGAAATAATATTTCCTTACAGGACAAAAATAAATATTTCCTAACAGTTATTTTCAGTTGCCTGGCAATAACTAGTTGCAAGAAAATATTGACTTTTTCTTTCAAAAATGTTATCAGAAATGTCAAAATTTGTGAAGGGTTTTCGGAAAAATATTATTAACCTTAATTATTACTTCGATGCTGGAGTAGCTCCTTACGTTTTTACTATAGTTCAGCTTGGATAAATCAAGAAAGATAGGTAAGAAGGAAGGTGGTGGGATGATACGTGCTTGAAAATGATAAAAATATTTCCTTATCACTTTCTTCAAAAGAAAAACAATAATAAATTATTTAGACAAAGTATCAGATAATTTTAGAAATAGAAAAACATTAGATACGAATTGAGGGAGTCTAGGGAATTCAGATTACCATAAAAAAATACTTACCTCAACTATAACTTTCTTACCTAAACCGCTAATTTTTTTTATTCCATTATTTTCAAGCCATAAACATTTTAGTCCAGTATATTCTTCCAAGTTTTCTATATACGAAAACCCTTTAAAGTGAAGATAGAGTACATCGTTCAGATAAGGTGTTTGATAAAGTCTATGTTCTTTGCAGTGTTTCTTAATAAATTCTTTGGTCATCCTAAACAAAATTTAAGTTTTTACAATTAATTTAATGTTTTCATTATTTTACTTTTTCCGTAATTAAAAAATACCCTTAACTTAATAATTTAAGTAAATAGTTATTTTTTTAAGGAATAGAAAAAACTTTATTGTTTTAAGTAAGTTTAATGAGTTCACTTGCATCAGTACTGAATGATTGTGCTCAGTAGCAGCAAGTTGCCGCCACATAAACAACACCGCTTTTGCAGAGCTGCCTGAATATTTTTGGTCACTTGCTGCTTTAGCTGCGATGACACCAATTTCCATAACAAAAACAGTCGTATTAAGTCAATAAGTACGTGCTATTATGCCCAGTTCTATAAAAATACAGAATATTAATTATTGAGGAAGAAGGTGATATTGGTGCCATCATAAAGAAAACATTACCACTAATAAGCCAATGTTTACGGCAATTAAACATAAATGGAATTTCCCAAATTGCATTGACGTCATTGATGGAAATTATGTTCACATTATGTGCCCTTACAATAGTGGATCTCTATTTTTTTAATTATAAACAATGTTTTTTAGCGCTTGTGAGTGCAAATTACAAATTTATTGCAGACGATATAAGTTTTGATGAAAACGAAGGTGATAGGTGTGTATTAAAAAAATCGGTATTGGGAAAAATATTGCTGCTAAGCAGTTCTATATCCTAGGGGAAAGTTGATGGCCCGGTAGTAATATAATCGCTCCATATGTTATTGTAGGCGATAAAGCATTTTTGGTTCGAATAATTTTATGATGTAGTCCTATTGCAGACCTATGTTACAAGATGGATACCTTGAGAAATATTACAAAACGCATCACATCACATCTTGTAATAAACTCCCATCAGAAAAAATGATGTCTTTTAATAGAATAGGTGGATATGGCAATGCCGATGGCTTTGAGGTTAGGTAAGAACACATTTGAAGACCATTTTTCAAATGCTATGGGAGAAGTATTGTGGCAGCATGATATAAAAAAAAACTTGCGGTCTGTAACGTCACTCCGGGGAGCGGGAAGAGGCCCGGGCGTCCGCCTCGCCCCACAATGAGCACTTAGTTAAGTTGCCTCATCTTCAAGCCAACCTCAATAATAAAGTTTTTCAAACTTAAGTTGATTTTTTCTCCAATATCAAGGGGTCTAGAAACGTCTTTGCTCGTAATTGTTTTTAGCCTTGCCATGTGATCTTTATTTTGTATGGCAGATCTAAAGATATTTAACATTAATTTAATAAATGCCTATGGAACGAAAATATCCGAAAAGATTGAGAAAACGCGATAGTAGTTCTCATAAAGAAAAAATGGGACTCGACGGATCTAGAGAATTATCGACCGATCAGCCTCATATCCCAAATTCATCGGAATAACAACAAACAGACTAGCATAAATTCGACACATATCAACGGAGAGAACAAACAGGCTTCCGCGGCCACTTTAGCCCCACTGAACCCCTCCACACGGTAAGACAAATAATAGAAAAAAACCTAGAATACAATATACTGTTGTGGGAGGCATTTATCAACTTTAGATAGGCCTTCGATACGATAGAAAACTGGGCAATAATTAGATCAATGAGAAATCCTAAAATAGACAAAAGGTATATAAAGTTAATCAATAACATATATATAAAACTCAACAATGTCAATAAAATCCCACGAAAGCACAAAGAAAATCAAAATTGAGAGAGGCGTCAAAGAAGGAGATATCATATCACCAACATTATTCACCTTGGTACTAGAAGATGTGTTTAAAGAACTAAATTGGATAGGAGAAGGAATAAATATTCAGGGTGAGCACCTGCATAACAATGCATGACAATAGAAAAGGTAAAATTATATATATATATATATATATATATATATATATATATATATATATATAAATATATATATATACCTAGGCCAAATACTCTCTTTTGATAAACGACATCAAGGCTTTGAAATAGACAGAAGAACCAGATTAGGATGGGCGGCATACGGTAAATTAAAACATATCCTAGATATAAAATTACCGATGGCAATGAAGGTAAAACTCTACAACGAATGCATTCTTCCAGTGGTAACCTACCGCTCTAAAACGTGGGTCTTGACAAGAAAAAATCATCAACAAATTAAAAGTATACCAGAGAGCCATCGCAAGTTATTAGGAATATCATAGAGACACCACAAAATCAACGAGTGGATAAGACAGTATACGCAGGTGACCGACATAATAACTAGAATTAGCTCACCGAAATGGCAATGGGCTGGACATGTCGCCGCCACACAGAGAAATGGAACCCTGGAGTGATAGAAGCAGCATAGGACGCCCGCAGCAAAGGTGGTCCGACGACCTGAAAAAGATCGCCGATCTCAACTGGTATCATGTCGTCCAGAATAGAGAAAGATGGACTAAGATGAGAGAGGCCCATATCCAATGGATAGAGCACATAGCACGGTTAAGCGCAGAAGAAGAAGAAAGATAAAAAGATATTCCGCAGAAAGTTATTTAAATATTGTTTTTAAAGGGCTCAACTTTCTTTTAGCTGAAAACTACAATTCACAAGATATTTTTTTGTTTGACATTTATAAAGCCTGCTGAATGTTGAACTTAAAAAACATTCCTGCGAAAACCACTATTTTTTATTTTATTTATTTATTTACTTTTTTAGCTGAAATATGTTATATTCACATTTTTTTTGCTTCTATATAGCCTCCTGAATGTGGCAATAAAATGTTTTCTCTGAACAAACTTCTAATTTTTATTTATTTTTTATCTTTTTCTTAACTGAAAAGTGATACATTCACAACATATTTTTTTTACTTCTCTAAAGCTTTCTGAAAGTAGAACTTAAAAATTTCCTGCGGTAACTATTATTTTTAGACAATTTCTCTGATTTCCTTAATGACTCGGTAGTAAATAGTCCAGTATTGTTCGAATAATGCAAACTATTTTATTTAATTACTTTTTTTTACATTAAAAACAAATTTAATAAATCAACAATTTTACAATTATAATGTGTTTTATTTGCGACTAGAATGTTATTAAGAAAAAATAAAATGAGTGGATCTTAAAATGAAAAAATGAAAGCCCCTTATATTCAATACTTGATACCGTTATGTGAATCCGACCCGGGTTAATACCAGGTTTGTCAATAAAGCCATCATTAAAGTCATAATAGAGACCTGATTGAAGTTTTGCCTTCTAAATCTAGGACTGCCACTCAAACAAACGGTGAAGCTAGATGGATTTGCACCGAGTTAGTATTAAGTTAAAGCCAAAATAGAAGTATGGCAGTGGTTTAATATTATATCAAAAATGTGAATGTAGTGTAAAGTTTTATATTCTTACAAAGCACGTAAAAATATATAATTAATTAAAATTAAATTAAATTAAAGTTTGGAACCACGCAAATTGATACATATAAGAGTTTCATGTTTTAAGATTAAAAGGTCAACTTTAATTATTAACCAAAAGACTAAAATTAAAAATGATGCTAGGGTTAAGGTAATAGTTATTTACCTAACTACTGCGGAAAGTTATACTTTTTCGCACGCGAATGCAGTTTAGATACGTACCGACGGAACTTAGAAAACATGTCTGGGCACACTAAAATGTGGAAATCTATAAAATCTTGGAAGGATAATTTTTAACAATTACAAATATTTTATTTGGCCTTCTTGAATTAGTAAGTAGTGATTACTAAAGAGGTAAATGTTGAGCAGTCGAGTGCGGAAAACTCACTTTCCGCACGAGAAATCGTATCTATTTAATATAAAAAGCATTATGTAAAGTTTAAAGAGGCCAGAAAGTTCGATATAAAAACCTATTAATCTCTTACCTAAAAAGCAGAAAACAAAATAACTTTTGAAAAACATTCATAGCTAAATTTAAGGCCCTAAACCAATGTTTTCCACACATATCTTACTTAAAAGTAACTTGAAAAACGAGCATGATGTAGTTAATCTGATAGTATCTTTAGCAATATGAACGAACTAAGTAGTATTAGAAACCTACCTTATGAAGGTGAGAACATAAAAACAGAAAGTAATAGCTTAATAGAAATAGCCAATGGCTACTCCCAAAAGGAAAATTTAAAAAATCATGTTGACACTTCATGTAGAGCCGAATTGCGCCTTTACGTGATGAAATTAACCCTATGAACTTGGCTAATTTTCTGGTCAGCCGACGTCGCTGTCCTCAGCCGTCAAATTTTTAAACACAGTCCTTTGGAACTTAATAAAAACTTACAAAGCTTTTCAAGCTATAAATCATTTAGTCAGCAATCTCTAGTGTCTGCCGAATGCGGCACTTAGTACAAAACATTAAATCAAAGTAACAAATTTTGACAGTGGTACCCCAGAGGCATAAAATTTAACTAAATGAAACGACCTTTTGTCTAATTCAAATATTTAAAGCAAAAGCTACAGGGCGAACCATTAAAAACTCTCAAACTTCCAAATGGCCTTCTAACACGGTAGTGGATTTCCATCCGCCATGCCTCTTGATATTAGTTATATTTTCTCCTGAATCAGCTAACATTGTGGCGGAAGATCGGCGAAAACTGTGACCTGTGTACTTTTCTGGATCTGACAAACCCAGGTATCCCGCAATATTGGATGGCATGTTCCCAAACGTATTAATCCTCACACATTGTATTGTGCATTTTCCCATTTTATAGTTTACAAAAAAACCACGTTGTTTTTAGTTTACGAAAAATGACGTGTTCGAAGGACGTAGAGCTACATATTTCCTTTAAAGCTGAAGACGAACTGCATCTCCACCAATTAGAAATGTTCTGGAAATATGAGTTTTTGCATCAGGAATCTTGATGATTAGTAGGGTCTCCTTGTCTTCGATGTTATCAATGGTTAATTTAGTAAGATCTTCGCGGCGACTTGCACCTACCAATCTAATAATGGTCACAACTTTAATCAACAAATAGACATCATCAGGTGCCTCGGAAAAAATTTTGCAATTTCCGCTTTTGAAAAAACTTTGGATTTTTTTGGACGGTGTCCTACGTTTTCCACTTTCAAAAATGCTGTTAATTTTGATGATCAATTTGAGCATTGAAAAATTTGACCATAGCGTAGCAGATTTGCAGGTTTTAGATTTTTCGCCAAAATAGGCTAGAAATACTTCTTCTTTAAGATATTTCACCTGTTTTTTTGTATTCTTTTTCATACCCATGGTGGGGGGAGTGGGGGCAATACCTGTAAGCTGACTGCTGCAGCTTCTTCTAAATTACCTTCACGAATTACATTTTCGTCTATGTCTGTCATTTTGAGTGGCGAAACAGTCTTTTAAAAGAACAAAATTACAAGTAACTATTGCAAACTAAATCACGCACAGACGCATGCATTGTTGTTATTGCTTTTTGTTGTCATCGCAACCGAGACTTTTGTGTTAACACAAATGTAACTAATGTTATAATATAAATAATGGGATGAATTTTTGAATTTTTTAGGATATTGAAGAATTACAAACCTAGATGAGAAATTGCTTCTTTCTGTTAAGCTGGTTTTTTAATAATTTTTCAAAAAAAAATAATATCTATTATTTTTTGAGAGAGCTGAAAAAAAAATTGACTTTTTCAGGAATTAGTGCGGCAAAAACTAACATACGCGCGGAAAGTGCTTACTTTCCATACGCTCATAGAAAAAATTAATTTTCAATTTTTAAATGTTACTCAAAATTTAAAAGCGAAATTTAATTTAAATTTCGCGTAGCAGTTGTTATTGTTAGTATAAAATGACTAAATAGTTCACAAAAATAATGGTGTCTTTTGATGGTATAGTTTTTTCATTATAAAAGTTTTTAATACAATACACCAAGTAAATGAAATAATTTAGGTTATTTAGACAACGCTGTAGTCATTTCTATTTGGAAAATGTATTTACCATGAACTTGAAAAACATGAAAAGTAATAGTGATCACTTATAGTGGATAACTCAAAAACGAAATGTCGCCGAAAAAAATCTGATTTCGAATCAATTATTATCAAAATCGGCCGTGGTAAGTGTAAGTGAATAACTCAGTTAAGAAAAGGTTAAAAAATAAATAAATAAATAAAATAAAAATTGACATTTTCCGTTCTGGACAGTATCAAAAAAAATGCATATATTATTCTTAAAAAAAGGTAAAATTTTGGTTAAGCCAACCATCGCGGATTTTTATAACTTTTGTTACATTTGTAGATTTTGGGGCACGGATCACGAATCTGGAGCCAGATTTTGTCGGCGACGTTTCGTTCGCGAGTTATTATTCATCAAAATCTATTATTCTCCATTATTTCTTGCTTCTTTTAAAAATATCTCAGCAAATTTTGTTGAAAATGCGTAAAAAATCCAATGAAAATGTACTAGTTATACATATTTTTTATTTACTCTCGATATTTTGCATTTACAACTTAAACCATTTAGAAAAATTTCTAGGTATTTGTCAAGTATTTCATGATTTCCTAGTGTTCACTCTAACCTCTTTTCCTAATATCAAATGTTAAATTGATATAACGTTTTTTTATGAAATAAGGTTAAAAATCAAAAAATACATATAATTTTTGTAGTTTTATTGCCTCTTCTACCGGTTTCGTGTGGAATTTGGCGAAATATTTGCGAAAAGAAGAAAGAAATAGTAGAAATTATAGATTTTCATTATTAATAATTCAGGAACGAAACGTTCCCGACTAAATATGAATTCAAATTCATGATCAGCGTTAAAATAAATAAAATAAAAATCAGCGATGGCTAATTTTACCAAAAAATTAAATTTAAACCTTATTTTTATACAGTTCCTATAGATCACTAAATGTTTAATTAAATTTGTATGTGTATTTTAATATGTTAAAAATTTTATTTTTTTATATTAATGAATAAATATTGCTTTGACAAAGTTGAAATTCTGTTGGCAAAATTTTATTGTATTTACCTTTAAATCTTTCTGTTGATATCAATTCAACGTTTCAAGAGATATTTTGTCAGTTTTGGAAATTTTCTGTTAAGGGGGAACTGCACGCAGTAATATAGATCATTTGCAAGCCTTCCGCCGCTACAATATTATGTTAAAACTATAAGAGATATGTATTAGCTCCAATGTGATTTTAATAGGGAAATATGTATAGTTGAGCGCTAAATGCGAGTTTTTATGAAAAAATCAAATCTAGAGTTATAAAACAAAAGTAGATTTGTACATTTTCGACCACTGACCACTTTTTGACGCACATGCCTTAGCATATAATTTTTTTTTCCACAAAATGGCTCTTTACCGTCTTACATTGATCCTTGGTCTACGTAACTGCAAAATTTGAAATGGTAAATCGTATTCATGTCTTTGTATTTCTGCAGCGCGTGAACCCTTTTGAATCCACTTTTAACCGAAATGTAATTTAGATTACCTATACATAACACATTTTTTGAGGTCGGACGCACATGAAGTTTTTTTTTAAATGCGTAAGTACCTTTTCATCTTACTTTCAACTCGACTAGACCTTGTCACTGGTTTTTCACCTTTTGCGTGCAGTTCTCCTTTAACTCACAAGTGACGCGGATGTGCTAAAATTTGCAATCGAGCAAACAGGCATTTTATGTTAATTGTGCATCTTGCTCTCGGTTATAATAGTTCTACCACATAGCGGAATACCGATAAGAGGGCACAGCTTATACCAGGTATATTCCCTGAATGTTTTCAAACAGCTACAATTATTCCTCTTCATAAAGGGGGCGAAAAAACTAACTCTTGCAATTATCGCTCAATTGCTCTACTACCAGTGCTATCAAAAATCATTGAAAGGTTACTAAAGAATAGTTTTATGCCATTTCTTCTTAAACATCAGATAATATCCCCGGATCGGTTTGGATTGTTACCCAACAAGTACACCAGTGACGCCATGTTCTCGTTGCTTAGCGACGTCTACTTATCCCTCAATAACAATCACCCCACCGCCTCAGTTTCTTGTGACTATGCAAAAGCCTTTGACTGTATTAGTCATGAAATTTTGAAAAGCAAGCTGATTTTTATGGAATCCGGGTATTTCTTTAAATTGGTTTAAACCTTATCTCGGGAATAGGCAACAATTTGTAAGGGCAAATGGTTCTGACTGGTTGTAAATTGATTACAAGTGGAGTCCCTTAAGGTTCGGTCTTAGGACCTATTCTTTTTTTGTTATACATTAATGATAAAACCAACCTAAATATTAATGGAAAAATCTCTCTCTTTGCTAACGACACAAGCATAACATGGAGTGATTTTGATACAACGTCTTTACATTCTAATATTTCCAACGACCTTCTTATGATTAAGGCTTGGTCCGATTCCAATCTGCTTCAGTGTGGATAAAACGGTGGCCTGTCTTATCTTATAAGAGGACTTTACAACCACGTCAGCTACTTAACTGCAGTATTAAATACGCTGAGTCGGTTAAATTCCTGGGTTTAAATATAAATAACAACCCAAAATGGTCTAAGCATATTGACACCTTAACTAAAAAACTTTCTACCGCCCGCTTTGCTATTCGATCAATTTCAAAAGAACTGGACGTGTCTTCTGCCAGACTTACTTATTTCTCTCTATTCGAATCACATTTCCGCTATGGCCTTCCCTTTTGGGGCTGCTATCCCACCGAGCAATTTCTTAGTATTTTTAGGCTTCAAAAGAGAGCAATCCGCTGTTTGTTTGATCTAAATAATAGAGCGCACTGCCAATACTATTTCAAAAAACATGAAATATTAACACTTCCTGCATTATTTATTTTAGAATCCGTCTGATAAGAAAACATATAAGCACAATCCCGGAAAGGCTACAACAGGTATATCCTACCAGAAACTCTAGGTATGACATATACCTTCCCATTCCTTCCACAGAATTAATAAAAAAATCAATTATTTACAACGCCATAAAACTTTACAATCATCTTCCAGAACATTTAAAAACAATCCCTATGTTTGCACTTTTCCGAAAAAAAACCAAAACGTACCTTATTGAAAGACCTTTTTACTGCGTTATCGATTTTTATAATGAATAATGTCATTAGAATGTTTTTTATTTGCTTTTTACTTAAATCATGTTGCTACAAGGCATGTGAAAATATTTTATAAGGAATGAACTGTCTGATTGTCCGTTAACATTAATTGTATAACGATAACAAAACAGATCTTAAGGTCGCTTAATTTAAATTTCAATGTCATCGAAATTATTCACCTCGCATATGTATTGTTTATTTACTTTTGCTAGTTCACCGCTTTACGGCAATGTTACGAATTGTAAATATAACGAATGTTATATTTACAATTTATGTATTTGCATTGACCTATCGAAAAATGATTTTTTTTCGATCAATATTTCGTTTTTTCGTTTTTTCGTTGTTTTTGTTTTTTTTGTTTTAAGGTAAATTTCGCTTTGTCCATAAAATTGTAACAATTTTTCTGCGACAATAAAGCATACTTTTGTTTGTTTGTTGTTTGTTGTTCCAATGAGTACTTTTGTACCAAATTTGATACACTTAGAAATTAGTTGGCGACATGGCACTTCTTTTGAATTTTTGCACATTCATAATACTCATATAACGTAAATAAATAATTTTCGTAAATTTTTAATAAAGAGGAAATTAAAATTAAATAAGTATCTATAATCACTCATCAATCGATATATATTGCAAAAATAATAATCATATAAAACATCTTTTAGTAAAAAAGGTAATAGACCTCTTAAATAGTGTTGCCAACAATGAGTAAACAAATTATTTATGGGACTGGGATGCGTGTGTTAGCAAAATATATTTTGTATTAATTGTAATCAGCTGACGCTGAAATTAGCCTGTGCCCTCGGCCTATTTATAATTTTGCTGCAAGCCAGTTATTCTGAAATGTGTATGCGGATTTTTCTAAAACCTTGAAATTATACGATTTAATTTAGAGTGAGAAATATATGCGCTGACACCAATCGTATAATCATGCCCCAAGTGGTAACACTGCGTACAATTTTAATTTGCTATACTTCTAGGAAATTTGATACAATTCAACATAATTGTTTGATACAAAATGGTCAGTCCATGGAACAACCCTTCTCCAGAAACACTGCCATTTTCAAATAAGAGCTTATCGATCGATTCGCCGCGTCTACATCATAACGTCAGTTGACCGTCAAATGTAAGTCAATTTGTTTGGTTCGAAATTAGCCTACTATAAATTTGAACTTTCACGTATGAAATACGTAGCCGTCATTAAATGTCAAATGTTACAAGTGACAGCAGTGTATTTTAAATGGGTTTTGTATATGGTTTAAATACTGTGTATTTGGGGCTTTACACATTTGATTTTAATCAAAATAATCCCTCTAAGACAAAAAAAACACTACTTTTATCAAAATAGTCGACTTTTTGAATTGCATTTTTTTAGTTCAAAGTTTTTACAGACTAAAATAAAAATTATTTTGTTGTCCATAAGAACGCAATTTTTTCAGTGTACAGGGTGTCCGGATTTGGTTGCAAAAGCAGGGTATCTCGCTTATTTTTAAAGATAGAACCTTGCGGTTTTCACGAACCTGAGCTAATTTTTTGTGAAACTCTTTTAACTTAACGCAAAGGGAAAAATTGCTGCTTATGCAGTTTTTTACGCTGGATCCAGTGGCGTAGTCATATTTTTCCTTTGAGTTGTTATTTTTTAGATATGACCCAAAGTTGTGTTTTTTTAAATGGGACACCCTGTATATTTGTTCTTTTAAAAGCTTCTCAAAAATATATAATAGTATGGGTCTATTTTAATAAACAACAACAAAAATCCTAAATTTTATAATTATCATCCCAAATTTTGCAGTAGGCCATGCAAAACAATGCTGCCTTTTATTTAAAGTCGCTAACAATATCTACATCCTAACAATAAATCAAAATAAATATGTAATTGAATCTATTTATCAAAATATGTATTGATAATTTCGCACCAAAAAAGTACCACCTACCTAGATTTATGTAACACAAGAACAAAATAGTAATAAATTATTATGTAACAAGCCTTTCAGCAAAAATCGACTGTCGTATAAGAACTACAGTAGCCAAGGAAATCAAAAGAACTGTTCAAACTGATTTCCATTTCGTTCTATGCATGCTTCGCACAATTTTCGTATTCGCTTTAGGGAATTAAGCAAAATAACGGGATGATTTTGTAAATAGCGAAAATTTTCTCTTATTGCATTTCCTAAATCTTGGACATTATCATAGTGGTCTTTGTAAATTCTATTTTCCAGATATCCTCATAGAAAGAAATCTAAAATCGACAAATCTGGGGACCTAGGGGGCCATCCTATAGGCCCATTTGCTCCGATCCATTGATTGGTAAAATTATTGTCCAGAAATAATCTCGTCATTCCAGAATTGTGTGCAGGAGCACCGTCCTGTTGAAAATAAATTTCGTTAATTTGCGCTAGAGGAACATCGTCAAGTAATTCAGGTATAGCTGCCTCTAAAATTTCTATATAGCGATTGGCTGTTAGATTTCCCTCAAATATATAAAATTTTATATGTGTTCCTAATATGAAGCAGGACACATTTAGACCAAACCTGCCCTGCTGTCTTCTGGGAAATATTTGGTGTTGATTTTCCTGGGACCAGAATCTACTATTGTGCCTATTGAGTATACCAGAATTACTAAAATGTGCTTCGTCTGACCATATAACCTTCCTTTCAAAATCTCCAACCATATCGCATCTTTCTCGAAACCAATTGCAGAAGACTACCGACGCTCTGCATCCCCTGGCTGTAAGTGCTGCACGAGCCTAAATTTGTATGGGTGGTATTTGTGCTTTTTTAGAATTTCTTGAACTCTAGTTTTTGGAATCCCTATGCTCTTTTCACTGGCCCTACAAGAGTTTGTAGGGTAAGCTTCTGCATTAGCCAAAACCGTAATTTCCTCAGCTTCCCCATTTTCTTTATTATATGTTTTCGTACGAGGTTTGATAAATTATCCTTGATTTAGTAAATTCTTTTTTATCCGATAAAAAGTGGATATATTAGGTTGCCTCCTTTCTGGATATCTAAATAAAAATTAAGCAATAGTATTTCAACATACCTAAAAATTAACTATTTACCCGTTAAAATACATCTCAGAAGCCGCTTCAACATTTTCATTACTTAATATAAAACAAGCTAACATATCGTACTTTTCATAATGTTCGATAGTTTGGTTTTCTTCCATACTAATACAAATATATTTTTACACAATAAATAAATACAAAAAACTAGCGCTATATTTTATATAAGTACGCGTACAAAATTGGGAAATGTCATTTGCTTCCAAGAAAACAAAAGAAAACGGCATCGTTTTGCATGGCCTACTGCAAAATTTGGAATGGTAATTATAAAAATTAGGATTTTTGTTGTTGTTTATTAAAATAGACCCATGCTATTATATATATATTTTTGAGAAGCTTTTAAAAGGACAAATCAATTTCTGGACAAATATACAGGGTGTTCCATTTAAAAAAACACACATATCTAAAAAATAACAACTCAAATGAAAAATATGACTACGCCACTGGATCCAGCGTAAAAAACTGCACAAGCAGCAATTTTTCTCTTTGCGTTAAGTTAAAAGATAACCGAGATACGAGGGTGGTCCCAAAATGCAAAATTTTCTATTTCGCCCTGTATCTCATAAACGAAAAAGGCTATGAAAATTTTGTTTACGGCTTCATGAGTTTCACAAAAAATTAGCTCAGGTTCGTGAAAACCGCAAGGTCCTATCTTTAAAAATAAGCGAGATACCCTGCTTTTGCAACCAAATCCGGACACCCTGTAAAAAATAAGTGGCTATCGACTGAATTTATGGTAGGTAGTTATTCTGCTCTGTGGCCCTACCTTCAGTTTTCACTAAATGTCGTTCCTAGACATGGATATTTCCAAGATCACTGATATTATAGTTTCCTATATCCTAGATATTTTTTATAGCGTTTTAGCGGTAGTTGGTTTTGTTAAGTCATTTGTTGCCAAAGCTTGTTTCGTGTTACAATTTTAGCTTTAATTTAAATATTATTGGCAGTTTTTATTTATAATCTAAATGCTTATCAATATTATACATTTTTTGTATATAAACTAAGCTAAATCACAGGAATATTTGGTAAAATGTAAAAAACAATTAGCAGATTTAAATTTAATGACAAAGTTAACAAATGAAAATGGTTTAATTTTGCGGGATATAATATAATATATACGAAATTCACACGAATGACTAACTTATTATTTACCTTGGTCCTTTGAAAATATTATCAAGAGCATTATATTTACTGTCATCTTCTGTTTTTCGTTCATTTTTAGAAATAGTTGGATTTTCCACAATAAGTGACATTTTCAGAATTATTGCGTTTTTGATTATTGACTAAACAACATATCCTAGCAACAGCAACGTTCGAGTTTAGGAGAGACGGTGTTGGTTTAGGGTAATAACATGCCAATTTCGAGGCATTTTTCTAATATAAAGCTCTCACTGGCGGATCCCGGTTTTCGGGGGCCCTAGGCTAATTGAATTTTTGAGCACCCCCTCATGATTTTAAAAAAGCTCAATCTTCGCATTTACGGTTACTAGACTACTACGGAAAAAGAGAACGCTAAAAATTTTTAAGGCAGAAAATGTATTATAAATGTTTTTGAACAAAAAATTCTTACACAAAAAAAAATCAAAATTAAAATACCCTTTCGGCATTTTACCGAGGCATACTGGCGAATTGTTTTATAATATAATACAAGATAAATCTTGTCATTACAGCTTACTATAACAACTATTTTAAACTATTGTATAGTTAAGATGGGGTGTCATATTGTTTTCAATTGACAGTTTAGTTAGGTTATTTAGACTTTCATCCGACATTGTTGAAATGTATTTATTTTCTGTGTAGACCATTTTCGAAAAAGACCTTTTAGCTTCGCAGCTTGATATGGGTAATGTCAAACAAATTTCAAGCATTTTTTCAAGAACTATCTTCAACATTTTGAAAGTGGTAACAAACATTCTACCTGAAAGATACAACTGAATTAGTACAAATTAGTTGATGAGCTTTTTTGCCTAACAGTTAGCCATAAAAGATACATAAAAACAAGAGATTTGTCAAATTTTGGCAAATGATTCCTGGTTTGTTTTCTAGCTATCGAAACTCGCTTCAAATTAGATTATTGGCTCTAAAAGTAGCAATTTTAATCTAGATAGACTATAGCATATACTTGGCTAAAAAATATAATTATGGGTAATTAAAGCTACCAACTTTTTTTTGTAATATTGGATGGCCAAGAAGTAGAAATATCTGTCAATTTGATTGCCACAACGTAACCAGATATATTCTAGTAAGCGTTGAAGTTAAATTATAGTAAGAAAGAATAGCTATTTAAAATGCCAAAATATGACATTTTTGATCAATAGAAATCGAGGTCAGTATATGGTCAATAAGTAGGCATTTTTTCCTAAATGCTACCCAAATATATTTTAGCAAGTATTCAAGTTTAATTATAGTAATAATAGTTATATAAGAATACCAGATTATGACATTTTAACATAAAAAAATATGGCTTTTATTATTATATATTTGTTTCAAAATTATTCTAAAATTGGGTAGTTTTATTTCGCTAATTTTTGCTCTAATATTACCAAAAAATGCCACTTTCAAATTTGCGTTTATAACCTATAAAACTATACTTAAACCAAATTGAAGATTTATTTAGGAAAACGAAATTATTTACCATACGAAATATCTGATAAAAAGTTTAAATATTCCACCAGATATTATAGAAAAAGAAAACGCTGACTTGGGGTAATCGTCGTTTAATTCTGTTACGCTGGCTCTTGGGTCTTAAATTAGCAATTTTTTAGCGAGTACTAAAGGAAAACCAAGTAGGCATTTTTATTGGTAAAATTTTAGTAAATGTCGCTACCTTTACAAAATGACCAGTTTCAAGGATTATTTGCTTTAAAAATAGCACAAAACATTTTATGATCAAATCAAACTAATTTCCTAGCAGTCACTACTTGACCACTTTAAAAAACATATTTTTTCTACCTTTAAAAACGTATTTTCATGCATGTTTTTTACGTTATAGACTCTTTAAACAATTTTCTTAGTAAAATACGTTTTCAAAGTAAAAATAAAAATTTGTTGAAAACGTTTCACGAAGGGTCGGCGAGTTTTACATGCCTATCTTAGATTCTTTTAACAGTAAAAGGTCCTGCGCAAGTGTTTTTTATCTCTACCACAAAAACAAATATTTTACACAATAAGTCATAGTGTATTTCTACGAAACCATGATTTGTTATCTTTACATTTCCTTTTAATTTGAAAAATTGTTGATTTATCATGTAAATGAAGAAAAGGCGAAAAATGAGGAATTATTTATCTAAATTTCGGACAAAAATGTTACAGAAATTTCTGCTAAAAAAGTTCGATTTTATAGTCCAAGAGTAGCTAATAAACCCAACAATAGAATCAAAAGACAGATGTCCTATAATTGCGAATTAATCATTTTTACCCCATTATGGCCAAATTATCATTCCCCGCCTTAGCCATATTTCCGTCTATACTGTAATAGAACTGTTATTTTGGCTAGCAATTTTAGCTATTTGGCGAGAAGTATACTTAAGATACTTAAATTGAAAACAATCATTATACAGCATTTCTCCAATACAATTTTTATAGGTAGACATTACTAATATTGATATAAAGTTCTGCGATACAATATTACCTTTAATTATTTAACTGAATCTTTTTTGCCCTCATTTACAAACATTTTGAATTGAAATCACGCGACGCGGTGGCTGAACTAGCGATTATTTTTTACATTAAATTAATATAGCAAGCTCATATTTAAATCAATAAAAAAAATCCAGTTAAAAAAATGGTGCTAAAGATCACCAAAAATTTGAAGGAACCGCCAATATATACTTTTTTTTACGGTCTAAAGTCAACACACACATAATGCCATAGTATAGACCCATCAGTATGTCAACCTTTAAATATGCTAATTATCTGAACTGCTACTTGTACATCATAAATTAATTTTATACCAGTCATATTTTTTCCATTTTCCCTGTTGTTTGACAGTGGTTTGCCTTTTCTTTTTATAATTTATTCAACAAAATATTACTGTAATATTGATTGTGTATTTTTATTCCAAATTGTTTTCGTAACAAACACGCAAATAATAAATTTTCCCTTATCCATTAGGTGATGTGCGATGAGCGGGGTTAAACGAAATAGTACATTCAATTTCCCTATGCGAGGCGAAGGTCTTGGATGATTTTCGGTACTACATTAGTAGATTTAAGGGCTCTGATAACGAATCACAACTTACATTTTTTGGGCGACGTTTCGTTTACTATCTTATACTTAGTTTTTCACCTGTTTTTTTGTTTAATTCAGTATTTTTTTTAATAAAAGGATTGAATGCACAATTAAATATCAAAATGACATATAATTTTCAATTTATAACGTTGTATTACCCAAAAGAAAGAACATTTTTCTTGATTCTAAGTTTTATGTTGGCAACCATTGTCATCCGAAAAAATATTCAAAAATAAAATTTGATGAATTTTATCAACGTAACAGTTTTTAGTACATATTATGGATATTTTGTTACCTAGGTGGCTCAATTATTACAAGATAGTCTGGAGTCGGAGTGCTGCAGCGCGGAGGCCTCCGAAGCACAAAAGTGAGAAGACATCACCGTTTAAGCTGTAATTAATGCATTAGTAATATAGCTTTACAGCTGTTGCCTTCACGAGGTTGCGCTCCGGCACCTCACCTAGTGCTAATACTGTAGCGTTCTACCTGGTGCCGCCGCGTTTCTGCGCCCGATCGTCTGCTAATCGAATACCGATCCACCTATTCTATTTAACAAAATATCAGTATTAAACTGCGTTAAATTAAATATTAAATATTTAGTGTATTAATTTGTTCTTTGAATATATAAAATATAAAATCAAGAAAAATTCCCCATTAAAAATAGCAATTGACATATACTCTGTGTTGTCAATCGTACGATAATTATCTTATTTCTACAATTTTTGAACCCTTCGTACGAGGTACGATTGTAAACCAATTATTGTACGCTTTTGTATGATAATTTCACTGGTGTGCGATTCTCGAAGTTATTTAACCTTGGATTGCTTGCCTTTGAGGAGATCTACTTACTGTGCGACGTCCATCTTCTTTGTAAGGTGTTCTATGTTCAGTTCATAGTTCATGTGTCATATTCGCATCTCACTTTCCTTCACACAGCCATATTTAATGTGCCAAATAAAATGCATCGTTGCCAGATTTATTCTACATATAGTAATATATTGATTGAATTGAATCCTAGTTTATATTTTTCTATACATAGGATCGAATTACATAGTATTTTATTTATTTTCTTAGTTAGGTAAGGTCAGTTCAAGACAGGTTTGCTGAAATAAAGCGCGTGATAGCGCGCTAACAAAATTTCGAGTCAATATTAAAACAAAGATTTATAATAAATTTGGTTTGGAATAATAATAGAGGTTTTTTTACATTTGGCAACGCTGTCGGAAATAACCTTTCATTTCATAAATATTTAAGGTTCTTATTTACTTTTCCCGTAAAAACTATTGGATATTCCGCCATTTTTTTTTTGAAAAATACGCTTTAATTAATGAATATAATGAATACAGTGAAATTTTCAAAAAATATGAAAAATCGTTTATCTTTTTTATCTACTTGACCCTGTCCTACGCCTATAAGATATGAATTAATTATGTATTATGCTATTTTGCGATGTGCGGTAATTTTACTTTAATTCAGATAATTTCTAGTGCCGGTACGATAAATTAGGTTACAGCAGTTGGCAACATTACATATATTACATATACTTTATTGAAGTGATTTGTGTGTAATATAAAGTTATAAATTAGAACACATGGGTAATTTTGATATAAGTGTCTATTCAATCGTTTTGTTATAAAAATTACAAAAAAAAAGTGAAAAACTGGGTGTATAAGATTGTAAATTTTGGTGGCGTATATCTAGGAAACGAAACATCACCAAAAAATGTGACTTCGCATTCTGTATATATCAAAGCTCTAAAATGTACTAGTTTACCAAACACTTTATTAGGTTTAACTGGAATCAAAAACTAATTAGTGAATAACCTATTTTTTTCTGCAAAAATAGAGGTTATCAAAATAAGTGGTGTTTATGGCGTATTCTTAATATACATCAATTTGCGAACACTCTTGAATGTACTAAAAAGCTTAGAGTAAGAATTAAACTAAAAATCCGGTGTTTAAATTTAACATACTAGCAAAGAATCGCAGTTGTCGAAGAAAAGCCAAATCAGAATGAAGAAGAGAAAGAACAAATAGGTTATTTTGAATTTAAATTTTAAACTGTCAGATTTAAAACAGAATAATTATTAGGGAAATTCTTTATTTATACATTTATATTTAACCATTTTCCGTTTATAGTGTAAAAGATTTTAAAGACATCATGCCTTGTGAAATGATAACACTACAATTAGGCCAGTGTGGCAACCAGAGTAAGTACATACTTTTGTTAGTTAATGTAAAGGCAGGTTTATGTTTTTTACATTTTTTTTTCAGTTGGTTTTGAGTTTTGGAAACGTCTTTGCACAGAACATGGAATAAACCCCGAAGGAATACTTGAAGATTTCGCTACTGAAGGTAATAATTTTAGGCGTTTAAAGCAAATTTCTATAAAGGTTTGAAATAATTGGGTCATATATGGCAATCCTGATGTTTATATATCTTTCTGCTTCCAATACTCATTTAGTATAGTTTTTCGTAAGTGGTTTTTTTAGCTTCTGTGACCACATTAGACCTTAACATGTTGGCAGATAGAGATGTCACCCAGCGACTTTTTTACAGAATGTTGTATGGTGTGTTTAGCAAAAACTATGCTGAATTGCCCTTAAATTTTGACATCAATAGCTATAATAGTAGTAGTATGATTGGCTGCAACTCTTATATATTCCATCATTTTCATTTTTCCACCAAAATTATTAGACCACAATAATATGTACACAACTCTTTATAGCATTTTTATGAATTAATATGAAAATTAGGCTAGGTGTATAGCACATCAAACTGCATATCAGCATGTTAAGATCTTGCAAAAAGTGTGGAGCACTACTGTTATTGTTATAATATTTCACCAATGGAAAGCCAGGTGGAGTGGGAGAGCGACATGCACATACACTGAATTTTGTTTTGTTTAATGTCTTTCTTCAATAACTAGACTATAAAAGAAATCTTATCCTATCTCACAGTTTGGAAGGAATATTGTCTGGCATCTGGGTAGCATTTGACAGTAATTGTTTGGTAAAAAGGAATAGAAAAAAATATTTAAAGATAAGAGGTTTTTGAGAAATTCCCCAAAACAATTTATACTTAACATAGAACAACTTTGACCAGTTGAGACAACATGATTTATGGAATTATGTTGTGCCAAAATAAAATTAGTTACCTAGTGTAAGTGTACTTAATTTTTACACCATCTCATACCAACAATAACTATTTTTTTCTTTATAACTGTATTATTTTTTATAGGTATTGATAGGAAAGACGTATTTTTTTATCAAGCAGATGATGAGCATTATATTCCAAGAGCTGTTCTTTTAGATCTGGAGCCTAGGGTTATAAATACAATTCTAAATTCTCCATACTCAAAGTTGTATAATCAAGAAAATGTTTTCTTATCAAAAAATGGTGGTGGAGCTGGTAAGCATATACTATATTATAAAAGTACCTAATTTATTATGTTTTAAACTGTTTAAAGGTAAAAACCGAAGGAGTTATAAATATTGCTTCTGGGGGAGATTTTGAGATGAAGAAAATTTTCAAAAAAAAAGTTCTTTAAGTTTTTTTATTGTTCTGAATGCTAGATATATGCCACTGGTAAAAACAAATGTAGCTTTTAAAACATTTTAAGATAAACAATTGACATTAATTTGAATGTATTTTTTTATAATTAGTTATTTTAAAATATCTAAATTGTAGGTATTCATGTTAAGAAATTCATTTTTATTATAATAATGGCGAACCTCGAATAATGGCCTTATAAAAGACATCAAATTTTAGTGTTTAACTTTTAGGAATAATTCTGATAATACAAAAAAGGGTTCTTATTAGCCTTTTTAATTTTTGAAGTACAAAGTATTCCTAATAATTGAATAGCATTCTTAAATTTATTTATTATGCAAAACTAAACTGCATCAAATTTCAGATGTTTGTTTTTTTAACTAATTATTTGATTTTTAGAAATTTAAAGGGCAATTATCTTGGCATTAACATTTAAGTAGAATATGTTATTTCTACATTGAAAATATAAAATAAATTAACTTGAGATATACAACAGTATTTTTGTGTATAGTATAAAGCCAAGAATTGCAATACCTGTTTCATATCTGTTTACAAGTTCTAAACACTAGGTGTACGTAGGTAAACTTTCACTCAGTTACATGTTTAGATATTTGTAATAATACTTACTTTGAATCTGCCATCTGCAATGTGGCAGACAACAAACATAATTGTGTCATTAGAGAAATTGAAGCAACAAAGAATTTGGTGATTAGCTTTATCAAAAGCTTTTTAACAATCTGTAAATATAGTATCTAACTGCTGACCATTATGTATAGCATTATTTGTAGTAGAAAAAGAATTATTATGAACAAAGCCATAGTGTTGGATATCAGTAATATTATCAATCTCATATGTATATTATTCATATATTATTATTAATATTCATATAAATCCCGATGGTCTTAAACATTTTAGAATAATGATGATTTTCAAAAATAGGTGGTAAAGTACATTTAATTAATGTTTTTTAGAGAGAGGATTTGTTCTGAAATTCTTAAATTTATAATTATACTTATTTAGACAATATGGAGACAATTATTGTGTCTTGACTTGGATTTTGATATGATACATTATTAGATTTGTTTATGCATTAGTTTTATGAGTGGTAGAGATATTGTCTGTATTGTTGTTTTAGTGATTTCTTTTATATATAGGCAACAATTGGGCTTCTGGTTATTCCCAGGGTGAGAAGCTTAATGAAGAAATTTTTGATATAATTGACCGAGAGGCAGATGGAAGTGATAGCTTAGAAGGATTTGTCTTATGTCACTCAATTGCAGGCGGTACTGGTTCGGGCATGGGATCAAATATTTTGGAAAAGCTGTCAGACAGGTTTCCTAAAAAATTGGTTCAAACCTACAGTGTGTTTCCAAATTTAGATGAAATAAGGTAATTACAAGTAAATGTTAAAACTCTCATTATGTGGGCCTCCCTTCTATTAGGTTATTGGCATTGTTGGTACAATATTTATTCAAATAATGAAATATATATTAGAACTCCAAACGATAACATTTGTCAAATGTTTTCTAGAGATATACCTATTATAATCAAAATACCTATACCCATCAAGCCAGCAACAAAGTTTTTACAGTTGATCGAATAAACCTTTGACCAAGCCTTTAACATAAAATAGATATTCGAGATAGGTAGTTGGTGGCAAATGTCAATGGTGCAGAAAAAAATATTTGCAAAACCATTATACCCTTAATTTTAATTAATATTAAATCTACTATCCCTAGGTGGTATGGCACATGACAGAGATGAAGTAAAAAATTAAATAATGCAGTATATTTTTGCCTTATACTAAAATTTTATGAAATTTGGGAAACAGATGCACCAATATACCCTTAGTATATGATCTTTTGTTAAGTGGTGTGGCACATGACAGGGGTGGAATTAATTTACTTTTAAAACTGTGATAACTTTTTTACGTTAACTAAAATTAACAAAATTAATATACGGTCTTTCTTTAAATGGGATTCAAAATTAGGTTAAAAAAGACAGGAGCTGAATAATAATCAATTTATTTCTAAAAATATCTCTTTTATTATCACCTCAAATTTAACATAATTTTGCAAACAAATGGATAAATATTTCTTTAATATATGGTCTTTTGCTTGGTGGTGTGTCAAATGACAAATAAAAATGTAATAATACTTTTATCGTAACTTCGATCTTAACTGAAGTGAAGTTTTGCAATATATATGTCCAAATTCAAATAAAATTTATTGAGAAGTGTCATACAAATATTCTCAAAAGGAAACATTACAGCAGAGCTTGTACTCGCTATCTCTAAACTAATCACTATTACATTAATTACAGTCATTATTTCTAGTTACTAACAGAGCAATTAAAATGTACACAAAAGGTGAAAAACACAGTCATTGTTACATAAATACGCAAATACAGTGGTTAAAATAACATAAAAAAAAATTTACATAAAAAAGTGAAGAACACAATCATTTTTACATAAATTACTAACATGTAACCTATATTGCAAATTTTCTTAACATTACGAAGTTTTATACATTTTGTTTAGGGTTAATAGAAAATGAATTATGTGAGTTTTTTTCTTGGGGGAAAAATATTTTTATAATTATTCTAGAGAATGAGCGAATCACTTTTCTGTATAGATAACAGCACTCTGAAAAGTTTTTTCCCAAAATTTTGGATTGAAGGACAATTCTGATATGGCAGGACATATTTTAATCTTTCGCTTCGCTAGGTGGGGTGGCAAACAAGAGGGGACGAGTAAGAAATCAATTTATTTTTTTAAAATGCAAATTTTTTTTTGCCATCACCACAAATTTAACAAAATTTTGCAAAAATCCTTAATATATAGCGTTGCGACCACCCATTGTTTTAATTACAGAATCACTTAAAACTGGTGGACTGTAAATTATTATTATTTAAAATGTTCAAAAATATTTTATTATTAAAACAACAACATTTCGGTTTGTTATATTTGGTACAAGAATGTAATTCGAAAAATCCTTTCTATAACAAAACTACAACAACTAGTTTTATATTAATTTTTTTATTTACAGTGAAATTAAAATAATTTAGATAATCATAACAAGTTCCATTTATTACTCAATAAAACAAATCACCACTTTATGTTACATTTGACATAAACCTGAGGTGCTGCTGGTAAGGAAATATTTGAATTTTTAAAAATAAAATTTTTATTTTCCACTCAATGTGTTACCCCACCCTAACTCTCCACCTAATGAAAGGCCATTATGTTAAGGGTATATTGGTTATCTTTTTGCAAAATTTCGGTAAAATGTCATGGTAAGGTAAAAAGGATATTACACTTTTTAAAAAAAAATATTTTTTTTTCTTCTCGCTACTACATTTCTCATAAAGCCATGTACGTACTATGTTGCTGCTTCAAGTCCACTTTCAAGTTTCTGCTAGGTCCACTAGATTATTCTCAGTTTTCCATTTGCCGACCCCATCAACCAATTTTCTCATGAAAACGCCATTATATCAGACTATGAATATCTTCAACAGTACTTGTAATAATATTGACGTCTACTATCATACACTCGCTAGCCTTACAACGCTCTTAAAAAATAGATTCTTGTGCCTTGAATGATAATTAAGGGTGAAATGTCATGTATGCAAACAACTTTTATGGTCACACTTTAGTAATTTTATAATTAACTTTTCAAAATGGGCAGAATTCTGTTGCGCTTTTCTTTTTTAGTTTAAATTATAACAATATTTAATTCTATTCATATTAGCTTATGTAAGTGATAATGTTATTACTTATATTTTGTCTTTTATTTCATGTTCAATTGTCTTAGAAATGGATGTATCTGTTAGACAATAAAGATTATTATTATGATTATTAATTAGCAACATTAGTCCATACTTAAAACATTCACCAGTAATTTATTCACAGGACTGCTTAGCTATCATAAAAACTTTATTTAAAAAAGTTGAAGAATTCATCTACTGAGTACAAACTTTGCTCTAATAACATACTCTTAATATTGTACTTAAACTTTCAGAGATAAATTCTTAACATCTAAAGGAAGGACATATACAATTTTATGGCCCAATATGCGGGACCACTTTAACACGTCTTTAAGCGCCAGTAGATAGGATTAATATCACTTCTATTTCGCGTTTGATAATCATGAACATCCTGATGAGTAGTATAGAGACTAAGGTTTTTCTTAACATAAATGATATTCTGTAAAATATACACAGATGGTAAGGTAAGAATTTTCAGCTTTCTGAATGCAACTCTGCAGTCTTCTCTAAAAAGCCACCCTAGTTGCAAAATTTCATTAAATATCAGATGAAGGTAAAACATATATTATATCATTTACTCTACCCCTGTCATTTGCCACTACACCTAGCAAAAGACCATATATTAAGGGTGTATTGGATCATCTTGTAAAAGATATATTGCATTTTATTAACATAAATTAATTTTTTACTATGCCATTGATGTTTACCACCCCCTATTGAATAATCTGTTTACAAAGATTTGTTGCAATTAGATTTAACATAAAGAAGATATTTTTGCACTTTTTGCAGATTTATCTGGTCTGCTGTAAAAACGTTGTTGCTTGCTAAAAGAAGCTGGTTTAATGGGTATAAAACAAGAAAGTTTTTCAGACATTTTTCTTTATGACATTATTCTTAGTAACTGGAGTATTTTAAGTAACTCATTTAGTTACTAAACTGTATAGTATCTAAGCCTAATTGAACTCCCTCATAAATATGCATGGAAATAGCCGTTCCTTGACTTTTCTATCCTTTTCTTTGTGTATGGAGTTAATCTAGGCATATTGTTTTAGGGATTTAGACTACACATTTTAAAATTTTAAGCAATTAGATACTAATGTAATAAGTTTTTTTTTAAATTTTATCTTATTTCAGTGATGTTGTGGTTCAACCCTATAATTCCCTCTTAACACTGAAGAGATTAACGGAATCAGCTGATTCAGTTGTTGTCCTAGATAACACTGCCTTAAACAGGATAGCAGCTGACAGATTAAAGATTCAAAATCCTACTTTCACTCAAATCAATAGCTTAGTCAGTACCATCATGTCAGTCTCTACAACTACTCTGAGGTAAGGAAAATATATTTGGGTGTAGCTTAACGTTATTAAAATCTGAAGTTTGCATCTAAATATATTGAAGCAATAAATAAGGGTCTCGTGGTTTTTTAAAATTTTTATATTAGATGTTTATTAAAATTTTAACATATTTTCGAGTTTTATATAAAATCATTCTACTGATAGATTTTTTTACTGATTAAATTAGTTTTAAATTGATTTTGTTATTATGAAATTTGTGTAACAATTTAAAAGACTTGGGAAGGGGGGGGGAATAGGCAGCTGTCTACCTGTACTTCCTGTCTAGGTCTATACATAAATCATTTCAGTGTAATTACATTTAATTTAAAAAATAAAATTATTTTCTTAGAATTCGGGTGTATCATAAAAATTTTATTCTTGAAATGTTATTGCTTGCATGCGATTTTGAATACTTATATCTATTTTTTTGTGCATTTATAATTTAATTGCTTTTTAAATAGATTTTTATAATTTTCAGTATTTCTAATGAAACTGTTTTTTGCCTATAATATGTAGTAGAAAACTGAGACTAAAAGGTACAATCTGTTTTGTTCTAAGATACAATTCTTTAGGTCTTTAAATCATAGTTTTGTTTAAACTAATGAACATAATTACCATTATTTATATTTGCAGGTACCCTTCATACATGAACAATGACTTGATGGGACTATTAGCACCATTAATCCCTACTCCCCGTCTTCATTTCTTAATGACTGGTTACACACCTCTGTCCACTGATACTGATGAAGCTAGTGTAAGGAAAACAACTGTACTGGATGTCATGAGGCGTTTGCTTCAGCCCAAGAACATGATGGTGTCTACAGCTCAAGACAGAAGTTCTCAACATTGCTTTATATCAATTTTAAATATCATTCAGGTAATTTATATATAACTAAAAGATTTCCAGATCTGTAAAAGTGAAATATCCAAAGAAGAAATTAGAAAAGAACTAAGAATCGTAAATGTTACTACACCTTGCATTTTGATAGTAATTTTAGATTATTCACTTTAGGCAACTCTAAGTGTACTTTAGTATATTACTTAATAGCATTGGACATCTCTGATTTTTTTTTTTTGATAATTGTGATGATTTTATTCAGGCAGTATGTATTTATGGTTAATTTATATTTTTTAATTTTACAAATTAATTCCATTAATTGTTTTAAATTTACTTGATTTATTTTTTGTTTGGCTGGTGAGATTCTGGTAATACCTCAGAAGATGAATGAAACTAAAGGCTAAAGGTTGTTATTTTCTTACCAGCAATATTTACATAGATTTAGTTTTTGTCAGTTTTGTCATTTTTATTTTCTACTGCAAGGATTCAAGATTAGTGTTCAAATTCAAATTCAAAACATAGCTTTATTGTCGAAAGATACATCTTATTACAAAGCTCTAAAATAAACATATAAACATACATTATTTAAATAAAATATTGCATAAAAATTAAACTATAAAAAAAACGAAACAAAAATGTCAGAAGGTTAAAAACAAAAGTGTCCTACTTTTATTTGTTAAATACTTCACAAGGCATTCTATGATAGTTTAAATGGAGTTAATTTTTTATTGTATGCCCTTAATGATGCCTTTTAATTATATTACTATACAGAGAACTGCAAACCTCCCTTTGTTTCAAATAAAATTTTTAGTTTACCATCTCTCTTTATTCTAGAAAATCTTCTTCATGTAAAGAAAAACTTTGCGCTATATCCCACACATGACTCCATTCACTCACATCATACACGAAACAGGAACAATGTAGTACCTAATCGCTGGCATCTGAGGAGATGTCAGAGTGGCTCAGGTTACCCAGCAATATATTTCTTTAATAAACTTCCAAAAAAGAACTACCTACCAATCAATACAAGAGTATAATTAAAAAATTTGTCATTGGTCCGGCATTTTACTCTATGAACGAGTTCTTGATTTTTAATACAGTAATTTAATTTGTTTCTTTTTTTGTCCTCTATATGTAATATATATTTCTTATTTTAAACTGTACACTGACTTACCTGTTTTTAGGATATGATTTGACTTGTCTAAGTACTATTTGTATATTGGTACCGAATAAATATTTGAATTTGAACATGAGACAAAGTACTTTTGGAGTATCTATCATAATGTTAATAATATTTGATTGGTCAAGAACATTTTATTTTTGAGGGGATAATATTTAGCACATATTCAAAACATCCTTTGTAATATCCGAGTGGGGGCAAGGTTGACCCCTATAATCGTAAATGGAAAGGGGTCTGTGGTCTTTGTAAAAATGACCATAAGTATTCAAAAAGTATCAATACTGTTAACATTTCAGAAGGATAATAAATATTTTTTAGTTTGTTTTTGACGTTGACTAGTATTTTCTGGAATGTTATGTATGATATTTTTTTATATTGGGGGAAGTTGTCCCTACCAAAGTTCAAAATCTAATTATTTTTAAGTTTATTCTTAAAGTTGTCTAGTTGAATGTTTGTTATGTATGATATTTTTTTATATTAGGGTGAAGTTGACCCTACCCAAGTTCACAAATCTCTACAAAGGATCCGAGAACGAAAACTCGCGCAGTTTATACCATGGGGTCCAGCCAGTATTCAAGTCGCCCTTTCACGAAAATCTCCTTATGTTTCCACAGCTCATCGTGTTTCGGGACTCATGCTGGCAAATCATACAAATATTAGTTCTGTAAGTATTGATTGAAAGGTTAGAGATATGATATGATTTTCTTAAGAAAAAAAATTCTACAAATAAAATTATTTAATAAATCATTTTACACTATTGTTGGAATTCCCATAAAGAAAACTCTACGTTTACTTCTAAATTTTTTTATGAAAACTTGCCTTTTTATGGAAAAACTAAATATTGACCATATTTATGCAACAGTTTCTAGTATTTTAATTATTATTTTGACAATTCAGGATCAAAAACTCCTTGAAACATTTTAGGTACAAGTGTTTATTTAAAAATTAATATATAAAAAGTATAGAAATGACATTGTTAATTCTAAGAATGAAAGAATTTTAATGTCTAATAATTTATACAATCCATAAATACAGAATATTATTTTCTCCTTACATATTTGGGATTTGTCAGTTTGTTCCACATTTTAACGTTAGTTATTCTGTTAACTGCTCACCAGTGTTCTTCTCTGATTCAGAGTAATTGAGGTTGATATTGTGTGTGTTGTATAATTACTTGAATTTCTTACAGCCGCTATGAAAGCAAATAAAACAGCATTTTTTTATGTTGAGTAAATTATTTGTTTGTGGCCACTCCCATCCAAATCACTCTGGAGAAATAATACTCGCTCATTATTAAATCATCTGGAAAAATCACCTTGGAATGTTTCATGACCTTCATGAGGCCTTTATTGAGTAAATTAAATCCTATCAGGGCATAGTATCATCATTGTGATATTTAATTTCATATCGGTATTGAATAAATTGTCAATGTACACATAAAAGGCCGAAATAAGTAAATGGCTTCAGAAAAGAACTTACCCTTAGAAATTGTCAATCCTAATTAAAGATCTTCCAATTACTTGTGTTGAACACTGGTGTGATAAAACTATGTTTCCATAAATCGGGGAAATATACAAAAGTTGTAGAATGTTTTGTGTATTATCTTTTATGAATATCAATAATTAACAAAATTCAATAAAAAGTAGGATATATATATATATATATATATATATATATATATATCCTTTTATATGGAATATCCTGTTACTATTTAGTTAAATGGGCCTCGTCATACCAGTTATAAGTATACCTTCAAAGAAAACTGAGAAAATTATTAAAAACCCTAAGAGACAGTATAAATTAATCCGTTGCCTCTTATAGTAGGGTTTTTGTCAATTTTTTTAGTTGTCTTTGAAGGTAGATACACTAAAATATATTTATAATAAGCAAGAAGAGATCTATTTAATAAAGCAGTAATATACAGAGTGTTCTATTTTAAAAAATATAGTTTGTGTGTATATTTCTTTTTTTTAATGATTTTTTTTAGTTTTTGATGTTCATATAAAGTAATATAAGAATATGTTACAAATATTGTGCTTAAAGTTTTTTTTGTATCTGCTATAGTTTAGGCTGTAGGTAGGTTTCACAATACAAATGAAAACCATGTACAAGATGCCTAATGGGCCCTAGGAGCTGTGACTCTAATAGGCCCCACATTCCATAATATAAGCTAGAAATGTGCTTTTTAAGTTTTTCATAATCATTTTTGAAGACATGTTAATATTATTAATTAATAATAATTATTCAATTATTTAAATTCATTTAAGCTTTTCTTTTCAAACTTTGACAGATTAAAATCACCTTCCGTAACGAAATCATAAAGTTTAGTTTAGTTTTGGTAGTTTTGTGATAAATCAACACAGGAATTGATATATCACTAGTCATACAAAAAAGTTAGATGTACAGTAAATTGTTATAAATGATGAATAAATCAAATATAAAACATTACTGCACCATAATTATACTGCTTGTTTTTTGTACGTCATTTTGACGTATATTGTTTAATATATAGATTTTTAATTATTTTTCACATATATAAGTATACTGGATAGTTAGTATAGTTACTAGTGCTGTCAAAGTTATTAATTGTCATCAGTTAACCGGTAACAAATTAAAAAAAAACGATTTTCATGTAAATCGTTTTGAATTAATTATCCAGACATATCCATTATATATAAAGGACTATATACAACAGAGGGCTCGCGGATCGGTTAATCGAACTTTCGTTAACCGTTCGAAACAGTTAACCGAACGCCGGTTATTGAACATGCTAACCTTCTATTATATAGCCGTATTAGTTACTAGGTACTTCTTTAGGTATATTTTGATGATAACTAGATTTCTTTTAGTTGTTTGATCGTGCCTTAATCCAATATGACAAACTGCGGAAGCGAGAGGCTTTCTTAGACCAATTCAGAAAGGAAGAAATGTTTAAAGACAATCTAGATGAGTTGGATTCTAGTCGAGAAGTGGTTCAAGACCTGGTCGACGAATATATTGCCGCTACAAAAGAAGACTATTGCAACTAATTTACTTTTATGAATAAGTATTGAAAGGATAATATCATTTTATTGCTGTGGAAAGAATGGTACCTGACTTCTCATTTTTTTTCTAGATCCGGATTGTAACATGAGGAACCTAGAAAATGTATGTAATATAAACAAAGCCAGAAGTAGTCAGAGAAAATGCAATTTTTGTGTAAATAAAACTGAGTATTCCTCTATTGGCGCAGGTTGTAAAGTTTTATTATTTTTCGTTTATATGCATAATCAGATGATAATTCTAATGTAAATATATTTTTGTACAGGTAAACAAATATAACTTGTAAATTATTAGTGTAGAAGCAACATCATTTCTGATCAAGTGGAAAAAAATTGTTAGACAAACGGATGAATAAGGTGGTTCTTTCTTCATCATTTCTCAAAAATAATATTTTGAGTGTATTTCTCTGTTTTTAAGATGCTATGTTTGTTACCCTAGTGTTTTTTATTTTGTTTAACTCCCCGTCTTGTTTTTTAAGTTTGCTATTTTTTGGGAACATAACTTTTGCACTTTCTTTCTGTGTTAATAAGAGCCTCAGCACTAGTCAAAACAATTCAAAAAAATAATAACTTTAATCCAGCTTTACCATTATCTGCATAATTTTGTTTACTCCTACAGGCTCGGATACAATATTATAGCCACTGCAAAATATATGCGTTCCTTCGTAAATTCCTCTTTCCACCGATACTACATCAAGCAGCCGTTGTGAAACGACAAGCAAAGGATTGCAGAGCTGCAAAAAATTTACTCGGAAGTGTCATTTTAGGGTATGTCGCATTTGTTTGCTATTCGGTTCTAAACATGTCGCAGAAGTACGTGGCGGGCTTCATACGAAGATTGTTGCAAGAAAAATCGTTTGTATTTTGGCTTACACTGTGTCATAAGATAATAGGCAATGTGTATATCCTTTCTAATGAGTTTCAACGAATAATAGTTCTACACAAATCAGTAGGTGTTTAAAAATATTTAAAGAAAATATAAGCGTTATTAGAAAATGCATGGTATAAACTCAGTGTTAAGTATTTCAGTAATGAATATACAAATTATTCATCTTGTGCAGTACTACTCAATTTCCTAGTTGACAATAATCTTGAAGAAGTTTTTCAAGAAACAGTCTAATTGTTAAAAGTACTTGTTAATAGTAACAACACAGTCGATGACGATTGTAGAAGAACAAAAGTATGAAAGATCAAAATTACTTAAAAGAAAATAACATAAAACTTTGATACACTGCTTTTAACAATCAGAAGTTCATTCACTTAGCGATATCGCAAATAGTACTGAAGCGTCGTCAAAATGATGGATTGATAAATAAATGAAGGTGAAATTTACACTAAAACACTATTTAAACAAAATTAATAATAAAATTAAATGGGGTATTGAGGTTTACTAAATAAACTGTTGGTGTTCTTAATGTTCTTATTTAGAAAAGACTAATCTTAAAAAAATTTTCAAAAGCTGACTGAATCAGAGTATGGCAACTGACTTTAGTGATATGTGATATAAATATCACTTATGAATTGTTATGGACTCGTACCATGCAGAATGTTGAAATTATTTATGGAAATGTAAATAAAGCATATGGTAAATATCTAGTCGTCCAAATATTTTTTTTAACTTACTTTTTTTGCTAAACTATAGTATGAAACCAATCTATATCATAAAATACTATTTTTCCTTAGTATGAGTTGCTACTATTTAGAATGTTGAAATTATCTATAGAAAATTTAAATACAGTGTAATCTGCATATAATAGACTCGAGGGGACAAAGGGATGTGGTTCATTATAGCCGAGTGTCCATCTCATGAGATGAAACAAAAACACACATACATGATTAAAAAACTGCATTCTATTGCTTACATATTTATGTACATACATAGATATATATATTTATTTATAAAATTGTACAGAAATATGTATGTATGTTTTCATGACATTTAATTCATATGTACAGATGAAAACATTATTTCTGAAGAAAGTCGGTTATTTTACTTTGTATAAATTTTTTTAATATAATTGTTCTGCAAAATAAGTCTAAGTTTATTTAATTTTGAAATCACTTGAGTGCTGTTCTCTTGCTTAACGTTGTAAGATTTGTACACAGCTAAGAGCCTCTTCTGTAGTTACCCTAGTTTTTTCTGCGGTATCATCATCATCATCATTCTCTTCAGTATCCTCAACTTCTTCTTCCTGAAGTGTTTGATTTACCAAGTCTGTGTCAGGTAATTCTTCTGCTACAGCAATGTTATTGTCGACATTCACGAAATCCCCAAAATCCCTTAAAAACCATTATTTTGTTTATTCTTATCAACTCGCCCATCCTTATTCAATATCACTTATTATTTCCCATTTCTCACGTAGCTTAAAAGCCCGTTTTACTATTGCATCAGAAAATATTGTGTGGGGGAAAACTCGCTTTTGATAGACATTTCAGTCCACTATAAGCAAGGTTCCATTATAAACGAGTATATCTTGTACTTTTTTATATAGTATTTTACATGTGTTTAATCCGGGACTTGGAAATTCGGTCATTACATGCGAGTTCCCATTATAAACGAGTTTATTAAAGATAGATTATACTGTATAGTGTATATTAAGTAATCAAATTTTAATGCTCAAGTGGTATTTTATGGCTTAATGCAGACGTATGATGGTTTGTTTACAAAATACATGAAAATGGATGACAAAGCCAGTTCATAACCTCTAGCATAATCTTAAGCTTCCTTTGGATTAAATCCATCTAATAACAAGGTTTAAATTACTTTGTGGTTAAAACTCTGACTAGGATGAAACCCGAGTAGGGTTTACACCCTAAATGAGTTTAAACTCAAGATTGATCACTGAAAATTTCTAAATTTTCAGTTCAGAATTTTTGACGAAGGTTTTTTTTATTAGTGATAACTTAGACTATAATGATTGTTTAGCTTCACATTTTTATGTAGTGCTTTATATATGAGGCCAGGTAGTTACACAGATATTCGAAAAGAAACATTTAAAAATAGGTTGTACACATTGATTGTACTTTGAATTTATTTTTAAAAATATATTTTCCTTTTCCAATTTATTTTAACAAACTTAGCATTTTCAATAAGTGAAATATTAATTTGTTCAAGTTATACAAATATTTATTTAACTGAAACAAAAATATATGTCAAATATGGGTTAATTTTAATTATAATGCTCTCTATTTCGCAACTAAAAAGAAAAAATAATTTTAGGATTTAACCTAGTATTTTGGTTCACCATTGGCATAGCCAAAGACTAAGGAGAACCTGCCCACCCCAGACGCATTTTTTTTATTTGAGTATTATAGGTTTATTACTACCTATGCTAGAATTTATGCAAGGTATAATTTAATCTCCCCCCAGACAATTCCTTTGGCCTACTACCTGAGATTTTCTTAATAGGATTTTTTAGATAAATTATTTAAAATAAATTTAAACATTTCAAATAAGGCTTGAGACATACCTACTGTAGCTAAATAAGTAAACGCGTGTATAGTGTAACCTCTATAAGTACATAGGTACATTTCGTCTCAACTACTTTTAACAGATGTTTATAGTATAATAGCTAGCTCAATTGTTATACAATTTATTTTAATGTATTATACACTTTTCCCTCCATATCATAGTCATAAAATTTAGGATTAACATATGTTGTATAAATGTTTGCTTTGCGGCTACATATTATTTATGTTTTAGGCAAATATCTATAGGGACAAAAAGGTATACATTTTGTTTTAAATACATGTAGAGAAAGGTACATACTCTCATGGTTAATATATGGTAACCGCTGATTTACGCCTACATTACATGGTTGTACAATTTGTGCCATTTATTTACTATATTATAGGAATCTCAAAAGACTAATGATTATTTTGTTAATGTTACTATTAGTATTTATTACTCAGATTGTTGCCATTAATAATCATTGCCAAGACCTATTAAATAAAGCTACGTTGATAATTCAAAAGATTTTTTTAATTATCCTTTTGTTTTTTTTAAGTTGAAGATTTGAGTTCATATCACCTAATTATAAAAAAAAATATATAAATATATACCTATATTTTAAAATATATGTTTGTATAAGAAAAGGAACTACAAAACATACTAAAATAAAAAGCAAAAAACAAATATAATATATATTTTATACCAAAGAAAGCATCGACTCCAGTGACATGTTTGACACCACTTACATATTTATTATTATTATTATAATTTCATTTGGTGAAATTGCATGAAATATGTTAGAACTTGACAAAATTTGATCAGGATCCGCGAAATGTATTGTACTTTTAAATCTATATGTATCCATTTTAAGGGAGAACTGCACGCAAAAAGTGAAAAATCAGCGATAAGGTCTAGTCAAGTTCAAAGTAAGATGAAATGGTATCTACGTATTAGAAAAAACTTCCTGCGCGTCCGACTTAAAAAAATGTGTTATGTATAGTCAATTTAAATTACATTTCGGTTAAAAATGGGTTCAAAAGGGTTCACGTGCTGCAGAAATACATAGACATGAGTACGATTTACCATTTCAAATTTTGCGGTTACGTAGACAAAGATCACTGCAAGGCGGTAAAGAGCCATTTAGTGGATAAAAAATTTATATGCGAAGGCATTTGCGTCAAAAAATGGTCGAAAATGGACAAATCTACTTCTGTTTTATAATTCTAGTTTTAATTCTAACACAAAAAATCGTATTTAGCGCCCAACGGTACATATTTCCCTAATTAAATCACATTGAAGCTAATAAATATCTCTTACAGCTTTAACATCATATGTTATATTAATGTTCCATAATAGTGCGTGCAGTTCCCCCTTAAGGATATATGGGTTAATTTCTGCACCCGTCAAATTAAAAAGTCGTCTTGTTAAAATGTTCATCCTGATGTGGCGTCGGTAAGACATGTCTTGTAGCAAAAACATGGAGCTTTTGATTTGCTCAATCGTTTTGTCTTAAGAGGTACCGATACGCAGGCTCAAAACTAAGCAAAAAAATAGTGTATGCTACATTTAAAAAATTTCTCAGAAACTAGCCTTTACAATGACTTGATGATTTGAATTCCCTCTGAATTTTGTACCAAAATTTAAAGGGAATATAGACGTTTCTTCGGTGTATTCTTTCGCCCAAGATCAATCACTTAGATGATACTGGACTTTAAATAACACTGGTCAACAAATCGCTGTACTGGCGAGTTTAAAACATCCTGATTACAAATTCAACAAGCAAAAGTAGTTTACCACCTAAATATTTTGAGTTATAGAATGCATCAGTTATTATTATTTCATTTCAAAAATTTTATATAATTTTTATATATAAGTCCAAACCAAGACAAAATCAAGATATTCTAAAGATACGGTTTTTTTTTCGCAAAAATACATATGGAAAAACATTTATACTAACTCGTTTGTAGATAACTTTTTGCAAATGTTGACTTTTATTTATATTCCTGATCGCTTTCTCCCATAAACCAACAATAATCCAGCTTCATTGCTGGATCCCGTTTGCTTTGATAGCGTTTCTCCATTGTTAGTATATCTTGGTAGAATCTTTCTCCTTGCTCATCACTAACCGCTCCCAAATTTTCGGGAAAAAAATTTAAATGGGAGTGCAAGAAGTGTATTTTAAGAGACACGCGACAGCTCAATTTGCAGTAGTTCTAAAAGTTTTTCGTAATTTTTTTGTTGTTTTGTTTTTTGTTTCCGAAAAACTCCGAAAGAATTCTTTTAAAAGACCTCCACAGCTAATTCAAAATCACTTGAGTTTTGATTAATCTTTTCATCCCTTAGTATTTTTCTAATTAGTGGTATGACAAATATTCCTTCCTTATGCTTAGCATCACTTAAGATTAAGAAACATTTGTTTAGGGTATTTAAACGCATCGCCTTCTTTTACGAATTTTTTCATCAATCCCAGTTTAATGTGTAATGAACGTAACAGAACTTTTTTTAAAGACAATCAAATTCTCTTCAACGCATCTTATTTTTTTCAAATTTGATGCAGCCGTTTTTGAAAAAATAAGGGTAAAGCAATAATAGGAAAAAAAGCATTGCTCGGTTAAAAAATGTGATCCCTTGATTTTTGTATTATTTTCAATTCTGTCACTTTAACCTCCCACAGGGGTAAGCTGCAACCCCTAAGATATTAAAGGGGATTAAAGGTCAAGTGGTACCTCATTCCAAAGGCCACTAAATCTCTTTTCATGGCGTAGTGTATGTAAATGACATTGTTTTTCTGGAAAAAATAATTCTATTTGAGCTAAGCTTTACAGTATGGGTATGCTTTAAAAAGATGAGACACAAGATGTAAATTGTGTTTATTCATTGTTCATGATAATAAGTGCTAGAAGTTTAGGCCTCTTTTATCTATTCAATAACACAGATTTGTTCAAAACGGTCCCGGATATTATGAAGCATTTCTGGTGTAATGGCCTGGCGTTTATTAACGATCCGCTGACGTAAATCATTTGATGACTGTGGCTGAGTTTTATAAATCTTACTTTTTAAGTGATTCCATAGAAAAAAATCTAAGTCAGGTGATCTTGCAGGCCACTCTATTGCTCCTCTTCGGCCGACCCATCTAGCAGGATACGTCCGATTTAAATATTCACCAACAGCAAGGGTATAATAAGGTGCACCATATTGTTGAAATGTCAGCTCATTGTAATTATTATTATTTTCAAGCATTTCTGTTAATGAAGGGTCGATAGCGTCTTCTAATAATTGCAGATATATTTCTCCATGTAAATTTCCTGAGAGAAAAAAGGACCAATTAAACAATCGCCATGTTGAGTGTGAAGCTCGTGGAATAGATGTGGATTTTCGTTAGACCAATATCGATAATTGTGACGATTAACAGTCCCAGAAAAAACGAACACTCATTGGGAAAATAAATATTGAACACTAAATTCAAATTATTTATTTTTCGTTCACTCATATTCTCGCAAAATTCCAAACGTCTGTCAAAGTGATCTTTGTTTAATTGTTGTACAATATGAATTTTGTAAGGGTGAAATGTATGTGTCTTTAAAATTCTGCGAATACTCGTCTGAGATATTCCACACACTAAAGGTAAAGCTTGGTGCTTAATGGTCCATATTGACGTGACTCAAAACAGCAAGTTCCACTGCTTCGTTCCCAGTTTCATTCGATTTAGAGCGATTGGTTTTCGATTTGCCACTGATCCTGTCTCTCTAAACTTTGCTACCAGTTGAATTATGTATTTTCGGTGAAAATTTTTACTGGATTCATTTGATTAAATACCTTATTAGCACATCTACCATTTTCACAATAGCGTTTAATCAGAGATACTCTTTTTAGATCAAGTTATAAATAGTCACAGACAAAACGCTACAAGATACCACATATAAATAAATTAAATGTAAATACTCTAGCCTTCACTTCTAAGGACGATAAACAACTGCAATATTTATAATTTTTTTACACAAACTCTTCAAATGATAAAATTTGAATTTAGATTAACTTTTTTAAGTGATAAATGTAAAAACATTTCCTTATTTTTATGTTGGATCTGTTGAAAAGATAATTTGATGACGTTAAAATGAGGTATCCCATGAAGTTCAATCCCTTTTAATTTAAGGGTTGAAGCTCACCCATGCGGGGGGTTGAAGTGAGGGAGTTGAAAATATACATACAAGATTTCTTCGAGATAAAAATCAACGGGTTTCAACATTTTCTTGCATTGAAAAGACAATTTAATTACCTTTATAAAACGAACGGTACGTGAAATAACGGCCTTGTTTTGTTTTGATTGGCCCACCCTGGACATTATCATAGGTTCGATGATTGTTTATCGAGCAGTTCCTTGGTGATCGAAAGGTCAACAAACTACAGCAAAGTAGGGATGGATTGCTATTTGCGAAGCTGCTTCCACAAACACTGCTTCGCCGACTGCCGTTGCTTGGCTGCAGTAGGCTGGCATATGGCAATGGCTGGGTTTTTGTGGTCTGTATTATGTAGTATGTGAATAGGTATGTGGATATTTAAATAAGCGGGTGCATATTCGTTTATTTTTGTAGTATTTGATCTTGAGATTTAAACTGGGTGTGTAGTAAATAATTTATAGTATTTTCTTACCGGAAATTAAAATTTTATTAACATACCCTATTACGGTATTTAAAAAAACTAAATAAAAACATTATAAAACTCTGAAAACAAAAACAAAAAAACAGAACTAAAACATAAACTCCTTAAAAAAACAAATAAGTAATATCACAGAAATAAAACTATATCATGTGCTGAGTTTAAAAAATTACAAAAATGAGAGAATACAAAATTTAAAAACTATGAATTATTTTTTATAAACATAACTTGCTTTACTTTGTCAGCTGAAAGTCTGCTCCGCTTTTCTGATAATAATTCACCTTTTTTTGAAAAAAGTCTCTCACTTTTTATGAACTAATTTCGCTAAATTAGGAAAATTATGTCCATAAGTTTTCCACCATTTTAATGGGTCACTTTGACGGTTTAAGAGCGGCTCCTCAAGAAATCTCTCGACCTCCAATATTGCTTTTGCGCGACTGTTTCCGCCAACTGGTTTAAATTGAGATGCTTGTTTGTCGAAATCACTCCAAATTGAAAATTCATTTTCGACCTCGAAATAATCGTCTACGGCTACTGATTCAGAATTTAACGCTAAAACTGTTTCTTCAGCTTGAGTGTTGATAAAGTTGGTTAATACATTTTTGATTAACGTTTTTGATTTTTCCGCAGCACCTTCATTAGAAAAACCTATATTTTTAAATCTGGGGTCTAAGAAAGTAGAGGTAATTAATGTGCTGCTCATTTTAAAATTTTTGAATCGTAATTGAAGGCTTTTATATATACCTTGAAGCACCATTTTTGGTACGTCAGAAAACTCAATCAAACTTAGTAATTAAACGGCTGTAAATTTTTTCCAACCCGTTGGTTATGATAATGACTGAAGAAAAAGTCACATATTTTTCGCCACTCATAATTTTTGTTGCTGACTCTAGAGGCGCCAGTAATTTAATAAGTTGCCCAATTTGATTAATATCGTTACTGGTTAGTTGATGTAAATTTTCTTGCCCTAACACAGCGAGAGAAGCTCTAACTTTTTCATTAATTTCTGAAATTCTTTCAAACATGTAAAATACTGAATTCCAGCGGGTTGGTACTGATTGAATGAGTTTTTTTGGTAGTTTACCGTTTTGCTTTTGGAATAAATCAAGTTTTTCTTTAGCCAGATTACTCCGCTTAAAGAAACTCACAATATTTTTAATTTTTTCTATTAATAGTTCACATGATTCCAATCCATCCTGGGCAACTAAGTTGATAGTATGAGCTAGACACCCAAAATGTTTCCACTTCAGTTCTGCTAAAATTGCTTTTTTAACATTAGCCGCATTATCACTTATTGCAACTAAAATTTTTGTCTCTATGCCACAATCTTTTACAATTCGGTTCAATTCTTTCGTTGTATTTACACCTGTGTGAGCTCCCTCAAATAAAAATACTTCCAACAATACTGATTTTGCTTCGAAATTAGAATTAATAAAATGAGCAGTAACACCCATAAAACTATCGTTGTTCCTTGAGCTCCATATATCTGTTGTTATTGTTGCAGACTCAGCTTCTGATATAACATGTTTTTTGTGATTCAATGTTTCTAGGTATTTTGCTGGTAATAACACTTTTGATACTGTTTTTCGACTTAGCAACTTATAGTTCGGATTTAATGTCTGGCAAAATTCGTTAAAACCGATATCTTCAATTATTGAAAATGGCTGCATATCTTTTATTATTAATTGTACTAATTTTTCATCAAACAGTTTTTTCTGCTGTACTCCTATTTTTTTTGTTATATGAATTGTTGTTGATATAACCTTTTTTTATTTGTTACTGTGGGTTTTAAAGTGGAAGATGGTCCTGGAGTTACATCATCTTGTTTTGGTTCAGCAGAGTTACTGGCTATTGAAGATAGATCATTATTTTCAATATTTTCTGTTGATTTTGTAGAAAACAACGTAGTTTTTTTAGGAGCAATAGTTTTTTCTTCTGTAGGGATAATGTTTTGTTCTGTAGAATCTCGTATTCTAACCGATGCCGCGATGGATGCTTTCGCAAGACATGCTGCCGAAGGTTCGTAATTGAGGTTTAAAGGACGTGACTTGATTACAAAAATTGCACTGTGCTTGGGAATCATTTTTGGCAGTGAAGAAATTCCAAACAATTGATGTTTTTCTTTTCGAGCTCATACTTATTTTTATATTTTAGTAATATCTATATATATTATTGCGGAACTTTGATGAATAACCAAAATGAAGATGCATGTGTAAGTTATATTTAAATGTTTTCAATAATAAAGAAATATTTTATTATCTTTTATGAGTCTATACCTATAAATAAAAATAATTCTTTCTGGAAATAAATAAATTATTGCCAATATTACAATTATTTGCAAATTAGATAGAATAATCATTTGAAGAAATATTTTTAAGCTTTTTATATCCATATCAATAAAACTTTTAAATATAACTTTAGAAGATCTGTCTTTTAAAGAATAATGGTTATTATACAGGGTGTTAAGGAAATGGTTTAATATATTGAAATGGGTGAATCAGGGAGTACCCCACCCGCATAACCAAAATATAAATAACCTGTATAGAATCTATATTGAAATCTTTACTTCGATAAAGGTAGTCTATACTATTTTGATACAGCGACGATAAGGGTTTAAATACATTCTGACTACAGATACCACAAAGGTATATTTATCCATGCGGTATCGCTACGATATAGTTTGTATTTAGATTGAATAAAGTTTTATTTATCGAATTGATATCGCTGCTATACAGATTCGATACAGATTCACTATACAATCCCTGTACAGGATATATATTAAATAGTTTATATTTCTCTATGGTACCTGCAATGAAAATATTAAAGAATTTTATTCATATCAAATAGTTAAATTATAATTAAATTTTAAAAAATATATTTAAGTGGTATTTATTCGCAAATTTATATTTTTTTTTTTATAATTATCACTGTACTCATAAATCCTGAAAAAGCCCTTTTATTTTAATATCTTACCTCGTCGATTATTGTAGTCCCCGGTGAGGTTCGAACCGCTGCATCCTAGAATGAAGATTAGTCGTTTTCTTGCAGTTGGTGGTGTTACTCTCTCGGCTACCGGCTGGTTATGTGTTAAAGTGTAAAATCTGACTTTTATGTTATTTTTTCGTTTTGCATGCAAAATAATTGACAATTTTGAAATAATAAATTTAATAAAATGCCAAAAATTAAAAGGAAAGTGCGTTGTTGTTGGGCAAATGTCCGATCTGATAGTTCAATTAGAGGATATAAAGCTCGCCGAAATATGGATACGATAATTAATGGTAATAATCAACAAATTATATATATATATATATATATATATATATATATATATATATAGGTGGTAGATGTAAGTATAAACAAAATAAAATTGTTTTATAGAAACGCCGGCTCCGGTTCAAGACCCACAAGACACAATAAAAAATGAGGCTATAAGTACAGATCAATCCACAGAAAATATAATTTTCGATACAAGTTTAAGTTGTGAAGATCAAGGAGCGTGTAGTACAGGTACATCATCCCCATCAGGTTCACCAGTCGTTAAAGACGTTAACGAAGTTGATGAGCAGAGATTGGATCAAGAGACATTCTCCGATAAATTGCGTGAATGGGCAGTAAATGGAAATATTCAGCTAACTGAGGTTTCCAAATTATTACGAATTTTGGTCAAAGAAGGTAATCATGTTGATCTTCCATTGGATGCTAGAGCTTTGCTTAAACAGATCTGTAAAAGTTCGTCGTATGGATAATGGTTATTATGTTCGTATGGATAATGGTGGAACCAATATATTATGAAATTACAATTCTTTTCGTTTAATATGGATGGAACGCCAATTAGCACAAGTGGTGGAGCAACCTTTTGGCCAATTTTAGGAAGTATAAACAATATATTTAATATTATTAATAATTAAATTATTTATTGGAATTTGTGGAAGAACTTAAAGATCTATTACAAAATGGATTTTTATGGAATGGTAATATTCATCCAGTTCAGGTAAAGGCTATTATATATGCGATGCACCAGCTATGGCTTTTGTTAAAGCAATTAAAAGTCATGGTGGATATTAGTGCTGTTCAAAATGTTACATAAAAGAGAAGCAGTAACTACTGGAAATAAAAGTAAAATAGTTTATCCTGATCTCCGTTCCGAACCAAGAACTGATGAAGCTTTCAGAGCTAGAAAGATGTTGCCATCTGGTGAAGAGAATACTGGGCATCACATGAAGAAAGAACCCAGTGTTCTACAACAACTCCCAATTGACATGATAAGGACATTTCCTGTCGACAAAATGCATTTGGTTGATGAAGGTGTAGTAAAGAAAATTATAAACATATGGATAGGCAAGCCCGGGTCACAAAAATTACAAGCTTCTAAAGTTATTGATATTAATCGGCACCTAGAAATGTGTCATTCTTATAGTCCCATGGACTTTCAGCGGAAACCAAAGAGCTTGAAATATGCACATTTTCTAAAAGCATTAGAATGTAGAGTTTTTTTACTTTATACAGGACCAATAGTGTTGAGAAATGTTCTGCCAAAGGAAACATTTGAACATTTTATGTCTTTAAGCCTGGCAATTCGAATCTTAACATCGCCATTGCATTTTAGAAGATATAACGAGTATGCTCATTCTCTTCTTGTTTATTTTGTCAAACATTTTATTACTCTTTATGGTAAACAAAATGCTACCTACAATGTCCACGGACTGTTGCATTTGGCAGAAGATGCAAATTACCTTGGCCCTCTAGATGAAAACAGTTGTTACTTATATGAAGCATTTATTAAAGTTATAAAACATAAACTGCACAGCTTCAATCGTCCACTACAACAGATCAGCAATAGAATGAATGAACTTAAACAATTAAATCTAAATAATTCTGAATGTAAAAATAAAATTGGGAAAGTGAAATCCGCAGGATATAACATACCAGCTTTGACGCGTTCTATAGAAAGTAATACATTTTTGACTGCTTCATTTAACAATTTTCAAATTCGAGCCAACCGGAAAAGTGATAATTGTATAATGTTGTCCAGTAAAAAAATTATAAGAGTACATTTTTTTAAAAAACAAAATGATAATATTGTCATTAATGGACAAGTTTTTAAAGTTTCAAAAGTTTTTTCAAAGACCAATGGAGAAGTTTATGAGTTTTTTTCTTTTTTCATTGGATATTTTGTTGAAGAAATTTCTACAATTTCTTTAACAGAAGATCCTATTACTTGCAAAATGTGCTGCCTTCCCCTTATTAATGAAAATAATAACAATTTTTTTGTTGTACCCTTAAATCATACTCTGTGTTAAATAAAAAATATTTATATTGCCATAAAATTAATATAATATTTTGTCGGTAATTCTGAAAAACCTCGTATGAGATTTTTTTTTGTTTTTTTCTTGTATTAAAACCTCGTATTTTAGATTCGGTTATAAAAAATCTCATAGCTATTATACCCTGCAAAAAAAAATGTCATACGACATTTTGCAGAGTCACCCATGAATAATATGTCTTAAAAAACTATTGTTTTTTCAACGTAGCACGAACTCGATCAGTAACATGTTGCAGATGATACATATATTCATTTATCGCTTCAACATGGGTTCTATTAGTATTGCGTTGTAAAACTTCTGTAAAATAAAATGAATATTTTGTTAAGAATTTAATAGTTTTTTTTTATATAAATTAACTTATACCTAAAATTAACTTTGTTTGTAACAAATTTTTGGTGGAAAATTTATTCTCACGTCCAGAGTAGTTTAATTTTTGCTGCAACTCCAAAGAATAAATTTCTTTTATAATAAATTTAATTGATGTTTTGAGTGTTGTTCCGCCCAGCTGAAGCAAGAAAGATTTCTAAAAAATAAAAAGTATTTAATTATTTAACGAATAGCTAAAAGACATATAAATAAATTATTTTTTCGGAGTACTTTACGCACTGTTTAAGACGTGTAAAGTTTGCCATTTTAAAAACAGTGCGTAAAATATTACACACTTGTTGCATAAATAACTATTGTTATACTCACAAATTCATTTACAGCGCCATTATCTCCCTTTTTCAAATCCTCTTCAAGGTCTTTAACGTTACTAATCGTTTCCATAGGAAAGATCCATCGGGTTTCCGTTGTCACTACATCAGTGTTATCATTATTTAACTTTGTATTTTTAAGTTTTTTTGCCATATTATTAACTAGTTCGGTAAGTTTCTCAATTTTTAAATTCTGTTCTTGAATAAGACTGTTTTGAGCAATTATTAATTCTTTTAATTCATTCACTTGCCCTTCTGTTGCTAAAGATAATTGCTGCATGGAAACTCCTTCATCAGAAACTAATTCTACTTCATTATTGGATATTTGAATTTGATTTTTGTTCAGATCATTCTCATCATTCTCTCTGTTATCGTCTCCGATGACGTTAGAGTGGTTATTGTTCTAAGCATTATCTCCGTGAGCATGTGTAAATATTGGTAGCTTCATATTACCGTCATCTTCACTAGAAGATGAGTAGCTCCTGGAGGAGTAGCTGCTCTCTTCTATCGTAGCAGGGATTGGGCGCCGCCTTTTTTTGGATACAATGGGTGTGGGGTGGGTAATCGCCTCTATAACTGTGGTGTCCAAGTCCTATTTCTCTAATAACACAGATTCTGCTTTATAAGCAGCATCATAGGAGTCTGCAAAAAAAATATTAATTTTAAAAGATAAAAGTCGAATAAAAAATTACTCCTGGTGGTTGGCGGCGTTACGCAATAATTTATGTAATCTGTGATCTATCTGCTCAAAAAGACTTATTTTTTATTTTAAGTATTTATTATATTTTAATTTAGACGTTTATGTGTATCAGAATAAATAAAATTAGTTAGTATTTGGCATATATTTATACTTTACCGAACAGTTTTGCACATATTGGTTTAACTTTGTACGTTGGCCATTTTTTGTAAGGAAGTTTTCCCTTTTTAGCATAATCTGAGGCTTTTTTGCTGTCATATTTCACCTTATAAAAAGTATTAAAAAATAAAATTAAAAATAAAATGTGTCTCTATTTGCTTTGTTATAGTTCTCTTCTGTTTGCGCGCAAGTTGAAAACAAAAAAACAACAAAACAAATTAATCGGAGGTCGAGCACCGCGCAAAAGCGGCGCTGAGCGCTAGTGTATTTGCACTTTAAAAGCAAAATTTACAAAACAAGTGTAAAAGAATAGCTAATTTCACCAAAACAATGTACATATATATAATACCGTAAATTGGGGTTACTTTGCTCCTGTAGGGGTAACTATACCCCACTGCGAGAAAAAGAGTTTAATTTACTTATACACTGGACTATATAAACAAAGTTTGTGTTAATTAAACAAACTATCAAAAACATTATAGTTCAGAGTGAAAGTAAATTAAACTCTTTTCCGCAGTGGGGTAGTTACCCCTACAGGCGCAAAGTAACCCCGATTTACGGTATGTTTAAAATTTTAAGATACTATGTTAAAAAAAGGTATTATACATTACCTGTCCATCATTTACCCAATTGGTGGGTAACACACACGTTTCACCTGTCTCTATAAACTCATAAACAGAATAGGAACTCATTTTTTACAATGTAAATGTATTGCTTGAACTTGGAACATTAAATAACATAACCTCACTATAATTAACGCGCGAACGCGCATCCAAGTCCGAATCAATATAGATTTAATATAGATTTAGTACAGGAAACTAAACAGAATCTTTACTAATGCGTTATCCTGTCTACAATTCAACGTAACTTAGTATGTACCCTGGGAATCATATTCGGGTATCGGTTTAGTATAGAATAAATAACTCATAAGTATAGCATCATAAATATTTGTTGCTTTATAGGAAGGACTGTACAGAATCTATACTAATAAGATATTCGTAATATAATAATACTTTAAGTATACTGCAAGACGAAATTGTATATTCTATATAGGAAAAATATATATAGGCTAAACTTTATACTTACTGTATAGTTTAAATATCGAATAATCTGTAAATAAGATATTTATTTAAACTATAAATACGCTATATAGTTTACTTATTTATCAAAAAATCTGTATCGAATTATATATTAAAAATATAGTAAAAAAATCTGTACCGTTTGGTTATACGGGCAGAGTCGAGTCCAATACTTTTTTTTTTAATTTTATATTTTTTATTATAAAAAATGGTAAAATTTAATATTTTTCTGCCCATTTCAACAGCACTGAATACTTGTCATCACTTGTAGTCGAAATCTTTGCCAAATGTAATTTTTGTTAATGTCAGAAAAAAACTTCGATATTTTAACATTAATTATCTAGCAAATTATATTTGAGCAAATGAAATGTGCAACTCTAAAAAATTCTTTAAACGCAAAATTCAATTTTTATTCATTGATAGATTTGGCACATAACTCATTTCCCTCATCTGTAATGGTTTGATAAAAATTTACGACAGTTCAAAGTTACGCATTTGAAATATATTAATCAGTTTCCATAACACGATAATTATTGTTTGTACAAGAACACACATCACACAAACTAACCAAGTACCAACACCAAATACTAACCAGTTTAATCACTATTACTAAATACAAATCAAATAAAAAAATCGCAACGAATAAAACAAAAATATTTAACCGACACCGGACTGTTTAAATTTCCAACATACACACACTACTTCTGCTCATCTATTGCAGCGTGGCAGACTTCGACCTTGATTTACCAAGAAACAACTGCTTTTTTACCTCCAAGCTAGTCGGCGACGGGTGAATTGCGAGCTCCGGCAAAAACTGCTTTTTTGAAGCAGCTATTTGAAAGCTGCTTTTTCAAAGTAGCAATAACTGCTTCAACTGCTATCTAAAATTAGCCGATTTACCCACCACTACAGCAAAGCTTAAGTTCCGCCAAATGCAAAGGGTTGCTACGGAGTGACGATATGCTCGTCTTAATTGGGTATTTATGTATTCCCGATATCTTAATTTATAAAACTCCCTATTCAGAACTCCTCAAGCATTTTTGTCCAGTTTACCTTTAACCTAAAAAAATCGCACAACTGATAAAAATGAGATCACGGCTGGAATAAATACTAGGTATGTTTCAGCAGACGTAACAAAAACAGAAAAAAAAACTATTTTGTAAGAGGTTGGTTGATGCTTTGAATAGGTATCGGATACAAAGGTAAGCATGGAAGTAGTACTTTCCTATGTATGAATGGAAATGGAATCATTTTAGAGCTATGTTGGTTACTTTTCAAGTACTATAGCGGTTAGTTTACATTTTTGAGTTAAACCATATTAAATTACTAAATAAAAAGTATTTGCAGCAAAAAGCAAGTAGGCCGATCTGAACTATGTTTATAGATACAAAATAAGGGTATTAGGGTAGGAATAAAAAAATGTAAAAGTTGAGAATATTGGAGGACGGTACAGCAAACATGTATGATGATTACAACGGATTTCATACAAGCTATAAGTGAACAACGCCGGATTTAGGAGGGGACTAGGGTACTATTAATACCCGGCAGGAAACTTTTAAGAGGCGGTAGAACGGCTTCAGGAAATAACCTTATATTATATTGATAAGCTTGTACTATGTGAAATCCAGGACTTTATTTTTCTTGGATTTTTGTTCGTCAGTCGTCACTTTTCTTCACGAGCTTTTTTTTTGGCGGAGATATATACAGGTTAGTCTCCGGCGGTAAGTGGTAGTGCGGTGAGTAATTAGACAGAAAGTCAAAAGCAAACAGCATATCAAAGTGTTTTATTAAATTTAAAATGGTTTTAAGATCTTTCATTTATCTGAATCTTTTTCAGTATTTAACATCAGCTTATATTTACAAATAAAATGCAAGACAATGCAAGAATATAATTAACATGACGTCCGCGGAACTGTATATTTCATATGGTATTGAAAAAAATCTACCAAATATGCTGGCTCTTAGCCAACAGCAACCGTTATAGTCTACACATATTTAGATTAGATTAGAAATCAACCTATAGAGTAAACTACAATAAAATAATAGATACCTATTTAAGTAAACGCTCAAACGAAAAAAAGTTAAAAACTCCATATTGCAATTTTAGTTAAAGTAATAAGCTAAATTATAGTTTTTGATAAATATCAAGCTACTGTTCAATACGTTCTTTTATTTAGGTTGGAAAGGCGTTGGGGTGGGCCACTTAAACATTACTCGATGGGCCAAATAATCCCCCAATCCGACACGGCATAAATACAACTACAGCCAACAGCAACCGTTATAGTCTACACATATTTAGATTAGATTAGAAATCAACCTATAGAGTAAACTACAATAAAATAATAGATACCTATTTAAGTAAATCAAACGAAAAAAAGTTAAAAATCCATATTGCAATTTTAGTTAAAGTAATAAGCTAAATTATAGTTTTTGATAAATATCAAGCTACTGTTCAATACGTTCTTTTATTTAGGTTGGAAATGGGCCACTTAAACATTATATGGGCCAAATATCCCCCAATCCGACACGGCATATACAACTACAAAAAAAAAAAATATATATATATATATATATATATATATATATATATATATATATATATATATATATATATATATATATATATATATATATATATATATATATATATATATATATATATATATATATATATATATATATATATATATATATATATATATATATATATATATATATATATATATATATATATATATATATATATATATATATATATATATATATATATATATATATATATATATATATATATATATATATATAATTCGTTTTTTTCTTTAACCTTATGAAATATTTTTGTCGGTATTTTCTTGGGTATAGGTTAATATAAAACCAGTTCTATAATTTTACATCGACGTTTCGCTCACCATATTGAGCTTTCTCAAGATGAAAATTTATTTCCTAAAAAGACACATATATATAGTTAAAAAACATAAAATTATCAAATTTAACCACATTTTTTTAAAAAACATTACATCTAAGTTTTTCGGTACAAACAAACCAAGACTTTACAATATATAGAATACACTTAACAGAAAATTAAAATTTTTATTTGCTACGTACCTTGAAAATGACATGTTAATCCTAAACGGAATCGAGATTAACAGTGATTTCTATAGCATTGGAATGCTGTTGGTTTATAAGAAATGATACATTTTTTTCCTTTTTTTTTAATTTTATATATGATATATGTTTGGGTTTCTGCTATTTATATGTACAGGATGTTATGTGAGAATAGCTTTTTCTTTGGAATAAACTTACTTAGAAATTAAATTATGATAAATTTGGCTTAAGTTGTTGATATCTTTTTTATCATTTACAGCATTTTTCTCCTTTTTAATCTGAATCATTTCTTTGATTGTTAGTTTCCGGTAATTAGTTTCCTGATCCAGAATTTGTGTTTCTTTAAAATTGAACTCGTGTTTTTCTGAAAGTTCGTGTTTGTGGAGTGCAGTAGAGGCATTTTTTGTATATTTGTGACCGTTTAATCTACTATCTAAATATTGTGTTGTCATTCCAATATACTTTTTTGAGCAATTTAGACAAGGAATTGAATACACCAAATTTGATTTCTTTTTATTTATTACCTTGCTTTTCAAAGGCGTGTAAAGACTTTTTAATAAATTATGAGCTTTATGACAGACATGTATATCATGTTTAGATAAGATGTGATTTATTTTTTCCGATAGACCGTCTGTGTAGGGCATTGCAATGTACTTTGTGTTTAGATTTTTTTCTTTTTCAGCTTTCTTTATATTGTTATAGAATAAATGTGTCCTTTGTTTAAAAATTCGTAATATGATTTTCTCAGGATAATGGTTATTTAATAAAGTTTCTTTAACTTTCTTTAAAATCTCAGGCCGATATTCTGGAGAAGTAAGTGAAATAGCACGATCGGTCAGACCTATTACGACGCTATTTCTTTGGTTCTTAGGATGATTGGAGTTAAAATTTAAGTATCGACCTGACCATGTTTTTTTCGTATACCATTTAGTTTTGATGTTTTTATCTACTTTGTTTCTTATTAGCGTTAAGTCCAGAAAGTTTATTTGATTTTTGTCTTCAATTTCTGATGTAAATTTTAATTTGAGGTGAAAGTTATTAAAAGCATTTAATAGATCGTTAATATTATTTTTTGGAACGGCAGTCAAGCAATCATCTACGAATCTTTTAAAAAAAGGCAATGTAAAATCAAGTTTACTTATCACGTTCTCCTCTAGGTATTCCATAACCAATTGTGCGACAATGGAGGAAATAGGAGAACCCATAGCGCAACCATCTAATTGTTGATAATATTTGTCTGCATACTGGAAATAATTGTTATTCAAGGTAATGTTAATAGCTTCTAAAAATTCATTCAAAGGCAGTGTTGTGTGTGCTTTTAGTTCGTCCCATTTTTGTCTTATTATCTCCGATAAAAGTTCATTTGGAATGTTTGTATATAACGAGACAACATCAAGGGATATTAGTACATGATCATTTGGAACTTCTACCCTGTCAATAAAATGTTTAAATTCAAAGGAATCTTTAACGAAATAATCATTTTTACCAGTTATGTTAGACATACAATTAGACAAATACTTTGATAATTTATAAAAAGGAGATTGGATACAGGATACAATGGGCCTTAAAGGTATGTTAGCTTTATGTAACTTTGGTAGACCATATATTTTGGGTGCTACTGCGTTATGTATCATTAGGTTTTTTGCTTCTGTATCAGTGAATATTTTTTTGTTTAACATTTTTTTTATAAAGGTGTTATTTTTATTTTGATAAGAGTTTGTTAAATCACTTTTTAGTTCTTTGTATGTATTTTTGTCACTAAGTAATTCCTTAATTTTTGTATCATAATCATGAGAATTCATAATCACAGTTTTATTTGATTTATCAGGTTTAAGGATTTTAATTTGGGGATTATATTTTATAAATTGTTTGGTTTTATTTATTTTCTTTTGTATGTTTTTTTGAAAGTTAGAGTATTTTGTCTTTTTATGTTTTATTTTATGGTTATAATTAGTGACAACATTTACAACATCTGCGCGAATTGAATCTTTGATTTCATTTGGTTTTTCTTGAATTATGCTCTCTACACAGGCGATATATTCGGTAGTTGGTATATGTTGTTCATTTATTATTGGAAGAGAAAAACGGTCACCCAAAGCCAGAACTTCAGCAATATCATGTGGGATGTTAGTGTCAGAGATGTTACTTAGCCATTCGGTTGTATTTATTTTTCTGTCATTATTTGGTATACGTGAAACCAATTTTGTAAATTTTGTTTGATTGCGTGCTTTAGTGTAATTAAATGTGTTTTCGTATTTTGAATTCTCTAAATCTAAAAATGTATTAAGTTGATGTTCAGGTAAATTTTTTTTTAAATAGCTAATGTGATTATTTATTTCAGAATTTATATTATTGATAATTTTTGTGGTCTCCGTCACTGTTAAATTTAAAATTTTTTGTTTTGTATTTTTTAATATATCATTGAATTTGTTTTCAAGGTACGTAAATGTAAATGTTATGTGTGATGTATTAAAATTTAAGAAAGCTGGAGTCACGTCTGCATGTTTGCATCTTAGTAACTTAACAACTTAAGCCAAATTTATCATAATTTAATTTCTAAGTAAGTTTATTCCAAAGAAAAAGCTATTCTCACATAACATCCTGTACATATAAATAGCAGAAACCCAAACATATATCATATATAAAATTTAAAAAAAAGGAAAAAAATGTATCATTTCTTATAAACCAACAGCATTCCAATGCTATAGAAATCACTGTTAATCTCGATTCCGTTTAGGATTAACATGTCATTTTCAAGGTACGTAGCAAATAAAAATTTTAATTTTCTGTTAAGTGTATTCTATATATTGTAAAGTCTTGGTTTGTTTGTACCGAAAAACTTAGATGTAATGTTTTTTAAAAAAAATGTGGTCAAATTTGATAATTTTATGTTTTTTAACTATATATATATGTGTCTTTTTAGGAAATAAATTTTCATCTTGAGAAAGCTCAATATGGTGAGCGAAACGTCGATGTAAAATTATAGAACTGGTTTTATATTAACCTATACCCAAGAAAATACCGACAAAAATATTTCATAAGGTTAAAGAAAAAAACGAATTATAAAGTTGCAAGGGTTAAAGATGCAAACATCAACAACAACCTTTTTCAAAAACATTGAAGAGGCTTACGGAGATGGCATGGCAAATTCTCTCAGGAACATATCCAAATGGTACCAAAAGTTAGCTAAACAAAAAAATCGAAGGATTTTTCTACTAAGATGCAAACATGCAGACGTGACTCCAGCTTTCTTAAATTTTAATACATCACACATAACATTTACAGGTACGTACCTTGAAAACAAATTCAATGATATATTAAAAAATACAAAACAAAAAATTTTAAATTTAACAGTGACGGAGACCACAAAAATTATCAATAATATAAATTCTGAAATAAATAATCACATTAGCTATTTAAAAAAATTTTTACCTGAACATCAACTTAATACATTTTTAGATTTAGAGAATTCAAAATACGAAAACACATTTAATTACACTAAAGCACGCAATCAAACAAAATTTACAAAATTGGTTTCACGTATACCAAATAATGACAGAAAAATAAATACAACCGAATGGCTAAGTAACATCTCTGACACTAACATCCCACATGATATTGCTGAAGTTCTGGCTTTGGGTGACCGTTTTTCTCTTCCAATAATAAATGAACAACATATACCAACTACCGAATATATCGCCTGTGTAGAGAGCATAATTCAAGAAAAACCAAATGAAATCAAAGATTCAATTCGCGCAGATGTTGTAAATGTTGTCACTAATTATAACCATAAAATAAAACATAAAAAGACAAAATACTCTAACTTTCAAAAAAACATACAAAAGAAAATAAATAAAACCAAACAATTTATAAAATATAATCCCCAAATTAAAATCCTTAAACCTGATAAATCAAATAAAACTGTGATTATGAATTCTCATGATTATGATACAAAAATTAAGGAATTACTTAGTGACAAAAATACATACAAAGAACTAAAAAGTGATTTAACAAACTCTTATCAAAATAAAAATAACACCTTTATAAAAAAAATGTTAAACAAAAAAATATTCACTGATACAGAAGCAAAAAACCTAATGATACATAACGCAGTAGCACCCAAAATATATGGTCTACCAAAGTTACATAAAGCTAACATACCTTTAAGGCCCATTGTATCCTGTATCCAATCTCCTTTTTATAAATTATCAAAGTATTTGTCTAATTGTATGTCTAACATAACTGGTAAAAATGATTATTTCGTTAAAGATTCCTTTGAATTTAAACATTTTATTGACAGGGTAGAAGTTCCAAATGATCATGTACTAATATCCCTTGATGTTGTCTCGTTATATACAAACATTCCAAATGAACTTTTATCGGAGATAATAAGACAAAAATGGGACGAACTAAAAGCACACACAACACTGCCTTTGAATGAATTTTTAGAAGCTATTAACATTACCTTGAATAACAATTATTTCCAGTATGCAGACAAATATTATCAACAATTAGATGGTTGCGCTATGGGTTCTCCTATTTCCTCCATTGTCGCACAATTGGTTATGGAATACCTAGAGGAGAACGTGATAAGTAAACTTGATTTTACATTGCCTTTTTTTAAAAGATTCGTAGATGATTGCTTGACTGCCGTTCCAAAAAATAATATTAACGATCTATTAAATGCTTTTAATAACTTTCACCTCAAATTAAAATTTACATCAGAAATTGAAGACAAAAATCAAATAAACTTTCTGGACTTAACGCTAATAAGAAACAAAGTAGATAAAAACATCAAAACTAAATGGTATACGAAAAAAACATGGTCAGGTCGATACTTAAATTTTAACTCCAATCATCCTAAGAACCAAAGAAATAGCGTCGTAATAGGTCTGACCGATCGTGCTATTTCACTTACTTCTCCAGAATATCGGCCTGAGATTTTAAAGAAAGTTAAAGAAACTTTATTAAATAACCATTATCCTGAGAAAATCATATTACGAATTTTTAAACAAAGGACACATTTATTCTATAACAATATAAAGAAAGCTGAAAAAGAAAAAAATCTAAACACAAAGTACATTGCAATGCCCTACACAGACGGTCTATCGGAAAAAATAAATCACATCTTATCTAAACATGATATACATGTCTGTCATAAAGCTCATAATTTATTAAAAAGTCTTTACACGCCTTTGAAAAGCAAGGTAATAAATAAAAAGAAATCAAATTTGGTGTATTCAATTCCTTGTCTAAATTGCTCAAAAAAGTATATTGGAATGACAACACAATATTTAGATAGTAGATTAAACGGTCACAAATATACAAAAAATGCCTCTACTGCACTCCACAAACACGAACTTTCAGAAAAACACGAGTTCAATTTTAAAGAAACACAAATTCTGGATCAGGAAACTAATTACCGGAAACTAACAATCAAAGAAATGATTCAGATTAAAAAGGAGAAAAATGCTGTAAATGATAAAAAAGATATCAACAACTTAAGCCAAATTTATCATAATTTAATTTCTAAGTAAGTTTATTCCAAAGAAAAAGCTATTCTCACATAACATCCTGTACATATAAATAGCAGAAACCCAAACATATATCATATATAAAATTTAAAAAAAAGGAAAAAAATGTATCATTTCTTATAAACCAACAGCATTCCAATGCTATAGAAATCACTGTTAATCTCGATTCCGTTTAGGATTAACATGTCATTTTCAAGGTACGTAGCAAATAAAAATTTTAATTTTCTGTTAAGTGTATTCTATATATTGTAAAGTCTTGGTTTGTTTGTACCGAAAAACTTAGATGTAATGTTTTTTAAAAAAATGTGGTTAAATTTGATAATTTTATGTTTTTTAACTATATATATGTGTCTTTTTAGGAAATAAATTTTCATCTTGAGAAAGCTCAATATGGTGAGCGAAACGTCGATGTAAAATTATAGAACTGGTTTTATATTAACCTATACCCAAGAAAATACCGACAAAAAAAAAAATATATATATATATATATATATATATATATATATATATATATATATATATATATATATATATATATATATATATATATATATATATATATATTGAACCTATCTCTGGCCGATCTTAGGCGGAAGAACACATGAAAAAATGTCTATATTTCCTTTAGAGATTGGTACAAAATCAGTATTTTTGATACAAAGTTTGTTACTTTTTTAAGATAGTTCTTGTCGTCCATGTCAGGAAAAACATTTTGACAAGACACATTTTTGTCTCAGAATGGGTTTAGAAATTTGCTAGTATATCTTCAAATGCTTTTATAGAGGAGATAAAAATGTATATACATAGATTAAAAAGTAAAAGACCTATCACGGATCTAGCCCAAAGTCTTTTCTAGCGCACCAAAATTTGTAATTTAGTTAAAATCGAAGAGTTTATACTCTATTATATATTAGCTAGGTTTACTCACTACCTACCATTTCGGTAAGTATGTATATGGTTCTCCTCTCCCCTGATCGTGAGATATGTGCATGATATACGGTAGTAGTTATGATAGAAGAAAAGTTTGATGTCTTTTTAGGTAAAAACTGTTCACTGTTCTAGAGAAAAATAATTAAAATTTGATATTTTAAATAAGATTTTAAGCCAAGTGCTTGTGTTTGATGTTGGCAAATTGTAGTTGGCTTCATACTGAAAAGTAAGAGCTTTGTTTATGTATGAACAAGGGTAAGAGTTATGAAAAGTACAAAAGAGAACATAGTGAAGAAGATTTAGTTTAAAATTACTTAATACAGTCTTTCGAAATCGCTTTGTGGAAGGTTTAACATAAGTGGTTATACGTGTTTTGTTGTGCTGCTTTGTTTCGGAAGGAGGCGGGAGACTTAAACGCTCAGTGTGAAAACTAACGTTCACGCTAGAAAGGGCGCAGACGCTGTGAAGCCTGGTTGTTCCTACATTCTATTCTGTTCGTCTGCCCCGTTTCTACATATAATTTTAGCGTAGTGGCCGCTATGTGGCGTGAGTAAGAGGGGTAAGGACACAGCTTAAAACAAAAGGTCATCTCGTAATACTAGTGAGCTTTAAACGAACAATTTTAAACTGATTATTTTTGTATTTTTAGTGTTTTTGCCGTTGATATTTTCTATTTTTAATGTGCTTAATATTAGCAATGTTAGAATTGTCTCTTGGAAATTATTTTTTTCTGTGAATTGTTCAGTTTATCCGTAGTCTCTACGTTATTTAGATTTAGATTAAACCATTTGGAGTTTATTGTTACTCTGTAGTGTTGTTGTGAATAAATAAATATTCTCAAGGGGCATCTAGTGGAAGCCAAAATGCATTAGAAAGACTAAAAAAAAAATGATTTACAAGTTTTTATTGGAATAAACGGGGTGTACCGGGAGTTTAGAGCTCGCTATCCAGATATCCCGTCGAAAACGTCTCCAAACTGGAAAATGGTGTAAATTATCTGAGAAAGTCGCCCCAGCTCTGACTAAGCCCTGGCTAGAAAGCAATCTGGCAATTAGTGAACTGCACTGCCAAGAACATATATCGAAATTACTTACTACGACTACGTGTTCGGTTTAGCTGCGTTATTTCGGGGAAAAGCGTGCAACTCATCCGCTCAGTGTCGAAACTAACGACCCCGCTAGAAAAGGAGCAGAAGCTGTGAACGTGTATTGCTTAGCTGTTCCTGCATTCTATCCCGTTAGTCTGCCGCAGTTCTACATAGAACATTAGCGTAATGGCCGTTATGTGGCGGGATTGGGAGACGCAAGGGGATAGGTTGAAAGAAAAGGTGAGACCAGTAGTACTCTCAAGGGGCATCTAGTGGAAGCCAAGATGTATTAGAAGGATCTTAAAAGAAATACCGTTTAACGATCTATTGAAAGCGTTTTGCTCATCAACCCGTAATCGTTAGCTATTAGGCTGGAGAATGGCTCTGAAATCAAAAAAGTGGTAGCCGTCTCCATATTGAAAGCAAAGAAAGAAAGAAGAATTGAAATTACTACAACATAACCTGTTGTTTATTTGCATTATTTTTTCAGATTTCTTCAAGTATGTAATTTAATTTTTATATTATATTTATATGTTTTCATTTTATTTATCACGTTATCAGACATTCTCCAACCAGATATCCCAACGATTATTCTGCATTCATTTAAGAAATAAAATGGAAAACTTATTAAAACCACCTGAAAACGTGTATTTAATGAAGGACTTAAATAAAACTGCATTTCAAAAGTGCGTGGAGGTGCCAGTGCTCCAAATAGGAGATACTAAAATATCGTCAATTCTTCCTGTAGTTAAAAAACTTCTTTTAAAGATAGAAAATTTCAAGGCAGTAAATCATATTGATGAGAACAATGTTTCTTTGTATTTAAATCCAGAACTTATTCAAAAATGGACAGATTTACCTCAGGCTGTAAGAAAGAACCTAGAAGATCTTAGGTTATTTGAAACAAATTTTAAAATGGAAAAGATGATTCTAAGGTATGAAAATTTTAATGCTGAAGCAATATTACGTGCAGTATTGCCTAAAGATAAGGAAGGTGTTTCGAGTTTCACGAAAATTGGACATATAGTACATGTTAACCTAAGGGAACATCTATCTTCATACAAAAATGTTATAGGTAAATGTAGAAACATGCTTATTCAGGTACAAATTACAATTATAGTACATTTGAAACAAAATTAGAAAAATATAATTTGTTTTATGGACAGTCTAAGTAAAAATTGACATTTTTGAAGTTAAATTAACTTAAGGAGAAGGTTTTCATTCATCATATATACCACATTCATCATACTCATTTTTTAAATGTTTTATAAAAAGCTAATATTGCTAAAATTAGTAATTATACTGCAAACGGTTTTCTGCAAATATTTCATTACTTCAAAAAAATTTTGCATACATTTCTTTTATTTGTTGACGTGAGTGACACCTCGGTCGCAATTTATCATATTTTCATTGTTTTTCCAATTTATAATCAATATTTAAATTTTTTTGTCAAATAATGATTCACAAAATATAAACCAGGTAACATCACAACTACAATAAAAATCCATAGGCATATTAAGCTTATGAGAATAGATAAGTATTATTTTTTGATCTGTGTTAAGGGTCGAAAAGAGGATTACAATTTCTAGAATATTAAAAAGAATTCTCAGCTGAATAAACTTTGATGATTTAGACAAAGATGCAAATATAACCGATTGATAGATCTCTACAATAGTAAACTTCCCTCGATATATTCTTGTAAGTTCTCGAGTTTTTATATAAGATATAAAAGAAATTGCGATGTTCTTCGGGGATAGTATGCAATTTAAGTGTGATATATCTAAATAAATAAGTACAGAAAAAAGTGTCTAGTATGTATAGTCCGGAGAGTGATGACTTGTAATAGTTGTGAATACTCTTTAAAATGTTTTATGTTACTTTTATCACATAGTAGAAAATTAGTTGATTTTTTGATTAATCATGGACTTTTGATGAAATACAGTACTTGCAATACGTGTAATCATAGAATAGAAATATGTAAACATAAATTCATTGTTGTATACTTGTGGAAAATCCTATAATAAACAATGAAGATTTAAAAAGTGTACATTTAAGAAAAATGGGAACTTGATTTTGTTATTTTGGAAAGTGTGGTTTATTTTATGGGTGGTTGAGAATCATCTTGAATGAACTTTAATGTAATGCCAATGTTATCATCATTTGATCTTCATTCATTCTGTAGGGAGGTGAGTATTCAATGGGTTGTTACAAATTCACAACAAATCGGTGGAGTTGGAAAAATTGTTGAGATAGATGAAGCAAAATTTGGCAAAAGAAAATATAATAGGGGATGTAGAATTGAAGGCAAGTAGGTGTTTGGAGGTTTTGAAAGAGACAAAGAATTTTCTTAGTTCCACTTAAAAATAGAACTACAGAAACTTTATTGACAGTTATCAAACAGTGGATACTTCCAGGAACCATTACTGTCTCTTGACTGCTGAAAATCTTATGATGGTTTCAACACCTACAAATAAATCATTCTATTCAATTTGTGGGTCCTACTAACCCACAAATTCATACTTAAAATATAAAACGCAAGTGGCACGACGAAAGAGATGCAATTCCACGATGTGGGAGGAAGGAAGCACACTTTGTTGGATACTTAGCAGAATTTTTATTTAAATATTTGTTTTTATTGTCAGATGATGTTGATAATTATGTTGTTCAAATAGCCCACCTATATCCACCTAATTTAGGTTAGTTATTTTTACAATTTTATTTTTTGATAAATAAATATCAAAATACCTATTGTTTTTATTTTGAACATTACAACTAATTAGACAAAATAAACTTGGGTTATTTTATTATATAATATCGTATCAAGGCCAACTAATAATTATTTTTGTTCATTTGAGGTTATGTTGTTAAAAAAATCTAATTTTTCACATTTTTATTAAAGAAAAAAAGCATTTCAAATTTGTTTTTTTCTGTGTAAAACTGTTTTTTTACTTATTGTTTTATAATATTTCTTATATCTACCCCACCCAGCAGCCACATTTCATCCCATGAATCCTGTGCATTTTTGCACATTCCATGCATTTTTGGTATCAATATTTTTCAAAACTATTGCCTTAATTAAAATGCAGTTACTCTGAATTTAAAAATAAAAAATAATAAAGTCTAGCACATCAACAGCAATGTGTGCAACTGAATGATGTCACAGTTGATCTGTTAGATGCTTACATATAATAATAATAATACTAATAGTAATAATTTTTATTTCTTCAATTGAAAAGTGCAATATATAACAAATATACATGCGCCATCATTTATATTAATATGAGTCAAATCAAAATTTTGAGGTTTAAATGATCAAAAATAGTCCACATTCATTATTGGCATCGGTATAAATAATAATTATTAATTAACACAAAATGGAATTACATAAACAACTACTCCAGTGGCTAATACCAAGACCGGCAATTAAACAATAAACAGACGCTAAGTCTCGGTCTCAGTCAAAGTTATAATAAAATAAAACTGGTTACACGTCTTTTGCCCGGTCGGGCATTATCAGACCTATCAGAAAAAACATATCCTAATTACTAACTAAAAGCCTTTAGATTAAATAAATAAATAGTACCTTTAAAATAAAACAACACATTACATATACAACGTTAAAACAGTAAACAAACAATCACATTACATAGTTCGACGGATACTGAAAGAGGTTGAAACGAAATGTGGTCAAATTTATGTATAAAAACTCCTTATTTATTTATAATTTAAGCGTAAGGAGTTTTTATACATACATTTGACCACATTTCGTTTCAACCTGTTTCAGTATCCGTCGAACTATTTAATGTGATTGTTTGTTTACTGTTTTAACATTGTATATGTGACGTGTTGTTTTATTTTAAAGGTACTATTTATTTATTTAATTTAAAGGCTTTTAGTTAGTAATTAGTATATATTTTTTCTGATAGGTCTAATGATGCCCGACCGGGCGAAACACGTGTAACCAGTTTTATTTTATTATAACTTTGACTGAGACCGAGACTTAGCGTCTGTTTATTGTTTAATACATTGCTTATTGCTTACTTGTGCTTTTACTCTACATCACAACATGTTCTGCAATTACATAGGCACATCCATTTCAGTCAAACAACAATCACGATTTTGGTCTTTTTTGACTGCCATAGATTATGGAGCCCCATTTAGGGCAAAGGCACATAAAGAAAATACAAAAACAACAACTTTGTGTTGCATTGTATTACACTGTTCATTCCTGACTTTAGTTGGAAGAAATAATGTTAATGTATTTTTGATTCATGTTACACCAACTTCACAATAAGGACTGACGTGAAGATTAAATGGCACATAACTTTATAAAAACACCTACGAACAATATGCAATGACAATTATAATGATATCCAAATAGATAGATACTGGCTTTGATGTGAAAAGCCTTCTTGTGTTGATGTCTAGCAAGTTCATTTTGGTAATTTAACCTTTTAACATATTTCTTCATTGTATTCATATTCTGAAGACAATATTTCATTTCTTCATACTTTTCTTTTTTATTGATTTATAGAATACTAAGAGAAATACAATATTTAAAAAGCACATCTTTGATATTTTCAAAGATTAATGACACCTGGGTAAATATCCAGCGGCCCATCTGTAATTATTACATTCTTGTTCATAATATAGTGTGTCAGTGAAATAAGAAACATCATGATTTTTCTTGATATGAGTGATGTTAACCCTCTCCCACTGGATTTTGAATAATGTGCACTATTCAATAAACTAAGCGCTCCTGTGACTGAACATTTTTGCCACATTTCTGAAAATTTTTCTTATGACCCCATTGTTTCTGGATGTCATAAAAATGGAGGGGATGGTAAAATTAATATAGTTGGGTTGATTAAAACAGTATTTGGATAATTAAATATTTATTATAATAAAATTACCAAGCATATTTCAGAAACATAATAGGCTCTTCCAATTTCAGCTGAAATAAATAAAAATATAAAAATACTATACTGAGAAATAGAGTTTAAAGAGATCCTTTATCAGAAGGGTTTATTCTCAGGTTTAGTGCTGATGGTGGGTTCACATTATTTTATTTTATTAACAGTGTCAATATTGTATTTATTTGTTTTACATAATTATATCTTTTATAGAGTATAGTTTATATTTTCATGGTTTTGATCAAGCATTCCCATTTCTCTGTTTTTTCAGTGGTATTTGAGCATTGTTTTGCTAATAAAAATGTTTAATTTTAGTAATAAGTATTTTTTAATTTATACAAAATGATGTGCAAAACAATATGTAATTATAGGTAACACATAAAATGAGCATGTGTTTCAAGGAAAACTGATAATTTCTCGAAATTCTCTCATAAAATTGAGAAGATGTATTAAAAGTATATTTTTCATAATATTGTTTCAAATTGAGTGTTGAATATACCCTTAAAATGACCGCTTTTTCTACTAAGCTAATTAGTTTGTACAATTTTAGGGGAGGTATTATTTGACAAAATAAAAGGTTGTGAATCTGTAGTAAACAAAGTCAACATGATAGATAACACTTATCGTAATTTCCAAATGGAAGTTTTGAAAGGAAACAATGATATGCATACAACAGTAAAAGAAAACAACTGTAAATTTGCGTTTGATTTTTCAACAGTTTATTGGAATTCCAGATTATGTACAGAGCATGAAAGGATTGTTAACTTTTTGAAACCTAAGGATGTTCTTTTTGACATTTTTGCTGGAGTTGGGCCATTTGCTATACCTGCTGCTAAAAAGAAGTGTATTGTTTATGCAAATGACTTAAACCCAGAATCATTTAAGTGGTTGATGCACAATAAGAAACTGAACAAAATTTCTGATGAATTTTTTCATGGCTTTAATTTAGATGGAAGAGAGTTTATCTATAAAGTTGTTAAAGAAAAAATCCCAAAATATGCCCAAAATCACAACATACTAATTACAATGAATCTTCCAGCTTTGGCTGTAGAGTTTTTAGATGCTTACGTAGGGTTATTTAGAAATGAAGATATTCCCAAAAACTTTAACCCAATTACAGTATATGTTTATTGCTTTGCAAAGGGTGAAAACCCTGAAAAAATTGCGAGACAATTAATTCAGGAAAGATTGACCGTGAAGGGTGTTAGTATTGAGAGTAAAATTGTTGAAATATATAAAGTAAGAACTGTTAGTTCTATGAAAGAAATGATGAGAGTTACTTTAAATCTGGATAGGGATATACTGGTTGGAGTTGCAGATAATAAAAGAAAAATAGATTGTGAAACTAGTACTGAAGCAGAATTGAAAAAGATTTGCATTGATATTGATGGTGAGTTGATTTTTTTAAATGGAGTAAAATAAATGAAATCATCCATTAAGAGTAAATTTGGTGCTTAAAGAAATCAACTTACCATTAGTTTGTCAGTGGCACATTACTCAGTAAGAATTTTGTTATATTTTTAGGCAAAAATGGGCAAGAACAAGAAGAAAAACAGTGTTTTCAAAGTTGCAGGGGCCAAGAGTTTGAAGATAAAATCCAAAGCTAAAGTGGTAAAGAGTGAATTAAAAAATGTGAGTATGCATAGTAAGAACGCAAACAACAGTAGAATACACTTTAAAGAAAATACTAGCATTTTCTTTAAATTTTTGACAGTTTCGTCATTGTTGTAATATGAAAGGCATTTTTACTGTTTCATGATAAGAACACCATTAGGATAGAAAAAAGATGCTAGGTAGGTATCTAAAAATTTTTTGATTAAATAATATTAAAAATTGAATCTGAAGGTAAACATTCTTCTTTCCTACCTATAGCTCTTGTGGAAGACGAATGAAGTCACCATTATATATCTAGAGTTCTTAATGTCAGGGGTTTTACCATCCTTAGAATTGTTAAAACCTACCAAAAACATTTTAGGGGACTGGAAAGAATTCACGAAGGTCAGGAAGTGATAGAAAACAGAAAACTACAGCCTTTGATTTAGTGACGAAGCTTAAGACTAGACTAGACAGGTAGACATTGTCTAGCCAAGTAACTAAAATCCCATATTTATTATTATAATTATTTAATTCATTATTGAATAGTAAAATGGTTTATTGAATTATAGTTCCAAAATTCTCTAAATTTAAAATATATATGCATAAAGTATAAAGTGGGGTAAGAAATCAGTTTCTCACTCCAAAAAAAGACAATTATAAATTTGTCTAATATGCTCGTATAGTCCCATAATGAAACTCCTAATATGCATTCGGTGGTGGTACATACCTATAGTATTTTTTAATTTAATGCTAACTTTTGCCAAAATATTGCTAACCAATGCCACTAATTTCTATGACAATGTCAACTAATTACTGATATAAACGTCTCTTAATATTCTGTAAATACTTAGCTAAAACCCATTATTAGAGTGGGTCCTTGAGATTTAGGTATATTATAACTACCAATATTACTTGTATATATAATATAAAATTGTACTACAATTTAAATTATACCGATATATCAGCATAAATAATCTATAAAAAACATGTTCAGTATTATATTACAACAAAATTGAACAGTGGACAGCTCAGTGAACAATGAAAAATAGACATAAGATAATTTTACATTAAGTTAGTTAGGTATCTAGTATTTATTTTTAGCAAGGGTCTTCTTTTGTTTGCAAATAAAATATTTCCTATCTACTCACTAGATTTTCATACAGGGTGCTTGACCCTCAGCTTGACCCTTAGCTTGACCCATTTAACTCATTTTCCAAAAAAAAAATATTTTATATTGAAAATAAATAGGTTATTTGAAATTTAAGTTTTGAAAATGTAGTATATAAACCATCTTTAGGGCTATCTTTTAAGAGGCTCTATTTCGAAAAATGAGCAGTTTCGGACACATGTTGTATTATAATTTTTTGTTCAAGATAATGATTACTATTACCTTGTAAATTATATAGCACCATTTCTATAACACACTGATGCAGAGAGTAACTTTAGGTTGACATTCTGGGTAAGAATAAAGTGTTTTAGTACTTTTTTTCTAGAAGATATATTAATGTCAACATATTGATGATTAACACATCCACGAAATACTTTGTATCTATAACTAATTATAAAACAATAATTTTGAAAAATAAAAAAGAAAAAATATAATCGACTATTTCCTACTACTAAAGTATTACCTCGACTATTACTTAAGTATTAGATATGAATATATGCCCAAGCAAAAGCTCGAGTATCAACACAGCACAGGAAACCAATGAACCATAACATCTTTGATATACCATCTGAAAACAACTAAACTATTTACAGATTAATTTAAATATTCTTTTTTTATGTTAACAAGGTCATGTCTTTTTAAAGTAAATGGTGCATACCCGCTAGTTCAATTGGACCATGAACAAAATAAGTTTTTTGGGCCGTATCAATGTCATCCCTTTTAGACCACAGAAACTGATCCAGGTTCTTTTTTAAAAATTTTACTTTAAATTCATCACCCTCTAAATAAAATGTCATTCACTTTTCCAAGAAACCACTTATTCTGACAAATGTCAATTATTTTCTTTGTTTCTAAATTGGATTTGTTGTCCTATATATAATTTTCATGTTCATCTGTATTTCTTTCGGTACTTGATATTTCGTCATTGTCGAGTTTAATATTATTCCTCGTCGGAATTGAGTCCTGAGTCTTGATCTTTCTTTTTTAGAATGGTTTTTTCACTTTTGTTTACTATCTTTTGATTTAATTTCGACATAAGCATCCTCTGCTGTAATGTTTTGTATCTCATTTGAATAATCTTTCAAAATGAACAGATTCTTGTAGAGTTATTCTTGTCTATAATATCGTTATCGCATTGTTCATTTTTGTTTAGGATTTCAATTTCCGCATCATTACTCGGTCCAGATCTAATTTTAAAAATTCTCCTTCAGGATATAAACCAATTAAACTTGCTTCTTTTTTGGCATCATTAATGCTGTTTCCGCAACAGACTCTATGATTGTGAAATTAGATGTGGGGATCAGTAAAGTCAGTAAATCTGTGTAAAATAAACCATTTTTTTGTAAACGCAGTTTAAGAGTGGTTTTCTCATCTTGACTCCAAAGAAATTTGTATTCTTCACAATTATAGCAAAATTTTGATACATTGCATCATGGTGCACACGGATTTGTATTTCAGCTGTGCTACACACAATTATTCAAAACAATTATTTTGTTAACAAAAACATTTTGAAGCTGGTGAAGTTAGCGAATTTGTTATCTAATACCAACTAGTGCCATATTAATGCCAAAAAAGAAAAACAAATAATAGGGACTAGTGCCAAATATTATTGCTATAAATACACACAAGCATAAAGGAGTAATGCCATTTATACCAAGGATTTGTACACCACAATGCCACAGTGGTTGATCCCTCATGATTATCTTTATATCATATGCTAGGTAATGATCTTCATCATTGCTAATTACTATTTTCAATTTATTTATGTCAATCCGCTGTCAATATTAAAATGAAGAATGAAAAAAAAAAGGCAAATTACTTACCTACTTTATTCACTGCTTCAATTCTTGACATAATACTAATTGAGAATAGGTACCAGGAACCTGTGCTAATAGTGGTCAATAGTTAAGGAAGTTATATATAATAACATATAATTTATAAAATAAACTTGGCATACAGTGCATTTGAAAAATATGGATATGGTTTGGAAAAATTAGATTTAATTATTCAAACATGACATCAGCTTTTAGCATCATGATTACTTAACTTATAATTTATACAGATATGATATGTAAATAAGTTAAAGTCAATATTTTGAAATGTGTCCGTATATTAGCAAATTTTTAAGTTTTATTTTATTTTTTCAATTTATAGATAAAGTTGAAAACCAAGGAGAAAGTTCTAGAAATTGACAAAGCTCTAGAAGGATTACAGGAAAAATTAAGAACCTCAGCATCTGAAGTAAAACAAACTTCAGATAGGCATATATCAAGACTGCCAAATACCAGTACAGATGAAAAAACTGAACAAACCAGTAAAGAGACAGTAGACAAATTGGAAACAATGCAATTGTAATATAATAGTGATTTAATATATTTTTTAATGTTATATACTTTTATGGTTTCAGATATATATATATTAAGTTTATTGCGAATGTACACTTTGTAAGTTCACTATGAAAGCTTAGTTTAAACTAATTTACACAATTTCTTCTATGGGACAAGTCAAAATAGAGGAGAAAATCTAAAAAAAATTAAAATGTACCACTTGTAACCTAAGAATGTTGATAATCATATCGGGTGCCACAGAATAGTGGTTCAGCCTTGTAACTTTCTTCATTTTGAAGATATTAAAAATGAATATGGCGAAATTTTGTATTTTTTGATATTTACGGTGTTACCAACATTTGTTTAAATTTAAATTTTTGCTACTAACTTTTGATTTTTAAATTGGGACACCCTAATAGAATCCTTTATCGGCTAAACGGTTAAACTTACAACAAAATGGCCTGCACTTTCTTGTCTTAACTTCTTTAAAACTATCATGTGGTCGCCACTACCAGTGACTGCAAGTGTCCAGTTACTGCAAGTGTCCAGTTTCGACATTTTCTGCTAAACCTGAAAATCTAATCTATATATTTAAAATACTAAACCAGATTTTTCAGCAAATTCGTGAGAATACTGCACGTACTGCACTAATTTATATGATTTTTTTTTGAAATGATCGCCTAGTTACCGAAACGTTTCTAGTTTTTGTATTGTTTTATTAGGTATTTATTCTATAAAACCAATAAGGTTTCTTCAATAATATTTCTGGACAATATGGTGAATGCGCCTCATATTCTTATAGTTTCACTGGAAACTTATCGCGCCATCTAACGGAAAAGGCAGAACAAGGTCTGCCGGGCCAGCTAGTAAATATTTAAAAGTTAAGATAAGAAAAGGAAAGCCATTTTATTCCAAGTTTAACTGGCTTATGGAGGGATCTAAACAGTACAAAATGACGATTTTCAGACAATTTTGTGGAAAACACTTGAACTTAAGTGTAGGAAATGTACCATAAAACGTCATAATATGGTTGGTCCATTTACCAGTAAAAAGTTACTAGCAGAAACTTTTTATTTATAAAAATGCCAGATACATAAACAAAATTGTAAATTTTGCCATATTTAAACTGCTAGAATTGCAAGTCAGTGTACACTGTGTCCCAGATTGCTTGTAATCACAGGGTTTCTCGGTAACCAGCAGAGATAGAACTTTGCGGTTTTCGCGACATTGTGTCAATTTTTCGAGAAACTTTGAATGCCGCAAACATGTGCCAGATTGTTTCGTTCCCGAGATACAGAGTGAAATAGAAATTTTGCGCTTTTGGGGGTGGTATCATATTTCGGACACCCTGTCAGATAAAGAAAAGGTAAAAACTGCTATGGATAGATATTTTTACGTAGAGTCCAGTGCTGTAGTCGAAATTTTTTTTAGACAAACCGTTTTTGAGATATAGCCCAAACTTAGTATTTTTTAAATGGGACACCCTGTATTTTTTGGTTCCAAAAAATTTGCCTTTTTTTTCTCCTTAAAATGATGTATCACACTATGCACTTTTGACGTAAACTAAGCCTTATAAACGCAATATTAAAAGAAAAACGTAAGTTGGCCATGGAAATATGGCATGGAAACAAAAATCTAAACTATTTGTTTCTTAAATATATCAAATATTGCCGTGTTTATCCTCTTATCATACGAGTTACCAATAATTCTAACAGGTAAATTAATAGATATTAAGAAGAAATGAATAATTTTGAAAATAGTCATAAGTATGATATGATGGTTTTTTTTATTGAATGTCATGAAAACAGTGATCAAGCATCTGATTTATATTTTAACAGGTAAGCACCAAGCGCTTAAATTATTATGAACCTCCTTTCAAAATTTTTCAATTCCACTTTGAGTTATGGACTATTTCCAAAAGCTTTTTTTATATCGTAGATATCCAGAAAGGCCTCAGCCACACAAGGCAATTTTTCACTGAATTAAATTAAATTTAATTAATGATGGATCATTTTCAAAGCACAGGGCTAAAACATATAATAAACGAAATCACGAGAACAATGAGATTGTTGTATTAGCAAGTATTCAGGCCAATCACGCGAATTCATGTAGGCATATTCAGGAAACAGTCGGGGTGTGAAAATCACAAACGCAAGGATATTAAGAAAACATAAATATAAGCCTTATAAAGTAAATGTAGTACAACAATTGCATCCTGGAGATGCAGAAAGGCGTCTAAATTTTTGTAACTGGTATCTTCAAAAAACCCAAAATGACCCTGACTTCGGTAGCAAGGTTATATGGTCCGACGAAGCCTATATAAGTTGTAGTGGTATTTTTAACAGGCATAATAATAGGCACTGGTATACGGAAAACCAATTTTTAACAAGAGAACGTCAGCAGCAAGGAAGGTTTGGGTTTAGCGTCGCTTGCTTTACATTGGGAACAAAGATTACATTCCATATTTACAATAATAATTTAACAGCAGATAGATATCTAGAAATTTTAAATCAAATACTACCGGATTTATTGGATAACTTGCCGCTAGCAAATCTGCACAATATTTACTTTCAGCAGGACGGTGCTCCTGCCCACAATGCGCAAATTATAAGGCCATTTCTATTTGAAAATTTTCACGATCGCTGGATTGGTACAAATGGACCAGTAAAGTGGCCTGCTAGGTCGCCAACCTCTCAATATTAGATTTTTTCGTTTGGTCTTACTTAAAAAACAAAATTTACCTGAATCCAGTCAATACGATGGAGCAGCTGCAAAATGCAACCATTCAGGCATTTAGATCATTGGAAGATAGACCTATAATAATAATGAATGCTCTAAGAGGAATTCGCACTGTGTGCCAATTATGTGTTCGTGAGGGGGGCGGCCATTTTGAACAGTTTTTCTAGTTATGTAGAATTTGTTTAGTATTGTGATTAAGTTTATCAAGATTATTAAGTTTATTTATTTCATAGTAAAAAAATGGTTATTAATTTTTTATGTCGTTTAATTTTTCTTCTGGACACTTTTAATATCTACCCATATTTCCATGGCCAACTTACGTTTTTCTTTTAATATAGCGTTTATAAGGTTTAGTTTACGTCAAAAGTGCATAGTGTGATACATCATTTTAAAGAGAAAAAAAAGGCGAATTTTTTGGAATAAAAAAATACAGGCTGTCCCATTTAAAAAATACTAAGTTTGGGCTATATCTTAAAAACGGATTGTCTAAAAATTTGTGCGACTACAACACTGGATTCTACGTAAAAATATCTATCCATAGCAGTTTTTACCTTTTCTCTATCTGATAGGGTGTCCGAAATATGATACCACCCCCAAAAGCGCAAAATCTCTATTTCACCCTGTATCTCGGGAACGAAACGATGTGGCACAATTCTGTTTGCGGCATTCAAAGTTTCTCGAAAAAGTGACACAGGGTCGCGAAAACCGCAAAGTTATATCTCTGCCGGTTTCCGAGAAACCCTGTGATTACAAGCAATCTGGGACACAGTGTACATTACAGTATGTAAATAATGTTGTAGTAATGAATAATTGAAAACATTTCCTGCTCATTTTGCTATTGGGAATAAAAAACTATGCATATTTGTTTGGACTTAAATTTCCAATTTTTGAAACATTTTAAAAATTATTGGATAAATCAGATTTTTTTGTTGTGTGTGTTGTATATACTGCATTCTCAAGTATATATATATATATATATATATATATATATATATATATATATATATAAAACCCAAATACGGCAACAATATTTGCAAAATCGGTTGCTCCCTCAAACAACTAATACAGGTAATGGAATCCAAACGAGATACTGACTGAGAACTGCAATCTACTCTTAAACTTGAGCGAATTAATATTGTCGCAGATAAACAAATAAGAAAATACCGTTCTAAAAACCTTCCAACAATTTGTCTCAATGATACTTGAATTGACACGCCTGGATACCAACGGGATCAAAGTTTAGATGCGAGTATCGATGTCTATGGCAATAATCATAATTCAGGAGAGGCTGGCGCCTCCGCCACGATATCAGAAATTTCAGTACCACATCGTAAACCAGTAACCAACAACAGGCAGAAGTTCACAAATACAATACGACCGTAACAATTAAATAATGCATTCATGCAGGCTCAAACAGCAGCGAAAATGATTGAATTGTTAAATATAATTACTGACAAAGAAGAGCAACAGTGGTAGTATCAAAGAAGAAGGCATAATCTACGACACAGACGTAGTAGGCAATAATGAAGATGAATCAATTCAAACAGTACCTAAATATGTACAACTTCACGTACCACGTCTCCAACCCAATACTAAACCTGAATATTTGATGCTGCAGTTGCAGAAACACTTCTTAGAAGTAACATGCGAGCGTCATACTTCACAATATGCCGATATTTATTCATCCATAAGGGTAAAAATTAGGCAGGAACATTTTGACAACGCGGTATTTGGCTAACTGGCGCTATTGGTTCCCAAAACGGAGGATGCTCCCCTAAGCACAAGCAGATCCTCAACCTAATCAGCAGTCAACAGCCGCTATCCACACTGAAAGTGTTTTATCAAAACATACGGAGTGCCAACAAAAAAAGGAATGAACTATTAAAAGGATAATAAATATGATGTATGCCCAAAGATCTTTGTCCAGAAAATTAATGGTTTATAGTTTGGACAACTATCAAATAAGCAGCCACTACTGTCGTGCAGCAGATCTTCAGGGCGGAGTAATGATATACATTAGACGAGAACTTCAAACCCAGAACGTAGAAGTGATTGCTACTTTTTCTCAAGAGCGAGCGAGCACGCCACATCTTGAAGCTGTGGCGTGTGAAGTGAAATGCGAAACTAAAGAAATTATAGTATGTTGCATTTATCGATTCCCTAACGGTAATATAAATGTTTTTTTTTTCAGGGAACTTAATGTCTTATCAGTCTTTACTAAACTACATAAAACGTATTTATATTTGGAACTTCAATATTAATTTACATGATGATAGTGCAACTACCAGGTAGTTTGTAAACATACTGGAATCATATGATCTTGTTTCTCTTATTACAGAAGCGACAAGAATAACAAAGCAAACTAGTACTTGTATTGATAATTGTATAACAAAATGTATAACCACTATATGTGACTTCTATCTATCTGACCATAAATTTATCCTAAGTGAGATGAATATTAAAAATATTTCTTCTAATAAAACGGAAATAATACGATTTCTAAAATTTCAATAGATACTTCTATACAAATATTAAATCATTGGGAATGGCGTGAGCTTCAGCATGCTGATGATAAAATTTATTTCTTCAAATACTTTCTCATACTAATTAAAACCAAACTTATTCATTCTAAAAATAAATTTAAAAAATGGTACAACATAGAATTATGGACATTAATAAATGGTAATCTTTTTTAATACAACTTTCTAATAGTACCAACATAGATTTAACGAATGAAATAGCAAATTCTAGGAAACCATATAAAGAAAGAAGAGATATACAAAAAAAGAATTACTATTCTAAAAAAAAATATTTTCCGAGAGCAAACAAAAAGGTATGTGGCAATTAAACATAAAAAAAATAATAAAATAAATGAGTAGTATAACCACATATCAGTTTAACAATTATTTTGTAAATATACCTTTGAATCTACTTAAGGCATCACCAAGTTTTAGCAATACCCCAAACCCAGAGTTAATGCTGAATTGGTAAGCAGGAGAAACAGTATGTTTCTATCTCCTGTGATTGAGAATGAGGTGTATCATTACATATGAAAACTAAAAAATAGTACTGAGAAAGGCATATATGGTCTTAGTAAAAAATTCTTTAAAAATATATGTATTGGTTTAAGAATGCCAATGACAATATTAATAAATAAATGCTTCACTACATTCACATAGGCTTTCTTTCACTCAGAGGAACTATATACTGTCTCTGCTATAAAAATGTATAAACATCTACAAAGAATAGTGAAACTACCTATCAATAATTTTAATTGGAAGCTAAAAAATGTTTGCTAGAAATAAGTCCCTATTGTTTTCAAGATTATTTTAACTCGAACATTGTTTAAGTCGCATGGATTACCATAGCTGCCCCCTAAAATTACAATAATTGTTATTTTCTTTTTTAAGTCATGAACTGTTTAGTTTCAAATATATGTATTTGTTTCTTGTGTATCTACACATGGATTTGATCTTTGTATTATGTATCTTAAATTGTAAATCACTGACGATGGAAACACAAAATGCAGGTTATTTTTTTCTTCTCATCTTGATAGTTTGTAATATGTACTCGTTTCTATGCCAATAAAGAATTTATTATTATTATTATTTCGACATGTCTCACAGTATTCCTGTGGTTGTATTTTGTACTGACGGGATTATACCAAGTCAGTACAAAAAAAAAAATAAAAGAAACGAAAAAAGGAAATGGAAAAAAACCACTATTGTCTATTAAGAAATGATCTAACGATGCTACATGTTTCCAAAATGACCGATTTCTGGATGTTCTTGTGAATGTCTGTATTAAGTCTTAATTGAGCCAGTGTCAATGTTGGCGTGAGACCTGTTATTGATATGACGAGAGGAACAATGATGACTCTTTCCTGTTTCCACAGCCTTTTTACTTCCATTGCCAAGCCGGTGTATTTGGCGACCTCACTGTATTTCACTGGGATGTTCTCGTCGTTGGGGATAGCCATGTGGACTAAATAAGTCATCTCTTTTTTGGACTGAAAGGTGATATCGAATCTGTTTGCGGGGATTGTTTAATCTGTGTGGATGTCAATGTCCCAGTAGTGCTTGTAGTCTTCGTTTTCAAGAATGGATATTGGTGTATAATGGTAGTAAGGGTCTGTATTCTCTGTTAGTTTATATGTTGTGGCTAATGCTTTATGAACGACCTTCGTTGCTGAGTTGTGTCTCATAGTGTATTCAGTTCTGGCCATTATTCTACATCCACTCGTTACGTCATCGATCGTTTCTCTCTGCTCGTGACATCTCCTGCACCTATCGTCTTCAATGGTTGAGTCCTTGCTGATGTGCTTTCGGTAGTTTCTGGTTGCTATGATTTTGTCCTGGATGGCAAGCAGGAAGCCTTCTGTTTCGGGGAATAGCTGCCCTTCTTGTAACCACGTATATGAAAGCTTTTTATGTATGTGGTATGTGTCTATCATGAAGTGTTTTTTTCAGACCAGGGGTTCATCTTTTCGTCATGATTGGATGTGACTGTGTGCGTCTGCTGCGTGGCTCGTTTGAGACAGGTCGAGCGGGGTATAATTCTTGTCTGCCTTTACTATTGCCTTGTGGAGGTTAGTTTGTTGTGGAAGAATTTTCTGAGTTCGCAAATTTGTTTTTTATTTAGGGATTGTATATCTATAGTTCCTCTCCCTCCTTTTCTCTCGATGGTGAGTCATTCCTCGCATGCGTTGTGTTGTAACTTTCTGTGTTTAGTGAATTTAGAGCGTATGAGAATGTGAATGTTTTCTATGTCTGTGTGTGACAATTTAATGATATCAAACGAATACGTAAGAATAGGTATGGCGAACGTGTTAATAGCTTTCGTTAGATTTCTGGAGTTCAGTTTTTTTTTTAGTAGTTTTGTGAGTTGGTTTTAAATTCCGTCTTGAGCTCTGATTTGATATGATTGTGGTTAATTTTGGTACTTTGATGGAAGCCTAGGTATCTGTACGTTTCTGCTTTGAGCTTGTTATCTATGGTTTCATTGCTGATTGTTTCCGTCGTAGGGTGGTCTTTCCACTGTCCCTTGTTGATATGAAGTAGCTTGCATTTACTTATACCAAATTCCATGTTGATGTCCAGGGTAAACGTTTCTGTGATTTTAAGGAGTACCTTTAGCTGTGCTTTTGTGCTTGCGTATAATTTTATGTCATCCATGTACAAGAGATGGTTTATTTTGTGTAGGTTATTTTTTTGGTGTTTAATTGGGAATCCGAAGTTTGTGTTATTCAGTGTGTTTAAGAGTGGATCTCTTCTGTTTCGATGTGTTCTCAGGTTGATTTTAGTTTTTCATGTACTCATGATTTGCGTAAGAAATTGCCTGATGTTTTTATTCACTTTGTATAATTCTAGCACTCTGGTTAGCCTACTGTGGGGAATCCAATCAAAGGCTTTTTATAATCTATGTAACCAGTCTGATGTTTTCTATAATTTTTCCTGGTTTGTTCCATGATGACGCGGTCTATTTATTTATTATTGTTATTATTATTATTATTATTATAATTCCTCGACATGTTGTGTCACTGTATTCCTGTGGTTGTATTTTATACTTACGTGATTATTATATATTAAGTCAGTACAAAAGAAAAACCAAAAAAAAGGAAAAGGGAAAAATACAACTGTTGTGTATTATTAAGAAATGATCTGCTACATGTTTTCAAAATGACCGATTTCTGGATGTTCCTGTGAATGTCTGTATTAAGTCCTAATTTAGCCAAATAAGTGATCTTTTTTAGATTGAAAGCGGATATCGGGTCTGTTTGCGGGTATTGTTTTATCTGTGTGGATGTCAATGTCCCAGTAGAGCTTGTAGTGTTCGTTTTCAAGTATGGATGTTGGTGTATAATGGTAGTAAGGGTCTTTAATTATTATTATTATTATTATTAATATTATTATCTTAACTAACGATCACTCTTCTTTAAGGGGTCATTTGACGGGGGGGGAAAATGTGGCACGTTTGTAATATTGCTGCATTTTGAATCATTCCGAGACTTTTAGGGAACCCCAGCTGTTCCATGTTCTTAATGAAGCTTTTTGTTACTACCCCAGTAGCAGATATAACGACTGGTATTATTCTCAATTCTTTCAGCTGCCAAGTATGTTCGATTTCTACAGCGAGATTCTGGTATTTGGTCACATTTTCTATTTCTGATTTCTGTAGATTCCTAGTTATTATTATTACCACTTATATCAAAGTTATCTTTGTAGTAGGGAATGTCTTCAGAAATTGTTGACGGATCACACTTTTAACTTTGTTGTCTTTTTGGAGCTTCTCTTGATTCGTTTTCTTAGACTTTTTTCTTTTTCGGAATGTAATGTTATCTATATTTACTAATGGAGGCTACAGCAGGAAATATTTTCTTCTGCTTCTTTGGATTTTTGTCTGGCGTCCTTGGAAAAACTAGATATTTTTTGAATGGCGAACCTTCTTTGCTTTTTTACAACGCGATATCCTTAATTTTGCCAGGAGACAAAAAATGCATCTTATGGATGGTATTACTCCGTAAAACTATGGAATTTGAGTTGCAGGGATTTTCAGTAAGAAGATTTAAAGCTGTAGCAGAAAGTAATGAACTGTAACTAATGATTGGATTCAATTTGTCAATATCATTGGAATTTTGAGCAGTGATGTGCTCTGCTTGTTCTTTTTCTGCTTCTCTTTTTATTGAAAACCATTCTTCATACAGATTTTATATTCCAATCTACCTGACCATTTTTCTCCGATATATTTACCTCATAGAAATAAATAGCTATAAGTATGTAAATTAGGGCAAAAAATGATAAATTACTGTTTAAATTTCTCTAAATGCATCAAAGTTTTAGGCAAATGCACATGTCAAAATTACTAAATATTTCCTTAAAAAACAACTTTACCAAATTAGGTTAACATCTGGGGTCAGGATTAAATAATTTTTAAAATGTTCTTTCAAAGTCGATCTAAAAAGTTTAAGGCAAACTTGCTAAGTAAAAATGACCAAATTTACACCAGAATTCGCCTTCAAAGTTAAGTACATATTTGAGCATACATGCCGACTAATAAGGACAAAAATCTTTATAGGTTTATTTTATTCTTAATAAGACTTTTTAGAGTGGCTTATAGGTCAAAAAACCCTATTATTTCGTTCCATTAGCTTTTTTTGCTTTTGTTGAACTCAAAAAGAATCACGATTATTAACTATTAAGATTTTTTGAACTATAAGGTAAAAAATAAAGTGGTCAAGTGGGACCCGTTGTGTTATGTCCTCATGTGTTTTAGTTGTTCAGTCTTCAGTGTTCGTTGAAATTAGTGCCCTTTCTCGGACAATTTGTACAATATCTATCTAGTAGTTTAATAATATTAACAAGTAAAAGTGTAAACAAATTTAAAACATATCGTTTAACAGGCAGCTCAGCTATTGTTGAAATTTGCAAAAGTTAAGGCAAAATAATCTAATACAGTGTCAATTTCAACAAGATCTACCTGAACGTATATCGGTCAATTCGGTACCGGATTACAATATTCGGTCTGACGATATCGACTTAATTTCGAATCATGTCGAAGAAAACATAATTTTTCAACTTTCTTTAATAGATTACCTTAGAATTTGGGCTACATCTCACTACATACCTTTAAATGCAGTGACCTAAAATAATATTTTCCCCAGCCCAATTTAAGTTAGGCTATATAAGTAAATTGGCTTATAGGTCAAAAACGAAAGGATCAACTTTAAAGAAATTTCTCAACGCCTTTTTTTAGGTGGTGGAATTTCCAAAGTAATATATGAGGATAATGAAACAATACGAATTTTATTAATTTGATTTATATATGATTTTTCTTTTAAAGTCAAGTTACATCTAGTTTTCTTTAAACGTAGTTATTTGTGACGCCCGTCTGTTTTTAATGGCAAAAATACATTTTCATGCGAAGATTGTTTTTAACATCCGGGACTCGGAAAAGGAAATTAAATATGTTGAACATATCATTTCCGCCATTACGAATTAAACAAGACAGACATAAAACGGTTCATCTTTGGATATTCTATATTCCATCATCTTCCAATTCTTTCCTAACGTTCTTATATATGTACGACGTACGTCGCTCAACATGAATGAATATGTAGTCCTGTCAGGTCGAAAATAGGACAAAAAGAAGGCACACTTAGGTAGCTAATTCCGTAGCTGGACCTCCTGAAGAAATATTTTCCTGTTCTTGACGTAACCCTGATAGGCAAAATGCCTTAAATTTCCTATTTTCGACTTACATATTACCGCAGTTTTGTTCTACACTTTGGTATTTTCATCAATAAATTTACGTAATTTTTCCCAGTCCACAAAATTCTCCATAGTCTTAAATGAGGGAAAATTTACCTATTTTGGAACAAAAATGTTTGTTAGGCTAATTCTTCCTGTTTGATGTTTCTATTCTAAAATATTTTTCTTAGATACCGAGGCTTATTTAGGTTTTAATTTTGTGGGATGTAATACATGTCTACTTGTAATACATTGAGTGTAATCTACATTTTTCTTATTAAAAGGGAACAGTCCGCATTTACGAAAACCGAATTTTCGGTAGTATATTTTTCTAAAAACCGTACACACAGTACAGTACTGTCTCAAAGGCATATTTAGTAATGTTTTTTGGAAAGTTATCAAATTTCCACTGCATTACCACTACCATCCGGTTTTCAGTGGTTGAAATATAGAAACATTGGCGGGCTGAAGAATATGTGTCGCATTTGGAGAAAAACACAATTAATATGATCCCATTTTTCCACAAAGCTCGCTTACTTGCTTTTTTAGGTGGGATCTGTGCCCATTAACAAATCAAAGGACTGGCTGAAGAATCTTTTTAAACTTCAAATAGGGCAGAAAATGGTTACCTCTATATTCGTAGAATACTTCAGAATTCATCCAACCAGGATCTGATCTGCTTTGGTGAGGAATCCACGATGCCTTTGGGATTTTTTTTATATGGGTAAATAACCATTTATTTGTTCTTTTTCCGCATCGCTTTTTCTTTTGTAAAAGTGTTTATGCATATGGAAGGTCACAGCACCAATCCGGACTTAGGATCTAGTGTAAAAAGTCTCATTTGCATTAAATATTCTATTTGAATATTTTACAATATCATTTCTTTTTCTTTCAGAGAGTTCTCAAAACCGTGTTTCTATATTTTATTTCGCTAGTGCGGCTCTAGATTCAGTTACAGATTCGGCGTGCCTTTTTTTAATTTTGGGGTGTCATTTGAGGAAAGTTTTAAACCAAGTTCTAATAGGTTTCCCGTTTTTAAAACATGATTCCCTTCTAGTGGTTATTAATATTTTCTGTACTGTCGCAAAAAGATTTTCAGAGTGAACAGGAAAACCTTCTCTAGTCATAGCTAAAATCAATTGTGCTAAAATGTTTTCCTCTTCATCAGAAAGTTGAGTTCTTGGACCCATTTTTCTTTTTGAAAGTAAAGTAGAACTTAGTATTCGAAATCCCTTTATTTTTTTGCAGCATCTACTGCAAGAGCCATTTTCTATTCCCATCATTAAAAAAATGATCTTTTTTCTTCAGCTTTGCTTCTTCCATATCTCAAGAATATATATATATATATATATATTATATATATATATATATATATATATATATATATAGTGTGTTCCAGATTGCTACCTTCACTGTCACTTCAAGATATGAGGCCCGTTTCATCAGAAAAGTTTTGAAAAATTAAATAAGCAAGTCCGATCAGTTCAAAATTTTTTGTAGTCTTCCAAAAATAAATTTTCGATTCTCGTTTTTATTTTTTTTAACGAAGCTAAAAACTAAAAGAGGACATTCTTGTAAACTTCCCCAAATAGTGATATTACCTTTTATCTTTCGGGCCGTTACGCCCAACTTGATTTTTCAATACGGTCATAGATTTCTTGTAACACTTTATGAAAGTTCTTTAAGTACTGAAGACAACCATATAATGAATAAGAGTTAAATGGAATGATACATTTTTATATGGAAAGTTGGTGTTATTCTATTTATGCAAGTATGATATATAGTTGTTTTAAGGACTAACAAATCTTAAAAAAAAAATGGAAACAGAAAATTCCAGCCCATTTAAGAAAAAGGTTGGAAATGGTGGCTCGAAGACAAAAATAGAGTCACAAAAAATAAAAAGGAAAATTTAATTTTTTCAAAAAAGATTGCGATACCTACAAAATACTAAAGGCGTTTGAGAGTTTATCTAACTTCTCCATCAGTTACCCAAAACTTTCCTAATTTAACAGACTTCATATCTTTTATAATAACAAAGTTACCCATAGTTGAGCCACTAAATTGAGTCACATTATATTTTTCTTATGAGAGATAAACATTAATATCGTGGTCAAAACTAAAATGTTTTGTTTTAGTAATCTCCATCCTAGAAGACCAGTACTAATTTTTGGTTACTTAATGATCACCTTAAAATACCAAAAATGATTTTTAAATTATTTTTTGTTTAAAAATATTTAACACTTACCTTTAGTAATATCAGTAACACTAAATAACAATAAATAAATACTGAAAAGTCAAGAAGTTTTATTGGGTATTTTTTCTGCAAAACCGATATTTGTTTCTTCAATAACCACCATATTCCACTGAAAACTCATCGCGCCATCTAATGGAAAAGTTCTGCCGGGCCAGCTAGTACTAATTTAAGACAGCAATGTATATTAACAGATGAAAAGCCAATAGGAATAAATCGTTTTTAATCCGCTAGTGTGTGAAGTTAGATACGTTTTCGTATAAGAGGCGGCCATTACTGGAACAGTGGCGATTACCAGTGCACTTACCCTATATTGATATTTTATTATTGCTCTATCGTTATTCTATATATCAATATAACCTAAAAAAATTCTATTCCTAACAATTCGTCGATTTGTATGAGTACAGTTTAGCAGGGGCGTGCGGTGAAATTTTAAGAAAGGGAAGCAATTTTTCGAAACTTACCTATTTGTAATGTAATTCGATTCTTCGATCATTTTTTGCAAATTCGTCAATGTCGTCATCATAAAAACGTCGATGCTCCGACATATTTTGGAGATGTTTATTTTCAATGGACAACAGCGATATGTGCGAAAGTCTCTCCTGCCCCGTTGAATTTCTCACGAAATTTTTTATACGTTTAAGTGTTGAAAAATTGCGATCTACTGATAAACTTATGGCAGGTATTGTCAATACTAACTCACAGAATTTCGACACTTCGGTGTAGGCATCTTCCAGCTCCTTGTCTTTTAAAAATTGCATTAGTTCCTTAGCGTTATTTTTTGCGCTAATGTCATCAGTTTCGTAAATCACTTTTAGTTCAGATAGCAGTAACACTCGTGCGAAGAACTGGCCATAATGAAGAAGAAGAGATTTAAACGCATCTTCTGGAAAAGTTTTTCTTTAAATGCATCAAAATTGCAGAGCTCGAGGAATTTAAAATCGTTCAAACCGTTAAATCTATAGTTTATTTGTTGCTGAATTTGATCGATTATTTCATAAAAGAGGCGTCTGTATGATGTTTGAACATCTCCCACCTTGTCTGTTCGAAGACGCTTGGCTTGTGGCTCTACATTTAACGTAATCGTTTTCTCTCAAAATAGGTCAAAGTCATCTCTTTTTTGGCTTAACATGGACTTAAAATCACTCTCTTTTTTTAGGCAAAAAGTAACATCATTTGTTTTAGTTTTTAATATATTAAAAACATTGTCCGAGAATGGAAATATTTCTGAAAATACAAATAATTAAAATTAAAATCTCGTTTCAAACAGCCCAAAAACCCCCTCGAACTATTTATTGCTTCTGAGTGCCACGTTTCATTATTTTCTATTATATTCTCAAATAGTTCAATCAGTGATTCATGATTTTCAGATACTGTTAACTCAAGTCTTCCATTATAGTTCCACTTAGTTGGAGCTACTTTGGGCTCGTTTGTGGACAATAGAGTCCAAAGCTTGTGTAAGTTTTGTTGACTTAAAAAAAAAAGCAGCCATGCCACTTAAAGTAACGAAAAATACTTTACGCTTTTTAATGTGATTGATGGACTGGGATAAAACTAAATTTAATTTATGAGTAAAACAATGGACAAACACAGCACTTGGGAAAGTTTCTCGAACTTTAGATTGCAGACCCTCTAATTGTCCTGCCATCACTGCAGCTCCATCATAACTTTGAGCAACTAATTTTTTTTCCCCATTAATTTCTTTAGTAACGTTATAAACTACGGTATACAATGCATCTGCTGTACGATTTTCGGACACATTCTTAAAACCTAAAAATCGCTCTTGAATACTTCCGTCTGTTTTGACGTAGCGTATTGCTATAGATAATTGGCTAAAATTAGTGATATCAGTTGTTTGGTCCAGAACTATAGCAATGAACCGCGCCTCGCCAATCTCGTGCTTAATTCTTTTTAGAATAATGGTTGCAATAGCGGAAATTAAATCATTCTGGATTCGATTCGACGTTCCGCGAAAAACGCTAGACTGCTCTAAATGATTTTTTAAGCATTTATCATATTTAGCCATTAAACCAAGTAAATCTTGAAAATTTCTTCTATTTGAAGAAACCCTTGTTTCGTCATGACCTCTAAGTCCCAATTCGTGCTGTCCGAGAAAACAAACAACATCGATAAGTCTTCTTAATATTTGCCTATTTTGTATCGACTAGTTCATTGTGTTGGCGGTGACTAATTTCCAACTCTTTATTAAGGGCGTGTTCAATTCTGGTTTTGCTGAAGACTTTTTCTTTTATGACGGCCTGTAAATGCGCTTTGGACATAATGGTCTTTTTACAGCTTTATGGAAATTGTTTAAATCGGAAAAACCAGTTTTATTCCAGAGACCTTTTTCATTTTCAAAAAGTAAACATGGCCAACACTTATATTTTCACATCCTGTTCGCCATTTAAATTGTTCGTATTGTTTTTCCGGATTAAAATGTCTAATACAGTTTTCCATTTTTGTGGTTAAATTTTTCATGGGCGGTTTTGCCCTTTGGAAATTATTTGAAGCTTATCGGCGAAGTTTAATGTTGAAAATCCCTTTATTATTAAGACACACACCACACATTTACACACAGTTGACGGTATTGCATATCCACGTCCGTATATATTGTCTTCCATATCGCACCATACACGACGCGACGTACATATCACACAACACACGGATAGCCGTTCAAACAAAGAACCTACTCCAACGATAGCTTCCGCCCACACTTAAAGTACGCGACTGAAATGCAAAAATTGCTAACAGCCGGTGGAAAGTTCAATAACCTCTGGCTTGATTCAGAGGAAATCAAGCATACAGGACTTGGCTGCAGAGAAGCTAGCGGCCCGCATAGGTTCTATTCGATTTCTATTGTGGCTCGATCGGAGTCAAGGCCGCATTTATTATGGGCTTGATAATTAAGATAATATTTTAGCATTTTTAATATAAACTAAATTAAAATGTCAAAACTTACATTTTAGTACATGTTTTGTAATTTTTTTTGGGGAAGCACTGCTTCCATGGACTGCACGCCCCTGCAGTTTAGTGATGTTTAGGCAAAGCTAGATTAATAGTTAATAAAGTTGTTTGAAAAACAAAAAAACCGAAGATTGAAGCAAAAGAGATTTTGAAAAAATTTCAAGATTAATGAAAAATTACAGAAAATACAAAAATGTAGAGGATATATCTCTGAGGCGATTTATTTTGGAATCTATCAGTCAATTCACAGCTGTGTTAATGGTTACCATTGCAGCAAGTGACGATAGGTTCAGGGGAGCTAGAGCTAACTCTCCAATTTGCTACACACTGTTCTATATCTTATGTACTTGTTTCACGCAAAATCTTGTTTACTTATTACTAAAAGGTCGATTTCATGCATTTTACATAAAAGAAGCCCTAACATACATATCAGTGTAATATCTTGATGTGCGGTTTTTCATAGATGCAAATTCTTCGAAACATGATACGTATTCTTTACTTTAAAATTTAAAGTACTACTTGTTCATTGACTGGAACTCTCTCACATTACAAATTATTATAGACACCATGGCAAATCGAAGACGAACTTTTTGTTTCTATAAAGTTGATAGACACCTGCATTTTTTATTCTTGTGACTTTCAGTTTTAACTTCGGGATCAAGGAAAATTAATCTTTGCTTAATTTCTAATTTACTGATGGCAGATGTAAAATTTAGTTTTCTTTTTGATGATATTTTTATATTCTAGAAATTTTAAATACTTAGTGCGAATTTGAGTAAATGTGGCTTTAATATTAATTTAGCCGATTTTAATGATTTTCGTTAACACGTTTTTGTCCTACTTAATTAATAATATTTATTGCTACTTTAAGTAGGTATAATAAATATTTACAAACAATTCCTGCTAGGTAAAGAGCCGACCACAGATATCAGCAGGAATAGCATATACTTCGATGACAACCCAAGTCGAAATGTTTGGTGTCCCGAATGGGACACTAAACGTAGCTGGGGGATGATAATACCTTTCTTATTTTAAATAGGATACATCTATTTTTTCAGACTATGATAGAGGTTTAAAGACGAGTCCAACGATATATTCAGTATATGTCTGTAATGTAATGTTTTGGATTTATTGACAATATTCTTCAGTTTTTTTTATCTTTTTTCGAATTAACAGAATTAAAGTAGTTTTAAACTTCTTTTTATTGCGAATAATGAAGTGTGACCTATTTGGTTCAGTACATAGTCATTTAGTAACACATATATACTGTCTTTTTAAACATATTTTTATGGGCACCATTTTGTTCCATCATATTGGATTCCTACCAATATTTTACCAGTTTCTACCTATGCCATACTTGATTTTTGGGTAGAATTTAAAATATAAATTCAAAAAGTAGTTTTTACAATGACACACATCGCCATTTCGTTACGTCATGTTGAATTCGTACCAGTTATCCTTATATCACGTTTATTCTTTCTGCCAAACTTAAAAGACTATTAAATAGGATTTTTTTAAGTTGATTTAAAAAATATTTTGCTGCCATTTTGTTCCGCCATTTTAAATTCGTACCACAATTTCACCAGTTTATCTCTATATCAAACTTAATATTTCCACAAAATTTGAAATTAATCTAATAAGTAGTTTTTTTCGGGCTGATTTTCTAAGTGTTTTGTTTGGCCGCCATTTTGATTTGCTATCTTATATTCATAATAAAATGTTATCAGTTCATTCCTATGTAACACTTGATTTTTGTGCAAAATTTGAGGTAACTGGGATTATTAGTTTTTTTAGTAATATTGTTCCGTCATTTTTACCAAAATATTGCCAGGTCATCCCCATATGTCCCTTAATTTTTGACAAAAATTTGAAGTCAATCTGATAAGTAATTTTTAAGCTACGTCGCGAACTGACCGACGGAGAGACCAATCGACAGACGGACAGATGTAATTGATAAAGCATATTTTTTGCATCTAAGGACTCTAACACTTAAATATATGTAAAACCTCAGAGGGAGATTTTTCACGATTACAAATATTTTATGTGACCGCTATTTTGTTCCACCATCTTGAATTAGTACCACAGTTTTACTAGTTCATTTCTATACCACAGTTAGGTATGGCACATAATTTTAAATCAGTCCATTAAGTAATTTTTTAGGCTGAACTTTTTAATATTTTGTTTCGCCATATGGATTGGAGCGATATTATTTGTGTGGCTCTTTCTAATTTAATTCAATTAATTTGAAAATAGATAAAAAACTGAAGAAAAATGCCAATAAATCCGAAACATTGCACTATACTAATACACTGTGTGTTTGGTTCACCGATGTATATATTAAAGGATGTTGAATAGACTTGTTGATTTTAAACATATCTAACGACATTTACCTCTATACAAAGAGTTATTTTTCGAATTCCCTGAATTTTATATATATATATATATATATATATATATATATATATATATATATATATATATATATATATATATATATATATATATATATATATATATATAATATATATATATATATATATATATATATATATATATATTTATATATATATATATATATATATATATATATATATATATATATATATATATATATATATATATATATATATATATATATATATATATATATATATATATATATATATATATATATATATATATATATATATATATATATATATATATATATATATATATATATATATATATATATATATATATATATATATATATATATATATATATATATATATATATATATATATATATATATATATATATATATATATATATATATATATATATATATATATATATATATATATATATATATATATTGCTACCAATATTTTACCAGTTTGTAGTTATGTCACACTTGATTTTTGGGCCTAATTTAAAATTAATTTAAAATAAATTTAATAAGTAGTTATTACATTGACGTACACCGCTATTTTGTTACATCATGTTGAATTCATACCGGTTTACCAATATCACATTTAATTTTTCTGTAAATTGTCAATTGATATATATATAATTTTTTTTACGTCGATTTTTAAATATTTTATTTGGGCGCTATTTTGTCCTGCCATCTTGAATTCGTATCATAACTTTACCGTTTTATTTCTATATCACCCTTAATACTTCCACAAATTTTGAAATTAATCTTATAAGTAGTTTCTTCAGGCTGATTTTTCAAATTTTTTATTAGACAGCCATTTTATTTTGCTATCTTATATTCATACCCATCATGTTGCCATTCATTCCTATGTAACACTTGATTTGTGTGCAAAATTTGAGTTAACCTGGATCATTCGTTTTGAAAGCAGTTATTTTTTAACGTTTCACTAGGCCGCCATTTTGGTTTGGCATCTAGGGACTGAGAGGCTGATTTTTTCATGATTACAAACATTTTATTTGGCCGCCATCTTGAATTACTACGACAGTTTTACTAGTTCATCTCTATACCAAAATTAGTTATGGCACACAATTTGAAATCAGCCCATTAAGTAGTATCTTTAGGCTAAATTTTTAAATATTTTATTAAGATTTCATTTTGTTCCACTATTTTGGATTCGTACCAAAATTTTACGAGATGATTCTTACATAATACTCGATTTTTGTGAAAAATTTACAATGGATACATTGGAGTAGTAGTTTTTTAGTAATAATTATTTTAACATTTCACTGGGCTCCCATTTTGTTTTGCCATAAAATGTTTACCAAAGTTTTACCAGGGCATCCCCATATGACCATTAATTTTTGACGAAAATTTGAAGTCAATCGGGTAAGTAGTTTTTTGCCTATGCCGCAAACAGACAGGCCGACAGACAGACCGACGGTGTGTGTGTGTGTGTGTGTGTGTGTGTGTGTGTGTGTGTGTGTTGTGTGTGTGTGTGTGTGTGTGTGTGTGTGTGTGTGTGTGTGTGTGTGTGTGTGTGTGTGTGTGTGTGTGTGTGTGTGTGTGTGTGTGTGTGTGTGTGTGTGTGTGTGTGTGTGTGTGTGTGTGTGTGTGTGTGTGTGTGTGTGTGTGTGTGTGTGTGTGTGTGTGTGTGTGTGTGTGTGTGTGTGTGTGTGTGTGTGTGTGTGTGTGTGTGTGTGTGTGTGTGTGTGTGTGTGTGTGTGTGTGTGTGTGTGTGTGTGTGTGTGTGTGTGTGTGTGTGTGTGTGTGTGTGTGTGTGTGTGTGTGTGTGTGTGTGTGTGTGTGTGTGTGTGTGTGTGTGTGTGTGTGTTGTGTGTGTGTGTGTGTGTGTGTGTGTGTGTGTGTGTGTGTGTGTGTGTGTGTGTGTGTGTGTGTGTGTGTGTGTGTGTGTGTGTGTGTGTGTGTGTGTGTGTGTGTGTGTGTGTGTGTGTGTGTGTGTGTGTGTGTGTGTGTGTGTGTGTGTGTGTGTGTGTGTGTGTGTGTGTGTGTGTGTGTGTGTGTGTGTGTGTGTGTGTGTGTGTGTTGTGTGTGTGTGTGTGTGTGTGTGTGTGTGTGTGTGTGTGTGTGTGTGTGTGTGTGTGTGTGTGTGTGTGTGTGTGTGTGTGTGTGTGTGTGTGTGTGTGTGTGTGTGTGTGTGTGTGTGTGTGTGTGGCATCTAGGGACCCTGAAACGTAAAGATCTGTAGAAATCTCGTAGGGTGATTTTTTCACGATTACAATACTTAAAACTAATAAAATGTCTCATAATAGTTGTTTTCATTAATGCAGTAATCGAGTTATAAGCAAATGTGGACTAATAAATTATTTTACTTGGGAAATTAAAATAAGAAAAAGATTCCTGTAAAGATGGATCCGAAAATGTTTTGATTCAAGATACATCGATATTTTTCTTTAGAATTAATAATATTTAGCACAACAAAATCAGGGCGATATTTCAGAAACGAAATGTTTGTGAATCTATGTGTACTGAAGTTTTTTCTTATTATATGGTAAGGAATGTGCTCCCAAAAATTTTGAAGCACCAAAAATAGCCTTTTGCTCCTTGATATTTCAATTTGAAAATATAAAAAACACAAAAAATATAATAATTGAATAATAATTTTAAGGGATATGTTTTTGGCAAATTAAAAGGAGCCCCCCCGTAGATTTTTAAATAATAGCACCCGAGAGCCATCCCAATTATAGGGTTTGGTCACTATATTTTTTTCCTACAATACGAGATATCATAGCAATATCTCAGTTTAGATAATTAATTTTAAGAGTTTTTAACAACAAAAACATTTTAGCCACATCTTTACATGGCCGAATCTATATAAGATAAAATATGATTTTTTTCTGGGGTGAAAATTTCGCTTCGGTTAGAAATGCTATAAACATTGTTACTCCCATAAATATACAAGTAAACGATATCGCTACCTTCTGAGGTTTTTTCAGGTCTTCTTTGTGTTCCGGAAATAGTTACACACATTAATTATTTAATTTATTAACGGATAGGGTTTAAAGATTATCTTCGAGCTTATCTTTTATACGGTTTACAGAACAAGTTAATGCATTTTAATATTGACTAAAGTATAAATGGGTAAGATAAGGGTCAAAGATGTAACAAAACACAGTTTATATTACACAATTTGGCATGCATCATTAAAACGTTTTTTTCTCCTCTCGGGTCTTTCAGTCGCTCTTCACAACTTTTTATAAGCTGTATTTAAAATCGCATTAAAAAGAACTTTAACCCTTTGTGTATTTAGTCGAGTATTTTATTCACAAATAGAGAGATTACAAAGATGCTTTGTTCGTTGGTTAAACGATAATATAAAATTTTTGCACGTAATGCCCTCAGCACGTTTCGAAAAAATAATATAAAGGGGACAGAATACGAATGCTAAATTATAATAAAGGATAAATAAAAATAAGTAAAAACAGTTATTTCATTGTAATAATTCAAGGCGGTGACATGCGATGATTTTGGTATGCATCCTGGCAATCTGGGCCGTGCGTGGTCATGGTAGGAGAATGCCCAGATCTGTGTCTACACCCGTCCAATCGTATGACGTATTTCTCCGTATTGGGCGTCTCTGTATAATAATAATGTAAATTTTTATATTTTTGTGCCTTCATCTGAATGTGTCTTAACTTGTTTAATAGCTAAATACAATAAAAAAAAAATAAAAACATCAAGAATTAATGTATGTATGTGGCCAGCATATTTAAGTAATTTTGAAATTTTCGGAATTACATTTTTCAAGAAAGCGTTGTACTGTACAAACTATACAATTTAAATCAGGTTTCTTATAACCTACTACGTAGCATTAGTAGGTTAATTAGGAAACAGTACAGTACGAAAAATAGTACAGTTGTGGTGAATTGGGTGTATCAAATTAATGAAAAAATCTATCTAAATAATTATAGATAAGTATTTGAAAAAATATTATTTTGTTTGTTTATATATTAGATTAACAAATAATTTTTTTGAGAGCTGGAATTTTATTCAACTGTCACATAAGATACTAACCTGAGTTAGTTCATTTTGAATTTTTTTATTGATACACATCTAAATCTCTCGAATGTATTAATTAACACAAGAAACAAGTTGAAATTTTACATAAAAGTCGAATTCCTACAATAGTTATTTTCCTAACAAGTGCGCAAAGTGATACTTTCCCTCACTCAAAAGCAGTTAGATAAGCTGTAAGTGCGCGAGATACTTTGCGCAAGTGTTAGGAACAATATTTTTTCTACGAGTGTTACAAATTTTACAAACATTTTACCTATTTGTATAGGTAGTTTCTCAGCGCGGGTAAAATAATATTTCTTATACGTCATAAAATTGTAAAAAACCTTAAATAATATTTTAACTTAAAACCGAAATAATATTACTTAATAATATTAACAATAATAATATTAAAAGTACAGTTTGTGGCATGCTGCAAATTTAAAGCTGAGTGCAACTGGTTTCTTGGGAAAGCTGATGAAGATGGTTCGTTATACGACTTTAATGCATGAAATAGAACTTCAATGGTTTTCTCGCAAATTCACAAAGTTGGTATTTCACCTGGATGATTTTTTGCACTGTCGTTAATATATCCCTCCGCTACTGTTGATGACTTCCAGCCTCCTAAACGCTTTACATCGGTAAGTTCTTTTCCGGAATCGGCCAGCAAAGTTGCAGAGGAGCGACGAAAACTATGCCCCGTGTAGAGTTCAGGGTTGGGCAATTTTAGAAATGCCGCAATTTCTGAGAGCGTCTTCCCGAAACTGTTAATCCCGATACACTGTGTTGTGCACTTCTCTCTTTTAAAATTTATAAAAAAACGTTGATGCGTTGTTGATGGTGGTCGTAAGACTGTATATTTTCTATCAAATTGCAGATAATTTCTATTGTTAATTTCTTCGGATATAACAAAAGAGCGTGAAGTGTAATTTTTTGAATCCTGAATTTTGTCCACAATTAAACTTTCTTGTCTTCAATGTCAAATGTTTTTATTTTTTCTAATTCCTCTCTTCTGCAGGCGTTTGCAAGCCCAAAAATAGTCGCGATTTTCAACACAAGATATATATATAATCTGGCGCCTTATTCATGAAATCCGATATGTTTTCTTTTGTAAAAATATTTGCTTTCTTTGGTTTGAAGCCAACGTTTTGTTTTTTGATAAAAGCAGTTAATTTGTAGAATTTGCTAATATCTATATTTTCTTAAATTCTTTGCTTGATTCAAGAGAATAAACTAATATATCCTCGTCTTACACACACATTTTCCTTTGGACCATTTCCCGAACAAGTCGTATTGCTTTGCATCCTTCTGATTTTACTGGCAGTAGCTCCAGATTTGCTGATTCCGCGGTTTGTAGTACCTCTTCAGATATTTCTTCATCCAAACTATCCATTTTAAACAGAATTACTTTTTTTGAAGCTTTTTTCGAATGATTGTATTTTGGTTGACATAGCAAAAATACTGAAATTGTCAAAATTGCAACGTGGCAAAGAGGACTTATTGTTGTCTTATTTGATACTGACAAGTAATGATACAGGTCGTTTAATTAGTAATCAAATTATGGTAATCTAATATGGAGTAAATTTGGCTAAATTCTCTACAAGCGTAACACGATAAATCTTTATTTTTTGAATATTATTGAAAGCTGAAAACATTAAAATATCTAAAAGTCCTGTTTAAAGACGATAATTCTGGGAATAAAAAAGTGTGCGCAAAGAGTTTCCAGGCGCAAATTTCAAAGTAGTCACTTCGCGGACGCTCGTAGAAAAAATAAATAAAACTCAACTAACCAGGGCGTCAAAGTTTTAATCCCTTTTTAGATTTTTTGATGCACCTTGTACGATCAATTCATTCATAGGAAAATAACGCATTAACATTAAATTCCCATTGGCCCCTTCAAACCCACTTATTTTGAAAATATAGCAATTTTAGATTTGTGTTTATGTTTTTTCGTTTTATTTTTTAATATTAGCATGATTAATATTTAAACGTATTTACCTTTTTATATTCACATTAAAATAGGTCATGCAATAATTAATATAAATATTTTATTTGATGTTTTTTCACATTGTGGGCTCTATCGACCACCAATGTGAAACAGGATAAAGGACTATACTGTAACTCGATATTTCAAGAAGGTAATAAATTAAAGCTACGGATTTCTCCGATTATTTGCGGAAGAGTAGGTTTCTTGCATACGCAAAAGTGACAATATCCTATAGTCTCACAATTTTTAAATAATTTATTCGAGATTTGGAAGTTTGCTTTGCTTGTAGTATAGAATTTTTGATTAATTAAATATTTTTCATTTTGTCAGCCTTACATCAAAAAATGATATTTTTGCGTACGATCGTCATGTTGCGATCGTACAATGCATGGAGACCCGAAACATCGTATAAATACGATTTAAATCGTACAGTAGGCACTGCTGGTGACAATATCGACAATAATTTTTAAAAAGTTGTAAACACATAATAAAATGAAAGTCAACGATATACCTTATAGACCAAATAACATACATAATCTACATTACTTAATATGTGCATAGGGCAAATTATGGCAGACCACTAAACTAAGCCATTTTAGAAACTATACACACAATTCTTAATTGTTGTAAATATATGAATAAGTTTGTCAAAATGTATCTGCTGTGTGCACTTATTTTCTGTGGTTAAAAGATAGAGAATTTGTTTATTTAAACATTCCTGGCTATTACTATTTTTCGAAAAATCTTAATAAGTTCAATTTTATTGAACGATTGTTGAACTGAAGTATAAGTGACAGAAAATATTAAAAACACCGTACATACATCTGGGAAAATTGTTGAGATGGTGTGATGTTTGCAAAGAATAAAATCCGTCAACACATTTTTGTTAATAAGTGTTCTAATTTTTTTCAAAAAACTGATCAGAAAGTAACCCTCTCTATAGAAAAATTGTGAAATAATTCTTCCTCGTATTTTTTTAACTTCAGCCTGGAATGCGTGTGTAATTCAGTGGACAACTTTTTTATTTGTGATTTTAGGCAAAAAAGTTATTATTTATAAATAGTTTTGCTTTTCTGCAAAATAAGATTTAGTTAAAACAGAGTCATTTTTATATACAGGGTGCAAAATAAATACAAAAATAGGAGTTTGCCAAACAAAAAAATATGAAATTTCAGCTTCTTAAACTGATACTTTTAAAGACCCTGTAAATACAAGTCAAAAAGTAGTTAGACGTTTTTTGATAATATACCTAGTTTTTGAGAAAATGAATAGGGAATATGTAAAAATGACCTATTTTTTACATATTCACCATTGATTTTCTCAAAAACTAAAACTGTTATAAAAAAACGTTTAAAAGATTTTTAATTGTATTTGTAGGCTGTTTAATTTAGTTGTCTCAAAAGTTGGAATTTTTTTTGTTTAGCAAATTTCTATTTTTGTATTTATTTCGTATTTTATTCTTCAGATAGGTATTAAATATCACGCTTCACCTCAGAATTCGCTTACTTTTGCCTTTTTTCATCAAAAAAGCTTCGATACCCCAAGTTGTTCGAAGGCCTTTTTAAATAAAATGTAAGGTTCCACATTATGAACTCTGAAGAACTTTAGAAATTAGATTTAAGGACTGAAGCATTTTGGAAAACAGAACCAAGCAGAATTCTATTAAATATATTTAAAAAGAAAGTGTCGTATAGTTCTTTAGAATAATTCTTAAAGTGCTCCTTTTTAAACTTAGCATCGAGTTGCATTGCAGCCCCGATAGTTATCTCAGTATCAATTTTTAAATTTCAGATTGCAGCAACTTAAAGTTTGTTTTATTTATGTAATGCTTAGTATTTTGAAGTATGTATCTATAGTTTATCAAAATATATGTTTTTTTCTAACTCGTTCAAGTAGAGAAATTAAGGGTTGTAATTAAAAAATTAAATTGCTACATGATATGATATTACTTACTTATTGTAAAGAAACAACACCGGCCAGCTAAATTTTCTAGCTTTAAGGCAGTTTGTGGTTTAGCTTACAGATCTCCGTGGTTTAGTATTATCTACCTCGAGGGAAATTTTCTGTTGTGATAATTCTTAGGCTTGTGACGAGTGTCCAAAAACTAGCTTGGTTTTTTTGTCCAAGATTCTAAAAATATTTTTAATATTTAGTTTATGCTGCCTAAAAGACTTCATACTCGATAACCATTACTATATAGTGGGACAAGACAAAGACAAAGTGACCATATAGACTCGGGTCTATATGGTCACTAACCTTTATTCTTTTTTGACAAAAATATTAAAAGAGCGGTACATACCTCTGGGAAATTTGTTGAGTTGTTGAGATGTTTACAAAGAATAAATTAATAATATATTAAATTACATATTCTAAATTTACAATATAACATTTTCAAAATCAGAGAGTCCTCAATTCAACTGCGATGACGCAACATCTATATTAAATATTGCGCTAAGTTGTGTGCCAGCGCAGAATTCCCACCCTTTGTCGTTTTGGATACTCAGGTGGCTGCAAAATTCTGTCGTGGTGCATTATTAAATTTTTTACTCAGAAGAACTTTAGAAATTAGATTTAAAGACTAAAGCATTTTGGAAAATAGAACAACTTTAAAATATATTTAATAGAATATGTTTTAAAAAAAAGTGTTAAATAAATCAAAGGCTGTAGTTAAAAAAATATGTTTTGGTACCTGACTTGATATTACTAATGGTGAAGAAACAAAGTGGCCAGCCAAATTTTCTGGTTTTAAGATTGTTTGTGGCTTAGGTAACAGATCGCGTGGTTTAGTATTATCTGTCTATCCTAGAAAACATTTTCGAGGGGTTATTTTCCAGGGAATTTTTCTGTTGTGATAATTTCTTAGTTTAAACATGATCTGGGTGCTGTATCATTTTCTTGGTTTTTCGTCGAAGGTTCAATTATCCTAAAAATATTTTTACTATTTAGTTTATGCTGCACAAAAGTTTTATAAAATAAATCTGTGAATTCAACAGAGCAAAAATCATTTATATAGTGGATCGACCTCATACTTGATAACCATTACTATATAGGAGAGTTTATTTTATTTATTCGTACTTTAATAGACTGTGTTAAAAAACGAGCTATTGTACATCCAGCAGGTATATAATAGACCCCATTTGTCCTTATTAAGGTCTACTCTTTGTACTATCCAACAAAATATGCAGGAAAAAACAGAAACTCTAAAAGCAAACTCTCCTTAAGGATAATACTAGTCTACTAGCACTAGATTAAGGCTACATCTTACAGTTAGGTCACTTCGTTGTTTACACCCAAATACCGGAAAGGCTTTGTGAGTTTATTACCTGGAAGGTAATAACGCTACTTTCACTGGATGGAAATCTGTTGTTGAAATTTCTCCCTTAATGGTTAGCAACAGGATTATCCTAATTAGAAACTAGCTGTCGAAATGTGACCATAAGATTGGACTCAGCATACCATAGCATGCCATACTTCCCCTCACAATTCAGTACAGCTATGCTGAACTATTCTTTCAATCCTTAATTCTAATACTTCATTGGTTACTACCCTTACGAAATAGTCTGCAATTAAGGCGGTAAGCGAATAGCACAGCCATACTCGAGGAATTATACCATACTCTGTAACAGTCAAATATTAGATTTTACTGAAGTTTATATTTTCTTGTTGCGGGTCTTTAATTAGAAGGGCCATTTGTGCATTGTCCATAGATTATAGCATGCGAGAGATTGCAGGCAATTTCATATCGTCAAAGATTCTAAAACAGCCCTTTTTGACGTAGAATAATTGGGAGACAGAAGAACTACAAAAAACGACTCCTTAATGAAATGATCGAAATCAAAAAACATCCACACACCGTAAATAGAAGAACAAACATAGACGGATTAAGTACATCATATTATAATATTATCGATCGGTTAAAAAAATCATAAACAACTAAATCTTCTACTGTATACATTCCCGTATTAACACAGTTAGCAATCACCTTTATAGGTGTATATATCGGCAAATTTTAATTCTGTGCCTGTTTATGGTGTAGTCAAAATTTATCTATCTATCTATATAATGTCCTACATGTATAATGATTTTGTTGTGACTGGTGGAACCCTCTATAAATGTAAGTTCTTGTTCTCTTTTTGTGTATTTTGGAACATATTTTACATTTCATTTTATTTTTTTGGTCCAATTTACCAAGAATTAATTAGAAAAATAAATTGTATACGAATTATAATTTGTACTGTGTACCTTATCGACATCTATTTAATAATGCTAGTCTCTTGTTAAACTTATGAATTACGCATATTTTAAACTATGTCATATACTTTAAACTCATGCTGTTTAAACTTTCATATGTATGTATTATATTTTTAAACTATTTTTACAAAAGTGTGTACTTGTTGTAGAGCCTTGAGAAAGGAAATATATTTTCCGAAACGTTGACATTTGGGTTTCATTACCAACCGATCCGTATAATCTATTAAGAGTACTGCATTTATAGATTAATATTTCTCTTAACTGTGATTTGCGTTTGTTGGGTGCAAACTTGTTAATAATAGTTATTTACCTAACAAGTGCGGAAAGTGGGACTTTTGCGCACGCGATGGTAGTTGACGCGAAGCGGAGTTAGGTGAAGCCGTCAAGGGTGGAAAAGACACTATCCGCATGTGTTAGGGACAAACATTTTCCTACGATCTATCTAGTCCTCAGATAAACGTCAAATGGGTTTGAGTTCAATAATAATATACTGTAATTATAAAAAATATTGAGCTTCTTACAAAAAAAACTTACTTTGCAAGTATTTCACTTTATGTGTTTTAGACAAGATATTCATTAATTTAAAAAATCGCGCGGAAAACGTACTTTTCAGTGCTAGTAGTCTTGAAAAGTTACTTTTCGGCTCGATTTTTTTTCACGCGAAAGTTTCCTTTCCGCACAATCGTAGGAAAAAGCTGCTTACTTCAGCTAATTCTTCGGTCTGTTGGATTGATTAGACTCTGACATATTTTAGCCCTGTTATTCCAGGAATAAGTGAAGAGAAATTTATAGAAAAATTAAAGAATTGATATGTCCGCTTCTGAAGGTAATTAACGTTTCCGTTTGTAGAGGTTGCGAACAAGAATAAGACAACTATATAATTATCCTGCGGTCTCATCAGTGGGAGAAGCAATTCTAGGAAAGCGTTAGTATACCATCGCCAGTATATCTATGCAACATTAATTTTTTTTGTAAGAATACTAGTTGATGGTCCAGGATGAGCAAGATGCCCAATGAGATCCAAGTGCTGCATTCTTGGTTCTCACTCTCGACCCATTAAAAGCTGCACACTATTCAGGTTATGGATTCTGCTACCAGCAGTAATATATCTCTCATCCCCTAGCTTAAAATCTTTAAGCCTCAAGTTAAAGTGTTTTGTTCTTTACTTAAAGCAACTCCATCTTGGTACTTCAAAGTAGTTTTTCAGAGCTCAGGAATCGTAACTTAAACATTAAAAGATGATAAAACTATCTCTTAAGTAGTCGTTATAAAAAAATCCTAGCATTCCATCGCATAAGGTAAACTTCTTCATTGTTTATAGCCGTTTATACAATAACAATTCCAAACAAAGCTGCATGAGTCTCATCAGCATTCATAACTCAGAACTAATATACCATTGTATTAAATATTAATTAAAGATAATCGTACACCTATCAAGAGAAGTCATTCCGGGCTAAATTAGCGGTAGTTCATGTGTGTAATAGATCACAGTTGGCTTGCGTTACTTCTTACATTGAAATGGGTTTATTTTTGTTCCGTTCCTGATGGATTTAAATATTCTGAAATTGAAATGATCAAAGCCCATTTAGATTTTTTTTTAAATTTTTGACTAGATTTGTGTCATAACAGGTTTCTTTAATTTAGGAAGATAGACAAATATATTGAAATAAGTAAACATAATGAAGAATGCCAAACAGTAATTTATAAAAGCCCGACTATAAGTGAAGGGCGAATTTAGCTTTTGTTCATGGTAGAGGTAATTTTAAGGTACGATGGAGGTTAAAGGGCATGTTAGAATTTTAGTTCCGCGAATTCTTCATAGGGAAAAAATGAATTTTATCTTACATTTTTATAAATATGTAACATCTTATACAGAATCACTTATATTATGATCCGTCAGTATATTGGCGATACGAAAAAGCGGAAATCAAAGTTTAAAAAAGCTACTTTAAAATAAATCTTTCAAATCAACAGATGCGGATTAAAAGTCAATTAGCGAATTTGAGCTAATTGATAACATTGGATATCTATATTAATATAAGTTTCTTTGTGGTGTAGACACACATTCGTGCCAAACCTTATACCTTTCTTCATTTCTAATGGCTCTTAGCCATGCCTTTAGTTGTACTGAAATCGAAATATATTTTTCATACTTATCTTAATATTAATGCGGTATGAACACCTCATTAAATGAAGGGGTGCAGAGAGTGAGGTGATTCATATATTGGAGTTTCACAATGACTTTACTATAGTTCAGTTTCAGATTTTAATCTTATTTCTAGTAGTAAAGTTTCTTCATAAGCCAGACTTTTAGAAGTAGTTAGTCAGTTATTTTATGAATCTGTTTTGTTCTTTATTTTATAACTTTGAAAATACTATTTGCAAAACTAAGTTTAAATCTAATACATTTACTAAATCTCCTGATAGTTGTTGTGTAATCATACTTAAACCTAATTTTAATGCTATTAAATTAGTATTACCCTAGGAAGGACCTTCTTTTTATTGTTCACTTTTTTCAATATATCAAAACCCCCACCAGAAGCACTGTCTATATACGCCACTGCTCTTATATGATTTAAAATATCTTGCCCTATAAATTCGCGTTTTATATTCGGGAAAGCGAAAATATTCAAAAATACTATTAATAAGCAGAAATTACATTTTCTTTATTTTCCGCTTCCGACAAATCAAGTTTTGTCGCATCTTTCACATACATAAAAGTCAGTGTATTATTACTATTCAGTGGCATAATGGGCGCCCGGGCCCACCTGCCATACTGCTTTATTATAATTATTATTGTTTTATGATATTTTTAAAATTTTATATCGAAATATTACGATAGCATTTCTATCATTTTGTAAGGTAACTCAGGCAAATGAGGCAATTTAATTATCTAGGAGATAATCTGGTTTAAAAATAAAAGGTATTGTTAGGGTTTTTATTTTAGTTTATTTTACATATTGCTTGTCTTGGAAAATACTGATAATGAGTTTTAGCTTTTTCGCAATTAGCTTGATGCATTTTTTCTATTGTTTTACTTTTACGACGTTGCGGTAAATTGATCAAGCTGACGTCTGATACCGACATGGTCTATTTTTTATTATAGTGGGCCTTAATCCTTTTCCCAATCCAGGGATCCAATCCAATCCAATCCAATCCCCAAGAAGTATTTTTATGCTAAAATTCATCGATTTTAATATGTTTTAGTATATACAGGGTGGACCGATGATAGATGTCTCAATTTTAAAAAATCGCACAGACCCGTCAATTCTGTTTTCAAGGGGGAACTTTTTTGAGTATATTTTCGACCTTCTCGTTCAATCCCCCAACGGAAGCGAGGCCCACCCGTGATATTTTAAATCGGTTGAGGGGTCAAGTAAAACCTCATTTTAAATATAATAAAATCCTCTCTATAACGCTTCATATTTTTTCAAAAATGTTGACCTCCAGCTTCTATACAGTGGTACAGATTTTGTTCAAAACGGTCTCGGACAATTTAAAGTGTTTTTAGGATAATTTGCTGACATTCATTTGTTGACGTAAATCTTCTAGGGATTCTGGCTGCGTACAATAAATTTTATTTTTCAGGTGACCCCACAAAGAACGTCTAATGAGTTTAAGTCCGGTGAACCTGCAGGTCACTCTACTGTCCCTCTTCGACCAACCTATCTATTAGGAATTGTTTCATCCAGATATTCCCAAACAACAAGAGCATAATATGGAAAGGCTCCATCTTGGTAAAATGTCAATTCATCTTCATTATAACGGTCAGTTTGTTCTGAAATTCCTGCCGGAACTGGATCGATGGTATTTTGTAAGAGTTTGAATACATTTCTCCGTATAAATCAAATCAAATCCACCTATGTATTACGAAATAATCCCATTTTATAAGATCTATAAATACATTTCTCCGGTTAGATTTCCTGATAGAAAAAAGGGACCAACCACGTGAACGCTATAAACTCCACTCCAAATTATTTAATTTTTTGGAATTTTTGCACGCACTTTGTACAGTGCATAGTGTAGGATAGAGAATTACCTTTACAATGAGGTACCAGTAACTTGACGCCTCATCTGATTTAAAATTTTAAGGGTGAGTCTCACCCCAACCAGGGAATTGATACGAGAGTGTCAAAAAATATATGCAAGAAATAAACAATGTTGCAAAATCATCAAAATTATTATGTGTAGAATCTTGAATTTTCCTTACGCATTTTCGAGATCTGTTTAATCTATTTTTTCCAAAACGATTTCGGTACACAAAGAGAAACAAATGAACTTCGATCAATTAAAAAAGTTAAATATCATATCTGTTAGATGTTCAAAGTGATGACATTAGCACTGGATTTGGAGAGAAAAGACTGGACTGTTTTTAACGTATACAACATATGAGCCAAGAAACAATAATTAAATGAGTGACTATTACGGAAACTACACTAGAACACTTACCTCATTTCTGACACCTCGGACGTCACTGCAAGATGAATCCAAAATGCATTGTGTATTTATGATGTTAGGCAAACCATAGGGACCAGATCAATTATGTTGGTCGTACTTAAATCTGCTTCCTGACGATGGATAGGTCGAAACGTTTAGATTTTAGCAGTCCGAAAAACAAAAAACATGCAGATGCCTGCAATTTATATTGCCTTATTAGACACTACCTTCTAGTAAAATAAAGAGCAAATGGATTTACTTAATAAATCGGTACAATATCTTAATAATGTTTGATTATTTGGTAGGTCCACTGGCACACAATCTACAGTAATGAATAAAAAACGGCCCAACCGGTTGGCAAAATCACAACTAGAAAAGACAGACAAACTCGTCTGGTGCTAGGCATGGCAAATATATTTCAATAAAGATAGGCATTCTCAAAACCTACGTTTTAGTATTGCTTATTCCAACAAACAGAAATCTGCCCAAAAATATTTAGTGCAGAACCAATGTATTCTGTCTGTGGCAAATATAAGTTTTTCTATTTTAAATATCCTAGATGAAGATAACTGTTTTTAAATAAACTCTTTAAACTCAGAAGAGAAGACAGCTTAGATGAAGAAAAAAAAAAGACTCTGGTCCACTTGGCAATGAAAATTTCGACGTTTAATTTATTTACTGTTACAAAGCTAGTGTTTAGGGGTCAGCCGACTAAAGCTGCTTCTGGTTTTGATCCTATCAAGTTTCTTTTGGATCTGAAATAGTTAATATTTAGTTATTTTTTACATAAAATTTTTGTTACATATTTTGTATAGTTTTTGAATTGCTTTTGTTTTAAGTTGTACGTTTTTAATTAAAGTATAAAGTGTTTTTATTTTTTTTTGTGAGTATATTATTGTAGAGGATGTCTGGTTATAGTTTAAACGGTACCTAGAGTCTTTATTATATAATTTATCAAAAAACTTCAAATACAAAAGTTTTTGTGAATTTTCAGAATATTTAGATTTTACAAAAAAAAAAAATATTGGACTATGGGAAAAAAGCGCTGTATAATATATGTCCAACAAATCGGCATCTTTTTGCTGATTATAAATGTATTAGTTTTATTGATTCTTATTCTTTTATTTTATTTCTAGTTTTTAATGCAGGATTCTTATCAATTTTATCCTTTGTTTTTAAAGATAAAGGTAACGAACCGGTATGTTTATAATCAGCAAAAAGAGATTCCCGTAATCGAACAATATTATATCGGGGGTTCCATTTAAAATAACGAGATTGATGTCCATTGATAAATTTTCCGATCCTCTTTTGTTTCTTCTTGTAAATTCTAACGAAAGTGAAAGTCATTTTCAAGAACAATTATTAGTGTAGGCTGGCATAATAGCAGCCTCCTTGATAGCACTATTTTTCTTCTCAAGAGAGCTCAACGGACAAATGTATATGTAATTTCTTCAGAAGCATCTTCTTTAAAATATCCCACTTATTGTCAGGAATGAAATGAGGTTCATGCACGACGCACGGTACCCTTGTACATTTTACTATGGAAGTCCGCGAATTTTTGAACAGAGCATTCAATGGTCCCCTGACTTTAACGTTTAGATTTCTTATTTTAGGGACAACTAAAATCATTGATTTACCAAACGCCCATACACACCGAAGAAGAGCTAAAAAATCTATCTTCATAGTTTCGTGCCAGATTATTCAAAATACTCCAGAAATTTTTGAAAAGGTGAGTCAGTGCATTCAAGCAGGAGGATCAGACTTGCAACAGTTTTTATTATTATTGTTAGGGGTTTTGTATGTGCTTTCTGTTTTAATTGACTATGATACTTACCATTGTTTCTATTAATTTATTAAATAATTAACTAAATTATTTATTTCATTTATTTACGGTAGAATTTTAATTTACTCCGCTTGCATTGATAAATATGTTTGGAAATAATACGAAAACGGTACCAGATATGCAAAAATCCCTCGAGACAAAAAAATTTCTAAAAATGATTCGAAAATAACAGTAACGAAGGTCAGTGGCGCGCTATAAAAAAAACCTGTAGATTGGAGAAAACGATTAGAATATGGTGGTATAGAGATTGCTGTTGTTATACAGTAGGCCAAATTTGAAGACTTTATCTTGAAAAATCTAATAAAGATAAATAAAAAATTAAAATTTAAAACCCTGAATTTCAAACAGGAAACATTTCTGGTCATATGTTTATTCCAACTTTACATGAGAAATCTCTCAATGAAATATTTATCAAGAGTTAATTAACACCCTGTATACGTTACATGAGAAACTTACGAACAGAGAATAGCTATTTATCTAACTAGTGTGGAAAGTGACACTTTTTCGCACGTCACTTTCGTTGTTGTCGAGTGTGGAAAAGGCACTTTCCGCACGTGTACAAGGCTCTTTCTACGAGATTGAGAAAAATTAACCAGGTTTGGTAGTTGTTTTAAATAATTTATTTCTGTACAAAAGTCAAAGTCAAAATTCAAATCAAAACTCAAACTTATCTTATTTTTATTTGTTGATAACAATATTATTAGTAAAATAACAATTCAAAATCAGGTGGTGTTTAACTTGAGGACTATTGTTACTGCATGGTTGCTGCTACTTGGAAGAGCTCGCCTGGTTTTGGAGGATATAACATGCATTTTGATTTCTGTTTTGTAACTCGTCCACATAGCCTTCAACAACTTTTAAATTTTTTAATTAAAAAAAATGTCTTATAGGACGTACTTTGTAGTCTCATTAATACATGTATTTTTTATTAAGTTTAAATTTCGTTCTCCGTTTACTACAAAGCTTCTGCGCTGATTAGTTTTATTATCAGGAATTGTAATATGCATCAGGGATTCCTTGTCTTTGACGTCATCTAGGATTAAATAAGTTAATACTTCATCGGCGGCGGGCGCGCGCCTGCCACCTCAATTATTGTGACAACTTTTGTCAAAAGCTGGAGGTCTTTCAAAGATTGCTCTATATCATTTCTTGTAAAAGTTTTAGATTTTTTTGGGTGAAAACTTACATTATTTTTCTTAAAAAAGGCTGTATAATATTTACTTATACCAAAATTATGTTTTAGTTCTAGCACAGATTTAACATTGAATATATCTATCTTCGATCTTCATTTTTTACTCAAAAGTCAAATTGGTTTTGTATTTCCACTTTGATGTCAATACTGATTATCAACAAACAGGTATACAATACAAACTTATTTTCATAGCAAGGATACAGGTAGAAAGGCCTTGTAATTATTCGGTGAGTTCATAATGTTTGGATATTTTCCAGCAATGTTTTATTAAATATGTTAAATTGGAACTCTTCAGTCCAGTTCCGGTGATGTTCATTAGCACACGAAGCAGTGGCGTATTGATGATTGTTTTTGTTGGGAGGATGGGGGAATGAGGGGCGATCCGAGCTCATAATTTCGGTTGTTGAGTAAAAAAAGCCTTACTTTCATAATATCCTATGGTGGGCATATTCTCTCCAATTTCCTCCTCTTAATTTTTTAAAAAACTTTTGTATTTTTGTTATACTGATAATCAACAAACTGGTGATGATTATTAGGACACGAAGCAGTGGACTACTTATGATTGATTTTGTTCAAGGGAAGGGTCCGAGCTTATAACTTTCCAAACCCCCGGAACAAAGAAAAATCTAAAAGATATCATCATATGTCAATGGCTCTCTAAATACGCCCATGACATGACGTCTAATTAAGTGATGATATAGATATGTGATAGTTTATGTATTGTTTTCAGCTTCAGTGCTAAAAAAAAATCAATGCTTGTGTGGGAAAGTGCACTTTTATCACTCATATGAGTGCGGAAAGTACTCATTTTCCACTCACCCGTAGATAAAGTATAATAAATAGTGTCTTGTAACAAAACAATTTTCTTCAACTTAATAAATTAGGTTTAAGGGTAGAATTTTTTAATATTTGAATTTATTCTGTTAGTGTTATTCTCTGTTTTATTAAAGTAAAACATTTCGAACTTTATATGGCTGCATAAATTCAACCTAAACTACCCAAACAAAATAATAAGAGGCCAAACAACAAATAAATGTTTAAACAATTTTTTATAACCCAATAAAGAACACTAAATGGAGTTTTATATTCGAAAAATATAACTTTCGTAAAGTATTTTATTCGGCTCGCCGCCGAGATTATTATTTTTTTATTGATTCTTGAGACGCCCCGTCGCGATCTCGAACGTAAACCATATTCAAATTTTCTTAATAAAATTTTAAAATACAGGCCATAAGTCACATCGTATTTATATAAGACTATGGTGCATTCGATATGTTTTTGAGACATAAGAGGCTATGTGGCGTACCGGGTTTTCATTTATATTTTGAGCACTACAAAATCAAGCATTGCGGGTTATTTTGTGCCGTAATAGATGAACACATATGAAAACCATGTTGGATTCTGTAGGGATATTAAATGTAAAACAAATAACTTACTTACAGACTCATATTTATTTATAAAGTTTTACAAGGGTTTTTACCAGAGAAATTGAACCAGTGCTGTGTATCAGATAACAGTACTCATAATATCTCTCATCATCTCATGATGAAAATTCCGGGTAAAGGTCAATTAACCCCGAAAACATGTTCTCTCATTTTCGTCGGTCATTCTGTTTCTACGCGGCATAGCCACAAACTACTTATTCCAGTGACCAAATTTTGATTAGAAATCAAGGGTTACATGGGAATAGAGGGGTAATGTTTTGGTACAAATCTAATAGGGATAAATTGGTAAAACGTCGGAATGTATCCATTATGCCGGAACAAAATGGTCGCCCAATGATATATTTAAGAATTCAGTACAAAAAAACTACTTATTTAGCTGACTTGAAATTTTGCACAAAAATCAAGTGTGAAGCAGGGATAAACTGGTAAAATTCTAGTGCAAATTCCGTATGGTGAAACAAAGTAGCGGCTTAATAAAATGTTTAAACCTTCCTTTCAATTCTATTTCCTTGAAAGGAACCTTGTTATGGAGGAAAATAATAAATGATATAATTTATCTGTATAGACTAAAATTAGATAATAATAATAATTTTATTACAAAACTAATGAAAACAATTAAAAAACTTCCCTACTACACTATAGTGGAATATACAGAGAATTTTTATGAATCCTTATAGTTGTCTGGTTTTAAGTGTGAAAAAAAATTGAAATATGTTACTTTTGTTATTTATATAATATTTTTAATAAAATAAAAAAAATCAGCTAAGTATATATAAATCGAACACTTCTTTATTTTTTAATTTAAAGCTATGCAACCGTTTAGGGTTAAGGAAGTCATGGGCGTTGGGGGTCCAAAAATCAACGGGACATCAACATAACTTCGAGTCATTTGGATTGATTATGCATAACACTTTGAGGAGTCTGTTAACTTTGATTACAATTTGGGTATAGTGGACTTATCGGAGACATGGCTTTTATCACTTATTCTCGATAATAAGTTTTGGTGTCGATAATAAAAAGTTAATATTAGTTTGCCTGTATCGCACCCCCTGCACAGACTGCATTGAAGACTTTTTTGGTCAGGTAGAGCTCTTTCACGATTATAGCTTTTTTATAGGTGATATAAACTGTTTCAGAAATGTATACAGTAATAAAATGGGGAATTCCTTCCAGTTTGGCTCAATTACGGGGTCGTCCATAGGCGTAGGTAAACTTTATTTATAGAAATAATAATAAAGATCCTTTTAAATTCTTGTCCTTTTGCATATATAATAAGGTTTTGCATGCATGCATATATAATACGCTAGTAAATGGAGGCAGGTAATAAAACACAGATTATAAATACTTCGTAATTGTGTTTTAAACATTTAATATTTATTTTATATACATTCACTCCAACGAAAAGATGTTCTAATAACACTAATGACACTGGCCGACAAGATTTTTCTAACACAGGCCAGCTCATGATTTTCACAATGGAAATACCCTCCCAATAATAAAAAAAATATTCGGAAATTAAAAAACAATTTTATTGTGGGGCGGCTAAAATGGGTCCATTTTACAACGGAAAAATTACCTAGACTGGGTTGTTTACAACATTAGACATAAAATAAACGTTAAACATTACTCTTCTGTTGAGTTTCGAATTAAGTGGTTCTCGCCGAAGTTGCAAAATTTCTCCTGACAAATTTTGTTATATTTGTGGAGAATTTCTGGTGAAATCACAATTCAGGCCATTTTCCGAAAATGTAAAAAAGCCTACCTGAAATACTTTAATTTAAATACACTTGGTGTGTTAATTGGGGATCAAGATAAGCGGTGGGCTCCCCATATGTGCTGTGTTAGTTGTAGTATATCATTGCTGCAGTGGATGAAGGGAAAGAGAAAAAGTATGCTTTTTACAGTTTTAATGCTATGGCGAGAACCCACCAATCATTCTGACGATTGTTATTTTTGCCTGACAAAGACTGAACGTTTTTGCCTCCTCTTCACATTAAACTTGGGCTGATGAAAAACTTTGTGAAGGCTTTGAATAAAGATGGTGATGGGTTTAAATACCTAAGACCAGGGGCGTGCGGTGAAATTTTAAGAAAGGGAAGCAATTTTTAGAAACTTATCTATTTGTAATGTAATTCGATTCTTCGATCATTTTTTGCAAATTCGTCAATGACGTCATTATAAAAACGTCGATGCTCCGACATATTTTGGAGAAGTTTATTTTCAATGGACAACAGCGATGTATGCGAAAGTCTCTCCTGCCCCTCTCACGAAATTTTTTATACGTTTAAGTGTTGAAAAATTGCGTTCTACTAATGAACTTGTGGCAGGTATTGTCAATACTAATGCACACAATTTCGACACTTCGGTGTAGGCATCTTCCAGCTCCTTGTCTTTTAAAAATTGCATTAGTTCCTTAGCGTTATTTTTTGCGCTAATGTCATCAGTTTTGTAAATCACTTTTAGTTCAGATCGCAGTAACACTCGGTCGAAGAACTGGCCATAATGATCAAGAAGAGAATTAAACGCATCTTCTGGAAAAGTTTTTCCTTTAAAAGCGTCAAAATTGCAGAGCTCGAGGAATTTAAAATCATTTAAACCGATAAATCTATAGTTTATTTCTTGCTGAATTTGATCGATTATTTCATAAAAGAGGCGTCTGTATGAGGTTTGAACATCTCTCACCTTGTCTGTTCGAAGACGCCTGGCTTGTGGCTTTACATTTAACGTCATCGTTTTCTCCCAAAATAGGTCAGTCATCTCTTTTTTGGCTTAACATGGACTTGCAAAAAGCAATATCATCTGTTTTAGTTTGTAATGATTAAAAACATTGCCTGAGAATGGAAATATTTCTGAAAATATGTTCAACAAATAATTAAATTTAAAATCTCGTTTCAAACAGTCCAAAAACCCCCTGGAACTATTTATTGCTTCTGAGTCCCACGTTTCATTATTTTCTATTATATTCTCAAATAGTTCAATCAGTGATTCACGATTTACAGATACTGTTAACACAAGTCTTCCATTTAGTTCCACCTAGTAGGAGCTACTTTGGGCAATCGTTTGTGGACAATGGAGTCCAAAGCTTGTGTACGTTTTGTTGACTTGGAAAAAAAAGCAGCCATGCCACTTAAAGTAACGAAAAATACTTTACACTCTTTAATGTGATTGATGGACTGGGATATAACTAAATTTAATTTATGAGCAAAACACAGCACTTAGGAAAGTTTCTCGAACTTTAGCTTGCAGATCCCCTAATTGTCCTGCCATCACTGCAGCTCCGTCATAGCTTTGAGCAACTAATTTTTTCTCTCTATTTATTTCTTTAGTAACGTTATAAACTACGGTATATAATGCATCTGATGTACGATTTTTGGACACATTCTTAAAACCTAAAAATCGCTCTTGAATACTTTCCTCTGTTTTAACGTAGCATATTACTATAGATAATTGGCTAAAATTAGTGATATCAGTTGTTTCGTCCAGAACAATAGCAATGAACCGCGCCTCGCCAATCTCCTGCTTAATTCTTTTTAGAATAATGGTTGCAACAGCGGAAATTAAATCATTCTGGATTCGATTCGACGTTCCGCGAAAAACGCTAGACTGCTCTAAATGTTTTTTTAAGCAATCATCATATTTAGCCATTAAATTAAGTAAATCTTGAAAATTTCCTCTATTTGAAGAAACCCTTGTTTCGTCATGACCTCCAAATCCCAATTCGTGCTGTCCGAGAAAACAAACAACATCGATAAGTCTTCTTAATATTTGCCTATTTTTATCGACTAGTTCATTGTGTTGGCGGTGACTAATTTCCGACTGTTTATTAAGGGCGTGTTCAATCCTGGTTTTGCCGAAGACTTTTTCTTTTATGACGCCTGCAAATGCGCTTTGGACATAATGTGTCTTTTTACAGCTTTATGGAAATTGTTTAAATCGGAAAAATCAGTTTTATTGCAGACCTTTTTCATTATCAAAAAGTAAACATGGACAACAAATAATTTACTTGTATTTCACACAGTGATAGCCATTTAAATTGTTCATATTTTCCGGATAAAAATGTCTAATACAGTTTTTCATTTTTGTGATTAAATTATTCATAGGCGGTTTTGCCCTTCCTTTGGAAATTATTTGAAGCTTATCAGCGAAGTTTAATGTTGAAAATCCCTTTATTATTAAGACACACACCACACATTCACACACACTAAATTCTCCAACATTTTCAACGTTGTTACCGACAGCCGAAGTTGACGGTATTTGCATATCCACGTCCGTATTATTGCCTTCCATATCGTACCATGCACGACGCGACGTACGTATCACACAACACACGGATAGCCGTTCAAACAAAGAACCTACTCCAACGATAGCTTCCGCCCCCACTTAAAGCACGCGACTGAAATGCAAAAATTGCAAACAACCGGTGGAAAGTTCAATAACCTCTGGCTCGATTCACAGGAAATCAAGCATACAGGACTTGGCTGCAGAGAAGCTAGCGGCCCGCATAGGTTCTCTTCCATTTTCTATTGTCGCTCGGTCAGAGTCAAGGCCGCATTTATTGTGGGCTTGATAATTAACATAATATGTTAGCATTTTTAATATAAACTAAATTAATGGTTTCTTATTTCAAAAATTACATTTTAGAAGATGATTTGTAATTTTTTTTGGGGAAGCACCGCTTCCCTTGCTTCCATGGACTGCACGCCCCTTCCTAAGACAAGTCTTTCTCCAGTTAAGTGATGCCAAATTAAAAGAAGGCATTTTTATTGGGCCACAAATCAGAAAATTGTAGGACGATGTCAATTTTACGGAAAAGCTTACCAGGCAGGAACTCAGAGCATGGAATTCATTTGTCAATGTAGTAAGATGATTTTTAGGCAACAATATGGATGAAAATTATGAACAATTAGTTAATGAACTCTTAGATGCCTATAAAGCGCTTGGCGCCAGAATGTCATTAAAAATTCACTTCCTCCAATCCCATCTGTCATTTTTTCCTAAAAATTTGGGAGCTGTTAGTGACGAGCAGGGTAAAAGGTTTCATCAAGATATCAGAATAATGGAAAATCGGTACCAAGGATGGTGGGATCCAGCCATGATGGGTGACTACTGTTGGTTTTTGAAGACAGAAGATAGGACACCTCATAAACGGAAAAAATAAAGTTTAATTAGTGTTTTAAGTTAGGTAACATTTTTCTCGTTTGCTTTTTCTTTTAGAGGTATGGTATGTTTAATAGGCGAAAACTGTCAACATAGTCAATAAACAGGGTTAAGAATTTTGTGAAATCATTTTTTCTATAGATATTAAGTATCATAACATTCGATATGGTTCTACAACTCTAACAAGAAAACCCTACGTGCTACAACTTTCTATTTGTCATTTTCCTATTTGGATAGGTCCATTCTATTAGATTCTGATTTGTGTTACAACAAAAAATTTTTTTTTGTCGGTCAGTGTAATTCTCTACTATCAATAAGTAAAAAAGTTATTATTTTAAATGTACACGATTGTATAAAACACGATTATCCTAGTTTTACTGTACAAGAAATCTTTGATTTTTCCGAATTACTGGACTTGGAAAGTCCACCGTTTTCAAACTGTTGCGGGAGAGAAAGCAAAGAGGTCAAGTGGATTCAAGAAAATTCCAGACAGACCAGTACAGGTTCTTGATGAACACACCAAATGTGCAATTTGAAGAACTCTTTTTATTTAAAAAAATAAATACCCGCTCTAGATAAAATTTTGATGGTGCTGGTCCAAGATGACAGTATTCCTTTGATAACTAGAAAACTCTTATGGACAATTTTAAGAAACCTGGATTTTGCCTGGGAAAAGCGTAACTGTAAAGCACTTTTACTGGAAAGCAATAAAATTGTTTGCTGGCGACGAAAATGCTTGAGAAGTATAAAGCAGTACCTCCGCTCCGGGAGTAAAAGAAAAATGTTTATCTTGATGGGACGTGAATCAATGAAGGTTATATAGTACAAAAAATGCGACAAGACAAGAATATAACCAGTGCCCGCCAAACTCTCTTCAAAGGCCTCTCAACGGGTATTAAAGTGCTTCCGGGAAAAGAGAAGAGACTAATAATTGCACACATTGGAAGCGATTTTTAAAAGAAGGTTTGCTAATTTTTCATTCGCACCGGACGGTAGATTACCATAAAGACATGAATTCGGATGTTTTCGAATACTACTTTGGTGGAATGATAAAATATCTTCCGGTTGATACGGTGGCGCTTATGGATAACGCAAGCTATCATTCAAGGCACATAGAGAATACACCAACTTCATCTTGGAGAAAACAAGAAATTATCGACTGGCTAACTACCAAAGGTATTGCATTTGAACCCAATTTCATAAAGAAAGAACTTCTAGCCATAGCAAATTTATACAAAAATCGTTATATGTAATATGCCGTGGAAGATATAGCAGAAAAATATAATGTAATTGTGCTGCGCTTACTACCATAGATAGTAAGACAAAACACTACACTTAAAATGAAAAATTTTAAGCTACTGTTTGATCAGGCCATTAAGGAAGTGACACCAGAGAACTGGCGAAAAGCAGTCCAGCATGTGATTAATCAGGAGGAGAAAATGTGGGATCTTGACAACCTGATCGATCAGACGGGCGCCCCTTTAATTATAATGTCAAGAGGTGATCACATGAAACCTATTGACTAAACTAAACATTTTTAAAAATTGTAATGGATCTTCTATTACAATTTTTAGCTAATGGATTTTAGGATAATATATATATATATATATATATATATATATATATATATATAATATATATATATATATATATATATATATATATATATATATATATATATATATAAATATATATATATATGTATATATATATATATATATATATATATATATATATATATATATATATATATATACATATAATGTACATTTTATACCTAATTTATATTTTGTTAAAAAGAAATTCGTTAAAGCTAAATTATTTCTATAAGTATCCAACCGCACGCCTTTGGCGTACCATTTTCAGTGTTTAAAACCGGATAGTACTACCTGCACCAAAGTTTACAGAATTAATTCTGTAAACTTTGCCTCCACTTGATGAAAAGAAAAAAAATTGCCATGAGATCAATGCCAAACCATAGAACTGACATAAATTATTGGTGGGTCATCCTCTAGTCCTTTTATACATTTATAAAACATACTATAGATTTTTTGCCAGATTGTGTATTGATAAATAGGATACATAATGTATTTCATACTTTTAATACTTTTTAAATTATCACCGCATTAATTCGTGTAAATATAAAACAAAACCGTGAAATTTTTATAGATTTTCTGGTTATCAAACATAATCTTGAATTCATTTACTCTAGCTCTGCACCAGTACCTCACTCAATTTTTGACCATAATCTTATATAAATTCCTTTTAATATTCCTAAAAAGACAACCATGCTAATGTCATTCAATTTCGCGATTAAAAATCACAACAATATGGAATCCTTTCACAGCCACGCAGTCCAGGATTTTTGGGATTATATAAATATAAATGATAAATTTGAGTTTTTCAATAAAAATAGTTCATACTTATCAGAAAAAATATGCTCTTAGAGCTTACTCTAAGAACATGCTCCACTGCGCAGAAAAAAGTCGGTAAATTCGCCTTTAACTACAACTTCTCTCGTACAATACATATTCTACATAAAATTTAAGTTATTCCAACTTTCTTCAGTTTATATTTACCTAATTATTATTATGATTATTATTATTATTTATTAATTTTTATAAATTATGTTCTTTATCATTTTCTTCCTTAAAAAAAAGGTTTTATTCTAAGAATTGGAATTTTGCCGAATATTTAAACATTTTATTACGCCACCATTTTGTTTTGCCACATAGGATTCGCACTAAAAAATTACTAGTCTATACCTTAATACTCGATTTTTGTGCAAAATGTCAGTCAGTGGCTGCCATTTTGTTCCGCCGTAATGGATTTACACAAAAATAAAAGTTTATTCCTATAAATATCACATCACATTATATTTTTGCCCAAATTTTGAAGTCCATTCGATAAGTAGATTTAATCATTAATGATTCTTTTCTACATTTTATGGGACCGCCATTGTGTTCCGCCATATTAAATTTTTACCAAAATGTAACCGCTTCATCCCCATTTTCGTCCTAAAATAAACCTTGTAGACCCCAAAATATAAACGGAAACTCTGTACATGATTGGATTTATCGACTTGAACTAAAATCTGACCAACGAATCTTGGACTATGAAAACTATGCGGGCAAAAAATCATACGGCCGGTTGCAGAAAGCTAAATATTCTAAACAGCAATTAAGTTTTGTGCAATCAGGGGACAGTGTTCTACATAAAACTACCCACTATAATATCTGGAAATCCGTAATGGATACGAAGAAACGTTCCATACAAAAGTTTCCTTAAATTCGAAGTTCTTTTAAAATATAATGGTTCCCTCCCTGCATTTATGTTCATTATTTGATTCTTTGTGAAACAAACACAAGTTACCAATTTAAACAATACTCGAGTTCTGCGTAGTTTCCGAGATAAGTATTTTGTTTTTTTAGGAAACTAGCTATTTTTCAAATCACTATAAAAATAGCAAAAATCTAAAATTGTGCATCTGGGTGGTAATTTCCTGTTTATAAAGCATCGATGCATGTACAAAATACAAAATGTTTGTCCACAGCTATATAGGGCATACTACGAAATCAATCCTGCAGCTTTTTAAAGTAAAAAAAGTCGATTTTTTTAAATAGATCAAACACCCATTATGTATTTTATTTATGCAATCACAAAAATACATATTTTTTATATATATATATATATATATATATATATATATATATATATTATATATATATATATATATATATATATATATATATATATATATATATATTTATATATTCTATATCTAAATTCAATGGTTACAGAGAAAACTGCAATTTAACAGAAAATCTCAATTATTTCTTGAATTTTGTGATGCTGCATATTCAAAAAAAGCTATAGAAGGCCATGGAATGGATAATATAACTTTTTGTTTTAAATTTGACAGTTTTTCAACTTATTTGTGTTTTTAGTGGTTGTTGTTTTATTTAAATTATTTAAATTTAAAATAATTAGACTTTAAAAACGTTTCCTTGTATCGGTGACTACCTGTTCTATTTTAAAAAATGGCTCAATATTCAGGTGAAGGCTGACTAAATTTGTATAGTTGTTACATTGAAAATAACTGGCAGTAATTTATCAACTCATGGAGTTTTGAAATATAGAAAACCGAAAAAAGCCCGTCCGTTCCGAAAAAAACGTCTCTGAAGATTTTCAAATAAAGGTGTCATTATATTTCATTGAATATCCTGTCAACTCTTTAAGAGATGTACAAAGGGTATTGAATCTTTCCATGACCGGCATACATCGAGTATTAAAAGAAAACAAAATATCCCCATATACGTTTCTTCCAGTTCAATTTCTAAGTGAAGCTGATTATCAGACCAGACTGGATTTTTGTATGCAAGTGATGGACCTGCATTTTGAGACAAGGATTTTATATAAAATCCTTTGGGCAGATGAGACGCTATTTTCCACTAGGGGAATATATAACAAACAAAATACTCACATCTGTTCTAAGACAAATAAACATTTGGTAAAGCGTAATAGGACCTGTGTTTTTTAATACTATTTGAATAGACACATATTTTTAACCCTTTTAAGAAATCAAATTATGGAAAAACTCAATGATCTTCCGGAACATGTTCGTGTGGACCAATTAACAAGATAAGAGCATGTTTAAATGAGCAATTTAATTTAAGTATATGTAGTAACGGTGAGATTCCATGGCCGTGGCGATGTCCCGATCTGACACCCTCAGATTATTTTTTATGGAGCATACTTAAAGGTAAAGTGTATAAAGATTGTAATAATTATTCTGTAAATGAATTAAAACAAAAAAATCGTGAAGAAATTATTAGTCTTAATAATAGTGACGCCTTCTGAAATGCTGTGGCAAACATTCAAGTGCGATATATACTGTGTATAGTAGAAAACAGACAGTATGTGGAAAATCCATTATATAATCATTTGTTTTAAATTTCTCCTGTTTTTGTCTTTCCATGTAATCTGTTATGTTATCTGTTGTTATATATTGTTTAAGTTGATAGCTATCTTACTCAAGAAGTTTGTTTGTAACATTAATTTTCAATAACGGTTGTAGCATCACAATATTCAAGAAATAATTGAGATTTTCTGATAAATTGCGATTTTCTCTGTAAGCATTCAATTTAGGTATAGATATATATATATATATATATATATATATATATATATATATATATATATATATATATATATATATATATATATATATATATGAAAAAGTAGGTATTTTTATGATCATTTACATAAATAAAAAGCATAGTGGGTGTTCTATTTAAAAAATCGACTTTTTTCACTTCAAAAAGTTGTAAGATTGATTTCATAGTATGTCCACCATGTATATGTGTGGACAAAGTATTGTATTTCGTATATGCATTGACGCTTTATAAACTGGAAATTGTCACCCAAAGGCCCAATTTTAGATTTTTGCTATTTTTTATCGTGATTTGAAAAATAGCTCTACTTTTCAAAAAAACATAACCTTAATTGTCTTGGAAACTACGCAGAAATCGACTATAGTTTAAATTGGTAACTTAAGTTTGTTTTTGACAAGGAATCAAACAATGGACCAAAAATAAAATTTTAGAGTTAATGTCGTCCCAGCAAAATTGGGACACCCTGTATACATAGAAACATAATATTGTAAAAGAACTTCAAATTTAAAAAACGTTTTTTCGTATCTATTACAAATTTTTAGATAAGATATTGGGTACTACCTAACCTACCTACCACACCTAAAAATGGGGAAAATCCATAATCTTATTCGGTAATATACTCATAAGAATGTATAATACAAAATGTCTTTCTGTACATATTTTTACTTACCGAATTTCATTATAATTTAAGAAAACAAGTAAAAAAAAGTTAACACCCTGTATCTTGAAAATGAAGCCGTTTTGGACCTATGTGTGAATATATATTTTCGTTTTATTTTATGCCAAGGAATCTCGCATTAAGCGATGAACTATGTTTTTTGAACCCCCTGTATATTACGTAGTTTTCAGGAAAAATTGTCGTTAAAACTTGTTTCTTGTTAATTTTATCCGACTTCATAACTGTGCATGTTCATTTTAACCCCTCTCCATCTCCATAGTCAAGCTAAAACAATGATTAGTTTTACCATTTTCAGAGAGAGACGCTGGCTCGCTGAATTTTTTATGATTAAATATATAGGAGGATAATATTTCTTTGCAACCACGGTGATAATATGGCTCGGACAGTTAATTTCATGACTTAGATAATTCTTCACTCGATTCTCGATCAGATAACTTACTAGATAATAGAAAACCTTCTGCATTTCCATCGTAAATAAGACAGAGTGGAAAAGGGGGCCTTATCAGCCTATACGTAGTGATTCATCTGATAAGCACACTCCTCGAGGAAAAGATGACGGTAATTTTGTCCTTCCATTGTCCTTATTTACCCTTACTTAGGACTTTAGTCTTTGCCACGGTGGAATGTATTGTGCGTGCGTAGACTTTTGCATTCGTTTAGAAAAAAGTTTTCCATACGCTATAAGACTTAATTTAGATATTATATGTATTTTCAGAAGGAAATTTACAACTAGTTTTTGTACTGATATTTTCCCAAGACTTTGGTTGCAAATATTCACCTAGTAAAGAATCCGATGATAGCTTAGATGCACATTTTATTTTATTTTATGTAAATGAAGAAAAACGTCGTTAGGGCAAAATATTTCGTAACGATGTTTAACTTTGTTATGTTAAGATATACTACTTAAGCTGGTTTTCAAAGCAGTGATCGTGAATATTAGGGCGTTAGCGCATTGTGGTTCAATGAGTAAATAGACTCTTTCCTGGGGCGATACTGTCTTGCTAGTGTTATCATAATGCTAGGGGCGTGCGGTGAAATTTTAAGAAAGGGAAGCAATTTTTAGAAACTTACCTATTTGTAATGTAATTCGATTCTTCGATCATTTTTTGCAAATTCGTCAACGACGTCATCATAAAAACGTCGATGCTCGGACATATTTTGGAGAAGTTTATTTTCAATAGACAACAGTGATGTATGCGAAAGTCTCTCCTGCCCCGTTGAATTTCTCACGAAATTCTGTATACGTTTAAGTGTTGAGAAATTGCGTTCTACTGATGAACTTGTGGCAGGTATTGTCAATACTAATTCACACAATCTCGACACTTCGGTGTAGGCATCTTACAGCTCCTTATCTTTTAAAAATTGCATTAGTTCCTTAGCGTTATTTTTTCCGCTAATGTCATCAGTTTCGTAAATCACTTTTAGTTCAGATCGCAGTAACACTTGGTCGAAGAACTGGTCATAATGAAGAAGAAGAGATTTAAACGCATCTTCTGGAAAAGTTTTTCCTTTAAATGCATCAAAATTGAAGAGCTCGAGGAATTTAAAATCATTTAAACCGTTAAATCTATAGTTTATCTGTTGCTGAATTTGATCGATTATTTCATAAAAGAGGCGTCTGTATGATGTTTGAACATCTCCCACCTTGTCTGTTCGAAGACGCTTGGCTTGTGGCTCTACATTTAACGTCATCGTTTTCTCCCAAAATAGGTCAAAGTCATCTCTTTTTAACATGGACTTAAAATCATACACTTTTTTTAGGCGAAAAGCAATATCATTTGTTTTAGTTTGTAATATATTAAAAACATTGTCCGAGAATGGAAATATTTCTGAAAATATGTTCAACAAATAACTAAAATTAAAATCTCGTTTCAAACAGTCCAAAAACCCCTTCGAACTATTTATTGCTTCTTAGTCCCAGGTTTCATTATTTTCTATTATATTCTCAAATAGTTCAATCAGTGATTCACGATTTTCAGATACTGTTAACACAAGTCTTCCATTATTGTTCCACCTAGTAGGAGCTACTTTGGGCAATCGTTTGTGGACAATGGAGTCCAAAGCTTGTGTACGTTTTGTTGACTTGGAAAAAAAGCAGCCATGCCACTTAAAGTAACGAGAAATACTTTACACTCTTTAATGTGATTGATGGACTTGGATAAAACTAAATTTAATTTATGAGCAAAACAATAGACAAATACAGCACTTGGAAAAGTTTCTCGAACTTTAGCTTGCAGACACCCAAATTGTCCTGCCATCACTGCAGCTCCATCATAGCTTTGAGCAACTAATTTTTTCTCTTCATTAATTTCTTTGTAACGTTAAAAACTACGGTATATAATGCACCTGCTGTACGATTTTCGGATACATTCTTAAAACCTAAAAATCACTCTTGAATACGTCTGTTTTAACGTGGCGTATTACTATAGATAATTGGCTAAAATTAGTGATATCAGTTGTTTCGTCCAGAACAATAGCAATGAACCGCGCCTCGCCAATCTCCTGCTTAATTCTTTTTAGAATAATGGTTGCAACAGCGGAAATTAAATCATTCTGGATTCTATTCGACGTTCCTCGAAAAACCCTAGACTGCTCTAAATGATTTTTTAAGCAATCATCATATTTAGCCATTAAACTAAGTAAATCTTGAAAATTTCCTCTATTCGAAGAAACCCTTGTTTCGTCATGACCTCTAAGTCCCAATTCGTGCGGTCCGAGAAAACAAACAACATGTATAAGTCTTCTTAATATTTGCCTATTTTTATCGACTAGTTCATTGTGTTGGCGGTGACTAATTTCCAATTGTTTATTAAGGTCGTGTCAATTCTGGTTTTGCCGAAGACTTTTTCTTTTATGACGGCCTGTAAATGCGCTTTGGACATAATGTGTCTTTTTACAGCTTTATGGAAATTGTTTCATTCATTTTCAAAAAGTAAATGTGGCCAACAAAATAATTTACTTATATTTTCACACCCTGTTAGCCATTTAAATTGTTCGTATTGTTTTTTCCGGATAAAAATGTCTAATACAGTTTTTCATTTTTGTGGTTATATTTTGTATAGGCGGTTTTGCCTTCAGTTGATAGTTATTTGAACCTTATCAGCGAAGTTTAATGTTGAAAATCCCTTTATTATTAAGACACACACCACAGATTCACACACACTCTTCTTACTAAATTCTCCAACATTTTCAACATGATTACCGACAGTAACAGTACGTATCACGCAACACACGGATAGCCGTTCAAACAAAGAATATACTCCAACGATAGCTTCCGCCACCACTTAAAAATCGCGATTGAAATGCAAAAATTGCAAACAGCCGGTGGAAAGTTCAATAACCTCTGGCTCGATTCACAGGAAATCAAGCATATAGGACTTGGCTGCAAAGAAGCTAGCGACCCGCATAGGTTCTATTCAATATTCTATTGGGGCTGGGTCGGAGTCAAGGCCGCATTTATTATGGGCTTGATAATTAATATAATATTTTAGCTCTTTTAATATAAACTAAATTAATGGTTTCCTATTTCAAAAATTACATTTTAGAAGATGTTTTGTAATTTTTTTTTGGGGAAGCACTACTTCCTTTGCTTCCATGGACTGCACGCTCCTGCATAATGGGAATATTTGTAACAAAAAGTTTCGCGGAATCATCTGAAATATTCCATATTTAGAGCAGAATTAAAACGTTTAATACAATGGTCTAGTAATGTGTATATCGAGGGAGGAGGGAAAGAGGGGGTAATCTAAAAATATCAAGCTTTATATGGATTTCGGGATTTTTTGGGGCCCGATGTTAATTTTACTAATAATTTTCATGTGTTTATGTATATAGATGACGCTTACGTATAAAATAGTTACCTTCTTGTAAATCAATAACTTTAATTTTTCCAACTTGGAAGAATTTCTCAAGAAGTATATAGGAAATTTAGTACTAGGTTGGTATCGGGATTAGAATAGCCTAATTAAAAAAAGCCTGTCTCATTAAAAGGTGTTTTTAACTTAGGAAAAAACACTATTTTTATCTAAAAAAATCGTCAAATTTTCTTTAATCGGAATTTCCCTCGTTATGAATCTTTTCTTTTGTTTGGAATAATGACGTTTAATTCAATTTGGTTCAGTACATAGTCATTTAGTAACACATTAAAACTATCTTTTCAAATATTTTCTTGGGCGCCATTTTGTTTTATTATATTGGATTCCTACCAATATTTTACCAGTTTCTACCTATGCCACCCTTGATTTTTGGACATAATTTAAAATAAATTCAATAATACTGCTTATTGATTTTTTAACAAAATTATTTGGCCGTCGTTTTGTTCCGCCATCTTGAATGCGTACCTGAACTTTACCAGTTTATTTCTATATCGCGCTTAATGTCTGTACAAAATTTTAAATTAATCTAATGAGTACTTTTTTTCAGACTGATTTTCTTAATATTTTATTAGGCTGACATTTTGTTTAGCTGTCTTATGTTCATACCAAAATGTTACCAGTTCATTACTATGTAACACTTGATTTTTTTGCAAAATTTGAAAAAAATGGATAATTTGTTTTTTTAGTAATAATTTTCTTCATCATCTTGTTCCGGCATATTGGATTTTTACCAAAATATTACCAGGTCATCCCCATATGACCCTTCACTTTGACTCAAATTTGAAATCAGTCTGATGAGTAGCTATGCCGCGAGAGACAGACAAACCGACAGACGGACCGGCGGAATGGAGCCGCCATTTTATTCCGCCATCTTGGATTCGTACCAAATTTTTACCAGTTGATTTTTACACAATACCTGATTTTTGTGCAAAATTTGAGATACATTTGATAAGTAGTTTTTTATAATATTTTTTTAAACATTTTTTCACTAGGCTGCCATTTTATTTTGCCATATTGGATTTTTACCAAAATGTTACCAGGTCATCCCCATATAACCCTGAAACATAAAGATCTGAAAACATTTCGGAGGGTGATTTTTTCACGATTATACGTTTTACGAGGGAAGTAAAAATTATAAACATTAAAGAGTTAAAACTACACACTGTTCCTTGGTATAAATGATAAAATAAAATGTATATTCTTATTGCAAATATGTATACATTACATAACATAGGAAAATAAACTGCAAATCAAATGGTCTGGGGTTGCGTTGTTGTATAACATTTGTCACTTCTTATTCATTTGTATTTATCTTTCAAAATATCAGGTTTTTCATATTCATATTCATAAAAAGCTTGACATATTTTGTTTTTTTAGTTGTCTTTGGTTATTATTATTCCTTTAATTGTGATTGTTGTCATTCCATCTCACCCAGAGACGAAAAATTTGACTAATCCTTATTTCCAGTGATTTTACTGTGGCCTCAAATATGGTCAACACTTCTGTTACTTATTTCTCAATTTCTGCGATGTTATATTGAAATATCGGAAACAAAGAACGCAAAAACTTTAAATACATTTCAGAAAACTCATTATCAAAGAGTTTTTCAACATCATTAGGGGCCTCCCCAATTCGCAAAAATATTCTTTTAGTGCAGGAATAATTTAAGCGTTCTTTTGACGTCCGGAGTCAGAGACAACCACTTAATTCTGCTATGTGATACATATTTTTCAAACTCTATGTTAGCAGTCTCACAAACTTATTTTATACGTTCTGAATAAACTGAGAAGTGATTATAAATTTTCGTAACAATAGATTGGACGTCAAACTTTAAAATATAAAAGCATTGTTTATTTCAACTCTTTTTATAAAGTAGTTTCCATTGCGTGTGGAGCAATTACTTTTTTATAATTGCCTAACTTTTTGTGGCAGCGCTTGCAAACTCTTTTGCTACCGCTGAATCAGTAAACATTTTTCTGATTAATGGGAGTAGTACAATCCACAGATTTATAGGAGTGATGAAGGTTGAAAATATGGTAAGCTATTGCAGTTTCTTCTATATATTTTTTTTACTAACCTTAGAAAAAAACTGGCTACAAAAATAACGTAAGATTATTAGTCGAAGTTTTACTATTTAACATCTTTTATTGATTTTTTCGTCAGGTTATTTCGATAGTTAATTATAAATCTTCATGAACGTTGATAATGTTAAAAAACTAAAAAATTTAGTCTGGACAGAAAACTATCTTTGGGTCAGTAACTGAGGTGTGTGTAATGTGGGCGGTGTTAAATTGTAAGGAGGGAAAGATTATAAATAAAACTAAAAAGGGTGAAATAAAATTTTTATATATATAAAAATAAACCGACTTAAATAGGAAAACAGTAAACACGAAAAAAGTCCAGGTAACACTAAATACTAGCTCTAATTTTAAAGATAAAATATTTTTAGGTATTTTATACCAATTTTCTGGAAATAAATTCGAAACAATGGTATATAGCTTGAAATAAAGAAAAATAATTTTTAAATGGAGTAATTCAGTACCTACAAAAATGCATTGTGCCAATTAATTTAAAATCGACCTTTGAATATGTGATGTTGTAAGCTTGGGATTTCATCCCCAATTTTCTTTATCTAGAAATTTTTTCGCTATGAATCTTTCCTTTTATTAGGAAAAGTGAAATACGGCTTTTTCGTATAGAGCAATAGGTAATATAGGTAAGTTGTGTTTTCATTCATTTTTAGGTACAGACTTTATAATGTTTTAAATATTTCCAGCAGTCGCAAAGAAAATTGCAAACACAATCTTATATTACGGTGTTGTTAGAAGCTGACAGATATTAACACAATTTAACAACATTATATTACATCAAAATCTTGTAGTGGAAAAGTAGCTTTATTCCGAAATAGAAAAAAGGCCAACACACGTTCGTACTGTCAATCACCCATTTCATGATTAGAAAACTAATTTCTATGCACCCCTTTATTCCGATTTAATCTGTACTAATCTCGATTTGAAAAGGGCCTCTCCTCGATAAGGAAGGAATCGAAGGGATGATGAAAAGCGCCAAGTGAAAACGCACTTAATCAGGAAAAATCCAGAAAAGCCGTAAATTTTAAGCGTTTTGAAAGACTTAGTGGATGAACTGTTTTATCTTTTGGTACATGCCGTGTTTTACTTCTGGAGAGATTTATGTTTTTATCTTCGTATCTAGTTGTCATTGTGAACAAAAAGTGGCAATTTTCACGCAAATGTTTTTTTATTTGAATAGGTTTTTCACATTTTATGGACAATTACTTACATTTTTAGAACCCAATTTATGTTTTTAATCTCCTTAAATTCATTATTCACTAGTTCCTTCGTTTCTATGGAGTTTAATTTTTAATTTTGACAATTTAAATATAACACTTCATTTTTCTGGAGCAATATGGTTATGTCAAAAGAAATTTGGGGCAAATATAATTAACTGTGTTTTACTAATTTCTTCAGATTTTCCTCACCATGAGGTTGATTTACAAATTGAACCATGAGGGATCACTGCGCTATGGTGGCACAGCCGTCTATTTTGTTCTAATATTGCTATCAGGGCCAGATTAATAACTCTTGGGATCCTAGGTCACAAATTAAGTAGTGCCCTCTCATCGTCTTCAGACAATCTGTTTCCTTGTTTTAGAAATTTATTTAATACCGCTCTTGTATTTTTTCTGTTAAAAGTTATTAATAAAATAAGATAGTATCTTAATAATACAGGTATAATTACACTCACAAAAATATAATATTAATAAATAGGTAAGGCCAGCCGATTTTTAGGCTTTCTCAGTGACCTCTCATTTATCTTCAACATTCAACTAAGCGTAAGAGCAAGGTGGTTGCAAAAAATACCTTTTTAATACAAAAATCAATTTGTTAAACTGTACAAAACGAATTTCGAAAAATTGCAATAAATTTTTAGTACAATTGACAGCTTATAGAAGGGAATTAAGCAGCATATAAAAGGCAAATAAAAAAATTTCCTTTACCAGGAACTTCCCTCGTTATGAACCTTTTCTTTTCTTAGGAATAGTGAAGTGTGACTCAGTTTAGTTCCGCACATAGTCATTTAGTAACACATATACTGCCTTTCCAAATATATGTACTGAGAGCCATTTTATTTCACCATACCAGTTCCTATCTATGCTACACTTGACCTTTGGACATAATTTTAAATAAATTGAATAAGTAGTTCTTACATTAACTCTTTAAGACCGTCATTTTGTTCCGTCATGTTGAATTCGTACCTGTTTATTTCTATATCATATTACACTATTTGGTGCTCCCAAACGTAAGATCTCAACTTTTGTCTAGAGTAAAAATGTTTTTTAACTACTTGCCTTATATCTACTTTCGAGTTTCTTAACTATGTAGTTTATGTAAGTAAGTTAACACCGGAATATGTGTTAATAAAAAAAGGGAATTTTGTTAGAAAACTAGATTTTTTGAAGTTGGCGTCAAACTAAAAAAACAGCAAATGGAAACTACTATCCAACGGCGGATCTAAAGGTCTGTGGTCCGTGGGCTCCCCATGATTAAAACATGTTCATGGTTTCGTTTTCGCTATACATAGATTTCTCGTTTTAAAGGGCAATTCTAGCCAGTTCTCACAACATAAACTGATTAGGAAAACAATTATTTAAAATTTTCAGAAACTTCACGTATAAACTATAACATTTTCGTAAAGTTTCTTCAGTTGTGTTTTTCGAATATATTTTTGATCTCTAAGAAGTATTTTTTTGTATAGAAAGCAAAGCAAAAGACTTGGATTGAAAGGGACCCTAGATGCAGAAAAACATGTTTTCTTCTCAGTTACGTTGGGTTGTCTGTTCGCTGGGTTGTCTGTTCGCGGCATAGCTAAAAACTGACTTACCGGATTGAAATTTTGGTCAAAAATTAAGGGTCATTTGAGGGTGACCTTGTAACATTTTGGTAAAAATCTAATATGGAAAAACAAAATGTCCGCCTAGTGAAATGTTAAAAAAATGTATTACTAAAAAACTACTTATCCAATTTATCTCACATTTGCACAAAAAATAAGTATTATGCAGGAATCAAATGGTAAAATTTTGGTGCGAATCCAAGCTGGCGGAATAAAAGGGCGACTTAATAAAATATTTAAAAATTTAGCAGAAAAACTACTGAATGGACTGATTTCAAATTGTGTACCATAATTCATTGTGGAATAGAAATGAACTAGTAAAACTGTGGTAGTAATTGAAGATGGCGAAACAAAACGGAGGCCAAATAAATTCAATAAAAAATTACCCTCTCAGGTTTTTACATATCTTCACGTTTTAGCGTCCTTATACTCCAAAAAATTTGTTTCATCAATTTCGTCGGTCCGTCTGTCGATTTGTCTATCTGTCAGTTCGCGCCATAATCATATGTGGTTTTATAGGTATTTTGAGCTTACAAATTCATTAAACACATTAATTTTGATGAGGGATTATTACTTCTCAAGATATGACAAAATTTTCACAATAAATACAAGAAAATTTCAGACAGCTATAAAAGTTCAACCATACATCCTAGGACAAAATAAATGTTTTTTTCATTTTTTATGGCATCAAATTAGTACATAAACGAAGTTTTAGCAAAATCAATTTCCCAAAAAGAGGTAGAAAATTTTGCATGGATTTTTTAGGTAAAATTTTAACAGAGAAATTTTTTTTGGAACATGCTATGACAATATGTGGTTTTATACGTATTTTGAGCTGAGAAATTCATTAAACACATTAATATTGACAAGGAATTAATATTTCTCAAGATATGACTAAATTTTTGCAATAAATACATTCAAATTTGAAAATTCGCGAATTTTCAGAGAGCTAGTTCAACCATACATCCTAGAACCAGGGGCGTGCGGTGAAATTTTAAGAAAGGGAAGCAATTCTTAGAAACATACCTATTTGTAATGTAATTCGATTCTTCCATCATTTTTTGCAAATTCGTTAATGACGTCATCATAAAAACGTCGATGCTCCCACATATTTTGGAGAAGTTTATTTTCAATGGACAACAGCGATGTATACGAGAGTCTCTCCTGCCCCGGTGAATTTCTCACGAAATTTTTATACGTTTAAGTGTTGAAAAACTGCGTTCTACTGATGAACTTGTGGCAGGTATTGTCAATACTAATTCACACAATTTCGACACTTCGGGGTAGGCATCTTCCAGCTCCTTGTCTTATAAAAATTGCATTCGTTCCTTAGCGTTATTTTTTGCGCTAAAGTCATCAGTTTCGTAAATCACTTTTAGTTCAGATCGCAGTAATACTCGGTCGAAGAACTGGCCATAATGAAGAAGAAGAGGTTTAAACGCATCTTCTGGAAAAGTTTTTCCTTTAATGCGTCAAAATTGCAGAGCTCGAGAAATTTAAAATCATTTAAACCGTTAAATCTATAGTTTATTTGTTGCTGAATTTGATCGATTATTTCATAAAAGAGGCGTCTATATGATGTTTGAACATCTCCCACCTTGTCTTTTCGAAGACGCTTGGCTTGTGGCTCTACATTTATCGTCATCGTTTTCTCCCAAAATAGATCAAAGTTGTCTCTTTTTTGAATTAACATGGACTTAAAGTCATCCACTTTTTTAGGCAAAAAGCAATATCATTTGTTTTAGTTTGTAATATACTAAAAACATTGTCCGAGAATGGAAATATTTCTGAAAATATGTTCAACAAATAATTAAAATTAAAATCTCGTTTCAAACAGTCCAAAAACCCCCTCGAACTATTTATTGCTTCTGAGTCCCACGTTTCATTATCTTCTATTATATTTTCAAATAGTTCAGTGAGTGATTCACGATTTTCAGATACTGTTAACACAAGTCTTCCATTATAGTTCCACCTAGTAGGAGCTACTTTGGGCAATCGTTTGTGGACAATGGAGTCCAAAGCTTGTGTATGTTTTGTTGACTTGGAAAAAAAAGCAGCCATGCCACTTAAAGTAACGAAAAATACTTTATACTCTTTAATGTGATTGATGGACTAGGATAAAACTAAATTTAATTTATGAGCAAAACAATGGACAAACAAAGCACTTGGGAAAGTTTCTCGAACTTTAGCTTGCAGACCCCCTAATTGTCCATCCATCACTGCAGCTCCATAATAGCTTTGAGCAACTAATTTTTTCTCTCCATTAATTTCTTTAGTAACGTTATAAACTACGGTATATAATGCATCTGCTGTACGATTTTCGGACACATTCTTAAAACCTAAAAATCGCTCTTGAATACTTCCGTCTGTTTTAACGTAGCGTATTACTATAGATAATTGGCTAAAATTAGTGATATCAGTTGTTTCGTCCAGAACAATAGCAATCAACCGCGCCTCGCCAATCTCCTGCTTAACTCTTTTTAGAAGAGTGGTTGCAACAGCGGAAATTAAATCATTCTGGATTTGATTCGACGTTCGCGAAAAACGCTAGACTGCTCTAAATTATTTTTTAAGCAGTCATCATATTTAGCCATTAAACTAAGTAAATCTTGAAAATTTCCTTTATTTGAAGGAACCCTTGTTTCGTTATGACTTCTAAATCCCAATTCGTGCTGTCTGAGAAAACAAACAACATCGATAAGTCTTCTTAATATTTGCCTATTTTTATCGACTAGTTCATTGTGTTGGCGGTGACTTATTTCAAACTGTTTATTAAGGGCGTGTTCAATTCTGGTTTTGCCGAAGACTTTTTCTTTTATGACGGCCTGTAAATGCGCTTTGGACATAATGTGTCTCCTTACAGCTTTATGGAAATTGTTTAAATCGGAAAAACCAGTTTTATTCCAGAGACCTTTTTCATTTTCAAAAAGTAAACATGGCCAACACTTATATTTTCACACCCTGTTAGCCATTTAAATTGTTCGTATTGTTTTTCCGGATAAAAATGTCTAATACAGTTTTTCATTTTTGTGGTTAAATTTGTCATAGGCGGTTTTGCCCTTCCTTTGGAAATTATTTGAAGCTTATTAGCGAAATTTAATGTTGAAAATCCCTTTATTATTAAGACACACACCACACATTCCACACACTCTTCTTACTAAATTTTCAACGTTATTACCGACAGCCGAAGTTGACGGTATTTGCATATCCACGTCCGTATTATTGTCTTCCATATCGAACCATGCACGACGCGACGTACGTATCACACAGCACCCGGATAGCCGTTCAAACAAAGAACCTACTCCAACGATATCTTCCGCCACCACTTAAAGCACGCGACTGAAATACAAAAATTGTAAACAGTCGGTGGAAAGGTTAATAACCTCTGGCTGGATTCACAAGAAATCAAGCATACAGGACTTGGCTGCAGAGAAGCTAGCGGCCAGCGTAGGTTCTATTCGATATTCTATTATGGCTGGGTCGGAGTCAAGGCCGCATTTATTATGGGCTTGACCTTATGATAATATTTTAGCATTTTTAATATAAACTAAATTAATGGTTTTCTATTTCAAAAATTACATTTTAGAAGATGTTTTGTAATTTTTTTTGTTTCCATGGACTGCCCTTCCCTGCCTAGGACAAAATAAATATTTTTTTTTTATGGCACCAAATTAGTACATAAACGCATTTAGCAAAATAAATTTGATGAATGATAAATAATTATGCTGAACTATATTTTAGTCAAAAATTGAGGGTCACGATCATGGTAATATTTTGGTAAAAATCCAATAAGCAGGAACAAGATGGCGGCCTAGTGAGACGTTAAAAAAATTATTACTTGAAAACGAATTATTCAATTTACCTCAAATGTTGCACAAAAATCAAGTGTCATATACGAATGAACTGGTAACATTTTGGTATGAATATAAGGGAGTAAAACAAAAGGGGGTCTAATAAAATATTTAAATAATCAGCATGAAAAACTGTCATTAGATTAATTGCATTGCAAGCATTAGGTATGATATAGAGATAATCTGGTCAAGTTGAGGTACGAATTCACGATAACGGAACAAAATGGAGAGCAAATAAAATTTTTTAAGTCATCAACGTAAAAAAAATCTTATTCAAATGTCTTTAAATTTTGCAGAGAAATTAAATGTGATATAGGGATAAACTGATACGAATTCAACATAACGTAACAAAATTGAGGTGTGTCAATGTAAAAACTACTTATTAAATTTATTTTAAGTCATACCCAAAAATTCAAGTATGTCATAGGTAGAGATTGGTAAAATATTGGTAGGAATCAATTATAATGGAACAAAACAAAAAACGTTTGAAAAGACAGTATATATGTGTTACTAAACCATTTTGGACCCAAATAAATTGGGTCACACTTCACTATTTTTAATAAAAGGAAATATTCATAACGATGAGGGAAGTTCTGGGTAAAGGAAATTTACCGATTTTTTTAGTTAAGTTTCTTGATTTTTTTTAAACATAAATAAAGTGAATATTCTTGATTTTCTATTTTAATATCGAATCTTGATAAATTTCTTCTTTCTAAACGATTTGAATTAATATTCAGTGAGAGCCTTTAAAACGTGAAAATATCATGACTTCGAAATGATAAATAATTATGCTGAACTATTCTATAAGAAATATGCTTCCGAACCTTAATTCCGCTTCTACACTGGTTTTTACCGATATCAAATAACCAATGCCAACCAAACCATGCTGTGGTTTACAGATAATAGTAGATTTTCTATTTTTTTGTTTTAGATTTATGGCAGGGCCCTGTGGGTTTTGGAGGTAAAATTACTATTAAACCTTTTTCATAAAGGATTTTTTTATTTCGGCCTACTCTTCGGGCTGCTGAATCGGTTTGACTGTGACAGATTAAAGCCTTATTAATTAGGAGTATGTTACAGAACGCATTATCAATTTCGATTGATTTTTATATATTTATTACAAAAAATAGATACTTCGGACGCGAGAAAGGACGCTTCAAAAATGCCTAATGTAATTTTGGGGAAGCGTATTTTTCCATCCGTGAAGGACTAAAAATTGATGATGTTAGTGTGTAATTCAGGGCTATGTATGGTATTACAATTATATTTATCTCTATATATGTAATATTATAGGTTATTGGGCCGATGGTCTTCTTAATTCAGGATATAAGCGATTAGCGTAACCGGGAGTTTAATGAAAATTGAAGGATATACATGCTCATTACCTCACCTTACACAGGTGCAAAAAAGATTGGTATTTATGCAAAGTTCACAAAATGTAGTGGCTTATTTAGCAATATGGGTAATTGATGACTGTAAAACGAAGGAAAATAAATGGTTTATACTTTAAATTTTGGGTTACGCCTTCCATAATTTTTAAAATAAAAATATCATTTCCTTTAATGAGGTAGTAGCTGAATAAAACAGATAAAACGAATAACATTATACGGGCTTTCAAGTAGGTTCAAAATTTTATTTTGACTGCAGGGTATATTACGTACTATTTACGCTTTATTAATAATATATTATTTAAAATTACTTTAAAATGGTAATACGTTTATAATTTTCTTGATGTACGTGTAAAAGCTTGAGGCAAGTCGAGTAACAAAGTTTAGAATAGCTTTAAAAATGTTAATGGCGCACTTCCTTATCTTTTTAATATATAATTTATAATTTTTCAGTCTTGTTTTAACAGTCGGAAGATTCACACTCATCTCTAGTTTGGCAGTTGGACAGCCAGATATTCTGCAAAAATAAAATAAGACGGTCACCGCAAAGCTTCTCACCTGTCAATGCGTCAGATACGCCTCCAATCTAGTGCTTTGGGCTCTGTCAGACTTACGGCTGCACCTGGTTCAGGGTGTGTTAAAGGCTTTATGACTGAGAGGGATGAAGAAAAAATTAACTAACTTAATAAAATTCAACCTTATATAGGGATATAGTTTTACTCAAAATACCCAGTAATTGGCAATACTAAGATCTTTTTTTAGTTTCCATTAAACAAAAATGCGTGTTTATTAGTAAATCAATATTAAACTAGCAGTAAATGGAAAATTTGGAATAAAAAAAGCATTAATAGTGTGTTACGAAATAATTTCTAATTCTTATAAACGTAACAGATAACGTTTTTAGGAAAAAATTGGTTTATACTAGAAAAACATTCTATAAAAACCTCTAAGTAACTTTTAATTAGTAATTATATGATTAAAAAAGTAGCTAATTTGTCATCTCAGATAAAAATAATTTCTTCATTAAGTAGTTATTTTCCTAACAAGTGCGGAAAAAGCCACTTACTTGCACGCGATTGCCGTTCGGGTAAGCGGAAAAGTGTCTTTTGAACGTGATCAAAATTTTTCCTATAAGCTTTTTAAAAATAATCATGCATAATTAAAAAAAAATTGAACAAATGAGTTTTCCAACAATTACAATATAATAGTATGTAAATAATTTTTATTTATTATTTATATTTAAGGTGAAAGAATAATTTGTTGCATTATGTAAATTGATTGCGGATGTCAGTGAAGTTGAAGCAAAAGAAAAAGGTGTCGAGGTAACATTCGTGCTCCTGGTGGGAAACGGTGAAATATTTGACGATGTGGATGTTTCTAAACTGTAGCTGGTTGATGGAATAGCAATTAAAACACTGAGATTGAGAATTTTGAACATGTCTTTTTCGGATTCACGGATCCTTCTAAATATCCTTCTGCACTACTTGTGGATATCCATACCTCCTAAGTCTTTGAAACTGGCAATCCCTTCCCCAGTATTGGCTAGTAAAATGGCAGATGATCGCCTGAAACTAAGGACTGTGTATAATTCATTTTTAATTTTTGTAATTAAAAAAAAAATCGCCGGTGTGAAGTTTGTTTTGGGCGTAAACTAGCATATTTTCTGTACAGATTTAAAAAACTGTTACTAGTTTCATTGGAAATAACAAATTATCTGACGGGATTGTTTTTTAAGCCCTGGATAGTAAAGATTAAGAGATCTCCTTTATCGTCAGTGTCATCAAGAGTAAGTTTGGTTAATTTCTACATTTTGTTTCTTGATGCATGCAGTGATCTTGTAATATTTGCTGATGTTTAAATCTTTCTTAATCTTAAGCACACTTTTTACCATGGAATATAGAGACTATAAAATATTTGACTTTCAAAACCTAGTCATTTCCTAAAAATAGGCTAAAAGTAGTTTTTTCAGTATTATCACATTTTTTGAATTGCACCAATAATTATTAAAAAGTTCGTATTGCTTTTCATATCGGTCTTTTGATTTTGCTGATAGTAACCTAACCTTGCCTTACTTGCAGCTTTCAAAAATTCCTGTGGTAGCTCTTCGTCTGACGAGTCCATGGTATTATTGTTAATTAGAGTTTTGGGCGGACAGGAAAATCAAATATTAAATATTCGATTCTTCTATAACTAAGATAATGGTAAAAAAATTATAGTGGCAAAATAAAAGAAAGACTAAACATAATTTTTGTCGTCTGCGTTTGTAGATAAGATCAGATTTCTGATGCAGTAAATGAATGTGAGTGTGTGGAAGAAATTTTGTGGCAGTGATATTGGTAAAGAAACCTCGAATAACGGCATCCATATATGCGCAGGTAGTTACCCCAATCATCTATTTTCAGTCCCACTTGCCCGAGGTAGGAGGAGGACCCTTACATTAAGGCATTCAACAAACTTTGGTGGAACATGGTAATTATTTTACAGAAAGGCAAAATAAACAGATATCTTCACCATTAGTAGACAAATAAACTCGCATTTATGCAGCAAACCAAGAAAATAAAAAATATGAATTTTTAAGACAACACGTCCACAATGCGACTTTCGACAACCAAAGTCCTTTCCGAAAGCGTCCCCTTGATCATTTGTTTTTCAAATTTGCCAGCTGATATCAGGTAACTCATGCAGTATAGAAAGTGGGTATTTTAAAAAAAAATGGTAGTGATGGCAAATTTGAGCCGTCAATCTCCGAAAATATTTATTGTCATTTTCCTTGCTATTAAATAAGAAAAAGAAAAGTACTTTACATTCTTAGTTTAGTTTTCTTTCAGTTTACATCTAAATGAACCGGTTAATCTGTGAACATCTCTATTTCTAATTGTGCAGTGATTCATGTCTCTGAGAAATGGCCGAAACCTCAATCATAAGCGCCCGTAACTAGGGGAGCACAATGTTCAGATACAGGAGCGTGGTGTGCCTTTGATATATAAGTTCAGCAATTAGAGCATATTTTCCACCGTCCGGGTGTCTGTAACCTCAACTCAGAAGGATTTTACACAATCGGTGTGGAGAATCTTGCAAAATAATAGTGCATACGCAGGGATTTCTCTGCATATGCAATGCAGGAAGCTCCAGATTTCTTTTAGTAAACCCTAGGAAATCAAAAATCGGTAAATTTCCTTTACCAGAAGCTTCCCTCGTTTTGAATTGATTTTTCAAAACCCAAATTCGAAGGAGGTGAAACCACCCCTTAAATATTACAATATTTTTTATTTAAAAACCGGTTAGTTTTTCGAAATAACGCTTGAACACGTGTTTTTTAATTTATTTTTTTACATATTTTTTAGGATTTTTAAAAATTCATACAATGTTGCCAAAGGGCTAAAACTATCCCCTAAATATTATAATATGTTTTATTTAAAAAACCGTTAGTTATTCGGAAAATTTTTAAAAATCGAGACATTATATTTTTTATTTAAAAAACAATTAGTTATTCAGAAAAACACTTGAACACGTGCTTTTTATTTTATTTTATTACATATTTTAAGATTTTTTATAAATTCATACAGGGTTTTTGAAAAAATCGGGTCATTGATTAATTTTTGCGTTCTTTCTCAAACTGTTTGCCGTAGAAAGCTGAGCTTGTGCAAACAGCTTGATTTCAGAGTGCAGAGGTTTGATAAGAACAGATTCCACGAAACTCAGTTTCCAAGGGGTTGAAACTACCCCTTAAATGTTTATAGTGGACTCGAAAGATGTCATAATAAAGCCGCTTCTTGGTTTAAAGAACGAGCTATATTAACTCCAGAAAATAGCACAGCAGATGAAATAAATCTAGCTTTATTGGAAAAAATGACTGCGCTACAATTAACATGCTACTCAATAGATGTAGTTATAGACCACGAAAATGCAGTTAATTATCATGTCGAGTTCCTACACTCTCTAAACCCTTCAGGAATCTCTCCTCATGAGTTAACTTTAACAGTGAGGGCACCAGTGATGCTTATTCGAAATTTAAAACCACCAAAAATTGTGTAATGGAACTCGGCTACAGTTTAAAAAATTACAAGACAATATAATAGGGTCTACTATTATTTCTGGCCCTGCATGGTCTAGGAGAAACAGTTTTTATACCACGTATCCCTTTAATTCCGTCAGTCTATCCCTTTCAGTTTAAACTGGTACAGTTTCCTTTAAAGCTTTGTTTCGCCATGACAATTAACAAAGCTCAAGGGCAAGCCTTAAGTAGAGCTGGAGTAGCTCCAATAAAAACAGCCCGGGTTACTAAGCCTAAGGCTCCTTGGCTTACCGAGGGCATTAAGTATGCTATGAGGGAGAGGGACGCAGCGTTGGCCAGATTCAGGGTTAGTAAATCTGTGAACGATCATGCTCGTTACAAACTTTTGCGAAATTCTACCTTGTCTCTGATTAGGAGAGCTAAAAAGAATTATATCAGTCATATCGCAAAAGAAAATAACAGCAAAAAGACATGGAAAACACTATCAGACTTAAACGTTAAACATAATAGTAAAGGTGCGATACCAGAACATTTAGTTGATACTGAACAAATCAACAAATACTTTTCCTCTGTTTTCCTTGATAGAGACTGTAAAGACCTTATTAATTACTATAACGCACTAGATTCAAATTCTGACACGAGCTTTTCTTTTACGATGGAAACAATTGAATCCGTTCATCAGGCCCTTCTTAGCATCAAATCAAATGCATTTGGTTGCGACAAAATTTCTCTGCAAATGCTTAAGTATTGCAGTCCGTTTATAGACCCTTTTATAACTCATTAAATGTGTGTCTGGAGAGTGCAACCTTTCCAGATGGATGGAAGTTGTCGATAATTCAGCCGATCCCAAAAACTAATGCGCCTGAGACCCATAGCGATCTTCGTCCTATTAGCCTGCTGCCTGTCTTGTCCAAGATACTGGAGACAGTTGTTTATCGGCAAGTCGCCGAATATGTGTCCCGTAACAAAATTATACCCCAGAATCAATCTGGGTTTAGAAAGGGTTTTGGTACGGCGGCGGTACTTTCCAGCGTTCTGAATGATGTTGTGGGAGACTTAGACTCTGGGAAATTATCCTTGCTGTTGTTGCTGGACTTCTCAAAGGCTTTCGATACGATAAATCACGCTTTGCTGTGTGCTAAACTGAAATATTATGGTTTTTCGGAGGATGCATTGCAGTTTGTGCGTTCTTATCTCTCTGGCAGATCGCAGAGGGTGGTGATTGGAGACATGGTCTCGTCTGTTACACCTGTTAAGTCTGGTGTTCCTCAGGGGTCGATCTTGGGTCCCCTTCTTTTCATTGTGTATACCGCGGATATTTTAAATAATATTAAACTATGCTCTTACAACGCATTTGCAGACGACACACAAATGAGATTTGCTTTTTATCCACAGGAACTTCATGCTGCGGAATACATTGTAAATGGGGAGCTCGCCGAGATTTATCGACTTTCATATTTACATAACTTAAAACTTAATCCTGATAAGTCTGCGGTTGTGGTTTTTGGAGGTGCACGTGCACGGGGGGCAGAGAAGACCCTTGCATTGCATGTAGGGGGCGTTAAGGTGCCAGTCTTAAATTCGGCTAAGTCGCTTGGTGTTCTGGTGGATAGAGATCTTAAATTTGTGGATCATGTTAGTTCACTGATGAAGAAATCATTTTTAAATTTAAGATTATTGTACTCAAGTAAGCATATCTTATCAACTAATCTAAGAATGTCTCATTTTAACTATTGTAACTTTGTATATGGCCCTTTTCTCAACACCAAGGAACAACAAAAAATTCAAAAAGTACAAAACTCTTGTGTCCGTTTTATTTTCGGTCTTCGAAAGTTTGATCACATATCACCCCAATTTAAAGAACTTCGCTGGCTCAACATGAACAACCGAAGGAATCTCCATTTCGCGGTCTTTGTCCATCGAATTATGCTTACCTCTATACCAGCCTATCTTAGGGAAAAACTTATAGTAAGAAGTAGTATTCACGAACGAATTACTAGATATAGAGAGCTTTTGCTTATTCCTAGGCACGTGACTGCCCTTTTTCGGAGGGGGTTTGCATATCAGGCTGCTCACGTCTTTAATAAATTATCAGACCATTTTAAAAACATCTTCAATGTCGAATTATTTAAAAGAAAATATAAAGCATTTTTGCTAAATCAACAGTAATACCAACAATTGTTTGTGTGGTTATTGCTGGTTGGGTTTTATTCTCACTTACACTGGATTTGTGGGTCGTTTGTTGTTTCCTTTCCTCTCGTTTTATTTGTAGGTTTAGTTATGTATAACATATGTTTCAATTACTTAGCGTTTTGTCTTCGATTGTGACACTTATTTTTATCTCAATGTATTTTGTTATCATTAAGTATATATTAGTGGCACTGTATTGAGGGTTAAGTGTAAGAATAGCCCTGGGCTAAACTTCGCCTTCAGTGCTGCTGCCTATTAATTAAATTTATTTTATTTATTATAAAATTATATTGTACACAATTTTTTTTTTTTTTTGTTGTTTCTCTAATAAAGACGTTTATTATTATTATTATTATTATTATTATTAGACTTGCGCTACGATTATTTTTCCCATGATCAACTCTATGTACCCTTATACTGGCACTATCTATACAAAATATACGTTCGAATTATTTTCTTTATCTTTTTTTTAAGTAATACCAATTTGTGTATTAGTATATACATGAAACATAAATATTACAAATTATCGACTGCTAACATTGCTATACAAAGGATTGGGGAATGGATGAGAAAAAGGAAACTGCAGATTGCACCAGGAAAAACTGAAGCAGTGTTATTAGCGGATAGGAAGAAAGTTAGGCGAGTAACTATCGAGGTACAAGAAAAAGGAATCAGTACGAGGCAGGAAATTAAAATCTGAGTGTATTCTTCGAGAGGAGAGCAAAAATAAAGCAGCATATTCTCAACACCTGTAAAAGGGTGGAGGTCCGCTATGGCTTTATATCAATGAGCAGGCTAGTTTTCTAAAGAGCAAGTGACATTAAATATCTTATGAAAGGAATATTCTATTCTATTTTTGCTATTTTGGGCACTATATTTCAAAAAAGCATTGTCTTTTGAAAACATTATTTACTCTTGAACATTTTCAAGTTGGTAACAATGCATGCGAAAAGTGATATTCGCGTTATTTTTGTTTTTCAGTTTAAAATTCCGAAATTCGAGGTGGCCATGACTCATTATTAACTTTGTAAAAAAAAAGTAGTAGGTAGTAGAAAATAGGGTCATAACGACACTACTTTACGTATCGAAAAAAAGTCTTCATAAAACGAAGTATTCCGATCTCGTGAAGTAAAGATCCCTGAAGATGCCTCGTGCAATCGAAGGCGAAACGTCAGAAAGTGATTCCATTTTGACACGGCCTAATTCCAAGAACCATGATTTCTTAACAAGTCTTCATGATTGCAAAATAGAAAATAGTATATTAAAATATTAGTTTCATAAGATATGATTTTATAGCTCGAGCTTTAGGTTATAAAACGAGCAGGCGGGTTTTCTAAAGAGCTAGTGAGGTTAAATGTGTTATGAACATTTTTTCTATTTAGAATACTATATTTCAAAAAAGAATTGTCTTGTGAAAAAATTATTTGGTGTTAACATTTTCAGGTTAGTTGCGAAATATAACAGAGGCGCCATTTTTGCTTTTCAGTTTAAAATTCTCTAATTTGAGGTGGCTATGACTCAGTATTGTCAAATTTATGGGAAAAAAATAGTAGTAGAAAAGAGGGCCATTACGACACTATTTTGCATATGGAAAAGACGTCTTCAGAACTGCAAAATAGAAAATAGTACAATAAAACACTAGTTTCATAAGACAGAGCCTTTAAGTGAGATTAATTGTCTTATGAAGCGAGAATTTTATACATTTTTTCTAGTTTGTGTACTATATTTTAAAAAAGCATTGTCTTTATAAAACATATTTACTATTGAACATTTTCTAGTTGGTGGCAATGCAATAAAATGCGCACCGTTTCTGTTTCAATTGTTCTGTTCAATTTTGAGACATGACCGGTTTCAAATTCGAGATGGCCATAACTTAGCTTAGTATTGCTAACTTTCTAGTAGTGTCGTAAAAAGAGCCAGTACAATACTACTTTGCATAATCGAAAAGTCGTCTTTATGATTTCAAAATAGAAAAACGTCATTTCGGCACGTCCGTATTTGAAAGATAGTAAGTCAAAAGAAAGTTGAAAAAGCAAAGTCTACTTTTAACTTATTTTATTTACGCAAAGCAATTAGTCAATTTTTCAACACTAGTGTTGAAAGAAATTTTTTCGACACCCTTTTGAAAAATCCTTTCTGGTCGTAGGAAAAATAGTGTACATCACATGTGTGAAATTGATCGATCTCAAACTTGAAGGACTTCTTGTTTGAAAACTTCTGCTTTCAATACATTATACCGACACTTGCCTATACAATTAATAAAACGTTCCAGTGTTCTACAAAAAAATTACTCTATTTCTAAAAAATGCATATAATTGTGCGACTTCAAAAGAAAATTATAGACTATTATACAATTTCGAAAAGCCTATTTTGAGCTTAAAACCTAACTTACATTTAAAACTTTCAACATTAAAAATCAGAATATGCCACTAGATTCTATGTGAAAAACTGTATATGAGCCTGTTTTTAACATGGAAATTCTGCATATGGTGTTTTCAGTTTCACAAAAGAATAGCATTATGTCGCGAATCGGCCATCCTGCACATTTTAAGGCCTAATAAAGGCGGTAACCCATAAAAACAACGAATATCAGCGATACAGAATATCGAAAATAAAAACGATTAGTAAAATTGAACTCTTTACCAAAAAAAATCGGTAAATTTACTTTAACTCGGAAGTTTTATCAGTTTGTTTCTACCTGTGCCACACTTGACTTTTGGGCATAATTTAAAATAAATTCAATAAGTAGTTTTTACATTGACACATACCGTCATTTTTTTGCGTCATGTTGAATTCGTACCAGTTTATCCTATTTTCACATTTAATTTTTCTGCAAAATTTAAAGTCAATTGAACCAGATTTATTTACGTTGATTTTTTTAAAAATTTTATTTGGCCGCCATTTTGTTTCGCCACCTTAAATTCGTACCACAACTTTACCAATTTATCTCTATATCACACTTAATTCTTTCACAAAAATTGAAATTAATTTAATAAACAATATTTTCAGGCTGATTTTTTTAAATATTTTCTTAGGTCGCCATTTTGTTTTGCTATCTTGTAATCATAACAAAATCTTACTAGTTCATTCTTATGTAACACTAGATATGTATGCAAAAACTTGAGGTTAATTGGATAATTAAGTTTTTTAATAATAATGTTTTTAACTTTCTAAATGGATGCTCTTGTTGTTATATTAGGGCGGTATACTATTTGGGGTTAGTTTCGCAACTTTATTGTTGCATACTTAGAACACACTTATAGATTCTATATCCTGCGTGAAACCCATATTATCAGTCTTTACCTACTTCGTTGGTCCGCAGATATTTCCTAGATATTAAGTTTCTGAATGGTTTTCGTTAACGATACTTTTATTGTTATGATAGAGTGGTGTATTATTTGGGGTTAGGATACAGTAAAAAACAATAATCTTTCTTTAAATTGTCGACGTTAGCAATTTTATTATTGCATCCTCATGACACATAGATTTTATATCCTGAAACCCATATTATCAGTCTTTACCTACTCCGTTAGTCCGCAGATATTTTCTAACCCCAAATAATACACCCTAACATAACAACAAGAAGATCGTTAACAAAAACTATTTAGAAACCTAATATCTCGGAAATGTCTATGAACCAACGGAGTAGGTAAAGACTAATAATTTGGGTTTCATTCAGGATATAAAATCTATATGTGTCCTGAGGATGGAATAATAAAGTTGCGAAACGGCGACAATTTAAAAAAATACTGGTTTTTTTACTGGATCCTTATATAATTTATATATATGTCCTGAGGATGTAACAATAAAGTTGCAAAACGTCGATAATTAAAAAAAGTCTTTTCTTTTTTTACTGGATCCTAACTCTAAATAATACATCATTGTAACATAACAACAAGAGGATCGTTAACGGAAAACATTCAGAAACTTAATACCTGGAAAATATCTGTCGACCAATGGAGTAGCTAAAGACTGATAATACGAGTTTCACGCAGGATATAGAATCTATATGTGTCCTGAGGATGCAGCAATAAAGTTGCGAAACAAATAATACACCACTCTAAAATAACAACAAGAGGACTGTTAAGGAAAACCATTTAGAAATTTAATATCTGGGAAATATATGCGGACCAACGGAGAAGGGAAAGACTGATAATATAGGTTTCATGCAGGATATAGGATCCATTTGTTTCCTGAGGATGCAACGATAAAGTTGCGAAACGTTGACAATTTAAAAAGTCTACTGGATCTTAACCCCAGTCTAACAATTTGTTTAACATCTTTCCGCCATATTGGATTTTTACCAAAATATTACCAATTCATTCCCATATGACCTATAATTTTTGGTCAAAATTTGAAGTAATTTGGGGTAAGTAATATTTAAGCTATGCCGCGAACTGACAGACACAGACAGACGGGCCGACCAAATTGATAAAACATATTTTTTGGCATCTAGGGACGCGAAAACGTGAAGATATGTAAAACCTGAGAAGGTGATTTTTTTCACAATTACAAACGTTTTATTACGCCGCCATTTTGTTCGGTCATCTTGAATTAGTACCACAGTTATACTAGTTGACACCTATACCACAATTAGCTGTGGCACACAATTTGAAATCAATCCATTAAGTAGTTTTTCAGGCTGAATTTTAAAATATTTTAGTAAGCCGTTATTTTGTTACGTCATCTTGGATTCGTACCAAAATTTTACCAGTTGATTCCAATATAATACTTTGATGTTTGTGTAAACTTGAGATAAATTGGAGTAGTTTTTTAATAATTTTTTTTTCATATTTCACTAGGCCGCCATTTAGTTTCGCCATATTGGATTTTTTCCAAAATATTACCAAGTCATCCCCATATAACCCCTAATTTTTGATAAAAAATTGAAGTCAATCGGGTAAATAGTCTTTAAGCTATGCCACAGACTGACAGACAGAAAGACAGACCGACAGACGGACCGAAGGAATTGATAAAACATATTTTTTGGCATCTAGAGACGCTAAATCGTAAAGATGTGTTAAACCTAGAAAGGGATTTTTTCATTATTACAAACATTTTATTTGGCCGCCATTTTGTTCGACCATCTTGAATGAGTGCCACAGTGTTACTAGTTGATCCCTATTCCACAATTAGTTATGGCACATAATTTGAAATCAAACCATTAAGCAGTTTTTCAGGCGGAATTTTTAAACATTTTATTAAGCCGCCATTTTGTTCCGACGTCTTGGATTTGTGCCAAAACATTATAAGTTGATTCCAACATAATTATCACAATTAGTTATATTACAAAATCTGATATCAATCTTCTATTATATCGCCATCTTGTTTCCGCGGTCTTGGATTCGTGCCAAAATTTTACCAGTTGAACATAATATTTGATGTTTTTGCAAAATTTGAGATAAATTGGATAATTAGTTGTTTAATAATAATTTTTTAAGAAATTTTCACTAGGCCGCCAATCTGTTTCGCCATATTGGGTTAACATTTTACCAAACTGTTACCAGGTCATCCGCATATGACCCTTAATTTTTTACCAAAATTTGAAATCAATCGGGTAGGTAGTTTTTTAGCTACGCCGCGAACAGACAGACAGACCGACGGAATTGAGAAAACATGTGTTTCGTCACCTAGAGACCCTGAAACGTGAAGGTCTGGGGGAAGGGAAGTAAAAAAAAAACATGAAAACCATATGTAAAACGAAATGTATTAATATATTCCCTTAATATAATTTAGGAGAGGATGTTCAAATATTATCCAAATTTGTTTTTGTTATTTAAAATATAATCTTCACAGTTCAAAGCAATATCGTACAGAATTTCAAAATTATCAATCAAACTCTCTTGCAAAACGATTCAAAATAGCAAGTTTCCGTCATATTGAAAATTTGCTTAATATGCTCGGTATGGGACTACCCCTCACTAACCTACCGGTGTACTTGACAGACAACAAAGAAGCCTACACTTTGGTAATAACATGAGTGTGCCGCTAGTCTAAATATTTTTGGACGCAGTTGCCCTATCCTAATTTCATTTGCAGCTGAGAGCTACAAATTAGTTATGGATTCTAAAATGCCTTAGCCAGAAGATGGCAGTGAGTTGTCCGGCAATGTAGAGCAGCACCATATGATTTCTACCAGGAAGTTTGGCCACTGTCAGCTCAGAAAACAATACGAAACTAAATGTCACTTCTCTTTGTAGAGCTTCTGAACAAAAAGACGGAACATTGTGTCTACAAATCACTTAAACGAGTGGGATAAAAAACGAAAGTTAATGACGTAAGAAGAATCCATTGAGAACTTTGGCTAGCTGAAATCCTTTATGCCGTCAACCCCGAGGAAGGACGACCAAAGAATCTAGTTAAACTAACGATGTCAACCTGTATAAAAGCACAGTCATAAAGTAGAGGTCACGAGTCGCTCCAAAGCGTGTGAAAAGCCCAACGATTTTCCCTATAGATCTGCACTCTATTTAAACAAAAACTCATGAAAACTTTTCAAAACATTAAATTTAAATTAAAAATATATATTTAGAGAAAAATACTGTAACACTAAATTATTTGCACTATTTTAACAAGTACTTTGTATTGCTTTATATTGACACAGGACTGAAATTGTTACTCTAGCTTCTTTAGAGACGAACATTTTTTTTTTCTCTTTAGAGAAAACAGATTAAATATTTGCACAATTTTATTGTATTACCATATTAAAACAAATTTTAGAATTAAAATAAATAATACTCGTATTAAACAAACACAATCTACAGATACGTCATATTTAATTAAAATTTACATTTGCATTTCGAGCTAATTTCACCCATTTTTTGAATTTGATTAGTAATTTGGAACAATCCAAATTTTGTGCCTGGATTATAAACTATAAATTTAATCCAAATTAAATATTAATTGCAATTATTGACAAATATTCATTAAAAAAACTTTAATAAAATGACATAATTACTGTCGCGGCGTATTTTAATACTAAATGATTCAAATTTTAATTAATCGTTAATAAATGATTAGAAGGATAATTAAATTTATAGGGAATTTAAACGTGAAATTGCCGGTTCCCCTTCAACGAGCTAAATGCATTTTATAATTGACAGATTATTTTAAATTATTAAATAAGGGAATAATTTTCTTGATAGAGATGATTTTGTGTGTAGATATTAACCCAAAAATGACATTTGAAACCTTTCAGTCTAATTAATTTTTCATTGTTACGTTCGTATTAACCGCAAAAGATTCATTTTCAGATATCTACAAACATGTTTTTCCATTTCCGTCGGTTTGTCTGTTCACGGCAAACCTCAAAAACTACTCGCTTGATCTAAAATTTGGGTAAAAAAAATCAAAGATCATATGACTACGAAATTGTTACCTATTTGGTAACAATTCAATATGGCGATACAAAATGGCATCCTAATATATTGCAAAAAAAACAAAAACTGCTTATCAAATAGATCTCAAATTTTATGCAAAAACTCAAATGTAGTAGCGTCAATACACCGGATTTTTTCGTAAAAAACAAAATGCTCTTCTCGAATTTTGTTGTATATAGGGTCAATGTGGATAACTGGAAACAGCAAGATTAAACAACATAAAGTACATTTGGGAACAACGCTTTACTACGCGGCGGATTCTTGACGTTCTTGACGTCTCACGCCATTTTCCCTGACGCCCCAGAGTTGTCTGTTTGCAAGCTATTGCTTTTTGGATTTTGTTATGTTTTTAATCCTGCCTGTGCGTTTCGATAGTGTTCAAAATACTGAAAATTTTGGCAAAATACTTTAGGTAAGTTTGATATTCCTATTATGACAGACTATTTATAAGTTCTTTATCCATCTGCAAATATTCATTTTGAGGTTATTTAACGTATGGAGGTTTTTTGGGCAGTGTTTCTAATTACCCCTTACTAAACTAATAATGGGGTAAATGATAACACCTGCTTGGGGTAAATGAGAACGGGTTGATTTCTTCCTGCTTTTCTAGATCTATACCTCCTACCTTTCGGATAAAATATGCCACGTAAATATATTAAAAAGCGGAACCCACCTGCCTATACTTTAGAAGATTTAGCCATGACTGTTAACGATATTAAAGAGAAAAAACCTATAGGGGGGCTGCAGAATTTTACCGTATTCCAGTATCGGTTATTTATAATAGAATAAAAGGTACACAAGTGCCAATTGATAAAATGGGTGCTGATGTTTCCCTAACAATACCGATGAATGTTGAAAATCACATTGTTTCTTGCTTAAAAATGCGAGCAAAAATGGGCTTTCCTTGCGATAAGACAGAACTTCTAAGATTAGTGGGGGAATATATTGAAACAAATCACATAAAAACAAGATTTTCAGATGGAACTCTTGGGGAGGGATGGTACCGCTCATTTATGTTGCGACACCCTACTTTATCTCTAAAGAAGCCTGAGCACCTTCAAAAACTTCGCAAAGATGCGAGAAAACCCGAGATTATTTTTGATTTTTATCATAAATTAAAACAGACTGTTCAAGAAAATGGGCTAGATCTGCCTGGTATGTCATCATTTGTTTTTAACGCCAACGAAACTGACTTTAACAGTGATCCGTCGCGTATCAAAGGTATTGGAGTGAAAGGAGAAGCTCTGTATCGTGTTTCTGGAGGCTCCGGAAGGGAGAACACAACATTCTTTGCTTGCATCGCAGCTGATGGTACCTATCTGCAACCCTTGATTACTTTTAAGGGTGCGGCTGTAAAAGCCAGGTGGTTTTCGGATAAGGCTTTAGCAGAAACGCTGTACGCTACTACTAAGAATGGATGGACGGAGGAGCCGCAGTTCCACCAATGGCTCACCTATGATTTTATTATGTAAACCAACTTCGAGTAAAACAAAACAAGCCACAACAAAAAGGTCTACTTTTATTTGATGATCACTGTGGTCATATAAGCGAGAGGATTATTGAGACCGCAATAAATAATAATATGGAGTTAATAAAATTTCCGAGCCACTTGGCTGATAGGCTTCAACCATTAGACAAATGTGTTTTCAAGTCTGTGAAGTAAACATGGGTTATCAAATTGCTTGCCTACGGGAAACAAATGATGGGACAAGATACCGGGCATTTAATAAAAAATAAGTTTGTTGAATTCCTTTCGGCAACTTGGGAAGAATCTATGATATCTAGGAATATCATTTCGGGATTTGAGAGTATTGCTTAAGCTTAAGTTTTATCGAGAAAAAATACTTTCACCTACAGTCCCCACTGATGGCACCGAGGATGGCACTAATAATAACAATATTGACTTGCAGATAAATGCAATAACTAATAACAATGAACCTCAATCATCACCTGATCCTCTACATAGAAATATTTCTAAGGAGACACCCAATCATATTATAACTGACGCCTGTAATAAGGCCTCAAGCTCAAAATCGCAAGACCTAGTCAGTTCTACGAAGCAAGAACTCATGAATATACTTAGAAGGTCGCCTAGAATAACTCCTAAAATAAAATTAGACATCGTGGCATCTGGAACATCTGCCTCTGAGCTCACCGTAAAAAAGTTATAGCACGCTTAAAACAATTAGCATAATGAGAGGTCCTAATGACAGAAGACGTTTTAAACCGAATCAGACAAAGAGAGGAGAAAAGGAATAAAAAAAAATCAAGGGGAAAGGAAAAAAATACCAGTTAGAAAATTACCAGATATTAACAAAGATAGTCAAAAGGTCATTCAACATAAATGAAAGAGGCAAAATTCAGAATTATCAAGTTCAGATTTGAGTGAAGGAACATTTTCATATGCAGAGACTGACGATAGTCCATGGGATGAAGGAATAGAAGAGATTGAAGAACTGGAGCCTGTGGAAATGACCAAGTTAAAAAAAAGAATATTTGTGGTAGTTGCCTTTAAAGGAGGGAAAGGAATGATTATGTCTTACAGATATTTATGTATAATAGAGGATATCGATTCAGAAGATGGTGAAATTAAAGTGACTTCCTTAAAGTGCTTCACTAGTGAACGGCAAAGTGTTTTATTGAGTTTTTGACTTCAGTTTCATCACTGTAGACCAAATGAATTACCAGAGAACCTAACCTTTTGCTGAAAGGAGAACGAATATATTATAAGTTTTCGAAAGCTCTTGACATTTTTGAGAATGCTTAGTATGTTTAGTTACAATTAAGTCTCATTATTATTAGAAACAAAATATATGTAAGGATATGTTACCATTTAGATTTCGGTTTATAGGGAATTTATTGATGTTTAGTTTTGTTTTTGTATTTTTCCTAATAAAATGTTTATCTACTTCTATAAAATCACCTGGCTAAGCTGGGGGTAATTGGAAAGTGCGTATTTTCGACAGAATGTTATATTTGAGTCAACAAATATCTCAAATGATTCCATTTGCCTCTATAATAAGTCACTTATTTCATATTGCATGAGAAGTTACTTGCATCCAATTACCCTCGAAATCCTGTTATTTTCTTTAAAATCCTGGGGTAAAAGAGAACGAGCCATATTAATGAAAAAACAACTAATATATTAGTAATTCATATAAAAATATGTTGTTTAAAGTCTCACCTCACAAATATGGCATGCCTTTTGCACTAGAAACAATTTTTCTATTTAAAAATCTATATTTAATCAGCCAAAAACGCGAAATTTAGAATTTCGTTTCCAATTACCCACATTGACTCTACCTTAAAGGTGAGTGCAAAGAAAGTCATATTTTTTGACTTTTGTAAAAAAATTACATTTTGGCTTTTTACACGTAAGAATCGGCTTTTAATAGTCTGATTCAGACGATCAGATCTTCGACCTAATCCACTCTTGATTTTTGGATATAATTTAAAATAAATTAAATAAGTAGTTTTTAAATTGACACACATCGCCATTCTGTTCCGTCATATTGAACTCGTACCAGTTTATCACTATATCACATTTAATTTTTCTGCCAAATTTAAAGTCACATTTTTTACGTTCTTTTTTAAAACTTTTTATTTGGCCACTGTTTTGTTTCCCCATCACGAATTCGTACCGTAACTTTACGAATTTATCTCTATATCACACTTACTGCTAGAACAAAATTTGAAATTAATCTAATAAATAGTTTTTTCGGGCTAATTTTTTAAATAATTTATTAAGACGCCATTTTGTTATGTTTTGGCTTCATACCAACTTGTTACCAGTTTATTCTTATATACATAACATTTAATTTTTGTGCACTGACTGACGGCATTAATAAGACATTTATATTTTGGCATCTAGAGTCGCTAAAACGTGCAGATATGTAAAAACTTGTGATTTTTTTCACGATCAAAAAAAATTATTTGGCAGCCATTTTGTTTCGCCATCTTAAATTCATAGCATATTCACCAGTTCATCTGTATACAATAATTAATTATTGCGCAGAATTTGAAACTCATGCATTAGGTAGTTTTTCAGGCTTAATTTTTAAATAGTTTATTAAGCCGCCGTTTTATTTCGCCATTTTGGATTCGAACCAAAACTTTACCAGTTGATTTTCTCATAAGGCTCGATTTTCATATTTTTTTAATAACTTTAACTTTATTCCTAACTAACATATGATAAGTTTATTACAGGGAACTATAATTAATGCTCCAAAAGGAAAATCTTTAGTAATTTTTTAAATTTTGCGAAAAATATTATTCTTTTTAAATATATTTATATATTTATTATATATTATATAAATTAGAATTCCACAATGAAGTAAAGATTTTTTGCTAAAATTAGTTTTTACCGTCAGCATCTGTAAATTAAAATAAAAAAAAAATGTTAAAAATTGCGGCCATTTTGTTTTTTTTTGCGCCAAGATATATTGCAAGAAGTTTTTTAATATTCTACGCTAGCGTCTCGATTCTACGCGTTCACCATTATATCAGGAAAAATATTATGCAGTGGATCCTTTGTTAAACCTGATTTTTACAATAAAACTCGTATAGATAAAACTGAAAAGGGTGAAATAAAAGGTTTTATGAAAAAAAGAAATCGACATTTGAAATCCATCGGATTAGTAGTTTTTTAGCTATACCGCGTACAGATCGACGGAATTGAGGAAACATATTTTTCGGCATCTGGGGACTCTGAAATGTAAAGATCTGAAAAATCTCGGAGGCTGATTTTGTTTACACAATACAATTCCATTTACGGGGGAAGTAAAAAATAATAAAAATTTTGACAAAATTTAGTATTTATGTTTTAAATATTTATTTTTATAATTAAATCTAGAGAGAAAAAATCGATTTTACTCAAAAGAAAAGTTAAAATAGTTACAAAAGCTTATTTTTAAACAAAAAAAAAGGTTGTATAATTATTATGTTTTATTTTATGTTTAAACAATTAATAATAATTCTTTTTATTTACCATCTAGAAATAAAATAATTTTCTTTTTTTTTAATCAAATGCTAATATTTAGGAATACTTTTTCTCTACTGTCTAGTATTTGCATAGATTCAAAAGTTTCCCTTTGAGTTTATTTATTTATTTACATTTAATTATAAAAGTAAATATTTGAAACAAAAAAACTAGCTTTTGTTAATTTTTTTTTCTAAGGAATTAAATAGGATTTCTTATTTAAACAAAAAAACAACCATTCTATTAGATACAAAGACCTAAAATTTGAAATGCTTCTTAGTGACTCCTACAATTTTTTTTCACACATTTTTATCGACATTTATTAAACACAAGTAAAATTCAAAAATTCTTTGTAACGTGGTTTTTGTGGCTTTATAGGTTATGTGTTGGACACAGTCGTCTAATGCCAGCACATTTTTGTCGCGAATTTCAAAACGATTAAATTGCTTTTTTTTTTTGGTTCGTATGCGACCGTTAGAATCCAATGTACTTATTGTTTTTTTTTGTAAGAAAAAAAGCCACCTTTCTTTGCGTTTTGAAAGACCTTATTGGAACAATTTCAAGAAATTTCTGGAACATTCTACTTCTTAACTAACAAAAATTGGCTAGTTTTACTGTTCCATTATATTTTGCAGCGCACTTGTTTGTACTTTAGAGTTAGAAGCTGTGTTTAATACCCAAAACCCAAAATTAGATCAATTACGTACGAGTGTATAAGAAAGTGGTTTGGGACAGTTCTTTGTAAGATATGAAAAAGTTAAGACGTTATGCCACGTAAAGAGCAAAATAGGCTAATAGAATTTTTCCGTTGACATAAAACTGAACATATGCAAAAAGGATATCGTGTGAGAATTTCGAGATCTCCTTCCAAAGATCCAGTTTTCATGTCGCCACGGAAAACAAGATAATACCGATCACCAAACGGGGAAATTGGCGAATGCTAGCTGAACAGAGCAAAGAGCCCAGTATTGTTTCCATTAAAAGTTTAGAGCAACCCTATGAAATGCCTGACAGTAAGAAAGGGAATCAACTCCGGTATTTATTTATTCATACATATACGTGACAACCATTCGTGTAATTTACAAAGAATACACTACAAATTAAAAATATTTTATAATCTAAAATCTAAACTAAAAACTACATAATTAATTATGTCTATAACACAAAAGAAAGTGTACCAACATAATATGAATAATTACAAATAACAAAACTTTGGCTACCAGGTATAAAACAGAATAGGCCAGAACAAATACAATACACCGTGAATGTAAGGTACATTAGTTGTTTCTAAGTTGAAATTTAAGGGATGTTAGATAAATATTAAAGATATCTCTTTGAAACTTACTTCCAGTTTCATTATTCTATTTATAAGAGAGTTTTCTGCAACAAAGTGCGATGTTAAATAACTTTAAAGGTTTTGGCATCCCCTAATGCTCTAGGAGGCATACATAAATTAAAAATGCTCAGGAGTTCTGGCTTGTTAATTTCTCTATTAAATAATTTATGACAAAACAGGATGTCATTATATTCGCGACATTTACTTATACTATTTAGTCTTAATTCTCTTTCCAGATTAACATAACTTAGATTTTCAACAGTTATGTGTTTTTTAAAAGCAATATATAGAGAAATTAATGTCAGCCTTTTACTTGGAACCACTAATTCGCCATGAAGCAAATTTGGGCGATATAGAAGATGAATTCATTATCGGTATGGACTTGATTAAATATCATGGCTTATCGTTTGACCCTGAACTTAACATAGTAAAAATTGGAAACTAATAATGGATTCTGGTTAACGACAATGAGGTCCGAACAAAAAACATCGTAGCTTCTGAAACTGTACAAATACTAGACAGTACAGAAAAATACATTATATATTATTATGTTATGGATATATATTCTAGGTGCGTTGGATTGACGCAGCTATTAGGTGAGAGCAAGCAGGGTAAGTACTCTCGTATGAATAGACAGTAGACTAGCTCTAGTAAAATTAAACTTTCGACACCAGAAAAAGAATCCAGCACATATTACAAGAACTACATGGCGAAAAATCCAGAGCGCTTCTTGTAGTAAACGAAACTCTGGATAAATTTAGGAAACAGTTCTACTGGGTTAGGTATCATAAACACATCCAGAAATGTGCCGAAGATGTGACACATGGTTGGTAACTAATGTTCCCAGGAAAAGATCCAATTAAACAATACAAGGTTGGTTTACCATTCGAAAGGATAGCAATGGACGTTGCTGGACTACTTCTAGAATCTTATCGAGGTAAGAAATGCATCCTACTTATCATAAATTACTGTAGGAAAGGCCTGAAGTATTTGCTCCGGCGAATCAGGAAGGTGCAGTAACGCCTGAGTTTTGGTTGAAGAAAATTTCAGTAGACTGCTGGAACTTCATATAGATCAGGGACAAAATTTCGAATCAGAGATTTTTAGGAAGGTTTGTGAAATTATAGTGTTATACTAGAACAACATCTCTACATTCACAATCAGATGGCATGGTGGAACGATTTTACTATAGAAAACTATCTTTCCAAAATTGTTTACAGATGTCAGCGCGGCTGGCACCAACACCTTCTCTTGTTTCTGTTGACTTATAGAACAGCTAATCTGCAAAGTTAATTGCTGATATTTTTTAATTAGTCATAGCAATTTACCAATACCAATTTGGATGGTGTAGAAAAGAAAACATATTTTTAGACCAAAAGCCATAAATTGCAAAAACGATTGATTTTACAAACAGTGTAAAGTAGCTAACAAAAAATTTTTTTTTTATTTTAAAGCAGTTAGATAAAAAAAAAGCGTTGAAACATGTTAAATTTCTTTTAACTCTTTGTCTAGAGAAAATATAAATACATTTCTAAATTTCGTAACGCTTAGCTTTTTTAAAAAAATAGTAAAATAGGGCAAATTTATTTTTTTATTTTTTGCATACAAAAGCAATTTTATTTCCTTTAAATAGGGTTACTCCAATGGGATTAAACAGCTCCTTAAAAACAAAATAAGAAGTTTTTTTAAAGGATGGAGGGGGCAGCTTTTTAGCGAAAATATTTTCATGGTAACTAGCAAAAGACGGCAAATCTTTTATAACTTTTACATATAAGCTAGGGAAATGTATTAACGTACATACATACATGTATGCGGAAGTACAAGATATATTTATAAAAACATATTTTTTTCTATATTTTTTAAATTTACTTACGAACTACACTGCTTCAAAATTTAAGATCTCTGTCATGCAAGAACTAAATTTTCAGAAAATGAAAATAAATATCCTATAAAAAGGTGTTATTTATGCGTGACATAAAAAATCAACCTGTGAATTTTATTTACACTTAAATCGCTTTGTGATCGTTAAAATAAACGTAATAAACATTTTATTTGTATCCCCGTTATATTCCGTATAAAAACATTTCGCGAATGGGTTAAAAAACGCGGATATAAACATATATTGCACATAAAAACTGAAGCGCTCTACGCAAATATTTTTGATTTGGGCTGATATTGTGACAGTTTTAACACACCTAAGGCGCTATAAAAACTCAAACTAATTTAGTTATTATTTTTTATTAATTATAAAAGAAACAATTTATTTAATTGTTGGTCTTTATTTTTATGAGCTTTAAAAATCTCCAAGGATAACGATTTTAGAAGAAGATAATTTAGAAACCAGCAGCATAGCAGAAAGAAAGTCGAAAAGCTTGTTGTAAGAATTGTCTAATGAAGAGAGTTAGATGCAACAATTAAGTTTAATACAAGTTTTAAGGAAGAATTTGAGCCACAGGATATCGAATTTATTCGAACGCCACCGGTCTCATGGAATGATGGGAGAAGTTTATAGCCAGAAAAGTAAGGAAATATTTTTGCGGCTTATTTTGGTTTTAGTTAAGAAAAGAATATGAGGCTTATCGAATATATGTCTATATATAATATATATATATATATATATATATATATATATATATATATATATATATATATATATATATGGACCGTACGATAATAAATAACGGATTTAATTTGAAGTATGCGCTCTGCAGGTCAAATAAATAACTAATTTACTTTCAACATCCTCTATATTTCGTCATTTATTTATGACTTTATTAGGAGGAGATGCTAAAATAATACAGATTAAAATGGTATCGACAATAAAAACAAATTAACTGACTTACAAGTGGAGGTACAAAAGCAAGACTATATGCATTCAAATATGTATATATATGATAGTATGTTTTCATTCCACGTACACCAACGTCATAACAAGAAAATGATCCTTGTTTGGAACATGTTCTACATCACAGCAGACACAATGATCCATTTTAGTCAAATGACGATCGCGATTTCGCTCTTATTAGAGCTCATCAGGCCGCCATAGACTAGCGAGCCCCGTGTAGGGCAAAGGCACAAAATGGAATCACAAAAACAACTACTCCGCTGGCTAATACCACGACCGGCATTGAATTACATTGTGACTCCTGGCTTTCGTTGGGAGCATTAAATGTTAGTATGTTTTCATTCCACGTACACCAACGTCATAACAAGAAAATGATCCTTGTTTGGAACATGTTCTACATCACAGCAGACACAATGATCCATTTTAGTCAAACGACGATCGCGATTTCGCTCTTATTAGAGCTCATCAGACCGCCATAGACTAGCAAGCCCCGTGTAGGGCAAAGGCACAAAATGGAATCACAAAAACAACTACTCCGCTGGCTAATACCACGACCGGCATTGGATTACATTGTGACTCCTGGCTTTCGTTGGGAGCATTAAATGATATTATGTTTTCATTCCACGTACACCAACGTCATAACAAGAAAATGATCCTTGTTTGGAACATGTTCTACATCACAGCAGACACAATGATCCATTTTAGTTAAACGACGATCGCGATTTCGCTCTTATTAGAGCTCATCAGGCCGCCATGGACTAGCGAGCTCCGTGTAGGGCAAAGGCACAAAATGGAATCACAAAAACAACCACTCCGCTGGCTAATACCACGACCGGCATTGACCTACATTGTGACTCCTGGCTTTCGTTGGGAGCATTAAATGATAGTATGTTTTCATTCCACGTACACCAACGTCATAACATAACATATATATATATATATATATATATATATATATATATATATATATATATATATATATATATATATAGACAGATATATATGGTAAATATGCTAAGCTACTATGTGCATATGTACACCAGATTTTACATTATTTTTATATTTAAGTTATTATATTGAACGAAGCAGAGAAATTATTTATTTGAATAAATTGCAATAAACGATACTTAACTGCTGAATGTCAGATCTAGAGTTAACGAAATTCTTTACATTATTAATATGTACTGTTTCCGAAAATAGTCTTTCCTGTAATTTTTCTCATGTTCCAGAATTATGTTCCATTTTTTGAATATGATCAACCAACGCACCTGAGTTTTTTCCAATACTACTGTAACTTTTGTGTTGTATTGTATGATGTTTCATATATTGTGAAGTTTGTTCTATGTAATACTGATCACATTGTTTGCAAGGAATTTTATACACAACATTATTAACTTGTTAAAAAGGAATTTTATCTTTGGTTTTTGTGAACATGCTACCAACATTGACTGTATTATATTTGGCTATTTTTAAATGATCTATTTATTTTTAAGTGGTTAATAACATTATCTGTAAGCCCTTGAATATAAGATACCTTTTTGTCTTTAAAATGAGAAATATCCGGGTCTTTCAATTTAGAAATATATTATAATATTAGGAGGTCAAAGAGGATATACCAAAACTATATATATATATATATATATATATATATATATATATATATATATATTTAATATATATCATGATAATTTTTTCTTTTGTTCTATTACATAGTTTTTTATACTTTTTGGTATAATTTTCTGTATTGAAAAAGCTAAAAACGCACTAAAGCAGAATAATTATCCATTCAATTTAATTAACAAAATATTCAAAAATAAAATTCATAAATTTTACAACTCTACAAATTTACCTACTTATAAAGAAAAAAAAGAACAAAATACCATCTTTTTTTCATTGCCTTTTGTAAATGTAAAAGTTTCAGAACTTATTTAAACCTCATAACATTAAGTAAGTAACATAAAGTAAGTCTATCAAATCCTATGTAAAAACTAAAGTGTTGTATATAGCCAGTACCTAGAAACTAAAATAAAAAGTCACAAGTACCACAATTACAATCCAAGAAAAATCCAAAAACGATAATTTTGACTTTAATAATACAAACAAAAATATTAAAAATAGATCCTTACCCAAAAAAAGAGTTGCTAGAAATGGTTGGAATCCACAAAAACAAAAATTCTATCAGCGACAAAAAATATATCAACAACTTAGCATATTTGCCTATTTCGTTTGTCCTGAAAAAAAATATATCGTGATTTATACATAAATATTGTTTGGAATTTTTAATCAAAAAATATACATAAAATATAATATATATATATATATATATATATATATATATATATATATATATATATATATATATATATATATATATATATTATATATATATATATGTTACCCATGATTCCTAGAGCAAATAAAAGTAATATATTATTAAAAAAGGTAGGAGTAATAATAAAAAATCTATTTGAAGCAAAACATAAATGGGTATATCATTTTACCAGAAGAAAATTAATTCTTCATTCCTTTTGGAGTTTATCAAGGGATGGGACACATCACTAAACGTACATAAAGTAATGCCAGTCCTTTAAGTCTAGCTTTACTGCAAGCATTGCGCAATTACTATATTTTCACTCCAACTGTGCACGCATTCCAATTCTGAAATAAAATTAATTCTTCCTAAAAATTAAACTGATTCCAGCTAAGCGTAATCTAAAAATTGCAAATGTTACACAAGTTCCTTTAAGAGCAATAGTTGTACATAAGGAAAGGGGTAAACTATTCATTCTGTTCTTGCTCCTTTATCAATAATTCCTCTTATTAACCAATAATGTGGAATTAAGTAAAATATTCATTACAAGATTTGGAACAGATATATAAAGACAGGAGTCAAGCTAATAAAAACGTAATCATACAAAATCCATTCTTGTGTTTTTCTGATATCTATATCTGCTGATAAAAGTTTGAAGTTGAAAGCTATTGCTACCATCCGTGATCTGTATATGATACGCAATTCTTTTCATCATCATTACTTTTTAAACTTTGGAAAAACCTTAAAGATTATAGTTTCGTAAACTCAATGTTTGAACTTTTAAACAAACATGTCTTCTTAACTGGACAGCAAGTTAAATTTAATTTTCACGGATCATGTTAATGCTACAACCTATATAAATCCAACAAATTATTTTTGGTGTAACCATTTTTGCTCTGTGTTATTAACTGGGCGAAGTATTTGCCCTTTTTGCCCACCTCTCTAAATTCGCCCATGTTTCGGTTGTAAAACACTTCGAGTATCACTTACCCGGAAATCCGCACTGATAGGTATCGGAATATATTTAGGAAATATTTTACTTGAACTTGAGGAATGGCTATCATTATTTTTCATGTAATATTTTCCAGCTTGGGCAAAATAATACATGCCAGTAAAGATTTCACAAGTCCTCGGATTGTGTATAAGATCATTAGCGTTCGCTATCTCAAAAAATAGCGACGATTATGATCCAATTCGAAATTATCTGTTCCATTCATATTACAAAAAAGGCACTTATGAATATACTTAAAATGTACGAAGAAGAAATCACCTCTTAAAAAAAAAGCGCATACATAATTGCCACTCTATAAATTTTGAATTTCCTAGACTTTATAATTGCAATATTAATTAAGTTTCCTAAAATAAAAAATAATTAATTTCCGGTTGCCAGCGCTCTCCAGAAAGTATACCTACCAAGCCGAGTAAAAATTTAAAATAAGTAAAATGCATCAATTCTTATAATCCTTTATCCCTCGGTTGGATTTTGGTTTAATTTCGGGAATGTTTTAATTCTGTTTCTTGTTCACTTTAAGGATTATTTTCTTGATTCAGCATTTCCATGTATTTATGCAAAAATTAATAAATTTCAAACGAGATTATCAGGTGCTGAAACGAATAAGAAAAGCCAACTGATGCAAATGTTGGAGGGGTATGAATTACCTTAGACAGCGAGGGTAGAATAATTCAACGGAAATTAAGAAACCCCAGTGGAAAGAATAATCTTAATTTTGGTTTCGCATATTTAGAGCCTTTATTTTTTTATTTAAATGTACTGTTAGTTTAGGTATATAGAGGGTAAATTATAAATGAGCCTCGAAAATGTATTACCAAGAAATATATTGAAAAAACATAGTTTTTCACCCACTATATTTTCGAGTTACATGGTTCGTAGCCAAGAATGTAAAGGTGCACTTTTATGGATTATTTTCGTTTTAGTTAAGAAATAAATATGAGGTTTTCAGCATTGGAGATAGTGCTAAGCAGATTTCAGATTATTGTTCAAACTACAGATATTGGCCAATCAGAAATTACATTTCGATTGTAAAGAGTACCCTCTACCCGGAGATTCAAACGGAGAGGTATTTTGCCTCCGGAATATTTTATTTTAGAATCAGATGTCATCATTTTTCACGTAACATTGTTAAGCTTGGGCAAAATGAGGAATAAAAATAAACTAAAAAGAAAATAAATCGATACAAAAAAGTAAAAAGTAAAACCGACACATATAAACAGGACTAGACACATCGATTAAGGCTTAATGAGTCTTTGGAGTCTGTATTAAAGTGATTGGCGTTTTCTATTTAAAAAAATGAAGAGAATTTTGATCCGATTTGGCATCATTTGTAGCTCTCCATATTGAAAACGGGGCACTAAGGACAGGTGATCTTTCATACTTAAAATGTACCTTAAATATTTTAAAGTATTTGAACATATTTAATTTCCACTCTATACACTTTGAATTTCATACACTTTATGATTGTAATCTTAATTAAGTTTTCTGAAAAAGAAAATTGTCGGCCACCGCTTTTCAGAAAATATACTCATCAAGCCGAGTAAAAATTTAATTTAAGTAAAATGCAACAATTCTTATAATATTTTATCCCTCGGTTGGGTGTTGGTTTTGTTTCGGGACTGTATTAATTCTTTGTTATCTTTAACGGTATTTTTTTAGATTCCGCATTTTCATGTATTTATGCAATAATGAATTTCAAACGTAATTTTCAGGTGTTGAAACGGATAAGAAAAGCCTACTGATGCAAATATTGACGGGATGATGGTGGAATAATTAGACGGAAAATAAGAAACCTCAGTGGTAAGAATAAACCCTGTTTCCGCTTCAGGTATCCATTGTTTTTCTGTTTAGATTTTCTGTTAGTATAGATATATACAGGGCAACTCATAAATAAAAATATTACTCCAGCTTCTCCCTATGTCACACTTGACGTCTGCGCATTGTTGTGAATACTTAAGTATTTTCTACATTTAGCTTCTAAAATGTTAATAGGCCTCTATTTTGATCCGCCATGTTGAATTTGTTTCAAAATTTTATCACTTTTTCGTTGTATTACATCTATTTTTTGTGCAAAATCAGTTGAATAAAAATATTTTTTACGAGTTCCTGGATTCATATAAAAATTTTACCTGTTTATTCTTATATAAGACTTAATTTTTGTGTACCGTTTTAAGTCAATTGAATAAGTATTTTTCCAGCCGCCATATCAGATCAGATTCCATTACACCAAAATTTTTGAAAAACTGGCTTTTTATATTGCTTTTGTATCAGGTTGATTTTTGTACAAAATTTGAACCTAATCGAATTGGTAGTTTTTTTCAGTATGATTTTTATAACATTTTATTAGATAGTCATTTTGTTGGTAGTGACTAGTACAAAAAACAACTAAAAAGTGCTTACGAACTTAATTTTGCAAAAATAACCAATTTCAAGGTGGTCTATGTTTGAGTTGTGAATGTAGATGAAATAAAATGTCGGTAGTGCAAAAAATTAAACAACTAAAGAGTGGTAACCAACTTAATTTTGAGAAAATAACTGAATTCAAGGTAAGTGGTCGCAATTTGCCAGAACTTAGTATACGACAAACTAGTAAAGACAAAAATAAAGAGGTTCATCGAAACTTTTGGAAAAGTATGTACGATTTAGTTAACTGGATATGTGGTTGTGAAGTCTCTAACTCATTTTACTGTTATGTTTGTTTGTTGTTTTCTAAGTACTCGTTAGACTCATTATGGTGCAAAACCGGTGTTAAAGGCTTAAAACACTTAAAAGAAAAAATAAAAAACATGTGTTTTCTGCAGATCACGTGAAATGGTCGGTGAACTATGCTACGGCCGGAAGTGTTGATATTCGCACTCAGCTAGTGCGAATATTACACTCCCTAAGAGATTTTAATGAAAATGTATCCAAACATCGTTATATTTTAAACAAAATTATAGATTGTGTAAAATTTTGTGGGGCATTCGAGCTGGCACTACGTGGCTATGATGGAACGGCTTTGTCTGTTTAAACTTTTAATCGCTATTAAATAAAAAGCATTTTTTGCATGTAAGATGTATTTAACACAGGATTTAATTTAATTGAATTAATCTTCCCATCAGTATCTGATTCTTCATTAACCATAGGAATGTTCGACCAAATCTGTAATTTAATTTCGGGGATCATTTTATTAAAAAAATCTTCTTTTTGGCGCGTATTTGTACAATATTATGTAAATAAACATTGAATTTTTTGCTTTATACTTCTTTGAGTGATTTCGTAACAAAAAATCTTCAGTACACATTTCTGTTGTTTTAGCTTTAGTATTTTCGACTGCTACGTTAAATTCTATATGATAAAATCATATACTTTTTTCATTGTTTTTAATGATTTTTGCTGTTTTGTGATTTTAACGACGAAATGGTGCATGTTCACGCCTGTAGTGCGATATATTCGATTCAAAGGATTTAATGTGATTTATTATTACCTGAGGATCTTTTATATTTGGGGCAATTCGACCAAATCTTTTATCCTTTCTGGAAGAAATTACGAAAGTTTTTGCATCAAGCATATTTTCCAGTATATCTTGTCATTATTTGGATGATAACCCAAAGTTGTTAAAACCATGGTGAGAAATTTTCTTCAAACCATGGTTAAAACGAAAGTTCTGTATACATCCCAAGACTGACCATTTTCGTCTCTCAAAAAGTAATTTATTGGCAATTTTTCTTCTAGACTCTAACTCAACAGTTTTTCTTTTTACGCCCACTTTTTGCACTGTCTCTATTTCAAAACTTCTTTTTGTTCATGTCCCAAAATTGTGAATTGACTTGTTTACTCATGTTATGGCTAAGGTTGGGCATTTTTTTTACATGAGTTATTGCAAGGTTGGTATGTTTTTCTTAATTATTTTAAATTGTTTTTTTTTGACATTATGAGCTAGTATACTACCTAAATTTTTTCTCTCATATTTTTTTGTAAATTTTGTTTCAAAAGCATTAACGGAATCATCACTGATACTCTCACTTGTCGCTAATTGCTGTATTTCCACTTTATCTTCTTCAGCATTTTCAACCTTATTCTCATTGTTTCCTAATATGTCCAGTGGCTTTTAATTATATGAAAGTTTAAAGAAAACTTCTAATGTTTAACAAACCTTGCACTTCTGCAGGATGAAGGTCATTCGTGTCCCCTTTTTGTATTTTCTCGAGGGAATATTCTGCCTTTTCTACAATCTCTTCTTCGTAAGCTTCTTTTCTTTCTTTCTGGATCAGTTGCTCCCTAAAAGAAAAAAAAACTAATTTATTGGAGACCTGATATACTGCTCGGCTAAGTCCAAAGGCAGTACCTACATATTTTTCTAAAAAAGAGATTTTAACATTTCTAGATAGAACGTGGTATTTTGCACGGATTTACTTAGGTATTAGAGCGATATTTCAGATGAAATACTGCTCCATTTAGTGTAGAATACTACTATTTTCGCGGTATCTACAGCACTTGCCGTTGCTCCCAATATACCATAACATTTTGTACTTATCGCTAATACACCTCCGCAAATGCCGAGATTGGATTCAAAACCGCTATATTGCCTTAATATCATCACAAAACAAACAAAAATCTAACCTTACTTTGATTTATGTTTTCTTGTATATGACAGGTGCTGACAGCAGTAGTGATTTTGTCTATTGAGAAGTATTTTTTTGACAAAAAAGTAGTATTTAATTATTGGATGTTGGCTTTGTATTATCATAATGATGACCAGTACAGCACGCAAAATTTTAAAACGAGCTTTATTGTTCAATAAAATTCGGGATTCTTCTAGTAGTGAAAGCCCTCCAGTAAATGATTATTTTCATAATAATTCTCATCTGACATTCTACATGAATTTAAGCAAAATTCTCAAAAGTTGGACACTAATTATTGTTCAGAATCTCGAGTAGAACACCTGAAAAATCCTATCAATATTGTGACAAAATCAGGCACGAACAAGAAAGTCGGTTGAAGAAACACTTAGCGAAGACGATAAAAAGTATTTTTTTTTGTCTATTTTAGTTATCGCCAATCTTTTTTTTTTCAGAAATATTTAAAAATATGCACCTCGAAAATCAAACGCAGTAAAGCAATGCCTGATTATAATGTAATAGCTCAAGGAGATTTACAGCCAATTGAGACGATAATTAGGAGGACGGTAAGAATTTTTAAAAGATTATTTAAATTATTTTAATTGCTATTTTTCCTTTAAAAATATTTCAACATGTTACCAGTCTTGGAAGATGTGAGGCGGCAGTAGTATGTAAAGTCACCTAATTGACAATGATTTACATCTTGTAGTATGTGGTAAATGATTTTTATGATTTGTTCTTTTTAAAAATAATACAGTTTTTTTAAATCGAAATTTCGTGGTTGTATAAAACATAAAAAGGATTCCTAGCTGGAGTCTGGTCAGTCAGCTATTTGTGGCATGCCTTCCTTGTGTGGAACTGGCTAAAAATCTATTAGTTTTATTTCTTTTAGAAAAGCAAACTGATCCAGGTGAAAGAGAAGAAGTTTACGAAGAATAGATTGTGGAAACGACAGAATATTCAGGCAGAAGATATAACAGTATATCATTAACTTCTCCTTTATTTTCTTTAATTTAAAACACATTTTTAAACAAATACATTTTGTTAGCTGGTCAGTTAGCTAAACTTAATTTTTACGGAACGTGACATATAGTTAGAAGTGCAATAATTAGTTAAAGCGCATATATGGCTTGGGGCATTGCCAAGAAATAAAAACAAAAGATACAAGAAAATTATTTTGGTTTAAAAAAAATTGCTTATTGTTGTAAACTGAGAGGGGGGGGTGCATTTTTCCATTGTGCCCTCCTCCTTAATATGTCCTTGATAATAGCCACTATTTTAAATATGGTTTGGTAGTTGCTGCGATAATAAAACAATTTAGTAGTTTTTGCTAACAAGTACAGCCATTTCTTGACCATGTCTCATGTAGATAATTATTGTTATTACTTAATATAAAATATATTTTCAGAGTTTTAACTTCAATAAAATATTAAAAACATTTATTAAATCCTGTTCAAAATGTAAACAAGAAAATTAAACGAATTTGAAACTTAATTAAAAAATTAATACGGTTTTAGTATTTTAATTTCATTCATATTCATGCCTTAAATGCGATTAAAAATCATTGTTCGTTATCGCAATTTTTATTTCATCAGAATTTCGAGGTTTCCGGGAGAATTGAAATTATAATTTGGAAAGTAAAACAAAAGAATTGGGGCACTCAGTATTTATATTTATGATAATCCTTGCTTCTCGGACGAAGCATTACGGAGTTAAGAGTTTTCAAAAAATTAATGTAGTAAATGGCATCGTTATAGACTATTTATATTTTTGCCTTTATACAGCTTGTATTGAAAGAAAAGGTATTGACCTCACTTAATGTTTTATATGCTACACAAGCGGCGCTTTCTAGTAGCATTATCGGACAACAGTGATATGCAAAAGTACCTCGCAAATTATATATCCATTATTTAGAAACTATACACACTTTCTAGTAATTAATGACGTCGTATGTTTAGATTAGAATACACATATAAATACCGCCATTTCTAATTAGTCGTCAGCTAAGTCTGTACTTCGTCGTGTAAACTTATATTCGTAACATTTAAGAAAGTTGTAATTTTGGAATTCGATCGAATAAATTCATTTTAAATAGTAATAAATGTTTTTTAAAAACGGTCTTTCCTGAAAATTACACGTAAATGGCGCAGTCGTTGTAGGATCCTCAAAGTTCCAGATTTTCACTATCCAGAAGTCTTGCTTTCGCTGCAACAAGAATTTCTACGAGTGGAGGTCCAGATCTTCAGTTTCAACTGTCAATTGAGGATACAAGAACATCATAAGTCTCCAAGAAGCATTTTTGTAAGTTACCTTTCTTTCCTAAAGTGCTATTATAATTTTGTGAATTGGTGTTCTTTAAACTATTAAGTCCTTTTGTAAATTTTCACCCGTAAAATTTTCAAGTTTATTTACGTTCTTTTGGAAAATTTTCATACGAAAAATTTTCAAGCTTTAGATTTTTAGAAATCCTCATACCAAAAAGTTCTTTTTGCGAGTGTTAAATTTTCATAAATAGAAATTTCTAATTCTATTAACCTTATTTTAATATTTCATACAAAACTTTAATTTTATGAATCTTGACTCAATCTTAGAAGATCTCCAGAATCTTAGTTTGACAGACAATAAAATGGCTGAAAGTTTAAGAGCAACTGTCCAACTCTTAAAATCTTTTAATGGTAACCCCGATCATTTAGAATATTTTATACACGCAATAGACGAATTTTATACACGTTATTATACTGGTGATGAATCACAGAAAGAATTTGTTTTACTTTCCATAAAATCCAAATTAATCGATCAAGCCGGAAACTTTCTTATGAGTCGACCCGATTTAACAACATGGACAGATATTAAAAATGCTTTAAGACAAAAATTCGGCGACCCCATTTCTAGACAGAACTTAACAAACCAATTAACCTTTTGTGCAAAATACAAAAACGAATCTCTCTTAGAATTTATTGATAGACTTAAAATTTTAGTACATAGAATAACCTCTAAATTACACTCAGAACATTTGTCACAGGTAGTAAAAAATGCCTTTATTGAACAAGCGGAACAAACGGCAGTTCAAGTCCTTATGGCAAATGTGCCCTCTGAACTAAAAACCATTTTGTTAATTCATAACCCTGCAAATTTAAGTTTAGCTACTAGCCATGTTATGAATTTTACAATGTTAGAAAATCAAATTAACTTTAGGCCTAACCCAAATAATAATAATAATAATATTCCCCAAAGACAGATACAAAAAACGCCTAACTTTTTTAAGTCAAATCTATTTCAACAAATGCCAAATAATTTTCCTTCCCCAAATAGCAATTTTCGCCCTCAGCAAACGCAATTCCCTAGCCAACCTATAAATGTTCAACCTCGCAGGCCATTCCCGCAACAAAGATTCCCGACTAATTCGCAAGTTTTTGGAAAACCAAAAAATGTTTTTGAACATCAAAATTCAAATAAAAACTCAAGCCAACCTACACCAATGTCCGGAGTTAGTGTCCAACAAAAACATTTTAGGCCGAATAATTCAGGTCAAGTGCCTAACAATAATTTCCAAAGACCAACAAACTCCGCTTCACAAAACTTTTGGCAGAAAAATCCCTATGCTAACCCCTTACGATTTCAGGAAATCACTTATATGAATGATTATCCCGAACCAGAATCCGAATATTTTGACAATTCAGATCTTTACAATCCTGATAACCCAGATGATATAGAATATAATTACAGCCAGTTTTCTAATGACCATGAAAATTGCGAAGAACAGACCTTAGAGGAAAATGAAAATTTTCCATCGGAGGCCTCTGGAATAGACCATCCAGTTTGACTTTAAATAGCTTTCAAATTAATGCCCTTCCATATATCGAAATAAAAAACCCCCCTTGTAAACTTCTAATAGATACAGGTAGTCACACCTCCCTAATTAGACCAGCTATTGCAGAAAAATATTTTGCAAATAAAATACGAAATTCCAAACACACCCTAGTTACATGTATGGGAAAGCAAACAACACAAAGTAAAGCTGAAATAAATATTTTATCAGACTTTGGTATTTCCCAACCACTTGAATATATACTCTACAACTTTCATGATTATTTCGATGGCATAATAGGCATTAGAGATTTGAAAAAACTACAACTGAATATAGACTTAATGAACCAATCACTATATAATAACAAATATACCATACCTATTTATTTTCGTACAAATTTTGAAGTTCAAAAAATAGAAATTCCACCTAATAATAGTTTATTAGCAAAAATTAATACTGATTTGCCTGAAAACACGGAAATAACCATTCCTTATATAAAAACTAATCAAGTTGAAGTATCTCCTTGCATAACAATGGTAAATAATAACCAAATTCTTCTCGAGTTAAAAAACTTTACTGATAAAAGTGTAATTCTTGAGTTTTTGCCATATCATATAAGAGAAATTAGTTCACCGTTTCACTCCAAACAATTTGAATTATTTAATTTAGAACAAGTCCGAAACGAGGTATATCAAACTGACGACTATATAAAACTTAATAACCCCTTTTCATTAATACGTTCAGACCATCTCAATTCCGAAGAAAAGAGTGCATTAGAAAAATTAATTAATCAATTTCCTAATGTCTTACATAAACCAGGCGATAAACTTACATTTACCAACCGTGTTAAGCATGAGATAAAAACAGATGAAATTCCTATACATACTAAAACATATCGGTATCCCTATGTCCACCAACAAGAAGTTAAAAGACAAATATCTCAGTTGCTAGAAGACAATATTATTAGACCTTCCCAAAGCCCCTGGTCCTCTCCTGTTTGGATTGTTCCAAAAAAAATGGACGCATCTGGCAAACAAAAATGGCGTATGGTCATCGATTACCGCAAGGTCAATGAAAAGACCATTGATAATAGGTATCCTTTGCCTAATATCTCTGATATCCTTGATAAATTAGGCAGAGCTCAATATTTTACTACGCTAGATCTCGCATCAGGATTCCACCAGATTGAAATGCATCCGAATTCTATTCAAAAAACAGCTTTTAATGTAGAAAATGGTCATTACGAATATACTCGTATGCCATTTGGTCTAAAAAACGCCCCAGCCACTTTCCAGTGTGTCATGGACAACGTCCTCCAAGGCCTTCAAGGTAAAATTTGCCTCGTCTATATGGACGACATAATTATTTTTGCAACATCCCTTCAAGAATGATGTTATGTTATGTTAAAAACCTAAAATTAGTATTCCAAAGGTTAGTAGAGAATAACATGAAAATTCAGTTAGATAAATCAGAGTTTCTTCAAAAATCCGTTGAATTCCTTGGTCATGTCATTACGCCAGAGGGAATAAAACCAAATCCCCGAAAAATAGAGGCTATAAAAAAATATCCAATTCCTAAAAACCCAAAAGAAATAAAATCTTTCTTAGGTCTTATTGGATATTATAGGAAATTCATAAAAGGTTTTGCAAAACTCACTAAACCAATGACAAATTGTTTAAAAAAGGATAGAAAAGTAGTTCATACGCCCGAATTTGTCAAAAGTTTTCAGATATGCAAAGAACTTCTTATGAATGACCCAATACTCCAACACCCCGATTTTTCAAAACCATTTCTGCTAACCACTGATGCTTCTAATTACGCCATTGGAGCAGTCTTATCCCAAGGTCCAGTAGGTCAAGATCTACCTATTGCTTATGCCTCTCGTACCCTCAACCCCGCTGAATGCAATTATTCAACGATCGAAAAAGAATTATTAGCTATAGTGTGGGTAACCAAATATTTTCGACCCTATTTATTTGGAGTAAAATTTAAAATCCTCTCTGATCACAAACCATTACAGTGGCTAATGTCAATTAAAGAGCCAAACTCTAAACTCGTACGATGGAGATTAAAATTAACAGAATTTGACTACGAGATCCAATATAAAAAAGGCTCTCAAAACATGAATGCAGATGCATTATCTAGGCCCCCTGTACAAATAAATACCCTAGAAAATAATGACTTTCCGGAAATACACATACCGGAAGATAACTTAACTTTAGCCGACATAAGTGACTTTGAAGAAACTTTCGAAGAACTTTTACAAGACAATTTACCTAACCTTCCTCCAACACCGTTTGGGTATAGACACCCAGTACAACATTTAAAACCCCCTTGTATAAAAGCCCCTGTTAAAGTTCTAAAACAACCTGACAATTTAGAAATACCAGAATTTTCAGACGCAAGTTCAAGTACCACTAGTCGACATTCTTCTGAAAAATCTGCAAATAACCCTAGAAATAAACTTCCTCCAGATCAAGATGATAACCAAACTGTACATACATCTGAGGAAAATCCCATCTTAGGAGCACCCTATACAATAAAACACCTTAATACCTTCAAAAACCAAATAATCTTTCGTTATTCAAATAATAATTCTAACAGAAAAGAAACACAGTACCCATTTGAAGGAAAGAAAAGAATAATATTCTTTCTACAAAATGATCCTTGTGAAAATATAATTTTGAAATTAATTAAAGAAAATATGCCTCCAGGTAACTACTGTATGCATTTCAAAGATAAAACTCTGGAACCCATTATACTAAGAACATTTCGGAAATTCTTTAATGCTAATTCGTTCCAGCTAAAAATAAGCAACACCCTCGTCGAAGACATCACCGACAAAGACGAACAAACTCACAAGATACAAATATATCATGAAACAAAAACATCTCACCGAGGAATTACTGAAAACATTACGTCACTAAAAAGAACTTGTTATTGGCCGAATATGGAAAAGGACGTACAACAATCGTTAACACATGTGAGATTTGTCAAAAATCCAAATATGAAAGACAGCCACATAAAATTAAATTAAAACCAACCCCGATCGGTAACGAACCTTTTGACCACTTGTATATTACCAATTTGACAAACATACATTTTTAACAATAATTGACAGCTTTTCGAAATTAGCACAAGCTTATCACATCTCTTCAGAAACAAGCCCCGAGATAGCCGGTAGACTAATTGACTATATTAAACACTACGGTATCCCAGGAAAAATAACAACAGACAATCACTCATCTTTTAAAAATGCATTGATACAAGACCTTTGTAAATTGCATCATATCCAATTGCATTTTATTACTCCCCACAATCCAAATTCCAATAGTCCGATAGAACGTTTTCACTCGACAATCAGAGAAACGCTACTTTCTATACTCGAGAAAAATCCCAAAGAACCTGTAGAAAAATTAATGTCACTGGCAATCCTCTCATATAACAACTCGGTACATTCAACAACGAAATATACGCCCTTTCAAATAATTAAGGGAAAATTAGATTGTAAAAATCCCCTCGAACTTTCAGAAGAAGAATTACAAACACAATTCATGACTGAACACCGCGAAAACATAGACTTTATCAATAAACAAATTTACGACAAATTAAAAGATTCTCAAAAGAAAACTTTAGAAAAACGAAATGAAAATTTAGATGACCCTCCAGAAATCAACACGTTTAAACCTGTGTACTTAAAAACACCCAGTAGACAAAAACGAATGCCCCTGTATAGAAAACTTAAAAACCCTCGTAACTCATCACAAAAAGAGAAAATTTTTGACAATAAAACTCCTATTCATAAGAGACGTCTTAAGAAACAAAGAAAATAAAAAAAAATGATTTCATTGTTTCAGACGATGCTCAAGATATAGATTCTGCTGTTTGCCCTAGCCACAATGAAAAGCATTAGTTATGAAATAGAGGAACTTCGGAACCCTTTATTACCCATTTCTTTAGGAAATAGTTATTTAATTAATGACCAACATACTGCCTTTTATCATGTAAACATTTCAATAATTAATCATGTTTACAAAGCATAGAAAAATCCTTAATACAAATTCAAAAGGCCATTTCACAAGACCTTAAACATGACGCGTTATCATTCATGATTCAAAGTAAAGTAAATCAAAGCTTATATTTGTATGACCAATTAAATCGAACCATCTCTTTATTTAAAGAAAAGAGACAAAAACGTGGTCTTATTAATATTGTAGGGAATGCACAAAAATGGTTATTTGGAACTTTAGATGCCGATGACGAATTAAAATACGATAATTACATACACATTCTTAATAACAATCAAAAAACCCTTAGCGACGATTTAAAACAAAATAAAGACGTACTAAAAGCTATTACGAATACTTTCACAACTCAAATCGAGACGTTAGAAAATAACCAAAAACAAATTAAAAATCGTTTAGACTCGTTAGAAAGCCAGGAAGCAGGCTTCGCAAACACTTTCTATATATCTGTGATAATCGACAACACTAATTTGCAAATACAAAGAGTTAATGAGCTTTTACAGAATTTAGAAATCGCAATTAGTTTTGCGAAAGTTGGTGTTATGCATCATTCCATATTAAAGCCGTCCGATTTAAAAGAAATCATTGAACACATTCCTAACGAAAGAATTATAAAATTTAATAACTTAGTTAATTACTATGAGATAATGTCAACCCAAGTGTTAATACAAAATGACTTAATAATATTTTCAATACATACACCAATGGTATATCCAACCCTTTATATATTGTATAAAATATATCCTATTCCTATCCTTAACCATACTATTAGTATCCAACACCTTTATATATTACTTACAAGAGAAGACTTCTTCAATAGCCCATATGAGTGTCCACGGATCGAGAACAGTCATCTTTGCAAACTAGACGATTTGACCAAAGATGAACCTTGCCTGTACAACACTCTAACAAAAGCCAGAAGTGAGTGCCCCACTCTAGAAATTACATACACCTCTAGTACTATTAGGAAAATACAAGACAATACTGTACTGGTTATTCCTGAAAAACCTATTTTATTGAAAAGTCAGTGTCAGTTTTCAACCAAACAAGAGTTGATAAACTCCCCTTCTTTGATATCTCTCGATGAATGTAAAATAGAAATTAATAATTTCTCATTTAAAAGAGATGTAAATGAAATTGTTGATTTTCAGTTAAAATTACCTGTACTCAAGTTTAACCTAAATTCTACTTCTAAGAAAACACTTACTTTAAAAGAAGTAGATCACCTGGCTATAAAGCAAGCTCAACACTTAATTGCCCAAATAAAAAATCATAAATTGGAAAATTTAAAAATAATATCTCAACCGAATCATGTTTGGACATTTATAACAATAATCTTAATTATAATAATAATATTGTTCACTTTATTATTTATATAAGGATAATCCAAAGAAAATTGTTACTAAAGATATTGAACTCCATATTGTAAAAGATTCAGAAAAAAGTGATGAACCCTTGTTTTCTGAAACTTGAGGAGGGAGGAATTATATATCCATTATTTAGAAACTATACACACTTTCTAGTAATTAATGACGTCGTATGTTTAGATTAGAATGCACATATAAATACCGCCATTTCTAATTAGTCGTCAGCTAAGTCTGTACTTCGTCGTGTAAACTTATATTCGTAACATTTAAGAAAGTTGTAATTTTGGAATTCGATCGAATAAATTCATTTTAAATAGTAATAAATGTTTTTTAAAAACGGTCTTTCCTGAAAATTACACGTAAATCGCACTGCGGTAAGATCGAATTATTCTGGGAAGATTTTAAAATTAACAAGATGTTGTCGTAAGATTTTCAAACTTATTAGGGTTCGTTTCAAATATTCAGTAACATAAAATGAGCGACAAAACTGTATAGTATAGTACGCTGTTTTAGCCAATCACCAATTACTAATGCACCGTTTCCATAGATACCATACAAGTTACAGTAATATAGTACGAAACACTTCACTGTTGGAGTCAACTAAGAAATCATAGTTCTTGAGTTTAGACCGTGTCAAATTAGAATTGCTTTCCGACGTCTCGCCTTTATTGCCAAAGCAAACGGATATTTCTCTGAATATATTAGAGGTTCGATTGGATATTACAATATCTACCTATATCAAATAATTATTTTGATATTCCTAATAATTTTTTTATTTGTAGTTCGATAACGCTGCCCTCTATAAGTGAGACGCCGAACGCGCTTACGGATCGCAGCGGTTGACTTAATACAGGAACGAACGCGACGTCTTGGCAGTGTTGCCAATCGGTGTGTAATTACGGTTTTAGTGTAATTTGGAGTCGATGCGTGTAGTCTTCGTGCCCTTGCCAAAAGTTTGTAATTTTCGTGAAATATGCAATACAAATTACATTCTACGGCTAGTGTCAGCCAACTAGTCGAGCCGAGTGGAAAGTAAAAGATAGATACGTATAGTTAGCTGTTAGTTAGCGTTCGGATTCGTTTGACAACATAAAAAAAGATTTTAATTATTTATTGAGCCAATGACTGACCGATGCTTAAAACAAGTTAATAAATACCTAAGTAGATTATTCTTTTTGTTCTCGTAGACTAATAAAAGTATAATAATCATTAAATATTTTTTTGTAGCAGGCTGCAAAACCCAGTAAGTCCTAACCGCATGGTATCAAATCTGAGATAGAAAATCCGTTGTCATCTACGATTTCATGTTTAAAATCTGATGATGTGTCAAAGTGTGCTATTTGAAAAGTTGCAGTGTGCAATTTGCAAATTTTATGTTGGCAACACTGCTTGACATAAAGCGATGAACCTCGTGTTGTGTGCGTGTGAAAAAAACACTAGCGCAAGTTTGAACGATAATTTTGCCAGGAAGTTGCAGGTATGTAGCATTTGTTTTATAAGCACTAATATATGCAAGCAAATTAGGATTGTCAAATAGAACAAGAAATACGCTTTGTTTTTAAGAAAATCCGATCGTCAGCAAAGTCCGCCGGTACAATGGATAGTGCTGCAAGATTTTTCAACTCTGGTACTGGTACTGCCAGTTAGTTAGATGGCTTAAACTCTCGGCTACCGTGATACCCTTTCTCCGCGGATAGTTGCAATATTGTCGAGGCGGAGTGCTAATGGTTTTTACAGGGTGGAGCGTTTTTTTTTATAAAAGTGTTTATGTAATACAGATACAGAAAAAAGTTTCGTTTCTTAAAGTTATTTAACTTTGGTTATTATAGAAAACTTCGACCACGCCCAAACCATACATTTTAAAAATACAGAAAAATGTTTCAAATAAAAAAGTTTTGTTTCTTCGAGTTATTTAACTTTTGTTTTTATAGAAAGTTCGAAAACCTAATCCTAACCTAACCTAAAACTGACCTTAACTCAGTCGGCCACGCCCAAACGATAATTTTTAAAGATACACAAAAACTTCGGACTTGTCGAGATATTTACCTTTAGTTATTACAAGAAAATGTGGAAAACCAATAGTTTTCACAATAATTGCAAAAAAAATGAAAAGTTTGATTTACGGTTATGCAAAAACGAAAAAAGTCACGAGCACGCGGGTAGAAGGGATGTAAAACACACCCAAAATCGATCATCAAATAGAGATTTTGAGCTTCGCAGATAAACGGTAAAGGTCAAAATCCGAATTTTCAAAATCAAATCTTTAAGAGGGAATTTTTTGCTTATTTTTCCCGTAATCAGCGTCAAAAATTACGTCTGATCGCCCCCTTTTTTTTTGAAAATAGAAACTTTCAATGTTGTGCTCCTCTCTATTTTCAAATTTCAAAAAAAGCAAAAAGTACCGTTTGGGGGCACTGACTACCCTCTGAACACGAATCCGTTTTTTTCTATCTCGCTCCGTTCAGGACCGGTCAAAATGACAGGAGTCAAATCTTAACAGAAAAAAAAATGGAATTTTGGGTTTTCCCGGAAAATTCTACGACTGACTGGTAACTTTGCGTTCCGATATATCTCTGGCTTCGACGTAATTCCGATTTTTCCAATACCCCTGTGCGCTCTTTTCATGGTTAGAGACTAGAACAACCTGATCCAGTTATTTTAGACATTGCCGATATTGCAGAAAATAGTTTTGTGTTGGTGAAATTTGCAACAAACCTCTGAAATATTATATAGGTCAAATTGTAGAGATTCATTCTGGCAAATTCGAGGTTTTTACGCCGCGGTAACAATCTAATTTTTCGAATTCTAGAAGATTAGTTTACTATAGATTTTGATAACATTGTATTGCATCTTTCTTCTCCAGTTCAGGCTGATGGAACTACAAAAAGCTTATATTGTTTTTATATTGATTTGTATTATAATATTGGATAAATCGTATCAATAGGTTATGTTTATGTGATTTTTCGAGTGTTCTATTATGTGATGGTGGCATGTCCACCGATCCCCTTTGATGTGTTTAAGGTGGCTCGGTCAGGTTTTGCGTTTTTATAAAATCTTAATAAAAATGTTTAAAATTATTTTTTTATTTTTTTTCTTTTTAAAACTCCATCGCACAACATGCAGTTGGATTGTTACTTTAAAATTAAAGCTGTAGGTCGATTTTTTTTGGAAACAGTTTTTATGAAAAAGTGACCAAGGTGCCCGGGTCTCCCCTATGCTTCTCCCTAATTTTCCCGAGAACTGTTTGAACCCCCCCCTCGAAATGAATTGTTGGTTTGGAGCCCCCCCACCCAAACCGAATTTCTGGCTATGTGCCTGAATTGTAAGATTTTTGAGGTGTAGTATTTGCTTAATCTTTAACGGCAAAATATGTAATTTCTCTGTAAACAGAAGGAGTTTATAAAATTCTCTGTGCCTGCGGAAAGTGCATATGGGGGCAAGGAGTATATAGATATATGCGTAAAAAATATATTGTTCAGTCCGCTGTTGTTGAAAATCTGCACTCCTCACGACATATGTAAAGAATACAGAGATTCTTGCATCAGTCTCAGGATATATAAAAAAATTGGCAAATTACCTTTACCCAGAACATTGGCTTAGTAAATAAAGATAGAGATTTAACATTCTGTATGCGGTTATGGCTAATTAGAGCTCATCAGCTTATTCTAAGCTATAAAATAAACTAGCCCATTCTTATACAAAATCTGTGACATCTTAGAATATGCCAATGAGTCTATCTTATCACAATTTTCTAAATTAATCGGTTCTTTTGACATATACTGCTGATTTAACTGACAAGAGACAGTTTACTGTTTTATTACCTCCACAGAACTTATAATTTGTCATTCTATTTACTAACAAATGTTTATAAAACATTAGTTTATTGATCTATTAGATCAGTTGATGGAGAGCAAACAGAAATGTTTTAAAAATGCCAAGAATTGTGTACGTGTCAGCTTATTCTTTTGACGTATCACATCTGGCACCCTTGCCATAGTAGTAGTCTAAGTATAAGGATTCAATCCTTTCACTGCAAAAAAAAATAACTTCATTAAATCAGTTTGTGTTTGAATTTTCTTCTTGTACATATTATTACATTTTCCCAGGTGGATCTGGTGTATATACGTAGAAAAGAATATCTACTGACACAGCATTTCCTCATGTGGTATATCGAGGTGAAAGAAAGATGTTTTATGGTTAAGTTAGTTTTTTGGTATTTTTTTACAAGCTGAATTCACAATATTATTGATATTACGTTTATTATATTATTAAATATTACATCTATACTATACTTTATAATTCTACCTGATGTATACGTTCACATCAAAAGAGACGGTGGTGAAATTATATATCCCCTTAGGAACCATTGTTCTTGTATTTGGATCCTGTTAAATTGGAATTACTACAAACATTATAGTGTTTATATGGGAAAACGGGAAAATGAAAACAAAAAAAACTCAATGAGGTGAGCAGTGTGACTTACTGTAATGATTTATTCCAACACTTGATCTAGCATGTAGCTCGCGTCTCTGTTCTAATCTTTAGGGTACTTGATTATTTCAATAGACTCTTGCTAGTGTTCAGCGGAAGCAGATCGAAAAATTTGTTTTTTTACTTAAATAGCTTTCATGCTTCTTATGTCTAGACTAGGCAACCTTTGCTGAGCTGAGGGCGTAATTACGGAACTAAATCAGGTCCCGGGCCGTAGGTAAGAAATAAGTATTTAGTAGTAAATAAAAAACCGATAAAATTTTTGTATTTATTAATTATAATATCATAATCAGACATAAAAAACAAATTAACAAAAGCAGATAGAAAAAATAGACTTCAGTTTGAAGCTGAGAAGCAAGATGATCAATAGTATAGGCGCAAAGTATTTCTAAATTAACATCTGTAAGCCGAGTACGATGCTTATTTTTATTGAATATTGAAAGTGCTATCCATATTCTTAAAATCGGAAAACCGATCAGTGAATTGCTTTGACAGTAGTTTCAGTTCTTCAGCATAGCGACCATATTCAATGTTTTCGTGACTGGATAATGTTAAAAATTGAAAACAGTTTTTACTTCTCATTTGTGTTTTCCACAAGCGAATTTTGTTTTGAAAAGCTTTAAGATGACTGTGCAGCTGAATAACCAATTGCCCTTGTTTTTGAAGCTTCAAGTTCAGGTCGTTTAAGTGCCTGTGATGTCTATCAGGAATGTCATGTTGGATCACAAATTTGCGGCAATGTTTTCTCTTTCATTTCCATAAAATCAGCTATTTATTTTCTAAAGTTTTTAGCGTTTTATCTTTGCATAGAAACCTTACTTCGCAATAATATGTCACAGCATCGTGATCCGAAGAGAGTCCATCCAAAAATGCTTTAAACTGGTGATGGTTAAGAACGCGGAATCTAATGAAATCGATGGAACTTACTACCACATCCCTAGCGTTTTTTAGTCGAATGGACTTAGCGCACAAGTTTTGTTGGTGAATAATGCAATGCAAAATTATTAAATCACATTCTTGAACATTCATAGCGGTTGCTCTTTGCTTCAGAATTCCGATAAAACCTTTTCGTGAACCGACCATTCAAGGCGCATCATCTGTGCATACTCTTAACTAATTTACCTCACTTCCAACCATATTGCTCAAAAGTACTTTGCACCTCGGCAAAAATATCTCTTCCTGTAGTGGTCCCCGTGTGGTGGTTGTAAAGCCAGTAATTCTTCTGTCACTATAAATTCTTTATCAACACCTCGTATAAAAATAGCTAACTAGGTTGTGTCACATAAATCGGTACTCTTATCCAAAGCAATCGAAAATATTTGCAAACCAGCCAATCTACCAGTTGGTTTTTTTGATATCACTAGCCATCATATCTATACAGTTTCTCAAACTCTTTCTTGTTTTCTGGGTAAAAAGTTCTGCAACATCTACTAGGCTCTTTTTAACAAACTCTACCTCAGAAAATGACTTTTATGTTTTAGCTTTAAAAACACTGTCTAGATTTGACTTTGTGAATGGAACATTTGTTGCTGTTTCCCTAAATCGGTAACTCGTTTTTTAATTTTATCCTTTCTTAACTGTCCCCTAAGTAAATTATATTGAGCAAAATTCTTGCTGGAGTAATGTCGATTTATATTGTATTATTTTAAAACAGACATTGTTTCATTGCACAACAAACATATAGGTTTACCACTTTGCATGATAAAAAAGTATTGATCAGTCCATTTGTTTTGCAATTGACGACATTCTGTGTCCACTTTCCGTTTTTTTAAACCAGACATCTTAATAGATTTTTTTCTTCTGAGCTGCATTTGCTTGAATATTTCCAGCGTCTTATCAGTCGAATCCAGAGACCCGATCGTATGCGAATATGCGATGCGAGTGCTCAGAGCCGACTGTTATTCATAACGCATCGTTCGGAGCGCTTCAAGGCCATCGGACGGCTTCCCGAACGTTTACCTGTTTGTCTCTTTCTAACGACTATTTCTGTCTTGATCTGTGGCGTTCCACTGCGTATGCTTAATAAAATTTTAGTCTTTATGATTTGAAGCACCACTTTTAGGTTGGTTGACAGTAATTACAAATAAACTACGTGTGCTAAATCTTTAATTTTTTTGCGCGTTATTTGAAATTTCTGAATCTCTCACGAGCCGGATTGGAGCTGGTGGAGAGCCGGGGGTTGCCTATATATGGTCTAGACACAAGCCCGCCCCTTTCTACTATCTATATTTTACTTTACTTCGAATAGTATTCAGTACACTTTGCTCCAGGAATAGTACATTTTTTACACTCCTTTTGTTTGCAAAAGAATTACATTAATTACAATGTGCGAAAGTTTGATCTCCTCAGAATGCTCTAATTTTATCTATGGCTCTCTGTATATAAGGTAGAACTGCATTACTTGATGGTTGACCGCCCAATAGTGATTAAGGTCTCGAATTATTGTAAAATTTAATCGAACGCCTAATATATTTAGTACAAAATCCATTTGATTTTAAAGCTTCAGTCAGTTTCTCTTATTCATTGGCAATTTAATTTGCATCACATATTAAAATAAATGATTTGATCTCGAACAGTGAAAATTCCTGAAGACGTTTTATACAATCGCAGGTGAAACGTCGGTAAGTAATTGCAACTTGACACGATCTAAATCCAAGAACAATGATTCGTTAGTTGACTACAACCGTAAAAGCTTTCGTATTAAGTTAAATATCCCCTTACGTATATCGAACTATTAATAATATAACCCGTAATATATTACCAATTTAATTTATTGTAAGAAAACATAGATATATACTATTATAAATATACCGAAATTACCGAATTATGAAGATTGTGGCGTGGCTTCCAGTGATTATAATAATTTTGCCCGAGACATCCACTATTTTTAGTTTTGAAAAACGTTGCAACTTTTCAACTGCCTATCGCATAAAAGCCAATGTTCTCACAAGAATCTTCAGATATGAGGGTGCAAGCTCTTATTTGTACCTATTTATTTTATAGCGTCCTCAAAACATGAAAAGGGATGGGTTCATAATCCATTAAAACAAAGGCAACGAACCGAGCCGCCCATCATAAGACTCCTTCATTTCGAGGCAATCCATTTTATTTTACAGTTACTATATCTTTCCGATATTGCATAGTGGGTCAGGGCTTATCGACAATTTCTATTATCGATAAGATACGAATAATATACGTTTTATGTGCGTTTGATTGGTCAGTTTAGATTTTAATTTGTTTAACCATTAACAAATAGAAATTTTATTTTGACCAAATACTTATTTTCGGTTTTTATTTCCTTCGTGGAAGAGGAGTATCGTAATCGTGAAAAAATCACCCTCCGAAATTTTTTCAGATCTTTACGTTTCAAGGTAGATGCCGAAAAACATGTTTTCTGATTTCCGTCGGTCTGTCTGTCTGTTTGTCTTTTCGCGCGGTTATGATCAAATTTTGTTCAAAAATTAAGGGTCATATGGGGATAACCTTGTAAATATGGCGAAACAAAATGGCGGCCTGGTGAAATGTTAAAAAAATTATTATTAAAAAACTACTTATCCAATTTATCTCAAATTTTGCACAAACATCAAGTATTATGTTGGAATTAAGTGGTAACATTTTGTACGAATCTAAGATGGCTGAGCACAAAAACGGTTTAATAAAATATTTAAAAATTCAGCCTGAAAAAACTGCTTAATAGATTGATTTCAAATTGTGTATCATAACTAATTGTGGTATAGGGAAAAAAATCACCCTCTCAGGTTTTACATAACTTCAGTCCCTAGATGTCAAAAAATATATTTTATCAATTCAGTCCGTCCATCAGGTTCTCTGACGGCATAGCTTAAAAACTATTCACTAGATTGACTTCATATGGGGACAACCTGGTATTATTTTGGTAAAAATCTAATAAGGCGAAACAAAATGGCGGCCTAGTAAACTGTTAAAAAATAATTATTAAAAAAGTGCTTATTCAATTTATCTCAAATTTTGCACAAACATTAAAGTATTATGTTGGAATCTACTGGTAAAATTTTGGTAGGAGTCCAAGATCGCGGAACAAAATGGCGACTTAATAAAATATTTAAAAATTCAGCCTGGAAAAACGACTTAATGAATTGTTTTCAAATTGTGTGTATTAATTCACAATATCCGAATAAAATGGCTACCAAATAAAATATTTGTAATTGTAAAAAAAAATCATCCTTTCAGGTATTACACTTCTTCACGTTTTAGCGTCTCTAGATGCCAAAAAATATATTTTATCAGTTCCGTCCGTATGTCTGTCGGTCTGTTTCTCTGTCAGTTTGCGGAATAAATAACAAAGCACCCGATTGTTTTTAAATTTTGATCAAAAATTAAGGGTCATATGCGGATGATCTGGTAATATTTTGGTAAAAATCCAACATGGCGAAACAAAATGGCGGCATAGTGAAGTGAAGAAACAATTATTATTAAAAAACCACTTATTCAATGTATGTCAAATTTTGCAAATGGCAGTCAAATCAAATTTTTGAAATGGTGAAAAAAATCACCCTCTAAGGTTTTACACATCTGCACTTTTTAGTGTCCCTAGATGCCAAAAAATATGTTTTATTACTACGTTTTATTAATTACGTCGGTCCATCTGTCGGTCTGTCTTCGTGGCATATCTTAAAAACTACTTAACAGATTGGCTTAAAATTTTAGTCAAAAATACAATATGGCGAAGCAACGTTAAAAAAATTATTCCTTAAAAATTAATTATCCAATTTTCCTCAAATTCTGCACAAAAATCAAGTGTTACATAGGAATGAACTGGTAACGTTTTCATATGCATCCAGGATAGCAAAACAAAATAGCGGCCTTACAAAATATTTAAAAAAATCAGCTTGAAAATACTACTTATTAAATTAATTTAATTTTTTGTGCTTGCTGTGGTACGAATTTAAAATGGCGAACAAAATGGTGGCCAAACCAAATTTTTAAAAAATCAACGTAAAAAAATCTTGTCCAATTGACTTAAATTTTGCAGAAAAATTAAATGTGGAAGTGAGATAAACTGGTACGAATTCAAGATGACGTAACAAAATTGCGGTAGGTGTGAATGTAAAAACTACTTACTGAATTTATTTTAATTATGCCTAAAAGTCAAGTATGGCATAGGTAGAAAGAAACTGGTAAAATATTGGTAGGAATCCATTATGATGGAAAAAATGGCGCTTAATAAAAATGTTTCAAAAGACTATATACGTAACACATATATACTGTGACTATGTACTGAACTAAATTGGGTCATACTTCACTATTCCTAACAAGAGAGAGTTTGTTAGTATTTTCCATGTTCTTTTGAATATAAAAAATATATTTTTTTAAACTATTCTAAAATGCTAACATTTCTAGGTAATTGAAATATTCTAGCAGTTAACAAAGTATATATATTCAAAAAGTTCTAAAAAAGAACGCTAGAAGAATGGTTGTTACGTTTCCCCGCAGGAGGATTTTTATCACCTCTGCTATGATACTTATACGTTGACAGCCTTTTCTCTACCTTAATTTTGAAGAATTGTACGTAATTACTTAGGCAGAATCTTGCTTTGCTGTCATTTGATGGAAAATTCAATGGAGTTCTCTAGCAAACGGTGCAAGGGTTATGCTCTGTCAATAAATAGAAGAAAATAAAAAGAGTTTATCCTCTTCAACACAGAATTAAACTTTGCATTGGAAGTGAAGTATCTAGGTGCATCCTCGATACTAAGAATTTTCATTTATAAATAAGGATAAAGAATGCATACTTCTCCTATGGGTAGTGTTATAGCACCACAGAAAGAGCTTGGGAAATGAATCTCGAAATAGATATGTGGATGTTCAGTGCTATTATAAGACAGATGGTTGCCTATGGGCTGTCGGTTGGTGGTGGTGGAGCTTAAGAAACAAGTTAAACAGAAAATAATACAAGCCCTATAATATAAATATACACGATTGTCACACTTTCTTGAAAATCAAGGCAACATTTTTGCGAATCGTTCGTATTACTTCACAAAATAGTATTTCTTTTAATTATGTACACAACTAAATGGTTATTTTTTAAACAAATCTCGGCTTCTACATATTAATGGACTATACCGACCATTAATAATACTGATCGCATTAGGCAAAAATAATATTGACATTAGCAAATTTCACAAGCTAATTGCCCTGCTGAAAAGAAGAAACGAAGGATATTAGTAAAAAAAAAACAATTTAAGTGGTGCCCCAAACAACCACTGTAGAAGTCAGGAGTTAGTTGAGTTGACGGTCGAAGTAACTGATTTACATAAATCAATTATGATTATTATTAAAAATACCAAGCACAAAATTGATAGAAATTTAATTTTTTAAAATTCAGGTACGTCGGAAACTCCATAAATAATAAAAAAATTATAGGCGAAAACATTTTTGGACATGGTGATGGGAATACATTCCACATTGAAGCTTAGTATCTAGGACTGTTTCGTGTACTTTTACAAGTAGCGTTATTGAACATACTGTCGACTGTGAAACCTGTTTATCGACAACGAATTACAATTTGGTGTGGTTTTAAAGATAAAAGTGGAACTGTTCCAGTCAATGCGCAGCGTTACCGTTACAGACTTTTTGTGGCCAGTATTGGACGAAATGAACGTAGACGATCTTTATTTCCAACAGGATGGCGCTACAAACTATAAGGAGAAACAATAGCAGTATTGCGTCACCGATTTCCCGGATGTGTTATTTCGCAAAGGGCAAGCATCAACTGGGCGACTAGGTGCGATTTAACACCGCAAGACTTGTTTCTGTGGGGCTACGCCAAAGATAGGGTTTACGCTAATAACCCAACAATTGAAGTAATCAAGGATGATATTTGGGCTGTTAATCGTGAAATAGAGCCCCAAATTTGTGGCAGTGTGATACAGAACTTCTTCCAAAGAATGGTGACTTCAAAGCGCAGCCGTGGCAGCTATTTAAAAAATATCGTGTTCCACAATTAATCGCACAGTTTGTACTTTCTAAATTCAAATAAAAGTATTGTTACATGTTTAATAAGAAATGTGTTAATGGAAAACCCTTTTATATAAAATCTATCTTAAAATGGCAAAATTAATTTATTGTAGCACTTCCTCAAATGGTTTTTTGAAGTCGTTGTAAAGTAATATCAACTGAAATGTTGGTTACCAAGAGTGGACCAAGAAGAAATTACCAGACCATTATAATTTTTGTCATGTTGATTTTATCTACTATATGAATTTTTTATATTTAGGCAAAATAACTGAGTTTAAATGTTCGTCTCCCATTTTAAACCGCAAAACATTTTTCAAATGTTTTGATAAACTGTACGAACGTAATACTGGCATAACTGGAAAGTTGGTAAAAACTATATACTATATGTCCATTACATCGTGTACAAGCGTTTCCTTTTTAGCAGATCTCAAAAAAGGATATTTCAAGCTTTCCTTATAGGGCATGAGGATCTGGTTTACTGGACGGTCACGTATTAACAACAGGGACAAAGTAAAACTCCTCAGAAAAGTACCATTTTGAGTGCTCTTTTGGAAGCGGAAAATCTTATTTTGCGCGCGGTTGTAGAATAGTATATTGTGTAAGAAGTGCGTGAAGTTAACTTTTATACACGAGTATGATGCTTGTGGCCCGAGCCGAAGGCGAGGGTCACAATATCACACAAGGGTATGAAAGTCTTCACGCACGTATTGCACACTATACTTTTTCTACAACCGTAAATAATACAAGTACGAAATAAAATTAAACTATTTAATTTTCTCCTTTATATAATACAAATTAAACTAATGAACTATTTATTTAATTTTCTGTTTTATAATAATTGTAACTTTTTAATAGAACTTATAGTTAAATTATTTAATTTTCTACTTTATAATAATTGTAACTTTTTAATAGAAATTATAGTTAAATTATTTAATTTTCTTCTTTATAATTATTGTAATTATTAATAGTAATGTTGCAATTTGTTAGATTACTAAATTTAACTTCTGTAGCCTCCTTTGATGATGATTTGTTAATAATATTGCTGCTTGTGATCGAGGTCATATTTGGATTTTGAACTGACAAAAGTCTATTTGAAATATCATTTTTCTTGTTAAGGGAATTTTCTACGTAACCCTCAGCTACCGTTGAAGATTTCCAACCGCCGTGTTGTTTTAACATTAGTAAATCTGCACCGGTTTTAACTAGCAAGGAAGCAGATGATCGTCTGAAACAATGGCCTGTATATTTTTCTGGATGTGGTAGTTTTAAAAATTTTGCTATTTCACTAGGCAATTTTCCAAATTTGTTTATCCCGACGACTTGGCGAGTACATTTTCCTCCTTGATACTTGATGAAGAATTTGTTTTCTTGATAATTTTGGGGACGAAGGGCGGCATATTTTCTGTATAATTCTAAATGCTCGGTAATGGTAAATTTTCTTGTTATTTTGGTTTTTGTATCAGGGACGGATACAACAAGAACACTTCCTAAATCTTGAATATCGCACATTTTTAGCTTATAAATTTCGCTTCTTCTTAGAGCACCAGCAATCCCAAATATTAATATCACTTTGGTTAACAAAAAAACTTCGTCAGGAGCCTTATTTATGAACTTGAAAATTTGTTCTTTCTCCAATATTCGAGATTTTTGTGGAATATATCCTTCATTCTTCCGTTTTAAAAATGCATGAACTTTTGGATATTTACCAATGTCAATGTTATTTTTAATGCTAATAGTACTTTTTAGCATTGAATAATGACTCCATAGTGTTGATGATTTTACATTTTTTGACAATTCTGATAAATATGCGAGTAAAACATTTTCAGAAAAGGTTTTAATATTGTTCTTACTGCGCCAGGTCATAAATTTATTGTACGTGTTTTCATAAATTTCCTTTGACTTCTGAGGTAACAGAGAATTACTAGCTGTTTTCGCTGCTTCCGTAATATCTGGTGGAGTACACATTTCTATATCAGAGTCCATAATTATTGCTTTTTATAACTTAAAATAATAAACTGTTCAAATTACTATTCGAACTTAAAGTGTCTATTTTAAACTGTTTGCATTGGCAATTTGACAACTCGTTACCATGACAACGATACAAATTGCGAGGCACGGCCGCCTAATAAAATTATTACCAGTGCGGGCCCGGTGCCTAAAATTAATGGCGGCCCATGCATTTCTTATTGAGCCGGTGCGTGAAGTAAACCCTTTAGGGAAAGCATTGTATTTCACGCATCGGTGCTTGAAAACAAGCTTTAGCTACTGCAATCAGTGTGTAAAATAGGATTTTAAGGACGGTTGTAGAAAAAAATATTTTTTATGTCAACATAGCTATATATTATATTATATAATATGCGATTTTGTCAATAGAATAACATATTGGGGGAGCAGCTCTTCCATCCTTTCTTATATGTCCATCCCTGGTTAGTATATAACAAAATTGCGTTTAGCACAGTTATAAATGTAGAAATGCGCATCAGACTACTTTTCACTAATTTTGAAGAAAATCAACCTGCAGTGTCAAAGATATATTGAGAATGACATCTTGACCTTGTCCTTGTCATTGTCAATAGCCGATTAGGTGTTTACAAGATTAGTCTCGCCTATTTTAGCATTGTCACTGAATTGTCAAGGGAATAATGCTTATATCGTAACAAAATATTTTAAGTTAATTACATTATTTTGTATTTTTAGTAAGAACAACCTTTTTTCTAGTTTTTTTAACTTTAATTTATATAGAGTGGGTGGGCTTCCTGTAAACGGGAGTTTTAACTGAACCATTATTACAATTAACTAAAACACCAAGGAAAACTCTAGACTCTTCTTTTTTTCCATAGCGAGCTTGATTGAACAACTAGTATTATTTGATGGTACTTTTATGAGATGACTATGTTCCTTTATAATGTTTACATTCAATTTTGAGTCACTCTGCAAATATGTCATTCATTTGAAAAATATACTTGAAATTTTTATGCTTGTAATAATGCTTATTTATTATTATTATTTCAATAATTGATGATTTGCAACAAAAACAAGACGAATAAGTTATCTTTCAGCATCTAAGTTGTCACTTCTGAATAATTTTAGGCACAGAACGCCAAACGATACAATATTTCGTAACTCTGAAATATCGATATAGACATTGCAGGCCTCTATATCGATGTAGCATATCGATAAGCGCCACTATTTAATTCAGAAGATAAATTACATAGTCAACAATTTATTTACGGATCTTTGTGTTCTTTTTTCGATCCGTCTATCTTCGGACATGTTTCCTAATTACCCCGATTGGCGATGGTCAAAGGATACACAATGAAATATATCTCTTTGAGCGAGACCTTTGAACATCGGATTGTTATTTTCTGCAACGGTAGTCCAAGTGTAATTGTTGTCGGCTATTTGGATTCTAATTTTTAATCACGGATTTTTTTATTCGATTTTTTGTCCGACGCTGTGTATTAAATGAATCTGGGCTAATGAATATAACTGTGATTAGATAAAAAACTATTTTCAATTTTGTATTGCTGAGCTAGTATTTTTTTAAATACGCGAGCTTAATATTATATTTACAAATACCAGGTTCCTTGATATTTAAATAATAAACACATGTTTTTTGTTTTTGGAAAATCGTTATTAGGTATCTTTTTTAAAAAACGGACAGTAGTTTTACACATTTTTTGCACATCAGGGTGAGTCTTCTGTAAAATCAATTACTGGGTTGGTTAAGTTTAAATACTTTGGTAGTAAAATTATTCCATTTTTGATAATCAACGCCTTAATCTGGCTCTGGTTGTTACAAGAAAAGATTTTTTTTAAAGTTCAAAGGTATTCCTGTCTGCAGAATCTAACATTTTTGATAAAAATATATTATTTTTTGATTTTTATTTTATTTATTTGAATACGATAACATTTGGAAGCAAGTAAACACTATATAAGAAAAAAATAAATTAAATGATTAGAAATATATCAGTTATACAAAAAGACGAAAATATATTGAAATAATAAAAGTGGTGCACACAGGAATAACAAAGGAAGCCATCAGAAGGTAATCATCAACAGTGTAAAAGCAATTATTAAAAAAATTTAATCTTTGATTCAAACATACTATTTCGGAGCACCCATAGCTACTGTGGAAGAATATTGTATTTCATTCGAGATTTCATTGTACGTTTCAAAGTATTTTTACATGACTTGGTCAGTTTTAAATTAGGAGCAAAAATGAGATTTGCTGAAAACACAAACAAACACAACTAGAAAAGTTGAGTCATCTGCAAGAGGGGTACTTTTTATTGGATTAAGAGAGTCGAAAAGATCAATCACATAAATAATAAATAACAGTGCACCTAGAACAGACGACAGTTCCCAGAGGAATACCATGCCTAACAGAGCAATAGTCGGAACGACGACCATCAATCATTCTACTAGATAAGAAGAAAAAATGGGAAGTTGAATATCTCTGACACCATATCATTCAAGCTTTTGCAGCAGAAAAACGTTGATTGACATAATTAAATGCCCTACTTAGATCACAAAGTGTAACGACGCGCGGCGGAACGGTTCCTTCTCCCAAGACATTCAACTATACCACTGATGACCTGATTCACGGCCTTGACTGTAGAGCACCCACTTTGAAAATCGAACTGGTGCCTGTTAAGTAGGTTGTTTGATGCAAAAAAAAGTTAAGTTTCTCTTTTAACAATATTTTAAAAACCTGCGAGAAATAGGTAGGTAACCGTTTGCAATACCAGCATCACTAGACTTTTAAAAAAGAATAACGTTCGATACTACGTATAACGTACGTTTCAAAGTATTTTTACATGACTTGGTCAGTTTTAAATTAGGAGCAAAAATGAGATTTGCTGAAAACACAAACAAACACAACTAGAAAAGTTGAGTCATCTGCAAGAGGGGCACTTTTTATTGGATTAAGAGAGTCGAAAAGATCAATCACATAAATAATAAATAACAGTGCACCTAGAACAGACGACAGTTCCCAGAGGAATACCATGCCTAACAGAGCAATAGTCGGAACGACGACTATCAATCATTCTACTAGATAAGAAGAAAAAATGGGAAGTTGAATATCTCTGACACCATATCGTTCAAGCTTTTGCAGCAGAAAAACGTTGATTGACATAATTAAATGCCCTACTTAGATCACAAAGTGTAGCGACGCGCGGCGGAACGGTTCCTTCTCCCAAGACATTCAACTATACCACTGATAACCTGATTCACGGCCTTGACTGTAGAGCACCCACTTTGAAAATCGAACTGGTGCCTGTTAAGTAGGTTGTTTGATGCAAAAAAAGTTAAGTTTCTCTTTTAACAATATTTTAAAAACCTGCGAGAAATTTTGAATGATTGAAATAGGTAGGTAACCGTTTGCAATACCAGCATCACTAGACTTTTAAAAAAGAATAACGTTCGATACTTTAAAAATCGGAAAAATACTTGGTTGCATTCTTATATTTAGAATCTTAGATAGAATGAGCTTTACAGAACAACAGATTATAATACACTAGTTTTTATATCGTATATATCAGTTCTTCAGGGTTCTTAAATGATATGATTGCACGGGCTAACTTTAATGGCGTTACTGTATCTAGAAACAATGATTTCAGGATCTGGATGGAAGTTTTATAGTGTAAATTTATTATTTTGCATATGCATCTCAATATTTTTCTTTGTGCTGACATTCCGCATGACACTGAATCTGATATTTTCAATAAGAGTAGAAATACACTTAACTTACACAGATCAAAAATATATAAAATTTCATTGTTTGGAATTTCCTGCAACAGCACCCTTTCTACCAACAGGAAAATTTAATTTCATATGAACAACTACCCTACAATACAACAATAAAGAATAGTTTTAAGAATTTTAATTAAGAATTACTCTGTATACATCATAAACTATCTAAATCTCCCAAAAACTGCCACACGAAAATCCAGAGCCCGATTAAACTTTTCATTATTCAAGAAAGGTCAAAAATCATATAATCCAAACTTCTTACATTTGGCTTCATTGACGGATAAACTACCTTTACCAATTATGAAAACTTTTGAGCTATTGAACATCAAAAATGTTAATTTTACTTTAAAAGTTTGGGCAAAACTTTTTAAGGACATCATTTAAGGCTATTTAAAATTGAACAGTGGGTAACTGTTTAATTTTTTTAAATATAAATATTTCGTTTCTTACACAAGTTTAGCCAGGTGGGTTAATTTTTAATATATTAAGCAGAAAAATAATAATTTGCAAAAAGTTAGTAAACATTCAATAAGAGATAATCTATATTATTGTTATTGACAGTGTTGATTAACAATTTTAAAAATATGGTTAAAATTCAAAATTAAACTTTTTTAACTTGACACTCTACTTACGTACCATTATTTACTAGCTAGGTAATATATTTTTATATATTGATTAAAAAAAGCATGATAAATACATTTTATTCAATAGTTGTGTCAATTAAAATACCCGCAATTTGAGTTGGCGAAGCTCTGTTTACATATAATCTGGTAAAGCTAATTATTCAAAAAAGTGTCCTGATGAAAACTAAAGTCACTGCCAGCTACTCATATTTACTACTTATTTGCCAACCTCCGTAGACAGTATTCTAACTTTTCCAGGAAATGTTATAAAAACCATATCCAAAATGTGGATATTTCTCTTTCAAAATGATGTAAACTTTTTTGGAACTTTATTAATTCTAAAGGTTAATCAGTGACGGTTTATTAAGAGTTGCAAAGCTGCAGCACTGGTCACACTTTTCAAAAAAATAATAATTTTAATCCATCTTTAACTTTTATCTGCATAGTTTCGTTTATTCGGGTAAAGCACTTACACAGTATATAAAGAATATATATTAGCTATTCTGTAACACTAAATAATATATTATCCCCGTTCCCACGTATATTCGTGTTTCGACGTCAAGCAATAGTCGTTGCCGCTCGACGCAGTGACGTTTTCGTCTAGGAAGCAGCCGCCCGCAGCAAATACGTGTGATATGTGGTGTAACTTTGAAGCGACCAATAAACGACAAGCTTTATATCAAATGCCGAGCTGCAAATAAATTTACCAGCATTGTTTCGCGCACCAATACTTATTAAAGAATGCAAAACTAACGGAACGAGGAGCTGTAAAACTGTACACCTGTATTTAATGGCGAGATTGTGGTTTCGGAGGTTTTAAATGCGATAAAACGTTGTGTTTATTTGTATTGTCTTATTAGGTTTATAACTTTTTAAAGAGTGTAATATGGGTGTTATTTATAATTTAATAAATGGAAAAGGCTTTTTTAAATTAAGTTGAAACGGGAGGACGACCTTTACCGATTATTATCATAGATAAACAAGGATCTAGCCAGGGTAAATCATATAAAAGACAGTTTAATCGGGGAATATATTCTATAAATAATTGGCTATGTGAGTGTAATAGAAAAAATGTTCTTATTGTGTGCTTTTTACGTGGGATATGTTGTGGACACAAATTATAGATTTTTTTGAGAAAGGAAAATATGACTGCAGATCGATCAATCGCATTGTTCATGTGGTCCATTGAAAAAAAAAAACTTATTAGTGAGTAGTGGCATACCAAACTTTAATGAGAGAGTGACCAAAATTACATTAAAGAAATATCGAAGGGTCGATTTAATTTACAAAAACTAAAACTAAAATTGTTTCAAATGGTTTTATCTAAGTTTTTAATAAATAGAGACTTACGTGTTTATAGTTATAGAGACAATTTTTCGAGACGTGTGTATATCTGTATGGAGTGTATGGTAAGTTTTTGGTTAATATTTTGATATGTTGTGTAGCATTTTAATCAATTAGTTTATAGTAAATAAAAATATATTTGCAAAAGAAAAAACTAAAATGGTGAAGGGTTCGTTTGTTTTTTGCGATCACCTAAAACTTTTAAGACCGTGACAAATCGAAATAACCGCATATCTCTTTAAGAAAACCCTAACAAGTTTGTTATGGAATGGTTCCTTAAATATGGAGTGAAACTTAATACATCTAAATGGGAGTTAAGAATTTTATCAAAATTACGTCGGTAAATCAATTTGAACTATGTTATTATCAGCGAATTTCTATCATTTAAATAATCCATCAGGATCCTAATGTAAATATTAAATAATTAAAGGAAACACCAACCAATTTTCTATAATCGCATCTCCTAAATTTTTTAACCGTAGCCTTCTCAGGTCACATCTATAACGTTCTTTTTCAATATGGAGTCCAAGTTATCCTAACCACGTTCAAAGGATTAAACGAGTACAAAGAAGTTCCTTTATTACATCTATCACTGGAAATTTTTCGTTGGCAATATATATATATATATATATATATATATATATATATATATATATATATATATATATATTTCTTGTTATGACGTTGGTGTACGTGGAATGAAAACATACTATCATTTAATGCTCCCAACGAAAGCCAGGAGTCACAATGTAATTCAATGCCGGTCGTGGTATTAGCCAGCGGAGTAGTTGTTTTTGTGATTCCATTTTGTGCCTTTGCCCTACACGGGGCTCGCTAGTCTATGGCGGCCTGATGAGCTCTAATAGAGAGCGAAATCGCGATCGTCGTTTGACTAAAATGGATCATTGTGTCTGCTGAGATGCAGAACATGTTCCAAACAAGGATCATTTTCTTGTTATGACGTTGGTGTACGTGGAATGAAAACATACTATCATATATATATATATATATATATATATATATATATATATATATATATATATATATATATATATATATATATATATATATATATATATATATATATATATATATATATATATATATATATATATATATATATATATATATATATATATATATATATATATATATATATATATATATATATATATATATATATATATATATATATATATATATACATACATATATATATATATTTATAATATATTTATATAAATATAATAATATATATAATTTAGGTATACTAAATAATAATCAAGGAATCTTGCACCTGGACATTGTCTATCAATAAAGAAATAAATTACTTTCACCTGTTGTAAGCTAACTGTATTTTATACTAGAGGCGAGCTGCAGGGCAGTATAGTGACCTTACGCAGCGTCATAAAAATATATAATTATTGATTTAAAGCCTTTTTTGCTGCTTTTTTACTTCCCTAGTAAGGGAGAAGTATTGTAAACGTGAAAAAAATCGCTCTAAAAATTTTTTCAGATCATCACGTTTTAGGGTTCCTAGATGCCACAAAACATGTTTTCTCAATTTGCTTGATCTGTCTGTCTGCCTATTCGCGGCATAGCTAAAAACTACTTACCCGATTGACTTCAAATTTTGGTCAAAATGGGGATGACCTGGTAACATTTTGGTAAAAATCCAATATGGCAAAATAAAATAGCGGCCTAGTAAAAATAAAAAAAAAATTATCAAAACCTGCTTATCTAATTTATCTCAAATGTTGCACAAACATCAAGTATTATGTTGGAATCAACTGGTAACCTTTTGGTACGAATCTAAGAAGGCGGAACAAAATGGCGGCTTAATATAATATTTAAAAATTCGACCTGAAAAAACTGTCTAATGGATTGATTTCAAATTGTGTCCCATAACTAATTGTGGTATAGGGATCAACTAGTAAAAGTGTGGTAAGTACTAATTTAAAATGGCCGGCGGCCAAATAAAATGTTTGTAATTGTGAAAAAATCATCCTCTCAGGTTTTAGCGTGCTAAAACGTGACGATATGACGTTTTAGCACCTCTAGATGCAAAAAAATATGTTTTTTCAATTCCTTGGGTTTATCTCTCGGTTTGTTTGTCTGTCAGTTCGCGGCATCATTACTACTTACCAGATTGACTTCAGATTTTAGTCAAAAATTAAGGGTCGTATGGGGATGACCTGGTAATATTTTGCTAAAAATTCAATAGACGGAAGAATGTTAAAAAAATATTAATAAAAAAACTAATTATCCAATTTACCTGAAATTTTGGACAAAAATCAATTGGTACATAGGAATAAACTGGTAAAACTTTGATATGAATCAAGGACAGCAAAACAAAATATAAAATATTTAAAAAATCAGACTAAAAATACTACTTCTTAAATTAATTTAAAGTTTTGTGCAAGAATTAAGCGTGATATAGAGAAAACTGGTAAAGTTGCGGTACAAATTTAACATGTGTTGTTTAAACGACTTTAAGTTTTGCAGAAAAATTAAATATGAAAATGAGATAAACTGGTAAAATATTGGTAGGAATCCAATATGATGGAACAAAATGGCGCCCAATAAAAACGTTTTAAAATACAGTATATGTAACATACATATACTGTGACTATGTACGGAACTAAACTATTACTAATACATGGAAAAAAATTATAACGAGGGAAGTTCCGGGTAAAGATTTTTGTACATATAAAACATACATACATGTATATAAAAAAAAATAGCACCGACAAAAATACATACAACATTAAATTTTATTCAACTCAATTGGGGCATTGGTTTAAATTACTTGTTTTTGTGTTATTTAATTTCTTTGGGACTCTAGGACATTATTAGCATTATTAACACAGTTTAGTCAAAATAAGTTTAGAATGCGATGAACAACGAACCTGAAAGTAATTTACCCGAATGACTAAGGGAATTTTGGTCGACTGAATTTCGAAATTGAAGAGCTGGGCTACGCCTCGGACGGGCACCTGCCATAATAAAGCTGGCTAAACTTTATTGTTTTTCTTAAACAAAGTGTTTTATAAATAATATACAGGTCGTGCATGATGCGAAGAGGCAAGCAGAACCTTCACCGAGATATATGGTTTTAAAATTTTATTGAAAGTGATGTGTTTGTTTCAGCACTTACATTTTCAAGCAAATTTTTGGACAAAATGTAAGTATCAATATGTTCAATAAAAATTAAGATATTAAGCTGCGGTTTTCGGCTTTGTCTGGTACTGGGTATATAGTTTGTAGCATAAAGGGCGTAAACGCACAGTTTTACAATAAATGTATTATGCAGAGTGTTATGTAATTACTAAAGATAATCTAAGCCTAAGTAGCAAAAAAAAAACATTTTCAGAGATTTTTTAAATTTCTTTTGGCTCTTGATACACAGAGTAATATCACAAGATTATTTGAAAATTGAAAACTGAATAAATTTCAGCTGTTAAATATAAAAGTTGTACGATTTATTACATTATATATAGACAAAGAGTATTTATGTATATAGGAAGCAACACCCTGTATATTATATATCCATCGAAGGTCGCGTTTTGCTAATGATAAGTATCCTATATCTTCAAAGATACCAGAGTTTGACATAATCTCTGTCAATTAGAAGGGTATTCCTTGTAACGGGTGATGTTGCTTAAGGTTTAAAACATTTTGACAATTGACGAATTGAAAAATAGTGCAGCCATTCTGGAAAAAAAGATAAAATAATCGTGTATGCAATGTAAATAAAGCATTTTTTCCTATTCCACATCATTTTAAAAATAAAACTTTTTTTTTCTGTAGTTTTGATTCCAAACTTCGGTAGTAGTGTTTAGTGAACAAGTCTAATTCACGAGCTTGTGTTACCATGAGATTATGGACTCAATTTTACGCAGATATTCCGGAATTATTACAATTACATTTCTTTTATGTATTGTATTGGACCCAAAGAATAATTTAAGGATAATGGCTACTTGTCTAAATTCGATAAGAAGCCTGCTAGGGTACGTTGATTCTTTAGGTATTTTTCAATTTGTGTTTCATTTGTTGACAAAAAAACTCAAATAATGTAAAAGTGTTATTTAGGAATTTTTTATATATGTTTTTTCAAAAATTTATTTTACTGTTATTTATTTATCGAATACTCACTTGATACGAAGTAATGCGTTTTGAAAATCGTTTCTCCTTACTGGCATAGCAGATTATATAGGAAATATATTTTGGCGCGGGAAATTTAGCATAATTCTCCGAATTACTTAGTTTAAGACTATTTTAAAAACATATATTCACAACAGCCGGTACCGTGCTTTAAATCGGCATAAAAATGTAAATACAAAAGTAGTCGAATCTTATTAAGGTGTTTAAATATGTAAAATAAATAAAGGGTGGACTTATAGATCCCGCTCAGGGGGGGAGGGCGAATTACGATTTTCAATTGATGCAGTGCTTGTTTTAAACATAACATGGAACCACTGGGCAGGTAGGGTAGGAGCACCGATTGTGGCCACATTAAGCTATTAGTAGACTTTGCAACATTGTCATAATCGTGTTTATGTAATAAATATTTTTTATTGGGCAAAACTGGACGCGGTTGTTTCTTAACTTAACTTCAAAGATTTATACTCTTATTGAGGATATGAACTTACTTAATATATATTATTAATTTTTTTTATTAAAAGACAATTTTCACCATTTGTGGCCACATTTTGCCAGTTGTGGCCATCAGGTACTCCTATTGGGGCCACAGGGATTAAGAACTGTAGAACAGTAGGTACTTAATGGGAAACCTAAGGAAAAATCAATTAAACTTTTGGGTTTCCTCTTCATTATCAAATTATGGGATAACCTTTACAACATGAAAACGGCATACGTGCCTAACACCACGTAACATCTGTATTATCGGTTTTACGTAAAACCATATATATATATATATATATATATATATATATATATATATATATATATATATATATATATGTTGATTTATGACACACGTAATTTCAATCCACCCCAGAATACAATTTACTCTAGAGTTAGAGGAAAACAACAAACTACCGTTTTCAGATGTTTTGGTCACTGCATAACGGACATTTCGAATACACCGTTCATAGAAAACCAACACATACAGACAGATATTTAAATGCAAAATCACACCATCACCCAGCACAAATTCAAGCTGTGGCAAATACTCTAATATCCAGATCCGTGCGATTAACTGAAACACAGACGAGACAAAACGAACTTAAGGTAATATCTAGTGCTTTAAAGAAAAATGGCTACATAAATCACACCATAGAGAAAGCTATTTTTGCACAGGTTTTCCGAACAACGAACAACAAAACTTATGAACCGGTAAAGCAACAAGTAGTCTTACCATATGTAAAAGGCACAAAAGGCAGAATCGGAAGAATTTTTAGGAAACACAACATATAAACAATACACAAGCCACAAACAACTATATAGGTAAACTACTTTGAAACCCAAAAGAAAAAATCAACTGGAAAACCACGGAGTATACAGTATTCCGTGCCAGGACTGTGAAAAGTTGTACGTGGGGCAAACTAACAGGCGAATATCAGCAAGAGTGGAAGAGCATAAACTCAGCATAAGAAATAAACAAACAACCTCAGCTTTATTCCTACATCATCAGGAAACCGGCCATACAATAAATTTCGATGGGTGTAGGGAGATTGCCAATATAGAACATTATAAGACCAGAATAATTCGAGAAGCCATAGAAATTGAAAAACAAGGTGATTTGAATAAAAGGGACGAATCATTAAAACTACCAACAGTATGGAAGACAATAATCGACAAATCTAAAATCGCAAAAACTCAAACGCAATTAGCGCAACAACAGATCAACCTTCGGCCCCGAGTGGGGGTATAAAAGGAAGCGTCGCAGTCACCAACACTTCGCGTCAGTTCGCTTTTTGCATTGAAACAGTACGGATCGATTCGGTTCACCCGGCTCCGTACAGTTAAAGTGTTAAAGTGTATAATCTTCCTTTATTGGAAATATCTTGTGAGGACTAGTGCAGTGAGTGCAAAATAGGATGAAGCCAACCAAATCATCAAAAGTGAGCAAAGTTTCCTCGGAAGCAAAATCCGAGAAAATCCTAAGACTGAAGGAGGAAAACTTCCGCCTGAGTGAAAACTTAAAAACCCTACGAGAGGAAAATCGAAGCCTTACAGACAGGCTCGATAGATTAGAAAATCTTCTTGTTACACAACAAGAAGGGAAGACGACTCGGCACCCCCCGCAGAGCGAACAATCAAATACATCTGCCGAAACCAAAATTAACAGAAAAAGGGTTAAATCCCCCCCCAGTGGTGAGAACAGTGAAATCCCCAAAAATGAAAACCCCACAAACAAAAACAGTGTACCTATGGAAACAACCGAAGCAGCCAAAAGTGTAGTGTCTCAAGAAACTACCCCGAAAATTCCCCCCGTAGTTATTGAGGACGACGGGACCTGGACAGAAGTCCGTCGCAACATCAAAGGAGCAAACATAGGCTTCAATAAAGCAAAGGCCTCCGGCTCGAGGCTCCAAATTTTTCCAAAAACAGCCAACGACCATAGGTCCCTGACCCTACACCTTAAAGAGGCCAATCGCCCATACCACACCTATCAGCTCCCGGAGGAAAAAAGGACACACGCGGTAATCCGCGGCTTACACACGAACATCCCGGTAGAAGACATAGTTCAAGAACTAAACGAACTCGGCATTACTGATGCTAGCGTAGTCAGAATGACCTCAAGGATTAAAACCACAAACAACCAAATAATGAAAATAAGCACCCTCTTTGACCGGGTGGTCAAAGTGGAAAATAAGAGAAAAGACGGCACTGTAAAACAGTGTTTCAAGTGCCAGCGTTTCGGACATACACAATCGCTATGTACCTACCCAGACAAGTGCGTTAAATGTGCAGGACTACACAGATCGGACGCATGCCGACTCCCGGAAAAGGAGGAAGATGGCTCCAAAAATGCAGTTTGTGCCAACTGCAATCAAAAAGGACATCCGGCCAGTTACAAGGGCTGCCCGAAATATCCCGCCCCTAAAAAGGCACCTATAGCCCCATGGGCCAACTTCAAAAACACAGTGAAGCCTGCAGCCACGAAACCTGCAACTAAAGCCACCTATACGGAAGTGGCCAAAACTACCACTACTCCCCCAAAGGAAAAGAAGGAGAGCTCCCCTCCTCTTGATCTCCAGGCTGCAATCCTGCAAGCCGTCACCGGAATGATGCCCTCTATTGTGGAAACCATAATTCCCATAATAACAAAGGCTGTGGAGGAACAGCTCCGAAGACTAAAATAAACAATGCCAGAACAACAAAATGAAACCCTAAAACTCATTTCCTGGAACACCTGCGGTCTAAAGGCCAGGAAAACTGACGTCCTAGAACTCCTGGAAGAACATCGCCCCGATGTTCTAGCATTACAGGAGACTAAACTAACAGCTGAAATAAGAATGACCTTCCCAGGATATCACATCTACAGATACGAACCTCCTGGTCACCGAGCCAAGAGAGGAGTCGCGATCCTGGTCAGAAAAGGCGTTCCACACTCCTTCCTGGGGGTTGAAGACGTGGAACTAGACGCCATCTCCATAGAGGTCTACACGCGTAGAGTACCGATCAAAATTACCTCTGCGTATCGCGCCCCAACACAAGAGCTGTTAAATGAGGAGGAGGAATCGAGCATCTAGCCAGAGGACGAAGAGCCAAAATTATCATTGGAGACTTATCTCATCTGCAGATCCGAAGAATGGCATTGCACCCATACCAACTCAAATGGTCGCAAACTATCCAGACTATGCGAGGACCATAGACTCGCCATAATAGGACCAGAACACCCAACACACCTCCCCCGCGGAAACGGGAGGCCAACCGTGTTGGATATAGCACTCCTGAAAAACATCAGGGAAGAGCTGGACATAAACACTCTGAATGAGGGTACATCCGATCACAACCCGGTACTCCTGCAAGTAGGAGTAAACCTCAACAGAGTAAACCGCCACACCAAGAAGACGACCGACTGGAAGGCCTATCAAAGACAACTGAAAGCTGCAATCAAAATCCCTGAGATCCGCGCTCCTCAGGGAGTAGATGAGGCCGTAAGAAGTCTAGAGACAGCCATCCTAAACGCCTTCCATGAAAACACAGTAGTGGAAGACATAAGCAGGCATCGACAAACCGAGGAACTTCCTGAAAATCTCAGAGAGGAGATCAGGACCAACAGACGCCTCCGCAGGATCTACGCCAGATCCCACGAGGAAGAGGACAGGACTGTTCTAAACCGACACTCTCAATAATTTGAGAAACCGGTTACAAGAACACCGAAACAACAAGTGGCAGGGAAAGCTGAGATCCCTAGACACGCATCACCAAACAGCCTGGCAGATGCAACGTGCTCTTCGAATGGACAAACGTCCTATCCCTCCACTCCAAGGTGTAAATGGCCCAATCTACACTGACGAGGACAAAGCTGAAGCCTTAGCGGATGCCATAGTTCAACAAGGTCAGCTAAACCAACACCCAGAGGAAGACGAAGAGCTCACCGAAGAGGTCCACGACTCAGTTAGAGACCTGGATGCTTGGATTTTACTTCAACAAAATCCACATCCTGTCTCATCCGGGGAAGTTCGAGACATTATCAGGAAACTGAAGGTCAAGAAAGCCCCTGGAGCCGACGGCATCACCAACAAGATGCTGAAAAACTTCCCCAGGAAAGGATACAGTGCGATGGCCAACATCATAAACTCCATCATAAGAACATGCCACTTCCCCAGCACATGGAAAAAGGCAGAAGTCATCGTCATTGAAAAACCAGGAAAAGACAGGACAGTACCACACAACTACAGGCCCATCAGCCTACTCCCTGCTTTAAGCAAAGTAGCTGAAAGAGCTATAGCCAGAAGACTAAAAGATGAGTCCCAAGAACTAGATGCCATCCCAGATGAACAATTCGGCTTCAGGGCAGGGCACTCATCTGAGCAGCAGGTACTCAGAACCACAGAGTATATCACCAAAGGATTCAACAATAGAGAGGCCACAGGAGCAGTTTTCCTGGACATCGAAAGAGCTTTCGACAGAATGTGGCACCAAGGCCTGATCCACAAAATGTCGGTGGCTGGATACGAGAGAAGAAACATAAAGCTTATCAGGAGCTACCTAAATAACAGATCATTCACAGTCAAGGTGAATGACTCTCATTCAGCTCCAAGACGACTAGTAGCTGGAGTACCACAAGGGTCTGTGCTGGGACCCGTCTTATACTCCATCTTCTCTCACGATGTCCCAATCGGAGATGAGGGCTTAATGGCTCTTTACGCTGATGACACGGCCATCCTTCACCAAAGCAGAAGCACCCGGATAATGGGCAGACGACTGCAAGAGGACATTGATAACCTTCATGACTGGTGTGTCAAATGGAAGGTTAAGATCAACCCTAGAAGTCCCAAGCAATCCTATTCCAACGTAGGAGACTGGCTCCAAGAGCTAGAATCCGAGTTGGAGATGTCGAGATCCCTTGGTTACACGAGGCCAAGTACCTAGGGATGACCATGGATAGAAGCTTGACATGGAATAACCATATCAACGCAGCGAGGACAAAAACCAGACTAGCGATGGGTAAACTTTATCCACTGCTCTGTCGGAAAAGTGAAATGGGACTGAGGACCAAGCTACTACTGATCCAAACAGTAGCCAGGAGCCAACTCACATATGGCTCCACATCCTTCGAATATGCTTCTAAATCCCACCTTATGAAGCTAAAGAGGACAGAAAACAAACTCATTAGGATGGCAGCTGACGCCCCATGGTTTATCAGGAATGAGGATCTGCAGCGTGATCTTCAATGGACACCTATCGAAGACTTCATGCGGCAAAAGGCTACCCGAGCCTTCAGGGCAGCAGAAAATCACCCCAACGAAAGCCTACGAGACCTGGTAGACTACAATCCGCTAGCTCCGAGACACAACAACTGGACAAGGTACAGGAGACCCAGACACGGGCTCCTGCACTAATATACTCTAGGATGGAAGTGGGCAAATCGAAATTTCTGAGTCTCCGTGCTCCTCAGGAAATAGATCTTGCTCACCGAAACCCCAAGAGTATCAACAAGAGGCCATCAAATTCCAAGAAGAGGATTCCCAGGTACCTCAGCTGGCTCCGGCGTGAGTTGCAGCTGAACCTGAGGTAAAAGAAGAGGATCCCAGGTACCTCAACTGGCTCCGGCGTGAGCTGCAGTTGAACCTGAGGTAAAAGAACACCCCACCTCAGCCTCAACACTGTCGGATCACGGAACAGCAGTGTCGCTGAGGGCACAGAAGAGGACCAAAAACTCGAAGACCACCAGGCACACTGACGGAGGGACACTGACAACGGCAGACTGGACCCAGGGGCAGTAGGACGCAGGCAGCGGCAATCCGGACAGAAGGAAGGAGGACAACAGAGAAATATCCCCCCCTGGTAAGACGACACTTCCCTACTAATAATATTTTTTATTTTCAGATGACTACAAGTATCGAGAGGTGGCAAAAACATCCTGCCAAGTGAGGACCTCCCCCCCCCCCCTACGACAGCGAGGACCATGTCCTTCATAGGAGTTTCTCCCGAAAGGACGGCATCAACCCCATCGAAGGATCCTTGGCTAGCCCAATGATGGTCCATCTGATGGGGGCCCGTTGGGGTTTAGTGGGTATTGTTGACTCCGACAGGTGGAAACCTGTCAGAGCAACGAGTCCCACACTGTCTTCCCTTCTACTGGAAGGGAATTCGTGCGTAAAAGCATTCCCCATCGACACAAAAAAAGAAAAAAAAACCAACACTTCAGTCTCTACTCGGACCAGGAAAAGAAGCTTCGAAAAGGCCAAATATGATTTTGGCGAAACGTCAGCAAAACTGTTCTTTTCAGAACGACAGTAGTCAACGGATGTACACCCGGAATGAAAACACATATATATATATATATAATATATATACGTATCTATATATATATATATATATATATATACTATATATATATATATATATATATATATATATATATATATATATATATATATATATATATATATATATATATATATATATATATATATATATATATATATATATATATATATATATATATGATTTCCTTTATAACATTCTGATGTACCTACATTTTCATTAATATTATTTTAAGTAAAAAAGATACAAAATTTGAACAAGTTTAAACACGTACAAAATGACCATATTGTTCCAAAGGAGTCATTTTATTAAAGTTTATTTAATCTTTGTATGGGATTCCTTCAGGTCTATTAATTCTGATACATGAGTTAATTTAGCTTAAATTAACATTAAATGTTTTCGCAAAAAAAGCTTCTGCTATAAACGAAAATTTAAAGCAGAAAACGAACATAATGGCAAAAAAACTGAATTCGGAAAGTAACATGAAAACAAACAGGACAGAATTGTTGGTTTTATTTTTGAACAGAAACAAAAAGACACTGTTGCTTCTCAGATTACCTAAAACCTAATATTTTAACAAGTTTATGGTTTCGCCACAAATGGTTTTTCACTGATCAATTTTTGGCCCATTCATGGCCACAAATATAAAAATAAGGTAAACCATTGCTCAATTTATAGCCACCTCTATATTTATTTAACATATATTCATATTTTTCACAAGAATTTATAAAAGGTAGGCAGTACTAATTAGATTTCTTCTTATAAAGAATGAACTGCTACATCGCAATCCTATGCAAAACGGTTTGGGATTTTAGCAGCATTAAAATACATGCGTCTTGATAGAACATAGCTCGCGACTGCTTCACCTATGTTACCTGCTTTTAGATGTAGATGGCGCTAGGAATATTCATTTACGAATTTATATCTAGATATAAGTGCTATATATATTAAATATTTTACAATTAAGAATTTTACAAGAAATGGCTTCAAACAGGACGGTGGCCACAACTGGTGCTTCTACCCTACGACACCGTGCAATCAGATCAGATGAACTGCGAACAAAAGCTGTCAAATAATTTATTCTGCGACTGCTGTGAAACACTTTTGATAATAACAGTTAGCTGTGTCTTGTAAAAAATTGGTAGCAAGAGTAAAATGTAGTCGCAGAGAAAGCATGGTTTTCTCATTCTTATGACTTATGGCTCTGGCCCAGAAAGGCGGGTAGTTTAATATAAAAGTAATAAAAATGTAACTAAAGAAAGTATGCTAACATCTAAAATGCTCAAAATAGCAAAAAGGACGCAGATTAAAATAAAGAGATCATTGATGAAAACACAATAATAAACTTATAACAACGCATAAATAATTTGGTTGCCTAACATAAAGATAGTTGCAAACTGTAGTGGATGCCATACAAAGACATTGATTCTTGTTTTCATATATTATTTTCACCTTTATAGGAAAATTATTATATATATATTACAATACTTACGAGTAAACTATTCTATATTCCAGTACGCAATACTCATAGTTAGTGAATTAGTCATATTTTGGGCTTATAGTATGTTTCGGGTTTCAAAAGTTAGGTCGGACATAGTATATACATATATATATATATATATATATATATATATATATATATATATATATATATATATATATATATATATATATATATATATATATATATATATATATATATATATATATATATATATATATATATATATATATATATATATATATATATATATATATATATATATATATATATATATATATATATATATATATATTGGCATCATTTTATACATAAAATGAACTTGTTTGAACACTCCGCTTGTTCTGATTATTCGGCCTGTCAATGAGGACATCCCAGTTTATTTTTCTTTAAATTAAAATATTGCTAAAACTTGTCTGAGTCTATGTAAATGGTCTCAAAGTTTTTTTAACAAACTGTAGAATCGCAAAATTCCTTTTTTTCCATACATAAGCAATTTTTCCATTATATAGGTTTAATCTAAGGCGTTGAAACAACTCCCTAAAGACAAATAAATAAATAAATTAATAATATGTAAAAAACAAACAACAAAATACAATTTATGATAGAAAAACATACAGTGCTTCACAAAATATGTGTATTAACAATCCTACGCATTGTTGTTATATTTCATAATATTACCTATCTTAAAGTAACTCTTCTGAATTATGTTTAACGCATGGAAACTGTTTTACCGCCAACTTTTGACATTTCAAATCGTTTATGTTCTCTAACATCAGTATTATTATTTTATGAACTATGTAGGGCATAATCTATATATAACTTTAAAAAAAGGACTGTTGTATATTTGTCAATATGTTTTAACTTAACTGTTTCTTTTTATTCCTGTTCGTTTGATGTCGCGTCTTTAATAAAAATATTTTGTGAAGTATTGGACATGTTTTTCTTTCATAAAATGTACCACCAACTTCACCCTGGAGAACTACTTCAAGCACTTAACAAAATATAACTTTATTATCCTTTTTCTGTATAAACATCAACCATTGTTTTATTGGGAACTACTATGTTGGCCAAAACCTATTTTCGAAGAACTGCTTTCTGTATTTGCAGCTTCGTTTTATAACTCGTAATTTTAAATTATTAAAAGTATCTGCATTTTAAAATAATGTTAAGAGCTATATTTGTAATGGTCACCTAATATTATAATTTATGTTCTCTCGTTATTGCAGTTAGTTAGTTTCTTAGTTTCTACTATTTATTGGTAATTTCCAGCTTTGTATAGGTCTTATTCTGCGTTTTACAATAAAGTTGAGTTTTTTTGTTTTATTATTTTCTACAAAAATTATCTTAATACATATTCTAAATATATTAGCTAATCATACTGAGTATTACACATAATTTACATCTCTTGTAATTTTTTCTATTCGCCATTCGTCATGTGTACTAATGCCATACCAAGATATTGATTCTTACTGAGCTTATAATTGTTAGAGGAGATATTAATTAGATGGATATTCGTTTCAGAGATACAATATCAATACTAAGGCATAGAACAATCTTTTTTAAGAACTGCTTCCTGCATTTTCTGCTTTCGCTTATAACTCTGCCACGTGATTTTAAAGTGTTAAGTGTTGAAATTTATGTTCTCACATTATTGCAGTTATTTTATATCAGTTTCTTAGTTTCTAGGGTCATTATTATACTACGATGATCGCCCTTTATTTAGATACTATTCTGTGTTTTACGATAAGGTGTATTTTATTTTATTATTTTATAAAATAATTACCTTAATACTTATTCTAATTATATTCGCTAATCCTAATGAATATTACACATAATTTAAATTCCTCTCAATTTTGTAATCTTTCCGATTCGTCATGTGTATTGATATCTAAAATCAAACAATTCATATATTCCGATCATTATTATAAAATTATGCAAATAGCGGTTGATTAACATAATTTAGGATTAACATCATGATGTCAGCCGAGAATAATAATAATATTGCTGTCCCATTTATCCACATAACAATACGTTCGACTAAAGATTTCCCCTTAAAGATAAAATTCATAAAACGGTATGGGCTGAGGTGAATACACAATTATAATGTTAGTATTGTGGTAACAAATAGAAGGCTTTTGTTGGATTTCTGATGAAAAATATGTCTTTATTTAGAATTTTCCTTAAGAACCACGTTTGCTCATACTTGACGTGATTTAAAATGATCTGTATATAGCCATGAAAAGAAGATATTCCGTTGTAATATTTGATGACGTTATTCAACAGTAAGTATAGTGCAAATTATAAAATATGCGTCTTAATCCAAACCTTATAGTAACAATTTGACATTTTACTTTAGAACTACAGTCAATCTTTTGTATAGCCATCGCCTAATTATCGAAATTCTGTACTGTACAACAGAATATTTTTCTCTACAGTGTGCTTATTTTTATTATCCCCTAAACGGTAAAAGCTGCGAAGTCAGTTACCAAAATGGTAGATAACATTAAAGATCCGTGTATAGTGTTACCAGAATGTGAAAAACATAATTATTTTTTTAAACTATTGAAAATTTACAAATTTGCTTAAAGCAAGAATTTCTTATTTTGTTTTTCTTTACAAGATGTATAGTTTCTTCGTATGATCTTTTATTTTTTTAAATCACTATATACTTATTTTTTTTTAAGTTTAGTACGGACCTTAATTATATATTATTATGATAGATATTGTTACGAATTTAGTTGTGTATTTGTTAAGTTTTAGGTGAAGTTATTTATTATTTGCTATTTGGATGTAGAATTTCCTTAGTTTTTATCAATGACGTATAATTTTTTTTATGTCGTTGGTTTTTATCCATGTAACGTCTATGTCAGTGTCAAAAATTCTTCTTGAATGCTCTATTCGACTTAATTCTTCTCAGCCTAAATGAGTATTTAGATTAATCTAGAAATTTCTAGACCATTCCTTCCTTTTCTAATTCTGTACAAGCAAGGCAACTTCTTGAAGCTTATTTTGAATTTTTGAAGGGTTAACAAGTTAAGAGAGATACGTTTTAGGTTACCTTAGTTACGATGGCTAATCTATGTTTAAAATAAAGCGTATATTTAGAAACTAAGTGTTAGTGTACCATCCAATCCGAATATTTGGTGTCAGAAACGGTATAGGGATCCAGCTGGATCTGAAGTTGGAGTAAGTTGAAACCGAAGAAGTAAGAAATGTTTTACAGTAGAGAAGTGTGATTCCTTAATGAACATAATAAAGGCAGTGAACAAGAACCAAGACAGAATGAAGAAAGACATGTCTCGATCTGAGACCGACTTAGAAAAAACCAAACGAACAACCAAATATAGAATTAATACTCTCTGTTAATTCTAGCCGATGGAAGCTATAATGATACAAGTAGCAACAAATTAAGTTTACTTTAAGATTTTTATAGATTATTTTTATATTTTTATTTATTTATTTATTTATATATATACACTGTCTTACAGGACTATATCCCAGTTACAAAATAGGAACAAAACAGTATAAATACATGAATTAAATAAATTAAATTAAATAAAAAATAATATTTAAATAATAAGATGTACAAAATAGAATTTAATTCATAAAGATAAATAGTAAACAAATACAAAAAAAAAAAGAAAATATAAAAAGAAGAATAAGAAGTTAGTAGTAAAAATTTCTTTTGCCCGCGTTCAAGCTACAATTAAAAATATCGTAAGAATTTTTGTAATTATTATAACTATTACATATTTGATTAATTGGTGAAATGTTTGTCCTATAAGGGGGCAGATAACCTTTTATATCAGAGCTACGGCAGTTTAAAGTAGGAACCCGAAAATTTAACTTTGACAATCATTCTTCAGAAATAATAGTATTATGTATGAGTTGAAAGTAGAAATAGCTGAGGAAAACACAAGCATCTCTCGTCCACGCTGATAAGTGAAAACATTCGCAGCAGTTTACCATGAGGAAAACCTTTAATAGGATAAGCTCTATCAGCTCTAATCTACAATGCTTTGGCAAACTTTCTCTGAACTGACTCAATACAGTCAATATGTACTTTATAAAAAGGACACCAAATTATTGACGCATTCCAGTTTAGAGCTTATTAACGAGAAAAATAACATTTTTAAAGGCAGAATAGTTTGAAAGTCGCGAGTAGTTCGTAAAACAAATCGAAGAAGCATAAAGCTGTTAGACACTAAATGAGTTATATGGGGTACAAAAGAAAGTATTTTGTCAAAAACAACACCTAAAAACTCTAAAACATCTGGACGGGTAAAAGTCACCCCATTGATGACATAGTCAAAGTTAACTGGGGTATTTTTTGTTGTAAATATAATAACATATATAATAACCTTATTATGTTTAGATACGTTTAAATCCAAACTACTCACAATATACCAGTCATGCAAAATGTCCAGGTTTCGCTGTAGCTCAATGCAATCGTTGTCAGTGGACATATTTCAGAAAATTTTCAGATCGTCAGCATAAAGCAGACAGTGGACCGAGAGACTGTCAACAATATTATTTATAAATAGCGTAAACAAAAGCGGTCCTTGGGGAACTCCTGTAAGGATATTGTCGAGTGTCCCTTGACAAATCCGTGTTGCCCAGTCCTAATGAGATTTTTTACTTTGCACCAGATATTGTAAAGGAGGATTTCAAAAACTTTGGAAAATTTTGCGATAGTAGAAGTAGGTCTAAAATTGGTAATGTCCAGTTTGTAGACCGGACAGAGTTTAGAACACTTCTAAATATCTGGCATAGCACACTTTTTAGACACTTATCAAAAATTATTGACAGTGGATAAGAAAAAATACCTGCGCAATCGCGGATAATGAACGCTGGAACGCCGCACAGTGGGTCGAATTTATAATACGTGTGTGACATTCGCTCCCAAACGAACTTAAGATATAAAATAAAATAAATATAGATTCTTGTGAAGAAATATCTGCTGATTTTCGAAATGTTTTCGATTTTTCTAAAGTTGGTCTAGTTCTTTGTTTAGAGAGGTTTAAAACTGAGATTTGAAAAAATGAGCAAAATTTGAAGAAAAACATTAAAAAGTTTGACATTTTTTTCGTAAATCAAATTAATAAAAAGTATCCATACATTTTATATTTTCAATATCTGTCAACTTTAAACTTTTTTCTCTAACAAATAGAAATATTTAGATATTTAGTTTAATAAAGATAAAGTATTATTTTTTTCTATATTTTTAGATATATTGGAGCAGAAAAATAAAAGCTTAAAATTACTTGAGTATTCGTATAATATTTTCAAGCAGGTAAATGTCTCTAAATTGCAAAATCGGAAAAAAAGATAGCCCCAATTTACCCGAACCTAAAAAACATTTCTCTGCATCACGATTATTATAACATAGCAGCATTAAGATCATACGTGAAATCTATTTTTTAGCGGTTTTAGTGCCGGGAAATGTACATACTAAATAATTTTTTTGATAAAAAAATATCCATCTGTCATTTTGACAGCTATGGAATATTCTTGAATTTTCATTTCTTTAGAGCAGTTTTGATCTGAGCGCCCTTGATCTTCGGAGGGCTCAAAATCAACTCTTGTTTTTAGGGCTTTTTTGGCTTGATTGGCAACCATTCTGATATTTAAGATATGATAACTATTATCACTGTAAAAATGGCGGTGACTACGGCTAAAATGGATATTAAAACTGGAGTTGCTGACAGGCCTATATCGAGGTGGTACACTTTGTTCAGCGCTGGTACAATGTTATATCATAATGAGGGCACCCGTAAATCTCATGAGAATACCCTTGGTGTCAAGATGAGGTAACATTGCAGAAGGTCTGAACAATGTGTATCGTCAGGCTTTTTTCGTCTTTATTACTACTTAGTACTTTGAGTGGTAAAATAGTAGTTTATACAAATGGTTAAAAGGGTTCCTTTTATAAGAGCGAGTACGAACAAACGTGAGTAAAAAGCTCCAGTTTAGCCTCGAGTTATATATTATATTTTATTTTACTTATGAGCTCGGAAAAGTTAAAAAAAATTATCAAGAAAAATCGCCATATAAAAATAAATTCCAGATAACCAAAAAAACAATCGGTCGTGCAGTTGAGTATTTGGTAGTTTTGTGAACAGTTCCTTTAATATAATTAATGTCAGATTTGGAAAATTTGCTAGATATGGATAAAAATGAAACAGTTTTAGAAGAACTATATAGCAAAAAAGTTAATTTATGTAGAGCCGTTCAAGTGCAAAAGGCATTGTTGGCCAATCTGAAAATAAAAAAGCCGATACAAATTTTGAAAAGATAAAAAATGTCGCTGTACAACTAAGACAAAAATGGAAAAAAGCAAACAGAACAAATGTGCCGCAGGGAAGTACAAATAATAAGGTGATTCAAGGTGAATCACATTCAAAAGAGTTCAACTCTTGTTTTGATTTTGTTTCTAAAAAACATTGCAATAAAGACATTCAGTTTATTGATAATTTTTTGGAGAAGTTTCCGATACATATGAGAGAAGTAAGAAGTTTTTGTATAAATATATAATACTAGGGAAAAAGAAAATCTGTCGAAAGAACAGGCAGTACTGGTTTTTATTGACGCCGACTCCGTTAGTACCTATTGGACAATTATCGCTTGAACCACGCGAGAAAAACATCGAAAATATCAAATAATGAAGATGTTTTTAATCATTTGCTTCTTGCGTCGGATCCAATAGTTACTAAATATCAATCTAAAATATCTTCTACTGCAGGTGATTTACCACCAGATGTTTTAGACTTATTAGATTTATCAGATATTGATTAATTTAGTTTTAGTGTTTTAGGCCAAGAAATTAATTATTACAGTTGTTATTGTAGAAAAATATGAAACTAAATAAATACACAGGTCTACCTTTGTTAGTAACCAGGTTTATCATTAAACCTATCAAAAATTTGGTACTTTTTGAATCACCTGTATGTATAGATATTTTCCGGGTATTATTATCACCTAGTTTTAAGCTAAAAACGTTTTAACGAACAAACTACCAATTTCCCACGTTATATTTGAATTTTAAATGACTCTATTTACTATCTATGGATTATCAATAGATGAACTCTCTATTTTTAAAAAAATATTTATCTTTGCTTCACATTAATCCTTGACTACCACTTTATCTTTCTACCAATTGCACCGTTCTACCTTTGTTACTAACCAATCCTTAAATTATCCTTAAAGCTATTAAAAATTGGACATTTATTGAATACCCTCTGTATGTATATTTTTTAGATCTTTATTTGTTTTCATCCGCTTCTAAGCTAAAAACGTTTTAGTGAACAAACTATCAATTTTCCAAGTTATATTTGAATTCTAAATATTCTCTATATTTACTATCCATTGATTTTCAATAGATGTACACCCTGTATATTTTAAAAATTTTATTTCTTTGCTTCACATTATTCCTTGACTATCACTTTCCGATCCTACCAAATTTCTTCAACTTCGGGTAAATTGGACTCGAGATATTAGAATATGTCATAAAAAATCACCATTTCGTTGCATAGTGCACCGTCCGGACCCGTTGTCAAATTTGGACTTTTATGCGCTTCAGTGTACTAAAGACATAAGACTCTTTAAAATTAGAAATATTTATATTTAAATTCGAGGATATAGGCGGCAATGTTACGGGTATATTGAAGGGAACAATATAAGAACTACCAAAGAAATCTGAAACGCATTCCTCTTGTAATACCTGATAATCCCCTTTTACCAGCAGCAAACGACCAAAATTTGTTAGGGTCAGGGCGAACATTGTCTAACTGGAAAATGAGTCATATTCTAGTCTACTACCAGTTCGTTTATATTTCCTCCGGGCGGCGTGTAGCCTTGTTTTATGCTGTGTTTAATATCAGCATCAAACCAATTATATGATTCTTACTGTTTTGTTTCATTAAAAAACTGTAGACTTTTCGAAATTCTGTTATAAAATTTAAAAAAACGCGTTGTTGATATACTTAAATTAAAATAGCAAAGTCAACATTAAAGAGGTTAAAAGTAATAAATATAAAAAATATTAAACAATAAAACCAACTTTAAAAAAAATATTTAAAAGTCAAAAATAATACTCTAATGCCGACTTCAATAAGTAAATTTGTTAAAGTTGTTTAAAATGTTTTTTTTTCTGTGGTTTTAGTGGCTTTGTTTTCTTAATTTTTTTATATCCTATTTCACATCTAGATTAATTTATTTGTGTTTTTGCTTAAATTATTATTAATTATATATTTGTTACTAAGTACATTACAGAAAGTTGTAAAATATACAATGCATAATAATATAAAATAATCTTTTTTATGTAGAGTTCAAAGAAAGTTATCGAAAGTCTTATGAACATTATCGAAAAAATTCGAGAAAGGTTTTACTGGTCGAGGAGTCTTCTTCTTTTTATTTCCCAATGCCGAATGACTCGTAACCAAGAGAGCCTCTTTCGTCCGATGCCCCTACTTCCTTCGATCTTTCCCTCCAAAATGAGGCGTTAAAAGCCTATCTCTCGCCTCGTAGGATATACCCAAGGTAGGAAGTTTTTCTTGATTTAATGCTGTCAAATAGTTCACGATCTTCGATTAACTTCTTCATTCTTTACCCTGTCAGTCCAAGGTACTTATAATCATTCGCCTTAATGTCCATATTTCAAAAGCTTCAAGTTTTTTAATGAGGCTGTCTTGAGGGTCCAAACCTCAACTCCGTACAAATAACGAATCAGACATAGCATTTAACCATTTTGTATCTAAGCCAAAAACTTAAGATTGCTTTAGCTCCATTAAGAGATAAATTGTTGTTGAGGGTATTATTTCTACTAACTACCATGGATTTGATTTTATTTATAATGATTTCTACACCAAGTTGCTCGCTTTTTTCCTTAACGGCATCCAAAAGATCTTGCAGGTGGTTGTTCTCGGACAAGATTACACTATCATCTACGTATTTTATGTTATTAATATGCCTATGTGGCTCTCTAAAACTGCCGCAACGAATTCTCTTTCGACGGCATTGGGAAAAGGATACAGCCCTGTCTCAACTCTTGTAGATATTTCAACAGAAGCTCATGTTCAACTTTACCAATTGATTTTTCGTACTCTATAAAAATCATAACCATTCCTTTGGTCTAAACAATTTAGGATCAGCGTTTGTAGGCTAAAAGTCGCCTCTCGTGTTCCGAAATCATTCTTGAATCCAAACTGACTAAACCCACTAACTTCTACAATTTTTCTATATAGTTTGGTGTGAAGAATGCGAAGCACAACCTCGCTTTCCAGGATGCTTAGCCCCAATGGTGAGCCATTTAGCATGTCTGGAGGAAATGGTGGTCTATCATCATTAAATAGAGTGGCTGTATAGATCTTCCAAGTCTGAAGTAACTTGTCTGGGCATGTAATCGATTCGTTATGTTCATTTTTGAGAATATTCACTGGTTTCTTTTTGAGGAGTCGTACAAATATGAAACATTGGCGGCGCGCTAGTCACATTTATCTATCTATCTATCATTAATGAAAAATATACAAAAATGGTCTCATACTTTAACAAAAAAATGAACGAATTTTTAGGGCATGGTGATTTATATGTTAGAAATAATGTAGCTTGTTTGGATGTATCTGATAGTACTGTGAGATGTAACAACTACAGTGTCTCTCGATTATTACACAGGGTCATAAATAAACCACGAATACAAAAGAATTTAATACACATTAAAACAGGAAATATTCCTGAACCTGATCATGATCAGTGTATTGGAGAGGCGCTTGAGTTGCATACAGAGCCTGGAGCAACACTGCAGACCACTGAGAAAAATGACGTAAATACGTTAGTGTGTGATATATCTACTGTAATAATACATGACAATATGTCAACTTTTCCATTGGAAGAGAGTCCACCGGAGATAACTTAAATTATGTATTAGATATATCATACCAGAACTGTAGGGGTATAAAAACAAAACTTGATCAGCTAAAATGCAATATATTAAATAATGATACTGACATAATAGCATTTACGGAAACATGGCTAAATGACTCGGTTTTTAATTCTGAATTTGTTAATGGTAGGGTAGTGTTTAGGAAAGATAGGGATTTCCAACAAACTGGTAAGAAACAGGGTGGTGGTGTTCTCTTAGCTGTAAAAAAGAGTCTTGTTGTCCAAGAATATGAAATGTTTAATAAAGATCTTGAAGCTTTATGTATCAAACTGTCGTTGAGCCAAAGAAAAATTGTTTATGTAATTGTTGTTTATTTCGTACCTGGTAGTAAGCTAGATTTATATAGAAAATTTTATCATTGTGTGGAGTCCAAACTGTTAAACTGTAATTGTATAATTTTAGGTGATTTTAATCTGCGTGAGTATGTGTCTGACGTCTCTAGTGAAAGTGTATGTGATTTTAAAAGCTTTTTATCTTTTACTAATTTTACGCAAATTAATTTTATAAATAATGTGAACAATGTCCTTTTAGATTTAATAATAGTAAGCCCCCATTTACAGGGTTGTAAAGTTGATGTTGATGGTGACCCATTGTTGTCAGTCGATCAGCATCACCCGGCTTTGGTAGCAAGTGTGCATGTAAGAAACGAGTGCCAGGAGTGTGAGCAAGTCAAAAATACTAAATTTAACTTCAAAAAAGCAAATTTTCACTATATGTATGTTTTATTAAATAATCAAAATTGGCAGTCTATACAAAACTGCAAAGATGTTGATGAAGCTGTTAATGAATTTTATAGTATTCTTGACACAATATTTAGGGAGTGCGTTCCTCTTGCTACACAGGTAGGAAGGTCCTTTCCTGTCTGGTATAATAGGGAGATAATAAAGTTAATAAAAGTAAAGGAAAATTATTATAAAAAATATAAAAAGTCAAAGTCGGCTTATTGGTTTGATAAGTATAAAAAAACAAGAAAAATTATAAAACAAAAAATTAATAATGCGTATACTGTTTACATGACTAGAATGGCTGGGAGTCTGTATGAAAATCCAAAAGGTTTTTGGTCGTATGTCAAATCACAAAAAAGTTAAGATGACATTCCATGTGAAGTAACATACAAGGAGGAATCATTCAAGGGTACTAAGAATGTAGCTGATGGATTTTCTTTAGTTGTTTTTTCTCCTAAAGAAGATACGGTGCAGAATGAGAACCCCCTTAAAGTATATTTCTGTAACCAGCCGATTTCTGAAAACGAAGTACGAGCGGCAATTAAAAAATTAAAGGCTAATAAAGCCATTGGACCGGACGGCCTTCCTGGATATGTCATTAAGGGATGTGGTGATGTAATAATGTTACCTTTACTATTCATTTTTAATCTAAGTATGTCAACATCTAAGTTTCCGAGCATCTGGAAGACGAGTAAGGTAGTACCAGTGTTCAAAAGTGGTGCTCGTCAGGACATAAGCAATTATCGTCCAATAAGTATAGTAAATGCAATATCTAAAACATAGCATAATTATTTCGTCATTAAAGAATATGCACGCACTAGATAATTTGGTGGACATCATACTATCTTATTTGTCTGACAGGCAATAGTATGTAGAGATCAGGGGTGCAAAATCAAATATGTATGTAAGTAACTCTGGGGTACCCCAAGGTTCCAATTTGGGACCGCTATTGTTCATTATTGCTATTAATGGTATATGCCAGGCTGTCAAAAACGCAAAGTGCCTGATTTTTGCAGATGGATTTTGGAAATCTTAACTATGGGTGATTGCGTGTGCCTGCAAGAAGATATGAATGAAGTGTGTAAATGGTGTGTTGAAAATGGTTTTGTTTTAAATACCAAAAAATGTGTCTATGTCAGTTTCACTTAAAAAGAATACTATTGACCCTAAGTATAAAATTGATGGAAATTTATTGAAGCAAGTTGGAAGTCATAAAGACTTGGGAGTATTGCTTGACAGTGCATTGAGTTATACGGATCATATTGTATCCAAAATCAATGATGCTCACAAAACAATGGGGTTCACTATCAGATCAACAAAAACATTTAGTGTTGATGTTTGTCTTAGGCTATTCGACTCTCTTGTCTTGCTCAAACTGGAGTATGCAAGTGTAATCTGGGCACCACAATATGAAATATGGATTAAAACCATTGAGCGCGTTCAACGTAAGTTCTTAAAATATATGTTTTTGAAAAAATTTGGTTATTATCCTAATCAAGGATATAATCATTTACAATTATTGCACATTTTTAACCGACTTTCTCTTAAAAATAGAAGAAACAAAATATGTTTGATATACTTGTTTAAAATCCTCAATGGTCAAGTGGATGATCCAGAGATATTGTCACAACGTTCCTTCTCGATAAATATCGGAAATACTAGAAACAAGAAAACATTTTACCTAAACTTTCCCAGAACTAATTTATACAAAACTTCCCCTGTATATCGAATGTGTGACCTATATAATAAATATGCAAGTGATCTAGATATGGATACTACCAGTTTGAGGCAATTCTCGCAAACAATAGAAAAAAGGCTTTTTGAAGCCCAGGCTCTGTCCTAGTTAAACTTAAATCTAGTTAAACTTAAATCTTGTTTATATAAAATCCTTAATTTGTAGTCTTTAATAGTTAAGAGCAGTATTGTAAGTGGCATTTGCTGTATATACTGTGAATTAAATAAATAAAATAAAAAAATCTTTGTACAGGTCAACAAGAAGATGAGATTGCTGACTGCTTACTTATTAACCGTTGGCCTACCATCGCAAGCTAAAGGAGAATCTCCTTAGACAACATGACCGCCTGTTTTGCAAATAGGGGCTGGTTGATAAACGAGTGCGAGTGATCTTGCTAGCGACAATGTAGAGGAATTCTGGGGCCTAACTGTTATAACTTTTAAGCCATCCCCATCAGCACATTAGTTTTTTTTAACTAATTTACCGAGTTACTAGCCCGTTCATCAACCACATCATTTATATAATTTCATATTTAGATTCTAATATCAGCAAACAAATCTTAAAATGAACCAGCAGTAATAATATGGAGAATATCGGCATACAAAAAATAATGTGAATTTCGAATAACCGCAAGTTTTCAATATCCGAGCGATTATGTAATCTTGTCGGCTTGTTTAAGGATAATTCCGAAAATGTTTGCGGATTAAATATGTCGGGAAGCTTGTCTCAATCAGCTTATCAAAGCAACGGAGGCGAGCGGCATTATAAAATCTTGTGCAAATATTTAAAATAACATAAGCACAGCCCCCGGCAACAAATACACTTATAATCTTGGCGTGCAGATCTTGCCGTTTCTTTAAGTAAACACTTCTTAAAATGGTGATGTAGATTTAGCAAACAGAAATTTTACGATTATTTGAATTCTCGATTTGGATTATTGGGTATCGCTTTTGAGTTGCTCTGGGAAAAGAAGTGGGGGTGAAGTGTCGTGCATAGTTTATAAGAAATTAATAATATACTAATTGTGTTTTAATTTTTCTCTTTTTACCCGACTGCAAATGCAAAGGAGGGTATCGTGTTTAAAAGTCATTCACGTACGTCGGTATGTATGTAACTATGTATCTATTGTTTGTTACCACCTACACCTGGGCCGATTTTCATGAGTGAGGCATTAAAACGTTATATATCTCGAGTGTTCTTAGCCGATTTTACCTAATAAAATCAAAATAGCGAAAGTAGTATGAAATTTTGTTCAACATAAAAAAATTAATATTTTTATAATCCATTGTGTTAGATCTCAAACTGAAGAGCTCGCTAAGACAGTTCTCAACATATGTACATATGCTGAGATAGTATACAGGGTATCCCTAATATAAGCAATTATTTTACGTTTAACTCTATATCATCTAAACGCTTGAACTTTTGTGAAAGAACCGAAGAAACGTCTAGTTTCTCCCTAGAGACTGGTACAAAATTCGGCTTGGTCTAATTTATACTGATCTTTGAGAAATGTTTGAAATGTAGCGTGCGTGAATTTGTTTTCTTAGTTTTGAGCCTTCGTACCTGGGTATCGGTACTCCAAGGACAAAAAGAAGAAAGAAGTAAGAAAAGAGCAGGCCCAAAGCTCCATATTTTTGCTACAAAACATAGGTTTTTTTGTTTTAAATAAAAAAAATTGTGTAAAATCGAGTTCGTATAAAAAAAAATGCATACATTTTCCGTTTTTAGAGATAACTGTTTCTTTTTCAAGGTGTGCCTTGCTAACGCGACGTGCGTCGAGATATAAAATTTTGACAAAAACCTGCCTTTTAATCTGATATGAATTCAGAAGTTTGCAAATATCTTCTCAAATTGTTTTAAGGATCGTAAACATGGATAGAAATCAAAAGAATACATTTCATGGACCCTGTCCAAATTTCTTTAAGTTCTATATTTTATGGCGAATTTTGTTAACCAAATTAACGTAACTATGATAAAAATAATAAAAAAATAAGTAAGTAATGACGAATATGACAGAGTATCTATTTACAAAAAAAAACCTATATCTAAGCGTAAAATCTCCGGCGTGAGTGAGAGTAAAGGTTTCCAAACTTTTGAAATATCTATACAAGCTTGCTAAAGACTTCTTTGTTATGTTTGAAGAATGCCTCTTCTTTAAATGTCCTTTTCTTACAATGTTGCTACTTATGAATGATCTTAGCTTCTGACCCATGGATTCCAGGTCGTTGTTCCAGGACTATTCAGCGATGCTTGATGTTGAAGTTTCTCTCTTCTTCTGATGCTGTCGAGATTCTTTAGTTCTTATATGTATTATTCTCCAATACAACGACCACTCTCACAAGATACTTGGCAGATACAATTATATATGTCATCTGTGTTATCGGGCTTGGTTTTACTTAATAGGTTTCTTAAAGTGTTTTGATCTTTTCAGATGTTTCTTTTTTGTATGAGATAGTTAATGAGCGAGCTAGTTGGCTGTTCTGTCGCTTAAATTGAGTTAATTTTATTTTGAGATTTTATAGTTGTATCGATTAATAACTTTTCTGTGTAAGGGAAATTTAAAGAAGTGGTATTCATCGAACATAACAAAGAAGTCTTTAGTAAGCCTGGTATCCACATTCCAGATGCTTGGAGATCTTTATTCTCCCACCCGAACATTTCACGCTTTGGGGCCTAACTTTCAAGCCTCATTGCATTAATAAGCTGGGAGTTTTAGACTTAGCTCTTAGTTTATAATTCAAAAAGGATCGGAGATAGATCGCTGGCTCCTTCATTGAGAAGATACCATTTCTCGGTACACTAATGTGATTGACTCAATGAAGATTGTTGAACTATTTATAGTTTCGCCCTATGGGGGCTCGTCAGTGACATGCAGCAGGTTGCGAAAACTATGAGATGTACAACGAATTACGTCACCGTGGTCTTGCCGGTTGAAAGTGGGAGTGGTTTTTACAACGATCGGAAAGTTTGGTATAAACTACACTACATTTCAACTAACCATGATTACAACGGGGGTGAAAATAATAAATAGAAATTATGTTAGTATCCTTTGCTATACAGTGTTTCTTTTGGCGAATATAGTCTTTTTGACCTATCTAAACACATAACAGAGTAACAGTGTGACTACCAATACCAACCCCAATGGTGAGTCTTGTGAACTTTCGCAATTTGTTTACGCACTACAAACAAATTCGTATAAAGATTGTCTTGTTGGAAGCTTCTTTATCACAATAGTAGAATTCTTAAATCTTAATTAAGTAAGATAAGATAATTTTAAAAAGCGCATGCTTTTTAAAATTACCGATCGTCTGATAATTCGCGGATTTCAACAATCTCCATTGAGGAGATAGCCGACTCTCCAATCAGGTTGTTCCTCATGCACTTTTAAGTTTCAAGAAATTGCTGTTCATTGCAAACTATCTTTCGGTGCAATAGTCCGATTGACGTCCAACTGTGGATGGTGGTGTGTTATTTCAGGATGACAATTTTATTTCCCTATCTCTCGGTGCAGCACAGCGAATATCGTCATCGCAGTCTTGCTCTTCCCAACTGACGTTCAACACTGGTGTTTTTTTACAGTCTTGATTGTGTGAAAATCTGAATTTTACTGCGAAAGAGGAGGTGTTTGAAAAATGTACTTACTCACTATTGAGCGAGTGTTGACATCACAACCAATGACGTATATAGATGGGAGTTTCGGAGTTAAAAGTCCCCCAGAGCCAGTTTTATTTAAGTTTATTCAAGCTAAAATGATAGTATAAAGTAAGGACCTTTTTTTCGGGGTTGGCGGGTAACCCCCTCTACCCCAGAGCCAGTATTACTTATATCTAAAATAAAGTAATTAACCTTTTTCTTTTGTTCATATTATTTATGCTCAATTAGGTACAAAAAAAATTGAAGACTTTTTTTGTTGTTTCATTTTCATCCCCCCTCCAGAAGCAATGTCTATATACGCCACTAATTATAACTGGTACATCAGTTTAGTGATGCGTCATCTCTGCCCTTTCGAAGTGTGACTGGTGTCTAAAACGATCGAGGTATTTGGTGTAAGGACCAAAATTACACTGCATTTCAACTTACCTTGATTGCATCGGGGGTGAAAATAATATATAACGCATTTTCAATGTTTGTATTACGCTAATTGTGCTGTAGGTACAATTTTTACATTACAAACGGCTTAATAATGTTTGTTTAATGCTTATCGTATGATCTTACTGTACAATTTGATTGCATTGAAAAAGATTACTATAGCTTTGCACAAAATATCAAACAGACTCACATGATACAACAACGTTCAATCAGGCGGAATCGTATTGCAGCAGTCAAAGCTGTCACTGTCATAATATTAAGGTGCCTTTATTTTCCATAAACCAGTAGCCTTTCTGTACAAATTGGATAATTCAATCTAAAAGGTTTGTAAGTAATTTGCCATTGTTTTAAATAAAAAATGTGTGTCTACAATGCGTGAAAAGAAAACAAACTAGTAGGGATGTTATTCTTATTTGGTATTGAAATCAAGCGCACATGATACAATGATTTTTTTTTATATTTTGACATTCATTTTCATCCATTTTCCTACAGGTACAAAAAAGGGTAAATACATAACTTGTAGATTTTAACGTGGGATATCTTTTGGTGATATCATAAAAAACAAAAGTGCATCGAAAAACTGTGAAAATGACACAATATATGTTTTTTTTTTAAATCTTATACTTTTATGACGCTTGGTAAAATCTTTTCTTTTTGGTTTTAAGAATATATAATATGGTTACATTTGCTTTAACCATTTTTGAAATGCTAAGCCTTAAATATTGGCAAAAAGTAATATAATAAAAATCGTAGCAGTAGCAAAATGTAAGTCGGTTTCATTGGTTTTAGCTACAGACGGTCAAATAATTACAAAAGTTCATCGTATCTAACCGAATTCAATAGAATTATATGACTGCGCCGGTCTATGAGTGACGGGCACGGACGTCATAAATAAAAATGGACATTTGACGCTTATGGACCTGTCAAGTAAAAAATAGCTGGATCGTGCGCGCCGCCTTGCAGAGACAAAATCTATTGGTAACAATGAGACTTTTTAGCTGTGTTGTTGGCGCTACTAAAATGCGTGAAATCACATATTTGTCATGTGTGATAATTATCATTTTTAATGATTCTGATTGGCCTTGACGTAAATCATCACACAGTCATCTCAATTTTTTTGCGATTTTCGAAAAAAGTTTGGTTTGCTTTGCGTTTCCTTTAATTAATTCGTGGCTTATATGTGTTTTTAATTAAAAATTTCCGTTTGTTCAGATAATATTATAACACAATTATTTGATATCTCAGACCCAATATATTTTCTGTTTTGTGCCGGAAACTGAATATTTTACTTAAATGCAAAGGATTAATATAAGGTATATTTATCTATGTCTAAAATGTTAAATAGGTCTCAACACAGGTAGCAGGCCAATATAAAAAAATGCTTTTACCCTCATTTTTTGATTCTATGTTGTTTATTTACTGTGTAAGCTTATCTTAAATAAGGATTGCGTTGTTATGGTTTATGTTTAGTGGTAGATGACTAGAATAATGCGTGATGTAATAATAGTGATACCTTCGCTCATAGAACGGTTTTGTCTCTATTGCGATGCATAACAAAATAAAAAACATATATCGGACAATCTTAGTTGTAGTGCCCAGTGCCCAATATGTTGTTTTCGACCTTTCCAGGTCTCATCAGTTTGGCGAAGTAGCCAAAGAGCTAATTTGCACAGAAGTTTTGTATTTTGTGGTTAGCAAGAAGCGATTGATTCGAAGTAGAGAGCGTATTTGCGCAAAACTTTCTCGAAACAAAAGGCTGTGCCAGGTGAGAATTTGCTGAAACTTTGCATATCGATGGAACATACACTCGACCAATCGAGGTTTTTCGAGCTTGTATGCTTTTCCAACTTTGTAGTATCCATCGGAATTGGACAAAAATGTAGAACAGTGCTGGACTGGGCTTTAATCAGATTATTTTTTTTATAGATTTCATATGGAAAAACAAAGATTAATTAAATTGTTTATAAAAAAGCTCTGTCGTGCCGGTGCTACTGGCGGAAAGCCGGAGCGAAATGCGGGCTATGTAAAAAGGTATCCTGTTGGTACGTGAATTGGAGTTTGTAAATCGACAAATAGCCCTTAAGATTGATAAGATGGTGAAGTCTCTTTGGGCCTGCCGCATTCTATATTTGTTAGTTTCACTCGTCATTTCTTATTTACTTATGTAAGGGGGGTCGGTCGGGAGGACTGACTCGATGTAAAATTACTGCTTAGAGGAGATTATTCCTATCAAGAGTTTAGTAGCGGTGCGTCCATCGGTTCGATTGCTGTTTCTATTTCATTAGTTTTGAAATTTTAAGATTATCAAACACAGGCGATATTTTGATTAGACCATCCAATGTAAAATAAAATTCGCCCTAAATGGATCACAATTTTCTATTTTATTCCATATAGTTAGCATCCATCGAGAGATTTCCGGGTAGTCCGTAGCTAACGCTGCTGGCCTTGCACAGCGCCCAGAGTTACCACTCTGTGAAGTACTGCGTCTGGCTGGGTTAGTTATGATAGGATTATTATATAGTTGATTTTATACTTATCTATTTAAAGCTTTAAAGATCGAAAAACACCCTACCATAATGCTACTAAAAATATTTACAAAACTCGCAGATAAGTGATTTGTAAATGCCCACGCCATCAAGTCTTGAGGGGCACTTTTTATTTGTCGTTTTTAGGTCTAATTTTAAAACTATAGTGGCCGTCGAATTTCAACCGAGGACTCCCTCGTCTCGAATTAATGTGACAACTTGAGAAATGCTGCAGTTTGTTTGAAGGCGTTTCGAGAATGTTGTATGACAGACGCCTTTTGGACTTCCATTGAATATATTATTAGTTCTATCACTTCGCTTCGACTGGTAAGTATCGTCCGTCTTCAGATGAACTGAATAAGTTAAGTACAAATTAGTATATAAAGTTACCAAACTTTATATACTAATCGGTTACATTTGGGTTTAGTCTAACTTTACAATCTACAATTATCTTATCTTATTATATTATAACATTTTCCAAATATTCCTAATATCTATAAAAGCATATTTTTCTGAAGCAGCCATCAGAAAATGCGATGGATGTCTTTAACCCAGTGGAGTGCTGGAAAACTATATAAGCTTTTTGGCTAGTACAGGTTAACATGTTTTGGATATCATGGAACATATCTTACGAACACGTAAGGGATCTGCTTTGAATATGTTGGAGGGAAAAAATAGTACGCCACTGTTTTTTCGTAAAATAAAAATTTTGTAACTTGTCTTTTTTCCGTCAGACACACAGGTTTTGTTTAATTAATAATGTATTGATGCTTCAAAAATTAAATCCCAATTTACAAAATATATTTACAGTTTTTATTGTTTTATTAAACACATTTTATTCAAATGAATTGCTGGAAATGGACACCTTCAGCCATAATACCAGCTACAGCCCTCTTGTTCATATTTTATTCTGTCACATTCTTGAATTATCCGGTTTCTAAGATCGTCCAGATTCCGAACAGGATTTGAATAAATTAATGTTTTCAAGTGATCCGACAGAAAAAAAATTGGATTTAAATCAGGGGACCTTGCAGTTTGCACCTCGACTAATCCAACGGTTTGCAACTAAAATGTTCTGCACCATCATGCATAAACCAAATTTTATTTCTTAGCATAAGTGGGATGTCAACTAATAAAGTGTGTAATTCTTCTTCAAAAAATCGTCTGTATGTAGCACCATTAACTCTCATTGGGTGAAAAAAAAAGGATCAATTAGAAAATCAGAGCAATTTTTCTCGTGCTTGTTTCTGGATGACGTTCAATTTCATTCAAAATTGCTTTTTCCAAATCAGGAGTTCATGTTGTGGTAGGTCTTTCTGAAATATCTCTCGCCCTTGCAAATAAATCGGTTTCTACTAAGCCTTGGTGCATTCTGGCAAATGTGGAAAATTTGGGATTTGTCGGGTGAGAATTTTTCTTGGTAAATCTGGTGTGCTGCAAAAGAATTTCCATTAGTCAGTCTATAAACAATGTGGATGTCTACCATTTAGGAGTTTGTGAAGTTAACCATTGTCAGGCTATCTTACTTTTAATAATGTAAAAATAATTATTAAAATAATAAACGATAAATTAAAACAGTAGAAACTAGTGCGTTTAAACTGCGAACTCAAATCAAGATACAAGCTTAATATTTATTATTTATGATTCTCAAAAATGATTTTGAGAATCAGTAATCATACTTTCTTAAACTTACGGTAGGGTATGGACTTTTACGCATTAATAATTAATAAATATTAAATTTATTTTAACAAAAAAAAGTGGCGTACCATTTTTTCTTCTAACATATTAAAAGCAAATCCCTTACGAACACCACTAGTAAAAATAAAAAAAGTTGTTGTACCTCTAGATCCATAGAATGTGTACACCCTGAGTTTTGGAAACGACACGTTTGAGACATATGTATATATGAACTTTTTCACATAAAATAGGCTAAAGAATATGCTTTTAAATTTTTTGTACTTACTCAGGAAAAAACCCTTGTATAATATGTACCCCAAATGGTTCTTTTTTTGCTGATTGTAATTATACTAGATTTGACACCTTTATTTTCAAAGACACCCAAAAAATTGAGAAAAACCGTGCTATATCATAGCAGTGCTTTTGTCAAATTTCTTGGGTAATCGTAGTCAGTTAAGGAAAACTTAAAAAAACTGCTTTAAATTAATTTATTTTTGAATGGGTCTTTTGCGTTTTCAATAGTTTATTTATTAAGCTATTCAACGCCTCTGTTAGAAATCTATTGAAAAAATAAAGAACATTTTGTAATTTAAAAAAAAGTTGCTGTGAGTCTTACTGCCCAAGTCTCGGGGTAATGATAATTACGGTTGGGAGTAATGAGAGTCATAAAAACTTACGTGCAAAAAGTAACGAAAATAATAATCAACTCAGTTTTACCGTAAAAAGTGTAAAGTTATATAAAAAAAACACGTAGCGTAAGTAAAAAGGATTCAGTATAACATAGGTACAAATAAAATTATTAACATTTTCCTAAACAGAATTCACCGCATGATCTACAACGGTAGCAAAGTTCATTTGATTTTCCAGCATCAAAGCAAACAATACATTTGTTCGCGTCCTCGAGGTCATCATCGCTGTCATCATCACATAAAACACTACCAACTACAAAAGACTCTTCCGATGTTGATTTATCTTCATGGCGAAATAAAAATCGTTTTCTTTTTTCATGATTTTTTCCTTTTTTCTAGGATTTTTTTTTATTTATTGGCACATTTTTGTTTTGTTTTTTAATATTTTTTTCTCCATATGTACATTTAAACAGCGTGCTGGTAAGTATTTCTGAACGCTGTTTTTTTCTGTTTTGCTTATTATCATTGGATATCGTTAAAAATGGTAATGGAGAAAGTAGGTCTAATAATATGGGGATATCGGCTGGGGTATTCGAAATACCATTTAGCTGAATATTTGGTGCAAAGCTGGTTGAAGGAAACGGATCTGCTGCACTGCTTGTAGAAGAAACCGGATCTTGTGCATCGCTTGTAAAAGGAACTGGACCTGATGCATCGCTTGTAGAACGGACCGGATCTATAGCACTACAACTTGAAGGAACGGATCATTAACAATAATCACTGAACAGTTGTGAATAAGAAAATCATCTTCGGTGAAAAGCTCTGGGTTCATGGGAACTATGCCAGTGTTACGAAAACCCGATATGGCTTTATCGATTGATGCCATTCTGCCATAATCCTTTTGGAATAGCGCAGCTACGTCATACGGAGTTATTTTATTAAAGTTTTTTGATTTTAAGTGAAGGTCTCATTTATGATGATAATCCCGTTTGAAAGGTCCAAAGAATGTGACATCAAGAGGCTGTAAACGATGTGATGAGTGAGGAGGAATAGACAGCACGATTATATTATTTGATCTGCAACATTCATAGGCATCTAGAGTAGCATGACTATTGTGATTGTATAAAACAAGTAAAATTGGCATGTTTTCGGAAGGCTTTGCAACATTCGAGAAATATTTGAGCCACTTAATAAACATATCTTTATTGGTCCATCCATTGTGAGAACATTCGTAAACAGCACCTGGTGGTCCATCTTTTTCAAGAAGTGAAGAATGACGCTGTCGCGGAAAAATAAAAAGTGGTGGGACAAAATTCCCTGCAGCACTCATTGCACTGATTGCCGTAATAATCTTTTCACGCTCCCATTAAGTCACAGCACCCACCCGTTTTTGCCCCATTTTTGCTAAAATCTTCTCAGGCTCTTGAACGCTGGTAACACCCCTCTCATCCATATTGTACATTTGATGGGGTAAAAACTTATATATAGCTATGAGTGTTTCTAAGTTTGTAAAAAATCGGTTTACTTCGTTTTTATTGAAAGCTTGAATTCGATTTATGCTCGTTGCTTCGGGTTTGCGGATGCTAATATTTGGATTTCGCTTCAAAAATCTGTTTAACCAATCAAAACCAGCTGTTTGAGTTTCTTTATCAAAAACATGAGCAATTTTGAGCTTTTCAGTGCATTGAAAAACAACCGTAAATGGTTATCCACTTTCTTTTGCAGCCTGATGCATTGATTTTTCCGCCCTCTCGGACCAGTTTTATTGCCGATTCAGAGTTTCCAGGGACCACTCGGCTTTCTCCGTTGTCCATCTTCTAACTCGAGGCATCTATATGAGAAAAAAAATATATATACTTATTGTGAAAAATATAGCACGAGAATATTTTTACCATATGGGGCAATAAGAGTCACTTGACTATCATTACCCGCAAAGCACGTTTTTTATTTACAAATAAATTATTCAAAAACCCTAAATCTTCTACATATTTAATATACAATAATGAAAACAGCATTAAATACGGTTGAAGCATAACGTATTAACAACATAAGAAAATATAGTACCTCTGCGCTAAATATCGAGAAAAATTACATAAATTAGGCGCGAAAACGACATGCTGTTACCACGACTGGCTAAAGCAAACTAAGTCAAAATATTTTGACGCGTTAGATGGATGGATCAAGGTCCCGGTACCCCTTCTTCCCCAGATTGAGAAGCATCCTATGAGTATATATCGGCCTAATTGACTAACTACCATTCCCCGATGACTCTCATTACCCCGTGCTCTCCAACTAGTTACAACTTTTATTTAAAACATTTTGTTGTATTATTTGGATAAAGGTTAAGGGGGTGGTGCATTTATAACAAATAACTTTGTACACCTAGGTTCTGGATTACACTAATTTTTGTTTACTTTATATAAAGTAATAAGATATTATAGCGACACTAATGCTTTGGCTGTCTATGGCAAGAGCTGGTAAGAGTTTGCGAATCTACGTGCAAATATTTTTGCGAAGACGTGGTTTGGATAAGAGCAACGACATCCAACTATGAATTGAAAAAAGTCATATTTTATATAATAGGGTGCTGTTTTTAGTAATCTTGTATCTGTGATTCGGTATAACAGGTTAAAACGCGGGGCCGGTCTAAGCTCGAGGCCAAGTACGGTGCACCTCAAGCACGTTTCTCGTTGCGGCCCTGTCTGTCTATATTGATAAAATTTAAAACACCCTGAAAACATTTTTGAATACTGTATGCCTTTAGGATAAGTTTAATTTTTAGTTCAAAAAGGAACTATTATCAGTGTATAAACGAATAACGATTTATTAAAAAGTGTTCTATTATCCTGGATTTAATTTAATTTATTCCTAAACCAATCCAATTTTGAGTCAAAGCTTTTGTTATTTTATTTTAAATACGTGACATAAATTAATGTGTCACTTTTACCTAATTTAAATATATAAAATCTCATGTTTTGTACAGCGTATTTTAACTATGAGAAGAAACATAAGTTATTATAGAAACAGGATTTTTATTTATAAATGCACCCTCATTACCGTCCGTATTTTTATAAATATAAAGAAAAATTAATTACAAAAGTTTCTTTAAATTATATAAGCTATGTTTCTGAAATGAATATCAACTTTGTTTTTTTACATGTAAGATCTCGTGTTAAATTAAAATTAGGCTTTGAATGCGAATTATAGTCCTCTTAAATTATTTAAGTAGCAAAAAATATGGTATCTTTTTATTCCATAAATATGCCTGATAATGTATGGTTTATTTATTTATATTTCTTAATTTAAAATTATTTTGTTGTTTTATCTCAATTCAAATTTAACATTTCATGTGAATTTGTATATTTATATGTTTTTATTTTATAAATAATCCGTTAAGCGTACTTTTCCCTGGGTGAAAAATGAAGGTCATTTATTTTTTTTTTTGGTAGTATTACTTTGATACATGTTGCTGGAATATTTTATTCAAGGCACTATGTTCATAACTCTGCTGACTATGTTGGCTATACCTAAGATCGTAGCTTTGATACATTGGCCGATAATCTTCTCAGGTAATTTATTAATATAATCTTTTTCAGATGTTCCTCTATGTGTACCAAACCATTAGCCGAGATGATAAGTGGTATTACTAGGGTTGATTTAAGTTGAAAGGTTTGTTTCATGTCGAAAGCCAAGCCTTGGTATTTAACTATTTTTTCATTTGCTGTTTTACCTACATTATGAAGTGGTACAGCTATGTTTATTAAGCAAGCCTTCTTTTCCTTTTTATCTATCCAAACAATCTCTGGCTTATTATGCGCTATAGTTCTGTCTGTTTGTATTTGCGAATTCCAATACATCTTATGCTTATCATTTTCTTCTAATTCTTGTTGGTCTGTAGTCATAGTATTTATGTTTTGTGTTTTCTATTTCTAGACTCCTTAACAGTTCCAGGTGAGTGATGTTGCAATGTTGTGGTGTCGCTGGGGGTAGTGGACCGACGCGAGGCTTTTACATCCAAAGGTGATATGTTGGATGGATTCGCTGACCTTATTACGTACTCTTCACTTGTTTGTTTTGTTTTAAAATATGCCTCCTGTAAGCTCTAGTGCTGCCTAGTTGATCTTGTATTGCGCAAATGAAGCCTTCGGTTTCATGATGTTAATATTTTTAAGGAACTATGTAGATCTGCTTTTATGAATTCCTTTTGTCTAAATGTCGTTGGCATACCTACCATGCAGAGCCTTTTCGCGAAGTTCCTCCAGCTGTTCTTGAGCCGATGGAACTCTCGTTGGGATATGGGAAGCCAGGTTTAGTGACGAGTAACCTCTGTCAACTTCGCAGATAGCTCTATGAAGGTAAGTATCTTTTTGCATAAAGTAGGTTGCTAATTTGTTATTTTGTCTGTTGCAGGCCCTTTCAACACTGATAAGTCCAATACTCCCCTGGGTTATGGGGAAGACGATGGATGGTGCAGTCCATTTTCTGGAGCTCTGTTTTTGACCACTTCAGGACTCCAAAGTGTGTGTTAGGACTGGAGTTGCCCACGCGTTAATTGCTATGATTTTCCGTCTCCCAGGTAAGTATGTTCTGAAAATTTGATATCGAACCTAAATTATTTGTTATAGACAGTATCATCTTACTGTATTGCTATCCAGTACCTACATAAATGCTTATATTTTCAAAGTCAGTTTAAATACGCAACAACGGGGGAAAAGTTAAACTATGAATTAGTGGGTGAATATACAGGGTGGATCAAAAGAACGCCTTAAGGAGAAAATAAGAAAAGTAAGTATACATATGGGTCTCCAAAAGTTTACTTTTTTAATATACACACATACGAAAAATGCTTTTGAATTATTAATTCTTATTAATAAATAACTAAATTTGGGTGGTGTTGTTATACAGTATTGTCATATTCTCTGGAATATACCATGGCTACCTTCAACGTGTCAAAATATTTTTAACAAAATATTTTCAGTGTTTGGGTTATTTCTTTTCTTTTGCCAATCCGTATAATACATAAAGATGCAAAATAGACTAAAATATCTTATTCATTCTCAATGCCTAAAATGACCATTTGTTCTGCGAATAAATAAACTGCTAATTAGGAAACAGTTTTACAAACGCCGGTATCGAACTATATAGGCGATTCATTTCAGCAATAAGGATTCGCAATCCCATACGTGCACTGGCATTCAAAAGTTCAAAAAGAGAAATCTAAGTTGGTTTATCACAAAAATGCAAAATACCATGGAGCGGTAGATCGAATTCGACACTCGGGACACGACGATACCGTTTAAATTTACTTCACCAGGTTAAACTAAATTTAGCGTTGCATGGGAATACAATTTAAGAAGTAATAGGTTGTGTTAAAGGGTGTAAGACGAGAAGCGGTGGCAGATGTAGAAATACAAAAAATGACGTCACAAGGAATACTATAAAAAAAAGTAAGATACAAATGTACAGTTTGTTTTGCCCTAAGTCCGACCGTTTAAATTTTAAAACCTTTCAGAATCCAAAATTGTCAGTTTTCATATGTGAATATCTTGAAGATAGGCATAGAGTATATCATATAAAATAAGTCTAGAACTTTTCCTAGAATCCAAAAATGTGAAAAAATATATCATCAAATTTAAAATAAGCCAGAAAGTCGATTTTTATACTACATCTTTTTTATTTTCTCCTCATTTTCTCCCATCTTTTGTCTTATTTTGTTCCCTGTTTCCACTCCACTGGAGAGCCCCAATCCAATGTTTGAATTTTCTCACGAGTCAATGAGAACAAATAATTAGAGATCTCATATTTTTTGTTGAAATTTTAACAGATTCTTATATTAATATCATTAAATAATTGAAATTATGTATTGTGTGTAACTTGAACAGTTTTCAAGAGGGATACACGGCCTCATAGAGACGCCGCCACTGATCGTTTTCAAACTTGTATTTGGTATGTGACTGATTCAAATGTTAAGACGGAAGCTTTTACATCTTTGGTTAATTAAGAAATCATGGTTCCTGGGACTTCGTTTCGCCTTCGACTGCTTGAGGCACCTTCAGGGATTTGATGTCACAGATCTTGTGCTGTAAAGATCCCTGAAGATGCCTCGTGCAATAGAAGGCAAAATGTCGGATAGTAATTCTAATTTGCTAAGGTCCAATACCAAAAACCATGATTCCTTAATTGAATCAGGTTTTGTTATAGAAAACCCGGTATGCTTTTTTAAAATTTGGATTATATGGAAATTTATAATATTAAAAAAGCTTGTATCGTGTCTTTGACGAAATAGCGATTTTAAATATCACAAAAATAATTTCTTTTAGACAGTTTCATCTTACTGCACTTCTTTCCAGTTAAGAACCTACATGAGTGTTCATATGTTCAAAGTATGTTTTAATAAGACACAATGATGGAAAATGTTAAACAGTGCATCAGTGAGTGAATATATAGGATGATTTAAAAGAACATCTTAAGGAGAAAATAAGAAGGTCTATACTTATATGTCTGGAAACGCCTCGTTTCTAATATACCCTGTAATAGTTTCGCTAAGCAATGATTTTTTAATTAATTATCCTCACTGAACGGAAGCTTTCACGGCTTTGGTCAACTAAGAAATCATGTTCTTGGGATTAGACCGGGTCAAATTGGAATTACTATCCGACGTTTTGCCTTCGATTCGCTCATGAGGCACCTTCAGAGATCTTTACTCCACGAGATCTGAACATTGAGTGTTCAGATCTCATGTAAAAGATCCCTAAAGATACCTCCTGCAATCAAAGGCGATACGTCGGACAGTAATTCCAATTTGACACGGTCTAATCCCAAGAACCATGATTTTTTAATAAACCTCATTATTAAATAACTAAATCTAGACAGTGTCATCATATGTATGTCATATTCTAGAGGAAACATGGTAGTTAACTTGCCAAAATATTTTTAATCTTTGAAAAAAACACTTTCAGTTTTAGCATAATTTCTTTTTTTATCATATCGTATAAGCCACAAAAATACAGTATTTTTCTAAATTTTTTTTATTAAGAACATATATGACCGATTTTATAGATAGAGGCATTTTAAGAAATCTTTCTTTCTACAAAATGCACATTTATATGTTCGTAGGCAATGTATTATTTGTATATAAAACATTTAATAGCCTAATGGATTCTCAATATAATCTTAGCTATTTTAAGTTAACCTGTAATCTATATGTTACCAGTAGCAGGAATCTTTTGAGCATCACAACCTAGTTCTATCTGTTTTTGAATACTCTTTTATTAAGCTACATGAAAGCCACTCTATGTATTTTGATCGCGCAGACCCTGGTATACTAAAACATGAACTTAATCTTGACACGATCAGCTAACTCTACTATCGTTAAAATCATGCATCCTGATAAAAAATAATATAAATAAATTGAAGAGTTAGCTATGACGACTTATTTAAAAATTACCTACTTAATCTAATAATTTTTAGCTAGCCTCTAACTTTCTGTCCTGTAATTGGATGTTCTATGCATCTGTTGGGCTGGTGTAAGAAATAAAGAAAAACAAAAATAAAAATTTTATTGGCTTATCGTCTCTAAATGTCGAAAAACGAGCTTCCAAATTTTCATCAAGTTTATCAAAAGCGCTTGATTTATTTTCAAAATATAGTTTGTTTATTCACAGGACAAATTATAAATACGGAGCAAAATAGGCGATTGATTTCAGTAATAACGATTCGTGATCCCATATGTGCACTGGCATTCACACAAGTTGAGGAGAAATCTAAGTCCGTTTATCACAAAAATGCGAAATACCATTGAGCGGTAGGTCGGATTCGACACTCGGGACACGACGATACCGTTTAAATTTACTTCACCAGGTTAAACTAAATTTAGCGTTGCATGCGAATACAATTTAAGAAGTAATTGTTTAGAGCCCGGGTACAAAGCCTTTGTTCTAGTTTGAAAAATTAAGCGATCACGATTTCGCTGCCTCGGCTTTAGGAGAAAGTTAAAAAGTCCTTTTATGACCGACAAACTTCTAAGGTGCACGTTAATTTGGTTAACATTAAAGACGAGATTAAAATTTTTATTTAATGCAGAATCGCTATTCTAAGAGAAATGTCTACTTATACAGACAATGCGATCGCTTTCCGCAGCCCACCGTCTTGTTGACATTTCAGATATTTGATATAATGTTAAAAGAACTGAAAAACATAAGTAATGGGGACAGGCACGTATTGAAGGATGCGAGAGCATCATTTAAAATCTATATCAACTTGTCATATCAATGTAATCCTGATAGGTTTAGATGACTGGATTATTGCAATGCCGTAATCCACAATGACTCGGATATTGTTTCCTATTTTCGTGAAACCAATCTGTTTTGATTGCTATTCTAGTAACAGCAGCAGATATCCCTGTCACTGTTAGCTAACAAAACACATTACAATATCAGTTTCACTTACACTTCTTTTTATTGCAGTAGCTGTAAAAAGAAGACGAGACTGAATTAACTTTTAAATTCTAAATAATTGCTGCCCTAGAAATAGGATATTGTATTCCATGAGAGCACTGACCAGATTAAAAAAATTCCCAGGCAAAATTTATTTGGTGAGGATAAACTTGCTGATGGCTTAGAATAAGCTGCAATATTCCAAGAGAAAATGTTCATACAGAATAAGAATATACGTAGTGTAATAAGTGACTACCTACTAAGTGCTAAAAGGTTTTCACAAAAAATGTCTTCTATTTAAAAGTTTAGAGTTTAATGCTGTGGAATATAATAGTGACAGTTCACTTTATTAAAATCGACTACTATTTTATAAATAGGTGTGTCAGCTGCTATTCATGAATAGTGTCTCAATTTTCGATAGGGAATGAATAATAACCTCATATTCTTGACGAAACCCAGGATGATTTACATCGATTTCTGTATACCTTCAAACTCAATGCGGAAATGTTTGTGATAATAACAAAAGAGTCTCTAATTTTTAAAATGATGGTGAGCAATACCCTAATTTAACAATTTATGAAATTTGGTATAATCTCTGTATACAAATTGTGTATACAAAATGTGAGTCTCAGTTATGAGCGGAAACGTAGCTTCCATTAGGACAGTAAAGGGCGACGCCACCTACCTAGTTTCTTTTTGTTAAAGTAACAGTAATTATTTCTACTTACTACTACGAATATTTAAAAAAACATTTGGCAGTATCGCCTCAGTCCGTATGAACGCAGACTAGCCAGAATTGCGAAGGCGCACAGATAATACTGCATTATTAGAAATTTTGTTTGGTATTTGCTAGATTATGATTTGACAACATGGCCTGATCCGGATAAAATTTATTTTTTCTGGTTGTAAAATACAAACTTAAGATAAAAGAAAAGCAACCGATGCCCAATCTGCTGATAAAAAAAGCGGCAAGTTTGTGAGACGTTTCCAAACAATTTTGGACTCTAATTATAAGGGCAGAGTAGGAAGTGTTTTTATTTTGTCAGTATAAATTGCAAGTAAACAATACAATTCGCTAATCATAGCACAATAAAAATAAAAATTATGTTTTTTTATAAAATACTGTTATAATGCATTTATTCCGATACTCTTTTGAGTGTCAAAATGGCCCACTTTTTCGCGGAGTGCGATACAATTTTTATCGCACTCTTTTGCACTCATTCACTCAGTAAAAAATAATGTAAAAAGTACATCAGTAATTTTTAAAATTGCCTATTTCTCATAAATATTTATTACTCAGTTACTAATATTTGACATATTTAAACCAGATGAATTATTATTAGACACTTTTATGGAGCCGTCCATTAATACATGTGCTCTATTCTTTTTATTTTTGCTTCTCCTGAAATTTTCTTCATGTTTTCCACTGAACGTTTAACATACCCTTCAGCTGTTGCACTACTCTTCCATACACCGTGTCTCTTTAACGTACATAAATCAGCTCCCTAATCTGCTAACAAAGATGTAGATGACGTTCGAAAACAATATCCAGTGTATTCTTATTTTTCAGGTAATTTTAAAAATTCCACAACCTGCCTGGGAGTACTTCCGAAAGTATTAATACCAACTAATTCAGGGGAGTAATTACCATCTCTATAGGCAACAAAAGGCCTTGTAGGTGTGGTGTGTGAAGTCCGCAAACGAAAATATTTCATAAAAACTCCAAATCCATATTTTCTATGCTACCAATAATAAGAGAATTCTTAAACATTAAAGAGATGTTTCGTTTTCAGCTCGAGTAAATATTTTCGACTTTTTGGGAGTGTAACCATCTAATTGTCGCTTTAGAAACGCCCGTAAATTGCAAAACTTTCGTATATCTATATTATTCTAGTACTTTTCAATTTACTTTACAATTTACCAATTCATACAAATGTTTGGATTTTTTTGGAAGTATGACCGCAATAGCTTCTTCAGCACTATTTTTTATATCCGTTGGAATATCTTTTTATTATTTTTTTAATAAAAATCCGATTTTAAAAGCGTTTGATTACGTTTGACATGCTTTCAGCAAACAAATTCACCTAAATGCATAAAAAATTTCCGGAAATGTTTGAAAATCATGTCTGAAGCCAATTTTTTAATAAAAGCTTGAGTGCATCGCATAGCATAGCTGAAAAAAAGCGATTTTTTTCTCTTGGCGCTATGCACAAATGAAAAAAATTGGCTAGACTATATTTTCAACAATTTCTATTAGGAAATATTTTATGTACATGTTATGTTTGGATACGAAATTTCTGGAGTTTAAAGAAGTTTATTAAGTTGTGAAAAAAATTTGAAAGGTAATATGTTGCAATTGTTACATAACTGTCAATGCCAAAAAAAATTGTTAATTGTGGACATTTTCTGGGGTTATTTCCATAATTTCCACTTATTAATTTTCGGATAATATTTTCAGTTAAATCTATAATACAAAGGAAATTTCAAATAGAACTGTCGGTATTTCTATATGGTGTAAAAGAAAATACTTTTGTTTTTGAACAGCGTAAAAAGTGTGTTTTTGGCACTCGACCTGTTGTCCAATTCCGCTTTGCGTTACACTTACTTTTTGCACTAGTTGCATAAATAACTACTTCCTCATTCTATTTTAGAGTGGAAAACTAAATAAAATTTCAATAATAATGATTATTATTGCCTACGAATGATAAAAGGCTACGATACCCCACTAGCAGGGCTAAACTCTGGCAATCTTCCCCTTTCTACAAAAGAAGAAAAGAGAAGACAGTAGTATATTTAAAAAAGCAACTGAAAATAAGCCGAAATAAAAACTCTATAAAGATAACAAATTGTAAAATAATGTGTAAAACACCAAAAACGCAAATAAGAAATATGTGCAATTAAAAATCGGATACCTGTGATTGGCAAAAAGAAGAAAACAAAACGAAAAAAAAACACCTGACATAAGATCCCCAAAAAGGCTTGAAAGGAGATAACGAGACAGCCTGCAATCAGTATCACAGGATTAGCTATAAAGTGTCAAGATTTGATGAGGCATTCGCCTTTGGCCTTAGTGTAAAAATACAAAAACATATTGTTCGATTTGATCAATAAGCTATTTAAAATACATTTTTTATTAAATCGGCAATGATCGTACATTTAGAATTTTCAGTGATATGTATTTTTTTGGCAAGACAATTTCCTTTGAATAATATATTATGCACGAATACCAATTGCATCGTTTGAAACGGCAACTAGATATTTTTGACATTTAAACGGATTTCCCAGGAATTCAAGTCATCATATTAAAATACATTTCATTCTTAAGGTGGCGCAGTCATAAAACTGTTGCATAAAATGCTGATACTACTTAGATTTTCATATATTGGAATAAAAGTTAAAAACCCGGTCCAGACTGTTACAGTTATGTATTAGAATCTAGTTTTTTGAATGACACAAACTTTTCCTTAAGTTTGAGGAAGAATATTGCCATTTGCTGATTGTTGGCTATAAATTCAGCTTGATGGCAGTTCAATTTTAAATTTATGTTTAAATGGAAAGGTATTATTGAAAAATTGAATTTTAGGGCCTGGTTACCCAAATAATATCTTTATCGCTTTATGTAAATTGAAAACTTCCAGTTTAAAACTTTTTATGCTTCCCTTATGCGTGAATGCTGGACAAACCAGAGCCTAAATCAGCCTACAGAAAAAACACTAATAAATTGATTGAAATCTATTACGAAGATGAACATTAGAATTAACTCCTTTGCCTCAGCCTGCGTAGTTTATACTAGCTACTTAGAACTTAGTTTTCTGAAAATCACAACTCAATTTGCATATTTACAAGAAGCCCTTGCTTGAAAAATTCCCCAGTAACCCGAATAATCCGAAAATTAGAGCGCGACTCCTTAACGAACAAACAAAACCGTTCTCTTTGCTCTTTTACTTAACATCTGTAATGTTATGTAAACAGCGCCCACACGCGGCACTTAGGCAAATTACATGGCAATAACTCATCACAAAGAGCATTCTGTGCGATTACCCGTACACACACAAATTGAAAGTCTTTCGAATTATTACCGTAAATTACCGATAATTTTGGTACTAATAATGAATAAATACCGGCGATTTGCTGACCCAAACGCGATTCTTGCGAAAACAAGAACAATGATGCGAGAACTGGAAGTCTAAGTGCTTGAAAGTGTGAGAAAAAAATATGTGTAAGACTATGTGTAAATACAGAAAAGTAAATAGGCCTTTTAAGTTTCGCTTTCTCAGTACAGGGTAAAAACAAATATGATATTACATTGTTTACATCTCTGGTTTGCATACACATTATAAAATTCAAATAAATAAATTCCGGAAATAAGAGGAAAATAATGATTTCTTTCTATATTTCTATATAAGATTTTAAAACTTTTTTATCAAAAATTACTCCTAATATCAAAAATATTACAATATTGAATCGCAGACTATTATTAAATAGTATTTAATATTATTCGAAAGTTATTGGGTGAGCGGAAAAAGGAGAATAATTCCGTAAAAAATAATTTTCGGAAAAAATTTAAAAAACTTTTGTAGTTTTGAATTTATGAATAAATTACTGGACACGAGTTGGCGGATTTAGTGTCCAATTTTTGTTTTTGATATATTGAGGTTTATAGGTCAAGTAATTATTTCTTTAATATTCTATTAGTGTCAAAATTCTGGAAAATTAAATTTACCTCATATTTCACTTCACATAAAAACAATTTCTTTTACCTCAAAATACCTAGCTTCCGTTAGATTCAAATCAAAGATCGTTTATTAGTTGTGTTGTCTCCAATATCCATTAAAAGAAAGTTTCTGAAAACTAAATTATTTTTAAAATATATATAAATTTAAAAGAATAAAAATATTTTAATATTTTCATCATTCCTGTCTTCCCCCGTTTGGGTTTTTTATGGCAATATTTCATTATAAAACTCCTTATCTTCGTTTGAAGCTCCGGACGTCGGCGATTTTTTTCGCAGTAATCGCAACCTGTCCGCTGTTAGCTTTGCTTGCTTCACTACGGTTTTTACCAAATGAGCTACATATATCAAAAAAAGTACTTATTATTAAGTTACGCGTGATCTTATATTTACCGATCAATTAGGTCGGCCAAAAAAAATCCACCTGGACGATCAATGAAATTAGAAAATTAAAGGATTTACTTTTAATTTGGCAATAGCTAAATACATCAACAGCGTCCCTAAAAATTTCCACCAAATTTGGGTGGTCCGTGCCATTCACCGAGATATCACAGATCTCACCATTTTTGCTTCATTACGCTACTTAAGAACAATGAAAAATATAATTTTATTCTTTAGCTATATGGGTAATAATTAGTGCAGTCTCAGGGGGGATGAAGTCATCTCTTAAGGCGCGTTTCCATTTGCCGATCGGTACAGGCCTATATGCAAAGGTAAGTAATGGAAACGCTTCAATCGGTACACCCCGATCGGCTTTAAATGCCGATTGGCCAAGCCGAACGTGATCCATCAAGAGTCGGTACATCAAACAGAAGCCGAACAGAACGCCCTAATGGAAACGTAAACACGATAGGCTTCGGGTTCTTGCTTGCCAGTACAAGTTGTGTTACTGCAAGACGATCTTGTGTAATAATACATGATCTCAATTGTGTATCTTTTCTACTACTTCCTCTAATTAATTGTAGCAGGTTTTCAAAATTACTTGGTGTCATTCTAAACAAATTCCTGAAACCACCATTACATCTGTACTCCAAATTAAGTATATCTGGGTCTGTCTCCCTAAATCGACAAGTAAGTCACCAGCACTATATCTGTTCCTGTTACGTCGAACCCAAAATCGTGGCTCTCTACGATTTTTACGTGATTGTTTCGATGCCATGATAACAAACGCGGCAGCAACAATAATCTCATCTCGTCCTCTTCAAACATGTTGCTGAATAAACTAAAGAAAATAAATAGACGATTGTTAACGAGGGAATAACCCCTCCAGATTCAAGACTTTCGGCTTCTCGGCATCATCAAGAACGTCAAAAAGCTGATCGGCTTCTGACAAATTGGCCTGTACCGATCGGCAAAAGCCGATAAATGGAAACGCGCCTTTACACAAATCCAACTAGCACAAGCTTTAAACGACAAAGCTTTCTGATATCTACTAATAGTAAACTATTACTACATATATTACATTTACTTAGTAGATCTGGATAAAATTGTTCATTATTGTTCTGGTTTATTCTAAACCGTTAATAAACTACATCAAATAACGTTTACCCTCGCGCAACAAAAAGTGTAATCATACCTATCAAATAGGTAATGACTTTTTATAAACTAGCTTGACAGTTCGAGATCTAGGAATCACCTATGACTCTTAACTTATATTCGACCAGCACTTGGTTGTGGTTATTCTTTAGATATGCCGATGGTTTTAAAATATTTCATAGCATATCTAATATGAATGATCATATGTATTTACTATAATTCAGAAATACCTGGACAGTCTTTTCAATTATTGAGTTAATAAGAGCTTAAATTTCCTAAATGTTAATAAATACCATCAAATAACTTTTACCCGCAACCAAAAGGACTAACACAATCAAATAAGTAATTATTTTTTAAAAACGTTGACAAAATCATCAAAATTTCATCAGCCCTCAATATTGCCATATAATTTATTGCGTACAAAAATCAATTTTATTTTTCCATCACCAATGTCAATAGCCATCTCGAAAAGATCATTTCCTTAATTATCCTGCCCGTTTGAATAATGCTTGGTTTATGCAAATCGAATGCCGGCGCGGCGTGTGCAATTAAAATAACTTATATGGATTTCGAATGTACAGGGTGTCACAAGGACTTGTCAGCTCCGACTAACTTGTTAATTGATCGGAGTGGCAAACTTTTGTCGTGGATCTTGATTCTCGATAATGGGGACGGGAATCGTAGTAAGAAATTGCAGTAGTTTATTTGACTTATAGAAATAATGATTAAGATTCATGACTGTCTGCAGGCGTTCTCAATTAAGAATAGCATAACCCGATTTTTGGCCAAAATGAATTATACATATCTATATGAAGGCTATTTTAAATAACATTAGAATTTCTAATAACAACTAAAAAAAGTCGTATTATAATAAATGCCATATGTGCAAAAATCCCTCACGTTTTATTACAATAGACTTACATTTTATTTTTCAAAACATCGTTTAAAGCAAATATTTTATTGTAAATAAAATGTGAGAAATAACTAATATCTTAAAATTGCGTGGTATGTCTACTTTCAATACATGGAAAGCAAATTATATTATCCGAAGTAGACATAATTTTTTTCTTACAACTAGGAACTAGTAACGATTATAATTTTTGTACATTTTCCTAGTGCTAACTTAAACATATCTTAGGGATACAAAGTATATAAATATTTATTTTATTTTCTTAACAACACTGCTATGTGATTGATAGCCCTAAATCTGTGTTGAAGATATAGGTTTTTTCATATAGCAGAATTTCCATAACAGAACATAAATATGAAAACAAAAGCTAACGAAATAGAAAAAAATAATGCATGAAAGATCAAAACTGAGAAAACCTTAGGTGGAAGAAGTTTTATTGTTAAACATTGCCTTGTTATTAATTTAAATTTATGATAACTTTAGACGCGGTTCCGTATTTGTTTTTATTTTTTATTTAAAAATGTATAACTGATTATAAATTTGTATTCTTAGTAATATTAGCACCGATTTTGATTTTAATGCTAAAAAACGTAATATGATTATCTGCGCTCTTGATGTACCAAGAAATTTTTAATACATCCTGTCGCTAGAGATAAGCAAAAAATTGAATCAGTTACATTCTGCACTTAAGATATAATATGGTAAAAATATTTTTTGGCCATTGCAGTTGGATGGTGAAGAGATGCATGTGGGGGTCGATGATTGTGTCTCTCTGGCAGGAATAACTAAAGAGGGCATAATGGATGATATTTCATCAGAAATCCGCGATAGTATCTGTAAAATAGAGACAGATCTCCCACAATTCGATGATTCTCTAGTGATGCAAGCTTCGCTTTGAGGTTTGGATCATCAGTCAGACGAATAGCTATATTTGGACAGAGTCAAAAATATTAAGGAATAAGGAGAGGCTGCTCCTCATATGTGCGAGCAATACCCAAGGCAGGGTCTGATTTGCCAAGTGTAAAGGATAAACAGGTTGGCAGAAGAATCTTTGGCTTCAAGCATTTGATTATTCATTTGAATGGTGTGGGTACTGGGAGGGAACTTGTGAGATAAACAAGCTTGTGTTTTAGTGGCGTTAGACTAGACAAAACTTTTGGCTCCCCATTCTACCATTTACTGAGATCCTCGGTTAGGGATAGGACAGGTTGAAGGTTTGGGAAATATTATATTGGAGTGGAGTGTGATATCGTCAGCATAGCCGTCAATAGAATCGCTGGTAGAAGAAAGCAAGCCATTGATGAGCAAGAGGAAGAAGGTAGGTGTGAACACTAAATCCTGTGGAACGCCTGCGTGAAAGTTTGATGAATAGCCATAAACCACTACAGAAACATTTCTGTGGGAAAGGAAACTGGCAAACCAAGTTCAAAATTTTGGAGAAAGACCATAGGCAGGAAGTTTGTTAAAAAGTACGTCAAAGACTTGATCAAATGCTTTGGGCTTCGTGCTTCTCCGTGGAATTCGATGGACTTGGAAGGTCTGCTATGGATCTTTGGTGGCAGAAGCCGTATTGCCCTGTCGTGTATAAGTTTATACTTTTTAAGGCAATGATATTTCAGTGTATGTAGTATGTTTTTTGAAACTATATATTTTAGCAGTGGACGTAGCAGTTGTAAATTAGTGGCGCGTTGACATTTTGCCCGTGTGCACATGCTTATACAGTGAAACCTCTGCTAAATGGACAATTTTGAAGTCACCGACCGTCAGTATATGTATTCCTGTGTATTAAAACCTCTTGACAACGGACACTCTCAACAACGGACACGGACCGTAAAATTTGGATCATTTTTAATAAAAACAGTAAAATTTACCTCCTCAGAACGGACAGATGTTCAGATAGTTTTTGAAAAACCCACTTTTAATGCCGATATTTTTATTGCACATTATGGGCAATATTATATCTTTGCTAATAAGCGGCGCGGCGCCTACCTATTGTTAATAGCACTAGTCTAACAATAGGCTGGCTTATGCTGTCTGGGTTGTAGGTAAATTGCGTAATAAATAGATCACATTTTTTTATAAAATGTAGTCATCATCAATAGAATATCTTAGTTTTGATGTTACTCTGGTGCGATCAATATGTCTTCAAACAAAAGGAAGTTTTTGAGCCTTCAAGAAAAAGTTGAAATAATCCAGTACGCGGAAGAGTTAGAGTATTAGCCGAAAAATTATATGTAGGAAAATCTCAAATTAGTGATATTTTGAGAAACAAGAGGGATCTTCAGAAGCGATTCGCCGAGACCGGGAAAATGAAAGAGAAAAAGGAATTTGCGAAAACTGAGGGTGCTGCCATAGACCAAATAGTCTACGACTAAAGCACCCTCCAGAAACATTCCAATATCCGGTGCAATAATAAAGGAAAAAGCACAAGAGATTGCGAAGAATCTAGAACTTGATGGTTTTAAAGGATCAAATGGATGGTTGGAGAAGTTCTGTCAACGTCATAATATCTCTTTCAATTCTATCTGTGGCGAAGCAAAAACTGTAGACTTGATTCAGCTAACTGATTGGCGGACGAAATTATGTGCTATTATCAAAAACTACGCACAAAGAGACATTTATAACGCCGATGAAATTGGGCTCTTTTTCCGAGCCTATTTTACTTTGCTCCGCTATGAATGGAGGAAAAGAAAATGCACTGTTGATAGGAAAAAGTAAAAAACCCCGTTGTTTTAAAGGATCAAACCTGGAAAAATTGCCACTTGAATGGTATTATAATAAGAAAGCATAAATGACAAGGGATATAATGTCGGATTGGTTGATGAATTTTGACCGAAAAATGCAAAGGCAAAACCGAAATGTACTTTTATTTTTGGATAATGCTGCATCTCACACAAAACGGGAGTTAAAAAATGTTAAAATAATTTTTTTACCGCATAATACGACATCACATTGCCAGCTATTGGACCAGGGCGTGATTTAAAGTTTTAAAAACAACTTCAGAAAGTTTTTAATCAAGCGACTTTTGTCATCCATAGAGTATTCCGAATCTACCGAACAATTGAAGAAATCCATAAATGTTCTAAGTGCCTTGATTAGGATTGTTGCTGCATGAAAAAAGTCGAATCCAAGGCCATCAATAACTGCTTCCGTAAAGCTGGATTTGACGAAATTCTCGAGGAAAACGTTGACTACGATAGTGAAGATGATGTGCCATTATCGGCATTATGTAGAAACATCAATGTATTCTCTTCCGACTTAACTTCATATATAGAAATTGATGAAAGTTTATTCACGGAAAATCCTAACATAAGTGTACGTGAGTGCATCAGTGAATTTCAAAATAGTGAGAACGGTCAGATTTGATCTGACAGTGATAATATAGAAATTATTTCTTCCAATATTAAGAACATTAAGGAAGCATATATAATGTTATGGGATATTGAAAACTTTTGTATGTTATCTGGACATTCTGTTTTAGGGGAAAACATTTCAGAAGTCTAAATGGAATCTCAAATTATTAAAAATAAATTAACTAGTTTAAGACAAACAACACTTGATAATTTTTTTAAATAAAATTTTTTTATAAAGTAGAACTGTATCAAACTGTATATGTAGGTAGTATAATATTTTATAACAGGTAGTACATGTTGGTGTATACGTAGTACCAAATGTATTAATAATTTGTACTAAACATATTACTTTTTTACTTAAAAATAAAATATTTTTTTAAATAAAATTACATTGGTATTTAATTCGTTCACACCCCACAACGGACACCTCTATACAATGGACAGTTTCGGTGGCACGGCTACTGTTAGTTGTTAAGAGGTTTCACTGTAATTAACAATTTTAAGTGGGATTAGATAAGTTAAATAGATAAAAGATCTTTATCAAATATAAACAAGCATTGAACATATAGAATAAAAGCAATATATAGAAAAAAGAAAACTGACATGTTTGTTGATCTCTAAAAATTTTTCAAAATCTTGTTATAAAATAAGCTCCCCACATACTTGTAAAATCAAATATAAAATTATAACTTTCCGAAATATGTAATATATATTCTGCATAACCAGAACAAGTAAGTGAAAGTACACATTCCTTGTACCTATTTTCATAAAATTTTCAATTTCCTTCGTTCTTGCAATAACTGACCTTTTTAAATACCCTTTAAAACAGGCAGATCAAAAAAATATATGTCTTTCTCTGCAATTGATTCTACAGCTTGCCTCAATTAGTCAGTGTCCAAAATTTGTTTTCATCATCAGTGCTAAGATTACATTGATCCGCTGTTACCTCTTTTATTTATCTGAATCCAGATCGTCCCATGGTCTCTCCGCTTGTTACCGTCAGTATTTTTTCATTAGTCTTAATTTTCTGTGTAAAACTATGCCTTAGGATTATCTGAGTTAAATATCATGATTTGGTTCTATAGGTGACAAGTGGAATGATGATTCCAATGCTAATGATCCTGCTAATGTACAAAAGTATTTCCTAATGAATTACACAATACACAAGGATCCAGAAATCATTAGTGGTATTCTGGTTAACGCAACGTTTGAGTTCTACACTGCGTCTATATAGTCCATATAGTACAAAAAAACTGTAAAACGATTTATTAGATCGCGAATTTTTTGACACTAATATTAAGTATACAGGCAATATCAGCGGTAATTTTATTTAATGGAATACTCCCATTTTTTACTGCATATTTGAAATTAGCGCGAAATTCTAAACATTTTTCATGTAGTATGCTGTAAAATATAAGCGGTTTGACCTAGAGCAAAAAGAATTTCACGGTCGTATATTAATTTGTTGAATTGGAATGGACTCTCTGAGAACGACCATTAAAAATAGGAATATGATGATTTGCTCTAGACTGCATCCTTTAGATTTTACAGCCGCTCAAAGTCTCAAATTGTCAGTCTACAATTGTCAATATCTCAAAAACAATCGAATTTAAATATGAAGTATAAAAAATATTTAGAATTTGCGCACATTTAAAATACAAAATTAAATATTGGTTCTTCCAATAAATAAAATTACCTTCGATGATGTATCCCCAAAACCTTGAAAGATTTGTATATTCTTTCTTTATCGATGAAATGTTTTAGGCGCACCTCATTAAAAACTTATTATAGTTTGTTAGAATTATTATGCAGATTGTTGAAAAATAGCTACTATTCTTATCTAGATTATGTAATATAGAAACAACTGTTATATTATATTATATTCCATATAGACTATCGTAAAAAATAGGTTTGCCCCTCCCATGGACAGGGGAAGTGGATTATAGATGACTTTTTTTTAGGTTTCTGAACATTGTTATTTCCTCTGGAAATGGTTCTGCGAGCGGCCATTACTAAATGTGATACTTTTTCGCTAATACCTGATATGTATCAAAAACTAGGAAAATACTAAAAATAGTCTTGTGAACGAAGAATCTTACATCGTAAACCTATTTTCACAAACTGTAATACTTTCTAGGAATTAACTTCTACAATAAACTTTGTTGTTTTGAAACAGCACAATTAGAAAGGCCAAAGGCCGATAAATTCTGCTGAACTGTAACATACAAACTTAAAAAAGCAAAGGGATTTTCAAATAAATTTGACAAGTTCACAGAGAAAAGGATATATTTATCAAAATCTTTCCTACCAAGAAGGGATACTCCATTGTGTTTATAAATCTGACACTCTACAATCAGGTAATCGAGAATATTATAAGAAGATCCCAGCGATCCCACAGCAACTATACAACGGAAAATCTCTTAGTGGATATATAAACTGTAAAAGCAATAAAATTCACACTACAACATACCACTTAGATGTACAACCAGCTCCAGAAACTCAGCAACCAGCGATCTCTCGAAATACTTATTACAAACCTCCCTACATGTAAAATTCATTTGTTGAAAATTCAAACTATTTTCTCGAAATTATTAGTACTTTTAGATTAGAACATGTAAAAAAAGCTGAAGGGAGATACAACTGCAGAAAAGCAGTTGTATCTCACTGCTGCCTCTGGAGGAAATGATTAACTTGATAGAGGGGACGACAGTTTCCCAATGGGTCATATAACCGCCAATATAATCATGGAATGGTTTTAGCCACTTATACAAAGAGAAGTATCAGTTTCATTATGTCAATTGTTGTAAAGGAAAACAATGCCTCAGTCTCAGATCAGGTATTTTTAGAGATAATAAGGACGAATCAGCTTTTCTTCATATCAAAAAGATGTTTCCTAGCTATTAGCTAAAATCATGCAGTCAAAATTTACATTGCAATCACAGGTTTTTTCTTCGATATTGCCGTCTCCTTATTGGAATATTATAAAATTTTCTAGCCAATTTGCAGCTATTAGTTTTATCCCACAATTAAAATGTATTACCAGTGATTTCTTTAGTGATTTTACACCATTGTGGCACATTTTATTGAACAAATTTATACAGATTTTTTGCATTGGTATAGACTCTAAAGGCCCTTTCCATGCTAATACACACACTCTGTCACTGGAGTCATATGGCACAGTATAAAATAACCGCACATTCTCCTTAAGTATTTTAGCGTTTTTGCCAAAAATAATTTAAATTTTAATGGGATTTGTGTAAGACTTTATGTACACGATTGGTTCTTCTCCCTGCAGTAATTGATTCTTATCCACAGCCGTTAATATTTGTCGTTTTAAGGAAGCTTTTATAATAAGTAAAAATCGTCGTTAAAAATATGTGTTTCTTGATCAAATTTCTGTTTTTGTTGCTTGATACTAATATTGGTTTAACTTTTAGCAATGGATCCTAATAATAATAATAATTAGTAGAGATGTAAAATGACGAAAGTGAGAATGACATATGACGTGACATATTGTATTGCAAGTAAGTCATTTTGGTCTCTTTCGCAATAAATCAAAAAATACATTTTTAATGAAACTTTTCGCATCCTAAACAAACCTATTTTACATAACATTTCATGTCAATCGGTCCAATGGTTTTTAAATTATGTTGCATAGACAGTCAGAGCTCTGCAAAAGTCAGGTGTCTTGACTAATGACAGAACCCTAAAAATTAATTTCTAAAAATAAATTTATATTTATATGTAGTTTTTAATTAAAGTATTTTTGATATTTTAATAAACAAAAAATAGTGAGATAAATGACACCTCTTTATTTATTTAATATTATTACATAATGTCTAATCATTCGAAATATTTATTTTGTTTACAGCAATAATTGAAAGCTATTGCTCTAATTATGTAACAAAATATACTCCTCTGACCTCTCGACCTACAAATATAAAATTTGACACTGTCAGAGTCAAAATGTTATGTCGATTTGAACTTACAGAGGCATACATTTTGTTATATAATCACAGCTTTAATTTATATTCATATCAAAATATGAGAAAGTATAATACTTAACACGAAATATATGAGCCTCACCTAAAGAAAACCAAACAAAAACAACATTTTTTTTAAAACAATCAAAACGTCCAAAATGAAGATGAAATATTAGAAAATGACCATTGTGACTGACTCACATTTCTAATAACTAGCAAGATTAATGAACGCGAATGTACATAGTTGCATAGGAATTAACTTGACACAGTTAAGCAACTAAAACTTCTCTATTTCGGCTTCTTCTGTGAAGCAAAATTCTGGGTGATAGAGAGCGGAGTTCTCTTTATTAAACACCGTTTAACCTCCGAATAAACGATACCACAAACGGAAAATAAAAGGCCCGACCTGTTGATTTGACCTTGGGTATACTCTTTATAGATTTAGAATCTTCCTGCATTTGAGCTACATATTAAGGATGAAACAACGCGGCGACATGCATATTCCGTAACATATTTATAACTTACAATGCGTAAAATTTCTTATATCGCATTGGATCCCGATGTTTATACAGTAACACATATGTCCTGTTAACACAAGTATGTTCCTGTTTATTACAACCAAACAGCACGCTTCCCTGTCTTATTGCGTTTATTAGTAGACTTATAGTATCCGAATCGGATACATGTTCTATATGCTGAAACCTAAAAAGTTTTGAGTTCTACGTTAATTTATGTTTTTTAATTTACTGCAACTGCGACTAATTTTAAATACAGTGCCTAAGCAGTGCACAAATAGTGCCGACAGTTTTTGTTATCTCTGAAGAACAACTTTTAAATTGCAAAAATGTAATTTTACCGCCCTTATGATAAAAAGTTATGAACATAATCCGGAGTTTAAGTTGAACACCAAGTAAAAGTATGGATCCCTTACCACCAGCTTTACGGTCCATTAAACATAGTGATGAACTTCCTACCTCAAAGCCCCCAAAATCTTGGATTTTGGATAAAAAATGATACATCATAACGGAATTGACAACCGCTCCTTTATGCGACATACCAAGCTGTGCAGCATCGCCGCATCTGATTTCACAGGGCGAACTTAATGACAAAATGGCAGCCAGAATTTTTAGCATCCAGATTTAAAGGATGGAATCTTCTCCACAGTAACATAAACATTACTTTTTACCGAAAACGATAAAACGACCTCACACATGGCTTTCCTCAAGACGGATATCTACTGTTATATGTCAAAAAAATGATTCAAATAATTGGTTCATTCTTCTAAACTTAGTTTAAAGGCGATATTGGTTCCCAACGGTAGTAAATATCCATTTGAACCTACAGCTCATGAAATTCATTTGAAGGAATCATATAAACATGCGAGTTCTTTTTGAACATATTCGTCATAATGAATATGGTTGGCCTATATGTGGATATTTAAAAGTGATAGCCCAAGAAGGTATCACTCCACACCTTTGCCATCTAAATTGGGATTAATGAAGAATTTTGTAAAAGCAATCGATTGGAATGGAAGATGATTCTTGTACCTAAAACTAAAATTTCCAAGACTTAGTGAAGTAAAAATTAAAGATGACATATTTTCACTTTCAGGACTCTCCTCTCGATTTTTTTCCTTGACAATTTGGGGGCAGTAAGTGACGAAACTACGCTTCCCTTAAGAATTTGTGCCGTGGAAAAATGATATAAAAGCAAGTGAAGTGACAGTTTGCTTGATAAATATTACTGGATATTGTTAAGGGATCCTCCAGAACCAAAGTAACGATGTAAAACATAGAAGATGTCGTTCTGAGGTACATTTAAGATTAATAATAAAATACATTTATTTAAGAATAATAATATAATTCATCTTTCCGTAAATTTTGATAGAAAACAGCAATGTCTTATAGCAAAAAAATTATGGGCCATTTTCGAATTATTCGGCAACTTTTACATAGTAAAGACCCCATGTTGCCCTGGTCACAATAAAAAGTTATTTTTGTTTATCAGTGAATCGGTTCTACATATAGCGGACCCTGAAGCAGAAGAAGAATATTAGGAAGAAAGGACTCCTTACACATATAGGTTTTTGATGAACCGTCAATTTTCATTAATTTTTAGTAGAGGATGATTAAAAGTCTTCATGGGCAGAACTCAATCCTATGACTAGTTTCAGAGATACAGGGTATAAAACTTTACATAAGAAAACCAAGAACATTATGACATATTTAAAGTACTTCTCAGAATAAGAAAAAAGTTTTATATAAATGTTTTTTTGTCCTTTCTCTAGATTACAAAGCGTTTTTAGGCCTATGTTCATATACATTTTTTTTATTTTGGTAAATACTATACCTTAAACATATTAAAAAAAGTTCTGAAGTCTTTTAATCAGGAGGTCGAGGTTTTAAATAAATTAAAATATCATGAAATTTGACGGTTCACAAAAAGCTCATAACATGTGTGCGGGGCACTTTAGTACTCGAAAGACGGAAACAAATAAATGAAAATAATACATATAACAGGCATTTTTTTTAAACGGAAATAACTTGGGGAATTGTTTGAGCGCTTCTACATAATGTTATTTTTCAAAAAACAATACAAAATTAATTGGGGATACATAAACAGAATGCCGAAAATTTGTTTTTCCTTCTGTTAAAATGGTTTGGTTCTAGAAAAACATGAGTTAAGTTAAAGTTATAGATATTTCAAAACATTATTTTTTTAGATATGTCCGGTGGATAATCGTCAAGTAGTTTCCAAAAAACTAGCGCAAAACCCTTAAAAATTAGTTTTTTTTGCAAATATCAATACCTGGGCATATCTTATGCAATTTGCAACATATAGATTTGAAACTTCGTGATATTTTTAAAAAGTATCGATGCTTTGACTTAATTTATTAATTATTTTAATGCTGTTGTAAACGAGAGCAGATAGAGCGCTCAACCGGAGTTCGTTTGGTTCACCTCTACTGATACTACAATTATTTACAGTATAGAGATTTGCATCATCAAATTATCATTAAAAACATATTAATTTGTATAATATTTCAGTTAATAACTTATAAATAAAAACATCTATAACGTTTCCGACTTGATATTCGAATAGCTGACATTGTTTTGCGTATTTAATTAATTATTACGATACCTCGTTGGGTACTCAGATACAGTTTTTTTAGTGTTTTTTCACCCTCGTTTTGATTATTAACATTAACAGGTGCAATTGAGTAAATATACCACTAAAGAGTGATATTTTATATAGAAGAAGTGTCTGAATGTATAAGTAGTGAAATAAACTCAATAATGAAAATGAAAATCAGACCGATCTGTATTAAGACTGAATTTTAGAATACTTTTGAGCGTGCATGCATTTTGTTTGCCAGGCTTTGAATCTTCGTACCATCGTTTCGGTATTACCTGGGGCAAATGTAAATGGGCAAATAAGAACATCTATATTTTTGAGATCTAAAAATTGCTTATATCAGATTTAGGAATGAAAGTGTCCAATTATTTTATTTTTGAAATTAATTGCTAGGATAAGTACTTTGACAGGACAGACATTTTAACCCGATATGAGCCCAGAAAGTTACAAATATCTCCCCCAATGCTTTAAGAGGCTGTAAAAATGGTTATTTATCGAATAGTGGAATCGACTGATTCTACAATTTGCAATTATTTAAAGTATAGAAATTTGTATGATAAAACGTAAAATTGTCGTCAAAAACATATTAATTTTTTTATAATTTCAACAGTTAATAACTTTTAAATAAAAACATCTATAAAGTTTCTGCCTTGATATTCGACTAGCTGGTATTGTTTTGCGTATTTAAAATAATTATTACGATACGTGAGTTGGGTACTCAAGATGTTTTTTTCACTGTCGCTTTGATTATTAACATGAATAGCTGCAACTGGCAAATATACCACTAAAGAGTTATACTTTATATACAAGAAGTTTCTGAATATGTAAGTGGTAAAATAAACTTAACAACAACTATTAAAAAGCTATATTTGCGAGTGCGAGATTCCGAGGAGTCGCGCAGCGGAAATTTTAAAATTTTAATGTTGAGGGTTCCAATGAGCAAAAATGAACTTGTAGATGACACATCCATGTTTCGTTTAGAGATAGGCATAAAAATCAGACCGATCTGTGTTAAGGCTGAATTTTAGAATACTTTTGAAAAGGGGCGTGCATGACATTTTTTTGCCAGGTTTTGAGCTTTTGTACCAGCTTATCGGTATTACCTGGGACAAAAGCAACTGGGCAGATAAGAAGCTCTATATTTTTCAAATCCAAAAATTGAGTAAATTAGGTTTAGAAATACAAGTGTTTAATTTTTTTTTATTTTTGGAAAAAAATGTCAGATGATGAAGGCTAAGGCCATAATGTACTTTGACAGGGCACACATTTTAACCCGACATAAGCCCAGAAAGTTGCAAATATCTCCTCGAACGCTTTAAGGGGCTGTAAAAACGGTTATTTATCGAAAAGTTGAATATATTTCTCAGATCATGGCTAAATTTTGTAAAGTTCTAAAAGGGATTTCGTGCCGAATTTTGTATCTATGTATGAATAAACGTAATTGTAATATTAAATAATAGATGAATCGTGTCAAACATCATATCAGCAATTTTAATAAATAAAAAGGTTTCTTGTATCAGAATTATTAATGGGGACTGAATCAATTCGGTCCAATATACTTGTACGAAGTTTCAAATCTATGTGTTGCGAATTGCAAACAGCTCATTTTGAAGGTTTTTTCGCTAATTATTCACCGCTTTTCCGTCGAACCAATTATGAAAGATAGAGATTTGATATCTCTACAAGCTTTAGAAACATATTTTTTTCTATACGCTCAACGTATTTAAATATACAAGGAAAAACCAATATTTTTCTATTTTGCAATCATAAAGACTTCTTTGCAATACGCAGTCGTGTTGTACTGACTCTCTTTTCAACATTAGTTTCTTTTTATCTCCAAACATGGGAAAGCTTGATCATGGTCATCCCCAATTTGAAACCCGTCACGTCTTAAATTTGAAAAACTTGCCATATTGGCACGTCACCAAGTTGAAAATGTTCAACAGTAAATAATGTTTTTTATACTTTAAATCTCTCGCCATTTTCCAACCTACCTTTTGTGCTATAAAATCATGTCTTATAAAACTAATGTTTCCATATACTATTTCAACACTTTGGGCAATATATTTTCCTCTATTATGTTTTTTTATAAATAACAATATTTAGATGCATTTAAACAAATCTCCATAGTCATTTTCCTTATACCATGTCATAAATGATATCCTGCTAAAAGATTTATGTGTAGTTTTCGGAAGAGGCGGATAAAATAATTTTATGTTGTCTATGGTAAGATCAGTGAGGACATTGTTAATTATGCATGTTAATTGTAATAGTGACGTTTAAATACAATTTATATTTCGGATCGTACCAGTTAATAATTTCGTATGATCTCCCTGTATTCAAGTGCTTAATAGAAGCCGTCTCTATTAGCCAACAAACCGTCAATAAAAAATAAAGTAGCCGTGTCTAAATGTGGAATACCTTTTAATCGTCGTCCGAAGAGATAAAAATAGAGCCGGTTCAGTGTATTATAATTCCCGCGGCCTTCTGACTAATAACCATTCTTTCAGTCCCATAGAAATCATCAGGTAACAATAAAACCAGGATTATTTAGTTCCGTACGTACATCTTTATCTGTAACTTAAAAAGACTACCGTTAGTGTGGCACAATAAAAAAGGTTAATGTATTGGCTAGTTCGCCACTTAGAGATATATTGAAATAATTAATTTATGAACATAATTAGTGCTGTTTATAGAGAGTTATTCGCGCTCAGTGGCCTATTGAAGATACTTGGAAATCCAATGAATTTGAAAATTTGGCTCTGACCATACGTGAATATAATTTTATTTTAAATATTTTAAATTATCTAGTTTTGTCACTTCTAACCTAAACTGGTAGCAATTTGTTCTTTAAATGAAATTTACTGTATTTTATTGCATGTTTGCATTGTCCTAAGCATTCTTATAACTTTTTTATATTTCCTATACCTATTTTCGAGAAAATAGCGCTTTAAAATTGATATTTTTGACCCTTTGAAGCTCTGTAACTGTCAAACGGCTTAATTTGCAAAGAAATGGATTTCACTTTACTATTATAATTTTTGATTATCTATTTCTCCACACCAATTTCTGATTTGACAGGAGGTGTCAAAATTTCACATTTCCAGTGAAAGTAGAAACTGGCGTCATAATTAAAAACTAGGATAGGAAATTATGAAATAATTGCTCTCAAGAAGGGTCATTTTAACTAAGGGAAATGAAATAAGTTAAGCCTTACACCTTCTATATATTTATATAAAAATTACTGCCTGCGCGTTTCGACGCTTACTTTATCTTCGGTGCTAGAGCTGTAAGCAAGGGATGTTATTTATTTAGTGTTTAAATGATATTGGGTTTGTTTACTAGAACTAAAAATATCCTAAAATTAAAGTCATAAAACTACTTACAGGAAAATCCGTCACAAACAATTACTGCATCAAGTCACACATTGGCAATGTCCAAATACAATAAAAACATATAAAATAGAACTTAAAAACTTAAAAAACACTCACATTTTAAAAAACCATAAATATCTGGTCAACCAGTCACGAAGGTAGGAATTTATTGATAATATTTGCGTATTTTTTATAAATTATACAATATTTTCTAGTACGTCTAATTTTAAAAACTTGTTATGTTGATATAAAAAATAATATAATAATAAATAAAATAAAGTTTTTATTAATATTGAAATTGTGTGAAAGGCGTTGGGATTGCAAATGTTCCTTAATTCTTTTTTGTAAATTCCGACCTGTTTGTCCTACCTATTTCGAATTACAAGAATCGCAAGCTGATTTGTTGTTGTTGGATGTTGCCAATGGTTTAAGGTAGAAGCGGCAACACCGCATAATTTAAAAAATTTAAAAAGAGAGTTTATATTAATTTATGGCCAGAATCAAATTTTCGTTAGTAATACCACAAGAGGTTATTCTAGAGATAGATAGAGATATTATACCTTTATTTTCTAAAAATATTCATGAGCGAGAAAAAAATTCCGGATATAATTTAACCTCGCATGGTATTCGGAATGAAAATTTTACACCAAATTCTCTTTAAAATAATATTAAAATTATATTTTTTGATTTGATTGGTAATTTCCGTTGCCAGGGTCACTATGTAAAACCTTAACTTACAAAGTATTTGAGTTTGAAACTTATCAGTTTTGGTTCCAGTTGCAATAACATTTGTGTCTACTTATTGTAGTTACATGGAAATACCATTTTAAGACTTATCATGGTATATTCTTTAATTTCACACAAACTTTAAGTTACCACAAGTGGTAGAATTTGCCTTTTTTAGTTTTTATTTAATTTTTTTATAGCTACCTTACGTACACTTCATATGGCACAGCCGGCGGCGTGCATAATTAGCGAGAGGGAACCGATTTGAGAGCCATATATATTTTTTAATAACGATTGTAGTGGCGCAGAAATACTATTTCAATATTTAACATAGCCTATTATTAGTCATTATTATTATCATTATGGAAACTCATAAATTCATATAGGTACGGTTACGGCAAATGAAATCCGGACACCGAATGGACAGTTAATGACGGCCACATGAATTTGCATATATCCGGCTTTTACCTTCAAGGTGTACTTTATCTTTTGGTAGGCATTTTTAAAATCTGGACACTTTTATATATGTGCACTTTGTATTCTCGAGTCGTGTATACTGAATAATAAGTTATATTTCTGAATGAAAACTATTGCTTTTTTAATAAAAAGTAAAACGTATTTTTTTTAACTAAAATGCAAAATACGATTTTAATTATGGACTAAATATAACAGAGATGCAATGAAATGATAAATCTAAAGAAAAATAAAATATAAATTAATAAGTTTTGTTTTGAACCAACTAGGGAATTTATGTACGGCGGAGTTAATTTATTCCACACCTCCTGAATTTTGTTCCATAATTGGTCAGAATTCGTTGGATGGAAGTCGTTGGCAGAATTAATTTTTTTTATCATATAACCCCCCAGGTTTTCGATCGAGTTGATGTCCGGGCTACGCGAAAACTAATTTAGAACATTTATATTGTTTTGTCCCAACCATGCAGATACAGTTCGAGCAGTATGTATAGGGCAATTGTCGTGTTGGTAAATAAAATTGTTTCCAAATCGTGCGCTGACTGATGGTAGTATAACGTTTTCTAATATATTAATGTAATTTTGTGCAATAAATCTTCCTTCAATTCTTGTACAAATTCCAATTCCTATTAAGTTCATCCACCCCAAACGTTGACAGAGAAGCGCCCCCTGTTTTTTACATTATGAGTGAATTTCTCATCGAAACGAGTACCTAAAGGCCTGTATACCCTAACGCGCCCATTAAATATGATTGTTGACTAAAGACTCATATCCTCCATACAAAAGTTTAACGAGAAACCAACTCTTTCCTCCTTGTTCGCCTAAGTGAGGTAAGGTTTTTTTGCTGTAGGATGATTCCGTAAATTGGATGTTTGTTTTATCCGGTTTCTGACAGTGCTAATTCAGCCGGGAAAATGAGTTTCCCTTTTCGCCCTCACAGCGGATTGGAAGGGGGCTTCTCTTAAAAAACTGATGAGGCGTTCATCCTCTTCTTCTGATGAAACCTTACGTGCTCCGCATGTGATCTGTCTTTCTAATACATTCATTTCGTCCCATTTGTTTTTTATGTCCTGCACTGTACTTTTTCCTACGCCTTAACCACCCTTCTTATATTAATGTTATTATTTTAGTCTTTTCCTCTTTACTTAAATGTGACATTTTGAAATAGCAGTAATAATATCGCTGACAATCATTTTTGACTTTGATATTACATTAAGTTAACGTGCAGGTGAAAGGGTAGAACAATACGTACTATTTACAATATGTAAATATGGTGTCCAGATTTCATTTGCCGTAACTGTACATAACCAGATTTAGTTTGGTAAAATTGAAACTATTAAATGGAAAAATGGTAAATAAAATGGTGTACAGAATATTATATATATTTTATCAGACATAGATATTTAATTGAAAAATGTTCGATCCCATGTCTAGTTTTAACACCTTAATTATGTAAGGTAAATAAAATGGTGTATTCTATACTATATATATTTTATCAGATATAGATACTAAATTGAAAAATGTTTTATTCCCGTGTTTAAGTCCAGTTTTTTCGGTTTTAAGAAGAAAGTAGGTGGTAGAAAAATACAAAAGACCACCTGAATTATGTAAGTCAGATGAAGATATCAAAATTTTAGTATATAAAAAAGTTAAATGCGATTTTGCGAAATGTAAACACGCTTAAATAAAGATATTGTCAAAAATATTATTGTATTAATACGTCAAAAAATTTCCGCTATAATTCGTTTTTGGTTACTTACCGTAGTGAGAAAAAAATCCAATAAAATACATTGCGTTGCCATGGCGACCTGTGAAAAAACCAATTTTTATGGGCTAAAAAGTACTGATGTCATTTATTTATTTTCAACAAACATTCGACCATTGAGTCGTAACAAACATAGAATTTCTAAAAAAAAAACGAAAAAAACGCACCAAAGTAAAATTACTTTTTGAGATCTCGCCTTAATTTAAACAACGCATCTTCAGGAGTTCCGAGGTAGTCTCAGTGCGAACAAAATTAAACGTTATGAAATTAGACCATCTTAAATCTTATTCTGAAAAAGAGTTTCCGCGATATCTTTGAAATGCTTTTACATATTTCCTTAAAATTTAGTATATAATTTGTAATTATCACAAAAAAAATAATGGGCATACCTTAGGGTACATATATCGGCAGGTAGGGAGGGAATTTATTTTTTTGTTAGGTCCTTTGGTTACCTACCAGTCTTAATGTTGATAATATTAACTAACTTTTTTATAGACACAAAGTGTATCTTGTATCAACATATGTGGTGTGTGGCGAGTTCTGGGAGGGGGGAAGTTTAAAGGGGAAGAAGGTCGATAACCTAACAATGCTCATCATTTTAAATAAATTTCGAAAATTAAAATTTTGCCTTGTACTTGATGTCAAATTAAAAATCACTGAATTCGCCTTTACCCACAACTCCCTTGTACATAATTCCACTACGTACATATAACACAGTCTATACAAGCATATAATTATTTGATAATAGCTTTAAATAAGTCTTATAAGCTATAATAAATTATTATTATATTTAATATTATTATGAATTTTATTTATTTTTCGTAACTTTATTTATATAATTTATAAAAGATAATATGTCTCATTTAATATTTTCCTTCATAAATAGAAGCTATTCTCGGAAATGGAATTTTACCGAATATTTAAACAATTTTTTTAAGCCCTCATTTTGTTTTGTCAATTTTATCATTTATGAACGATTATACATATATTCTCATTTATTTTGCTTGTCCCGATATCATGTCGTCCAGAGACAAGGATAATGTGTGGTTAAGTATGAAAACGCTTTAAGAGTAAAAATTTGGAAATTGTGCCTACTTTACTAGCTATAAAACTAAACTAATCGTGTATTTTTATAGCTAGTAAAGGAGGCCTTTATATAAAATATGTTTTTACTGGTTAAGTGGTATCTTTAGCAGGCATATGACGTCGCTATTGAAATATCCTGGATGGGGACAATTTTTTTTTAAGATTTATGTAATTAGGTATTGTTAAATTGTTGTAAAAAGTTATAATTTCAAACTCTCCGGAAATCGTATATTTTTCATTTTTAAATAAAATAAGCAATCATGATAAGAAAGAATAATTAAAATAAAATATCATTAACTGTTATTTTATGCCAGAACATATGCAATAACTGGAGGAAAAGAGGAATAGATTATAGAGAAAGAAGGGAGATGCAAGATCTGTCAAGCCCTGTAAATTTATAAATTATTGTAAGTAAAATTACCACACTTACCTTTTATTTATATAAGTAAATAAATAATAATCTTCCAGGGAAAATTTAATTACAAAGTGTATGAGTTACACTGTGCAATACTTTCAAATTCTGGTACAAATTTGCGGACAAAGTATAGTCACATTAAATTTTCGTCGAGTGAATTAAGCGTTGCTGCTAGACATCCGAGATTGGAATAATTTCGCCTTCTAAAACTGGAAAAATTTAGACTAGATACAAATCAAAAATTCTCTCTATTGCGAGTTTTTATTCGCTATTAACGAAAAAAAGCTGTTAATATATTATATATATATTCATATTTATATTCATATAATTCTCATAATTATAAAAGCATAGGTGATTTTTTTGGCATATCTGAGATCTGAGGGTGTAATTACTCCTTCTACTTCTCCCCCCTCTAGCGATGCCCTTGAGCAGAAGTACAGGGGAAGAGATTAGTGACGTCAAATGGGATTAGTTTCGCGTTATTTGGTAAATGAATATTTTTAAATTTCTAAACTCTAAAGCGTATTTCACTTGATATTTTGCAGAAAACTGTGTTTATATTTTAAAAAGTCTATAAGTTTTTTATGGTATTTTCCAAGATGGCGCCAAAAAGAAAAAAGCTGCTGCCCTGACAGAAAATCCCGATTTATGAAGTTTTAATAAAGAATATAATTTTGGTGGTTACGGGGTTAATAATTTTATACGTAATGAAATCTCTATCGTTAAAAAAAATCTTACAATTTTTAATACAATTTTAATTTTTTAGATCTTTTTCAGCAAAAGATCTTTATAATAATTATTTAAGATATGTTTTCATTTGGGTTTAAAGAACGAATGTTCTATTGATTAAGTTAATTTCTAGTTTTGACTTAGAATCTCTTGAATTTCTTTTTTGATAAGTGGTGAAGCCGAAAATTCCAAATCTATAATTGAAGATACGTCGAGGGGCTAGTCTAGTTTCGGCACCGAATAAATTTATTATTTTTGTTGAAGTTTGTTCTCGAATACTGTATTTAACCCTTTTCTAAATAATCTTATTTCTGTATCCGTAAATTAAACTCGAAAGGGGTAAGAGAATCTATAAAAAATGTGTGATCAGAAATTTGCTTTAAAGGAAGATTTGTAATAATTCTATTTCTTTATCTACAAATTAAATGCGAAATGGGTAAGAAAATCTATAAAAAACGTGAGATCAGAAATTTCCTTTAAAGGAAGATTTTCATCAGTCACAGATTCACTCTAATGGGAATGTAGACACTTTTGTATTTCATGCAATTTTTAATTAAATTAAAAACGTAGCACTTAGTCAGGTGAGCACAACAAATCCAAAGAAGGAACATGATCAGACAAAACAATGAACATGTAAAATTTGTTAATATCACTTCTATAAGATCACATTAAAAAATTACAAAGGGTGTGTTCTTTCACCCCTTTTAGCGATTTAAACCATAAAGATATTGAAACTTTAACACATGGTCGCTTCAATTTTTTATGTTAATTGTTTTCTGTGATCATGTTCCTTCTTTGGATGTCCTGTGCTCACCTGACTAAGTAGCACTGATGATAGCGAAAGCCGTAAGCGCTCTGCTATGTTTTTAATTTAATAAAAATTTGCACGAAATACATCAGTGTCTACATTCCCATTTTACCTCTACGTGCACACAGCCGTTTCTTATCCTTATACAATACCCTAATATCTAGATTCAATGGGATTAACTAAAACACAAACGACAAAACGAACTTAATATAATATGGTACTTTAAAGAAAAACGACTACAGAAATCGCATTATAGAGAATGCCGGAAGAAGGGAAGGCAGCAAGTAGTTTCACCATATTAAAAAGGCGTAACAGACAGAATTGGAATTGGTTCTTAGAAAACATAACATACAATACAATAACAATACTACATAGGTCATTTGGCATCTCTGGAGTCTGGGATGGGTAATTACCCCTTGTACCCCCTCACCATTAGCGACGCTCTTGAGCAGGAATACTAGGGAAGAGATTAGTGATGTCAAGATTCAAGCTGAGGCCAATAATCTAGATCCGATGCGATCAACTAAAAAACAAACGAGACAATATGAAGTTAATATTATTATATTAAGGTGCTTTAAAGGAAAACGACTACACAAACCATATCTTAGAGATTGTTGGAAGAAGACCGGGAAAGCAAGAACTAGTCTTTCCATATAAAACAGGCATACTAAACAGAACTGTAAGAGTTCTTAGAAAATATAACACACAAATAATATATAGGTCAAAACAACCGTAAATAAACTGCTTGAAAACCCGAAAGAAAAAAATGAAATTGAAAAACCACGGCGTATACATCGTTTCATTCCAGGAGTCTGAAAAGTTGTACGTTGAGCAAACTAACAGGAGAAGAGCATACACTCAGTAACAGAAATTAATAAATTTTCTTGGCCTTATTCATATATCATCAGGAAAAAGGTCAGAGAATAAATTTCAAAGTGTGCAGGTAGATTGCCAATATGCAGTATTATAAGTCCAGAATAAACCAAGAAACCATAGAAATTAAAACATATTATTTTTATTATTTAACAAAATAAAATAACAAAAGGGACGAATCATTACAACTACCAATTGTATGGAAGACAATAATTATCAATAAACAACAAATCACAAAAAATCAAGCGGAATCAAATCTTCGAAAATGCCATATGCAATTTCGAGAGTACGGCAGCAAAACTCTTCTTTTCAGAACGACAGTAGTGAAAGGATATATACAGCTAACTCCTAAGAGAATATTGTAGATGTGTTCTCGAGTGTCAATAAGCAATAAAAATTAGAAAACGGCATATTGAAATTTTAATGTTCAACTAATGTTCAAATATACATGCTATTTAAAAGTTAACTATATACTTTTATGTTTTTATATACCCATCCCATAAAATTAAATTATAGATGTTGGATGCTATAATGGTTTCTTAAAGGTTCTTAAATTTTAATTATCATGTCAGCGAGTTCTGAATGAAATTTTTTATTTTAGGTACATGTTTAATACATATACATCTTTTTATAATAAATATTTGTATTGTTTTCAAATGATAATTTATTATTAGAATTAATTTTTTAAAAATCCAATATCTTATTAGTTTAATATGACATATTTAAGAGGCACTCAAGCTTTTTTACCAATTTAATTTTTGATAAAGTACATTGAATCGTACATCTGACAAAACATAAAAATTCGATATAAACGTAAAAGCTTTACTTTAATATGGAATATGCTAAAACGAGAAAAAGAGATCCTATCAAAATGATTCTAATCTTGTTATTTTCTGAGGTAGAAAATGTCCAATTTTTTATTTTAGATTTGTTTTAATATAATAGTTTGGCCAAAAAAGAATCAAACCCTATTTAGTTGTAAAAGTACTTAACGTTTATTGTATATAGATCAAGTACTGATAAATCGCTATTAAAATATCAATGCGCTATAAAATTTTGCCCAGGCCTTTTTTCAAGGTTTATACTAAACCAGACGCTCAGCTGATTATTAAAAAAAAATTAACAAACGGTGAGACACGGTAATTTTTTTTATCCTTTTGTTTATAAAAATAGGGTAGCCCTAGAGAGAAAAACAGCACCCTGATAATGAAAAAAAAATATTATAAAATATTTTAAAAGCATTTAGCTATTTTAAAAACGGTGATAGACATCAAATTTCATTTAACCCTTTTACAGGATGGTCCAATAATAGAGGAAGTCGGCTGTAGCTCGAAGGAAAAAAATATTTATATATTAATCGGCCAAGAGAGATCTCTGTAAATTATTTTCAAGTTCTAAAGTTGGCCGTTATGGGACGTAACGGCAACACAAAAGTCTAAATGCCAATTTTCTCTTAAATATCCAGAACTGAGGTAAATATAAACATAACCATAACCAATTACGCCCTTTTTTGCTTCAGACCATTTTTGTCAATTTTCGAAAATAAAGTGGTGGGGAAGGTCAAACATTTTTACTTTCAAATGTAGATATCCCTGTTTTGGATGAGCCGATTTTATTCGCCTTGCTGTCCAAAAAAATTCTTTTTTGCTCTTCTCGTAGAGCCATAAACTGTACTTTTTTTCGACCACAAGTTGAATGGAATCGGTTTACTGAAAACAGAGATATCTACATTTGAAAGTAAAAATGTTTGATCTTCCCCACCACTTTATTTTTGAAAATCGACAAAAATAGTCTAAAGAAAAAAGGCGTAATTGGTTGTAAAATACAATGCTTATATTTTTAACATACCTCAATTATGGAAATTTAAGAGAAAATTGACATTTACACTTTTGTGTTGCTGTTAAGCCCCCTAGCAGCCAGCTTTCGAACTTGAAAATAATTTACAGCGATTTCTCTTGACCGATTTATCTATAAATATTTTTTTCCTCAGTTCTCTCATTTACGGTTCCCGAGCTACAGTCGACGCACACTGGTCGATTTGCCTGGAATCACGGCATAAATGCATAAAATTTATTTATCTCAACATGACCAAAAATGTCCTAAATTTAAAGTCAATATTGCAAACAACAAGTTGGCTGTGAAAAAATTCTTTCCAGCATTTGTCGTTCACTGACAGCAGGCGTCAAAACAGAAATATGTCAGCAGGTAATGCTTTGTAAGACTATAATCTGAAAAAAGTGTAAAATTTTAATAGTTGCTACAAAAAAGTTATTACCTGGATCGATACTTATTTTCGGTGGATGTTAAATCTTAAGGTATGTAGTTACAAAATATGTATAAGTTTTAGATATAAGTAGGATAGTAGTGGAAACTTAAGTCCAAAATCTCAATGTCTGCAAATTGCAACTTTTTTTTAAGGAACCTATATTATAGAAAGCTTTTTGTTTATGTTCCGCCTCAGATCCCGGTTTCTAATATAATTTTTTAACTTCTATGATTACTTATCGTAAGTATCCAAAAACAAAATTTTGCAGATACTTGCAGTTTTTTCTATAAAATTTAAAATTAAATTGCGTCTTGGGTCTAAAAATCGAACTTTGCATTAATATGTAGTGTGTTTAAATGATGTCATGCAAAATTTATCATTAGTTATAGAATGTCTCACTGTATTTGTTTGTTAAATAGAATAAATCAATGTTGAAAACGAAATTAAGCCAAATACCTCTGTACAGGGTCTCCAACTAATTTGTCAAAAAGTCCAAAAACGTAGAGAAAAAAAAATTGTAATGAATATAATATCTTTAGTGCCTATTAAACTGGTATGCAACGAGCCCAGAAACTTTGAGTCCATCATCTGGCAAAATCCAAGATCTTCATCTCCTCAATTTTTTAGGCCACTTAACTTACAATTCGCCCACGAAACAATAGAAATGACTATGCAGGAAAAGAAAAATATGGATGATCAAATAAACAAGTTGTTCCTTTTAAGTATATTCTTAATAATAAAAGAATAACGGTACATTTTGAACTATATCTCACAATGATTGACGACAAAGTTTGCAATGCTCTAACATCAAATAGTTCAACTCTGTTATTCAAAGATCGACTGCTGACAATAATTTGAAATATGGAATCTCAACATTACACGCCTGGACACGTTTCTTTGAATGTCTTTTACATTTAGCTTATAAAACGAGCATTTCCAAGTGGCAAGCTAGAGGTGCGGAAGATAAGTTAAAAGTTTTAGAATCAAAGAAACATATTCAGGAACAACTTCGTTCTCAGATGGGGCTAATTGTAGACAAACCGAAGCCAGGTTTCGGTAGTTCCAATAATGGAAACACAGCGTGGAGATTTTTTGAGGATGTAGAAATAACTAAAATTTATTTTAATATAATTACAAAATTTCATGTGTTATTGCAAACTCTGTCGTCAGGATTTGATATTAATATAGATGAATTCAAAAAATATTCACTAGAAACAGCAAAACTTTTTGTATCTTTGTATCCCTGGTATGTTATGCCTGTTACCGTGCATAAGGTTTTGATTCACGGATCAGGCATAATTAACTCGCTGATTCCAATAGGGCAATTATCCAAGGAGGCACAAGAAGCCCGGAATAAAGACATAAAAAAATATAGGAAGGATTTTTCCCGGAAGACTTCGAGAACTGATAGTTTAAAAGATGTAATAAATCGACTTTTTTTCTCCTCGGATCCTTTTATACTGAGTTTAAGAGCACTAGCACAAAAAAAGATTAAGACATTCTTTCCTGAGGCACTGGAATTACTTAGGCCTCTAATAGTGAATGATAGTTCAAACAATCCAAAATAAAGAACCCAATAAATATTATATATTCACATATTCAATTCTACGATACAATGATATTTTGTATAATATTTACTTTAAATATACATACACAATTCTGAAAAATCTAATGTTTAGGAGTTAAAGTTTTATTTTAGAAATACAACAACAAGAAGTACAACGAGACATAACTAAGTAGATATTTTTATTGTATATTTTTAATACTTATTCTGTGACTATACCCTGTAAATTTGGATATTTAAAATTTTACATTATTTTCACATGTATAATGATGACATAATTTATCGTTTAAGAATTTATGTTTTATTTTGGAAATAGGCATAACTAGACATAAGTAATTTTAAATTTTTGTTTTATACTATTAATTCTTATTTTGTGACGACACTCTGTAGATTTGGATCTTATCAATTTTGCACAATGGAGACTAATGTGTAGAAATTAGAGTTTTACTTTAGGGATACACATAACTAGACAGTAAGTATATTTGATTTATGTTTTTAGTAATGATCTTGTGAGTACACCCTGTATATAAATGTGGATTTTAACAATTTTTTATAATCCCAAATAATATACATAAGCGTAAATGACTATAAACAAAGAGGTAATGATTTACTAGAACAGTTACTTGAAACTAAGGTTGGAAATACATTTCAAAATTTGCTCTTAATTTTTTACGTTCACTAAATGGTCTTTGTAGTCCCAGGGGTCCAAGATACTCCTCCAAACATTATCATATCCAATTAAAAACTATTTTAAATAAGTGTAACTATCATTATTAAATAAGTTCTCTCTGTTCTCAGTAACATTTTTAATGTTTCTATTTTTTACCACGTTTCCGTAAAAATCGACCAGTGTGCGACGTCCTCTATTATTAGACCACCCTGTATATAAAAAAACTCATTCCACTTTTTAGGATCTAGCTTTTTTAATACATTTTCTTTGTATGTTAATGTATTGTTTCCAACTATACATAGTCGCTCTAAGAATATGAAACAGCCATCAAAAATGAAATGCCTTTTTATTTTTAAAGCGGTTAGGTAAAAAAACGGTGGAACACGTTAAATTTATTTTATCTCCTATGCAGGATATCCCTAGCGAATAAGCTGTTGTAAAATGTCTCTCAGGATTATATTTTTGTTATGTTTGATTCATAAATAACGGTGGTCGCACGGTTTTAGTAAAAATTTTTAAGAGTAAAATAGCTATTTAGGGTTGAATTAAATAATTTTTATGGTAACATAAAGCTCTTGCAAAATGTCTCTCAGGAATATATTTTTGTTGAGTTTGATTTATAAATAGTGGTGATCGCATGGTTTTAGTAAAAATTTGTAAGAGTAAAGTAGCCCTTAAGGACTGATTTAATTAATTATTTTTACGGTAGCTAAAAGTTCTTGTAGAGTGTCTCTCAGGCCTATATATTCGTTGATTTTGGTTTGTGGTGGTAGCACGGTTTTAGTAAAAATGTTAAAAAGTAAAGTAGCCCTTAAAGGCTTATTTAAATATTAATTTTTACGGTAACTTCAAGTTCTTGTAGTAATCTCTTGTAAATATCTCTCAGGACTATATTTTTGTTGAATTTGCTTGATAAATAGCGGTGTTCGCTCGATTTTAGTAATTTTTTTTTAAGAGTAAAGTAGCTTTTAAGTGCTGAATTAAATAATTATTTTTAGGGTAGCTTAAAGCCCTTGCGGAGTGTCTCTCAGGACTATATTTTTCTTGAGTTTGATTTATAAATAGCGGTGGTCGCGCGGTTTTAGTAAAAATCTTTAAAAGTAAAGTAGCTCTTAAGGATTGATTTAAGTAATTATGTTTACGGTAGCTTAGAGTCCTTGTAAGGCATGTCTCAGGACTATATTTTTGTTGAGTTTGGTCTATAATTAGCGCTAGTCGCACGATTTTAGTAAAATTTTTAAAGGGCTTAATTAAATAATAATTTTTATTAAAGTATAAAGCTCTTGTAAAATGCCTCCCAGGACTATACTTTTATTGAGTTTGATTTATAAATAACGGTGGTTGAATGGTTTTAGTAAAAATCGGGAAAAGTAAAGGTAGCCCTTAATGGCTGATCTAAATAATTATTTTTAGGGTAACTTAAAACCCCTTTAAATTGTCTCTAAAAACTATATTTTCGTTGAGTTTGGTTATATAAATAGCGGTGATCGCACGGTTTTAGTAAAAATCTTTAAAAGTAAAGTAGCCCTTACGGGCTGATTTAAATAATAATTTGTATGGTAATTTAAAGTCCTTGTAGAGTGTCTCTCAGGACTATGTTTTCGTTGAGTTTGGTTGATAAATAGCAGTAGTCGCACGGTTTTAGTAAACCTTTTAAAAAGTAAACTAGCCCTTAAGGGCTGAATTAAATAATAATTTTTATGATACCTTAAAGCTCTCGTAGAAAGTTTCTCAGGAATATATTTTCGTTGAGTTTGGTCTATAAATAGGGGTTGTCGCACGGTTTTAGTAAAAATCATTAAAAGAAAGTAGCCCTTAAGGGCTGATTTAAATAATAATTTTTACGGTAATTTAAAGTCCTTGTAGAGTGTCTTTCAGGACTATTTTGGTTGAGTTTGTTTAAACATTTCATAAGGTAAAGTAGCCCTTAAGGACTCAAATAAATAATAATTTTTAAGGTAGCATAAAGCTCTTGTAAAGTAACTCTCAGGACCAGATTTTTGTTGAGTTTAATTTATAAATAGCGGTGGTCCAACGGTTTTAGTAAAAATCTTTAAGAGGAAAGTAGCCCTTACGGGCTCATGTAAAGGGTCTCTCAAGATTATATTTTCGCTAAGGTTAGTTTATAAATGGCGGTGGTCGTACGGTTTTAGTAAATTTAGTTAAGAGTAAACTAGGCATTAAGGGCTGAATTTAATAATATTTTTATGGTAGCATGAAGATCTTGTAAAGTGTCGCTTAGAACTATATTTTCGTTGAGTTTCATTTATAAACAACGGTGATCGAAAGGTTTCAGTAAAAATATTTAAAAGTAAAGTAGCCCTTAAGGGCTGATTTAAATAATTATTCATTAAAATAGTTATTTTTAGCGGTAGTCGCACGATTTTGATAAATTTTGTTAAGAGTAAGGTAGCTCTTAAGGGCTGAATTTAATAATTATTTTTACGATAGCTTGAAGCACATGTAAAGTGTTTATCAGGACTATATTTTCGTTGAGTTTGGTTTATAAATAGCGGTGGTCGTACGGTTATACATTTTTTTAGGAGTAAAGTAGCCCTTAAGGGCTGAATTAAATAATTATTTTTATGGTAACTTAAAGTACTTGTAAATTGTCTCTTAGAACTATAATTTCGTTAAGTTTGGTTTACAAATAGCGGTGGTAGCACGATTTTAGTAAATTTTTTTAACAGTGGAGCAGCCCTTAAGGGCTAAATTAAATAATTAGTTTTATGGTAGCGTATACTGCTAAAGAAGCCCAAAACATGTTTAAAATTTGGTAAAGTTTTTTCAATAAATTAAGATGGTAGCCCTTCGTGACCTAGTTGTTGGTCATATTGGGAATCAATCAATATACATATAAATGAATGAAACATGTTACAATAACAAAGCAATTATATCTTAACATTTAATTTGAGGAAATTATCGTTAGTTCAAAATAAAATAAGACCTCTTACTTCGGTTGAAGTATGGCAGAAGTCACAAAACACGTTTCAAGAAGCAAAAACAAACTGTAACTGAATAAAATGGAGTTACATTATCTATTCTCAAATACAACCGGTCCTTCATTTGAGTTTTCTACAAGTTTTAATAAAACCACTAAATAAATAAAAAAATGTTCCATTAAATGTAAACTGTTTTGCGGTCTTTGTATATAAATGTACCATAAATCCTATATTACATTTAATGGTGTAGGAAAGTTAATAAACTCTAAATAATATTAATACACCCCGAAACAGCAGAAAATTCGGTCGTAATACAGCGCCAAAATATTAATTTTAGTAATTTCCAGATATAACAATAAAATAAATGGCCTGTTTTCCTTGGCATTATGCGGGGTTAGTGAAGGGTAGCAAATTCGCTACACTACCCTCATAATATTGGACCACCGCGGAGAACAATGACGTTGTATTTGTAACTTCACCGAGAGATGTGTATCTTCGAGTGAAATGATGATGAATTATGACACTTTGTTTACCTACTGTCTGGAGACCACTAGTCGGTATAAAAACAAGGAGCTATGAACTTATTAAATGACTGAAGGGATTGTGTTTAGAATTAGAGTGAAAAGGGTGTTGGAGATTCAGTCAATCTAAGAGGAAAATCAGTGAGGTAATTGGAAGGATATTGGACTGAAATGCGTCAAAGATATCACCCTAAGCAAAATGCGGTTGACACCCAGATATTCATGGACGCTGTTTAAATTAATTTATAATATACTTGCATTTTATTTTTTTATTGGCATGAATATAGTGCTAAAATTGAAAAAAACTAAGCTTTAATGAAACAAAAAGGTCTGTCTGTATAAAGAATATATTATCCAAATTCAAAATTATAACAGAGCACTTTCGATTAACTAGTCATCATCAATGCTACCTACAAATAAGTGCATCTAGTAATAAATTCCTTCAATTATAAAGATGGTGGACAAAGCTAAAAAGCCAAAAAGAAAACCAAAGTTGAATCAAAGGATATACTTACTGGTCAGTGAACAGGCAGAAAGGTACATGGTTCTAAAATCAATGCACTTAAAAGCTTTTTACATGTAACAAAGACAAAACAAAGTTGACGAACACCAAATTACAATTTAAAAAAATTGTATTACTTAAATAGCAGCCATGTTTTGCGTAGGCATGATGAAATAGGGAAATTGGTGAATTCTTTAACAAAAGGCACAAAAATGACCATCAACGGGGTTGCTAAATTTACACGGAATTAAAGTAACTATCACTGTTCAAAAAATTATGACAATATTGAAACCCTTATGTATAATAGATAAGTTATTTAAATTTGACAAATTATCTTAATTCGTATAACCAAAATAGGAATTTTAATATAGAACAGATTGTATACTCGTGAAAAAAGAAAACAACCAATAGAAATTGATTATAAATCTGATTGCAGATACCGGTGTAACGACAAAGCGGGAGAAGGACACTCTTCAAAGATAAGCAATTAAAGACTGGAAATAAAAGATAAAAACGCTGCAAAATCCTGTATAATAAACTACACCACCTGTGAGAAGCAACATAAATGTTTAGATGTAATACAAAAATAAGACTCATAGATATCCTTTACTGTTTAAGAAAAAAAGTGACAGTTATAACGGGTTTGGATCAAAACAAAAAACAAAGACTGTGTGAGTAGATTGAGAAAGCCGAGAAAATTAAATCAATAAAAAACAGTTTTCAAATAATAGGCGAGTAATGGTAAAAACAAATGCATTGTTACTAACCCTAATATAAATTTTAAGTGAAATTCAAACAAAAATAGAGCTATGAGAACCCAAAGCAAGTTCTTGCGGGAAGGTAGCTAAAGAAACTAGCTGAACAGAAATGTCTAAATTAATAATCAATAAAATATTTTTAAAGAATGCTGGCTAGTAAATTGTAATTAAAAGGTTTGAAAATCACTAACAAAGATATGTCAGTGGCGGATATAGATATCGCTTCTGGGGGGAGGGGTTGAGACGATGACAATTTTCAACAACCAAAAAACAATTTTCGATTTCTACATAAGTGGAGGTATTACACTGCAGAGTGCACAGATGTTGTATGCTTATCTATAACAGAACCAGCAACAAATGGAGAAAGCAAACCAGTGCTACAAGACACGTGTCGCCAGTATTAAAGGTCAGTCGATCTTGCGGAAGATTAAAATACTTTGTCGGCAGATGGCGTAACCTATTGATTGATAATAAAATCGTATCCCATATAAAAAGCTTTAGTATACTTTTAATTACAAAATAATAGAAAACCAAAATAATCAGTTGCGTTGGTAGAACGAAAACGATCACAAAATGAAATATAAAATATCGAAACGACACTAAAGGATTTAATAAACGGGGGGTTATTAGTAGTGTTGATTCGAGTAACGGTCAATATGTTTAAAATATTTTTATAGTTGCAAAATCGAGTGAAAACTATCTAAACCCTAACCACCGTATTCACTAAAAAAGTTTTTCTATTATTTGTTCAATTGTTAAAAACGTTATCTTAAACCTATAACCACGGTAGACTTCTTTATTTATACTGTGATATAACTGCCAAGTTAGACCTGGTCTAAATTTAAACCTCTTTAGTGAATACGGGTATTAATGTTTTAATAACCATGTAAGAATTTCACACTTTAAGATAGAGGATAATCGAACAGTCGTTCGCCTTATTACGCGAGACAATTGTATGTGCACTATTGATTTAAAGGAAGCTTATTATTACCTATTCAAAAATCACATATAAAAAATGTAAGGTTTAAATTTGATTGTCAATTGTATGAATATAATTGTTTACCGTTAAGGTTAAATTGCGCTCCCTATATTTTCATAAAAATATTAAAGCCTGGGGTGTCAATTCCAAGGGAGCAAGGCCTAATATCTGTTATTTATCTAGATGATATGTTTTATTAGGAAGCAACAAGGTAGAATGTGAATTTTTTAACTTTGAGTTTTATCATAAATTCTAAGAAAAGTCATTTTATACCAAACCAGATAACATGAACATTTATATACGATTCTACAAATATGTCATTGTTACTGCCAAATTCACAACGTTTAAAAATATTTAATATGTTGCTAGTAATGTCTTCCTTAAAACAACGTAAATGTAGGGAATTTTTAAAATTTCTTGGAACATTAGGGTTTTGAACGCCAAAAGTATTTAGCATTGAAAAGTTCGGAGCAAAAATAAAAAATTATTATGGTAATACAGATAGAGACCCATCTGCAAGTCGCTTAAATTATAAATGTATAAAATATATTTCTTAGAAAAGGACTCCGGAGGCCTACCAAGTCGATCCTTTTACAGTAATTGAGTGATTTATTTTTTTATGCCTTCCCTCTTTTTTCCATGATTTTAATAGTCTATCAAAAATAATTAAGGAAAAGCCAGAGGGAATTTATGTAGCGCAGAGATGGGTCTCTCAGTCATGGTATTTCAACTTTACATCTTTTTAATATGCAAACCAATAATTTTTAATCCTAAAAGATCTTTACTTTTTCGGAGTGCCTCACCCTTTTCCTGATAGCAGGGAGGTAAGCATTATTACGAGGAGAAGTGCCCAAGGAATCAATATACATCTGTGTGTCTTCAATTACAGCTTTTACTCTCAAATAGCATAATTGCGAATTAAAACTATATTGGCAGTTTTGTGCCCTACGTTACCTCGTTTTATTACCGAATGTTGTCGATTTTTTGACACAGCATTTTGAGAAGGAAGCCTTTTATAGTACTCTTAACTCTTATAGGTCTGTTATAGGACATACTGCTGGCCCAGAAATAGGTTTAGATTTCCGAGCCAAGAGGTTTTTTTTTAAAGGGTACGAAAATACTCGGTATCCAGATATAGTGCTAAATTATATTAGACTACATAATAACAATAATATTTCTCTTGAACACCGAAAAACTTGCGGTTTTAGTGGCTTTTGGAACTAACGATTTAAGATTGTCTTCTCATTTTTTGTTTAATACCTAAGAAACCATACCCTCAGACTTCAACTCAGACAATTAATAGATGGCTTAAAATAGTACTTCAAAAAAGTGGCTTAGATATATTCCGATTTAAGCCTCGAACTACGCGACATATCTCAACCTCTTAAGAAACACGGACCGGTGTTAGTTTTAATAATATTAAATTAGCTGCAGGTTGTTCTAAAAAATCTAAAACATTTATATATTTTTATAACAAGCCAGTTATTAATAATCTTCATTTTGCAAATACAGTGTTTATCTCGCTTAGTAATTAAAGCTTTGTATGTGTAGAATAATTATGTACTTACTTTTATATTCAATTGTGTTTTTATTATTTTGTTCCTTTTTTTTTAATACGTAGCTTAAAATCGATTTTATTTTGATTTAACTAACCAAAACCATGTGGCTTTTATAAAGTTGTTAAAATGATCAAAAAAAGTTTTTGTTTGGTTTTATTTAAATTAGATTTTTTTTGTTACTGTATTATTATATTATAATATAATTCTTATAGTGGTTAGATTGTTGCTCCATTTTTCTTTAAACGCCGCTTAGGCCGAATATAATCAATGGATCAAACGAACTTACCTAGTGTGCTTAAACTTGATTATATGAAGGCACCTTCTCGTTATTTTTTCAAAATAAAACCAAAAAAACAACAGCTTTCAAAGCACTGACGATAGAGATGGGACAGAGAATAGCGGGCGGCGAATCAGTTTTCAAACTGGTGGTTGAGACGGGCTATAGTTTACTTCGACGAGGCCTTTATATAATTAAGATCAAATATCACTAGGTAAGTTCGTTTGATCTATCAATTATTTCCGCTAAAAAATAAATAAACCCAAAATAGTTAAACCTTACAATTATAACAACGTGGGTCATAGACCACCCTAATAATATATCTGCTCTAATAAATGGCTTCTAGAGGTAATTACATAATTATTTACCATTACAGAATTAATAGGTCGGCTAAAACAATTCAAAGAATTTTGTGTGTCCTGATCGGTCAGGAAACGTGCGAGTGTGTAAAATACCGGGATAACTCCCACAGAAATCCGGGAAGTTAACCGCCATTTCGAAATATTTGTCTGGTAATAAATCAATTACCAGTCCGAGATCGTTTTGAACATTGAGCATAGAATGATGAGCCGACGTGTCCTAAACTTCACATAATTCTCTAGAACAGGGCCGGAATTACATGTTATAAAATGTGTTACAGATTTTTTAAATTTACAGTTAACTAAAGACTTTATTTGTCGAATGATTTGATTATTATCAAAAATTAATTAAACGGTTTGAGTAGTAAATAGCATTTATATGTATGTTTTAAACAGTTTTTCAGACATTTTTATTTTATTTCGCATTATTCCGCGGGGTTTTGTGCCACGATGTATAGATATATTATATAGTATATGTATATTTTAGGTATTCACTGATAGTTACTTCATAGACCTCGATTATAACGTGGTCTATAAAATCGATCAAACGCATTCGATTCATAAAAGAAGACAAACCCTCCAAAACTGGCGATAAAAATGATTCGGATTGATTTCAGCAGTAAAATTAAATCTCTAAATGTCTGTGGTTTGAACTGAACCAATCGGATGCCAAGAGAATTTTTAACGATATTGACTGACAGAAAACAACTGCAATTTACTTCGTTGTCTTTCGTCATAACCTAAACATTTGCCAAATCCGTCTTAAGATGTAATTATTTTTGGTATTATTAGTTACCAAACTAGTACTTAGTTTGTACAGTCTTTTTCTTTCTTTAAATATACAAAAAGATGCCAAACAAAATTTTGTAGTTTTTGAATTTTTTTTATTATCATCAAATAATTATATGGGCTCATAAAATGTCTATTATCTGGGTGTAAGTAGTAACTAGGAAAGTAGGAAGATACTAGGAAAGCTGTTGGTAAATTTACGGTTTTTTTAACATTTTAATAGACAGTTATTTGGATCCACCATATTGGTTTAATCCGAATATTTTACAAGTTTGCACTATGCCACATTTAGTGGCAAAATTTAAAATCAATCGAAGAGGTAGTTTTTTCATTTATTATTTTTTAATATACCAGGCCGCCCTTTTGTTTGCCAGTTTGTTCATATATCAAATTTCATTTTTATGTAAAATTTGAAGTCATTTTAATGAGACGGTTTTTAGGTTCATTTTTTAAAAGTTATATTTTGCTGCCATCTCGAGTTCGTACCAAAATTTTGACAGTTTATCTCTATGTTACCTCTAATTCTTGGGAACTTAATTTGAAATTATTCGAATAAATAGTTTTTTCAGTCTGATTTTTAAACATTTTATTATGCCTTCATTTTGATCTTGGATTCTTACCAAAAATTCTACCGGTTCATTTTCATATCACACTTGATTTTTGTGTCAAATTTAAATTGAATTAGTAGATTTTTTGTAATAATTTTTTAACATTTTACTAGGCTATGATTTTGTTCCGCCATAATAAATTTTTACCAATATATTATCATATCATTCCCATGCTGCCCTTAACTTTTGACCAAAATTTGAAGTCAGTAGCGCTAGTACTTTTATAGCTATGCCACGAACAGACAGACAGAGAGTTATCAGGGAAGTAAAAATAAAGATATAATCCGATCGGTTGGATCCGATTTAGAGTTTGCGTTAGTGTGGTCATAAGTGGAAATAATGGAAAAGTTATTCATAATTATATATATTTTATAAAATAAATGAGAAAAATAGCAAACAAGCTGAGTACGTACAATTCGTTCCACATACAAATAACAATACCTAATAATTAAAACAAATCTGACAATAGAAGTTAAAATAATTCAAGTCAAATTAATGCTTTTTTTTATGAAATATATTTTTAGTTTGCCCTTTTAGTCCCACAATTATTTCTATCGGTAAGCCTATGGAATAGGTAACACAAAATTAACGATTCGAAAAATAATCCTTAGATAAATTTGAGAAAAGGATAGCCTCGAATCATATTTATTTATGGCCCAGAAAAATTTCTTTATATCTCTTTAATTATATACCAATAATTTGGGTTTCTTTTTAGGACAAAGGTACCGTCACTCTGCTTCATATGTATAAAAAAAGATAAGGGGACAAATTAGGTTCATATTTTTTTCGGTTCAACTTTACCTTAGCCGAGATGTACCTATTTATAACTGTTGCATCTTGGCCTCTTTTGCGCATTTATTTACCAAACTCAAAGCAGATTTGAGTCAACTCAAAGCAGGTTTAGGTCAGCTGAAACTAAACGAAATTAAGCCAAAGTAATCTTGACTAGTCTTTCTTGGATGCTGAAATTTTCTTGAGTGTAATAATTTTTCTTTACAAAAACGTCGTTTTTTTGTTGTATTTTTCAACTCTAAAACTAATCAATTTATTGTAATTTGCAACTGTTAAGAAAAATACGGAATTTGTGAATCTGAGTTTTCTCCCAATATGATAGCAACGCCGAGTGTGGTAATCATAGAGGTGACGGTTGGGAAAAACCATCCCCACCATCGGGCGGGCTGATAAATAGATAATAAAAAATGGATCATTGCGTCTGCGCCATTATAGAACATGTTCCAGACAGGGGCCATAATATCGTTAAGATCTTGGTGTAAGGTGAAATAAAAATAAATCCATAAAGAAGACATTAGTTGCTGAAATATAGTAATATACAATAAGGTCCGTAGCGTGAAGTACGAATGCATGCTAGAATTGTGTTTTAAAAAAATATTTTTTTTATTTGAAGAAATTAACCAGTTAAAAAATCGCTTTACAGGAAAAAAAAGGATTTAATTCCGGAGAGTATAGGTTTTATTATTATTATAATATTTATATATTGTTTATAATGTTCAAAATAGTGCATAATATTCTCAGTCTAAATTTTTAAATTAATATTCATACACTTATAACATACTTTCATAATATGACTTTTATCCTATGGGTACTGTTTAGATTATAAATTTGATTAGTTCTGGTAACGATAATCACTAAATCAGAATTTTAGTATACGAAAAATTACAAAAAAAACGAGTGCAAGAGGGTAACCATAAAGTTTGGATATTTTTTTACACTCTGAAAATGAAGATAACTTATATTAATAATATCCTTTTGTATTGCTTTTAAATAATATTGTTTGATTTCTCTTGTGTTCCTAATGTTCCTATTCGGTAAATAATTAATTACTTGGAATATATTTTGTTATTTGTTTTTGACATTTGTTTTTTATGTGTTTTATGCATTCTAACAACACATGCATATTTTTTGAATGTTTCTCTTTTCCATGCTTTCTTTGCAGATATTTCGGAAACATATTTTTAGTTTAAATCTATTGATCAGCTTGCAAAATTGTTATTTTAAAAATATTACAGCTCAACATAGCTGAAACAATCTAAAGTTAGAAAGCTTAATTTTTTTAATTCATTTTTTAACACGAAACATTTTGTGCTTCCACCTTGCTCATCTGTAACTTCTGTGTTTACAAAAATATTTTATTATAGTAAATAAAAACTATAGGAAGGTATAACTGAGATGTTAAGATACTATTTTACTTAAAAAAATAGTTTATTGGATTTAGTAAGGCTAAATAATCTTGAATGCTCGAATATAACTCAAACTTTTTATTGAAATGCTTACGCCGAACTTTCGTTATATAAAAATGACAAAAAAAATCCTAAGCGTGACTCGCGTTTAGATGAAGCGAGATGTCAATGTATCTGCCGTTGATGTATGGTTGTTGGCTGGGATAAAACAGCGGGGTGATTGTTGCTGTTATAGTCTTAATTAAATATCGTGCAAATAGCTTCTCTATCAGTTTAAGTAAGAGGGAGGCTGACCTGGCTCCGAAATTTGACATGAACATTACTTTCATCTCCCTACACACCTGCGGTCATAGCGATGTGCAAATCATGTCTTTGATGCTTCCCTGCGACAGAACATGATAAATGCCTTTAATGAATTTAAAGGGTAAGAACTTTTGTGTAGTGCATATGATTTAATCTTTGAAGTTCTGATACACCCGGGGAAATTGGTCTGTATAAATAGCTCCAGGATTTTAGGCAGGTCAGTTGTGCTGGTCTTACTGTCGTCCTTCTCTGGGACCTTATCTTGCCTTCCTTTGAGCAAGAAAAATGAAAAATATTTTATATTTTGCATATTTATTCTGATATAACTTTTGCAAATTGTGAACAGTTCTAAATGTAGGTTTGTTAGCGACTCTATCTTATTTTACGATATCTGAAAGAAACAATAATCAAAATACTAATATATCTACTAAAATTATCGACTATCGAGATGTTAGTCCAGAGGATCAAAATATTAAATATTTAAGCCCTGATCTGCATTTATGCACCTGAAATAGTTATTCGTTTCCGGTGTTACAGTGTTTGTGGTGGATTTCTTCTTCACTCTAAGAATTCTAGCAGGCATCTTTATAATAAGCATAATAAGACTTTCCTTCTTTACAGGTAAATGTGTATGTTTAAATGACACAATGACGAAGAATAGAAAGCCGGTTTTGAGTCGTAATCACACATAAATAGTTGAAGTGCTGTCCTGAATTATTTAAAAGACATAATTATATGTTTTATGTTCTAAAAGTAAATTAAAGGAAGCCGGGATATTAAAACAGTGTTTTTGTAACAGTTTTGCAACACTACAACATATATTTACAGTCTGGGATTAGAATGCCTGTCGAAAATTATGCTTTTTATAAAGTACAACAATTACAGAAAAAGACTGCGTATCGTGGTATTTTAGACCCTCATATCATTTGGGATACGTGTAAATTTTCAGATACAAATTTAGCGAAGATGCTTCTGGTACATCAAAAAATTAATATGCGATTTTTTGACGCTGTTATTAGATACTCAAGACAGCCCGTAAAGACATTGCGACAGCGATGGTCAATTTAAATGAAATACCCCCTTTACTGTATATTTAAAATCTGAGCAATCTGCAGCAGGTTCTATACCTGAGTTCAATTGTGTCGAGATATTGACATTTGAAAATTACCAATTTTAGATTTGAGAGGCTTCAAAATCGAAGCAGTTTGATCTAGAGCAAAGTGAAATACATTATCATTATTATAGCATTTAACTAAGATAAAATTGTTCAATTCCTTAATATACTCACAGTAATCATAATAATTGAAATATAAAAGCTTTAGCTAAACTTAACATAACTGATATTTATCTAATTCAGGTTTTTAATATTGAAGAACAAAACAAAATTAGAATAGTTATTCGTTATAAACCTAAAATATTATTGGCTAACGAAAAGCAGTTTTAAATTAAAAAATATGCCAAGAAAAAATGTTTAAATTTTTACCAGACAATTTAATATATATAATAATTTATGTTTAAAACTGGTTAAATTTCATATTTAATTAATAAAAAACAAATTATAATTTATTTAATTTTACGAAAAATTACTTTTATGGAAAAATATATATAAAATTTTAAGAAATTTGATAGCAAAAGACTTAAGATTTTATCTTCTGAGAAGTGTGAGGACTATAAAGATATTTGTTTGGGTGCTAATATTTTATAAAAAAAAAACAAAAAATCGCTGGAAGTTTTCAGAGCTTTTATATATTATATATCTGAGATTGCTGATAAGAATTTAAGACACTCAAATAAAGACGAACGTATACCTACGTACAACAGTAAATAGATATAATGGTAGATGTTACTGTTGCACTAGATGATATTAAAACATTGATAGATTCAAGTGAGAATGAATCAAAAGATGAATTAAAAAAAGTAAGAGATGAATTTATTAAGCAGACTTTGGTGCTCAAGGAAAATTTGCTCTTTTGGAGCAGAAGTACTATAAACTAGAAAAAATGAGTCGAAGTATTAGAAAGGAAAAATACCAAAAATAATTTGGATTGTCGGAACAGACGTGACCTAAAAGTTGCGCTGAGGAATGTCTAGGATCTAGAGTCACTTGTTTTAAAGTATGACTATAGTGATCATGATCCAGTTATTCTTAAGTTAGAAATCAAGTACGAACAAGCAAAGAACACAAATACCAGTTTATAAAAAGTTCGCAGATTATAAAAACAGAGAAATCTTCTGAATTAGGACTTATGGGATTTCCATAGCATAGATAACATAATAACTTATTTATAACAAGATTAAGAAATAAATCCTATTAATATATTTCTTAATTATTATATTTTACACTACTTAATTATTATATTATACACAACAGAGTCATCTGAAAAAATCAAAGACACGAAACAATAAAATGCCCTTATCCTTTCGCAATTACATATCCAGTCACAAAAATCGTACATATTTTTACTAAAATAACAATTTACTTTTTTGTTTTTGTATTTACTTGTCTGCCGAATTTTAAGTTCCGGCAAAGGTCGACATCTGGCCTTAAATTCCAGACATTTCTCAAAGTTCAGCTCACTAGCGGCTTTTGAAGTCTAAAGATTCTAAACCACTGTGACTACCATTATTTAAAGCATTAATTTTTTCAATTAATTTAGACCACAAAATAAACAAACAAGTCTTGAAAATAAAATAAATTCTATAAAAATACGCAATTGTAACCACAACCTATCACACGATTCACATTAAGCGCATCAACTGACAAAAATGTTTAAGTTTCCTCAGTGCGGCTGTTGACCCAAAATTTGCCAACGTAAGCGTATATTACCTATGGTCCCCTATGCGAATTCAATTGGGAAGACTCGGGAAAAACTCGCCTCCGTTTATAACCATGAGGACATCGCGGGCCGCCAGCCTCGTGGTCTAAGGAAACGAAACCTTCGGAGATTACTGTACGCGGCATCGATAGTGCGACTGTCGGGGAATCAACACGAACATTCAACAAGTTTACACGCTTAGAATAAAGGACGGAATGTCCAAATTTAATAGAATTAAAAAAAAAATAGATTATTTATTATTTTCTGTTTGGAACTATTTAGTGGGGGGTCATTGACCACATGACCTAATGGAGGAGCCGCCACTGTATGCGATTTTTTTGACGTTATTATTAAATACACACGACAGTCTGTGTAGACATTGCGACAGCGATGGCCATTTTTAAATGGAATACCCCGTTTATTGCATATTTAAAATCTCCGCAAACTGCATGTTATATAACTAAGTTCAATTGTTTTCAGGATATTGACGTTTGAAAATTACCAATTTTAGATTTTGAGAGGCTGCAAAATCAAAGCAGTTTCACTTCAAGGAAAGTAAAACGCATTATCATTATTACAGCATTTAACTAAGATAAAAAAAGTTCGAAAGGACTGTACTTACAGTAACGATAATAATGGAAACATAAAACTTTAACTAAACTTAGTATAACTGATATTTATCTATAAGAGAATAATATAAAATTTTAAGAAATTTTATAGTGTCTGAAATATAAAAAAAAAGTTTTCTAAAAGTAAAAAAAATCTGATCCAAAAAATATGGGGAATACACTTAAGATTTTATGCTCTGAGAAGTGTCAGGACTATAAAGTTCGGGTACTAACGTTTTATAAAAAATAATAGGAAATCGCTGAAAGCTTTAAAATCTTTTATATATTATATATCTGAGTTTACTGATAAGAATTAAAGACACCCAAATAAAGGTGAACGGATACCTACGTTCAAAAGTAAACATATATATTGGTAAATGTTACTGTTCAACTAGATGATATTCAAAAATTGATAGAATCAAGTGAGAATGAATTGAAAGATGAAATTTAGTCGGATCAATAATGTTAAGCTACTTATTTTAAAGTGTGACTACAGGGATCACGATCCAGTTGTTGTCACGTTAGAAAATAAGTACCAACAAGCACAAAACACAAATCTCAGTTTATAAAAAGTCCCCAGATTATAAAACCTGAGAAAAATCTTCTGAAACAGGAATTATGGGATTTCGATAGCATAGATAGCATAACAATTTATTTAGACAAGACTGAGACATAGAAATCTGAAAAAATGAAGTAAAAAATTCTTCAAAAAAATTTATGAAAAATATGCATAATAAATTTCTTATATAAATTCTTAAATAACCCAGAATGTGACTTTAAAGCCACAATATAAAATATGTAAAATCAAACTAAATACGTTAATAAAAAATAGTAAAAAAATTATGCAAAAAATATTAATAAAATAAAAAAACAAATCATCATCAAAAAAAATATGGATTTGTGGTAATGGGATACCTAGATCCAACATAGATCAAATTAAAACAGCAAATCAAGAGACAGTTACGGATCCAGAACCGATAGCAAACGTTTTTATTTTTTACTGATATGGGGTGAAAGGTATGTAAATATAATATTGCAGATCCTGATGATTTTCAAAACAATATTCTACGGGTCAACCAGACTAAATTTTTGTTTGACTCCACTGAGGAGGAAATAATCAAATTTATAAACACCTTGAAAACAAGAAAATCTCTTGGGTTAAATCAGATAAGGGCAGAAAGTTTAAAAGCTGTTTATGATATAATAACCAGGCTGTTAAACTTAGTAATTAATAAGTGTTTCGAGCAAGGGTATTTCCCCAATCACTAAAAACAGGAGTTATAAAATCGCAATTTAAGTCAGGAGATAGGACAGAGATAGGTAAACGGCGTAAACTGTGTGCTCTGGTGCTCCACAAGCTACAGTGCTGGGTTCATTGCTGTTTGTGCTATATATAAACAATCTAATTACTTTAAAACTTAAAGGAGAAATTGTAAGTTTTGCAGATGCCACCACTATTTTCTATTCCGCTAATTATTGGTAAAACTAAAAAAAAACCTTTAAAATTATTAAGAAATAGTTTCAAGTAAACAGACTTACACTGAATATTGGGAAAACTGTTTATTTGCCTTTTAAGTTCTATCAAGTAACTTGCCACATTTGGGAGATCTTACCATCTATAAAGATACGAAAATACCAGAGGTTGAGTATAAGTATCTCGGAATTACTATCGACAGGCATCTAAGACGGGATTCAAATGTTAAAAATATTGTAGATAAATTAATGGGTTTAATAGGAGAAATTAAGAGCTTGAGGCAATGTCTTGATTCAGTATATCTGAACAGTTTATTATTCACGTGTGTAATCTCACATATCATATGGTATTTTGGGATGGCGTGGAGTATTTGATTGTCACTTGGGTAGGTTAAATGTTGTACAATAATAGATTAGAAAAATATTATATAAATAGAGTCATGCTTTTTTAAGTGAACAATTGCGAGGTTGCAGAAACCCGGTAATTATACTGTTAGAAACTGCTAATTGCTGTTAGTCAGAAGAAAATATTGTTTGAGACTATATATCACTTAACTAACGCAACAAAAATATTTGTAAACATTTCCAAATATGATAAAATGATAGGCCAAAGAAATTATTTGTATAGAGTACCAATACTTTATAATGCTCTACCAATAGAAACAAAAAATATGATTCATTTGACAAACTTTAGAAAGAAAATTAAACTATGGACACAATCAACAACAATAATCTTTTTCGGAATTTAGCAAATAACGAATAATCGAAAAATAATAGTTAAAATGTTATTATAACCTTGATATAGAGACACCATAGACATAAATTATTTACCCGGATTTGAAACTATACTATTTTGACAACTCACTTGGCTTTGACAAGTTACTCGATTTGGATAATTATCCAGAACTAGATGATATTCAAAAATTGATAGAATCAAGTAAGAATGAATTGAAAGATGAAATTTAGTCGGATCATTAATGTTAAGCTACTTATTTTAAAGTGTGACTACAGGGATCACGATCCAGTTGTTGTCATGTTAGAAAATAAGTACCAACAAGCACAAAACACAAATCTCAGTTTATAAAAAGTCCCCAGATTATAAAACCTAAGAAAAATCTTCTGAACTAGGAAACTATACTATTATGACAACTCACTTGGTTTTGACTTGAAGTTCGATTTGGATAATTATCCAGTGTAAAAACACCCACATCTTATATTGTACGCAATAAATAGAGTATATATTAAATATAGAATATTGAATTTATAATTGCTAAGCTCTTAATAATAAGTATATGTTAATGATAGTTACATAAGTATGTGGTAAATAGTTACCTCTCACAGATAAACTATGTATAAATAGTTTTTGAGATTTTTTTTATTTGCATACCTGCAATAATTAACAGAATGTAGAAAATAAAAAGCATTTTGTAAGTTATTTCGTAATTAGACTACTTTATTATTATTATTATTATCGAAATTGGCAATCAATTTCTCAGCAAATGTTGGGTTCCAAGCCCATCTCGGATGCATGCATCAAAAAGAGTGGGCTGGTTTCTATTAGTTCTACGTGTTGTCCTGTAAGAATTTTCTCACTATGTGGCAGATACTGTGCAGGACTACCTTCTGGATGTCGATGAAGGTGTTAGTATGCAGTCTTATGATTTTTAGACTCTGTTCTAGTGTTTTTGGAACTAGTCCAGTTGATGATACGATGATCGTTATTACATGAACCTTATTCAGTTGCCACATGTCCTGTATGGCCAGCTCCGCATATTCGGCCTTTTTCTCTTGATGTTTATCCAACACGTTGTTACCAGTATCACATCAGGTCGATTATTCATCACCTGTCTGTCCGTGATAATTACCCGGTCGTAATACAGTTTTAAGGCATTATTTTCGAGCACTGAATTTGGTTGGTATTTATAATAAGGCACAAAGGTGTTCAGGAGCCCGTATTTTTTGGCAAGCTCATGGTGTATGATGTTGCACACTTGGTTATGTCGCTGGACGTAGTCCGTTTTTGCAAGGTAAGTGCAGCCAGATGTTATATGCTGTATAGTATCTGATCTTTCGCTACATTTTCGACACTTATAGGATTCAACGGACGGTCTTTGATTATGAATTTCGTGTGTTAATAACTTGGTCCTGTATTGCCATCACAAATCCTTCTGTCTCTGGGAATAGTTGTCCATCCTTCAGCCACCTGTTGGGTGCTTCCTTCAGCGACCTGATGGCTGACTCAAGTCATTGTGAAGATATCGGCCGTGCAGTGTCATTTGAGCCCACTGTTCTTGTTTGTCCGGGTCTGAAAGTGACTTTAGGATACTGTTGTCACTTGCGAGATTGAGTGGAGAGTACGAGTTGTCACTTAAGGTCACTATGCAGTGGATGCTTGATATTTGTGCCTTGCTGGTGAAGAAATCTCTCAATTTTTGCAGCTGTCGGGATTGCGAATTGGTCAAGTCAACAAGAGATCTTCCACCTTCTCTTTGTGGTAAGGTCATTCGGAAAGTTAATGACTTTGGATGGTGTGACGTGTACTTACTTGGTCATCATTAGGCGAGTAGTTCGTTGTAGTCCCTCTAGCTCCGTGTTAGTCCTTTCAAGATTCCGAAACTGTAGGTCAGCACGGGCAAAGGCATAGGTGTTAATTGCTGTAATGAGATTTCCGGCGTTCAATTCTGTCTTCAGAAGAGCTCGCACTCTTTGAACGTACTCATCTTTCAGCTTGGTATTTTCTTGCTTATCCTGGAGCAGTCTAGCTTGTTGGAATCCTAGGTATTTGTAGGTCTCTCTTTGGTTTATCGCTAGAACTATTTCTCCATTGGGTAGGGCTACATCACCATTAATATCTTTGCCTTTTTCGATGTTTAAAACTTTACATTTTTCGATTCCAAATTACATAGGGATTTCTTTCGAGAAGATGTATGTCACGTCAATAAGCTTTTTTAGTTGGGTACGGTTTCCACCATAGAGCTTAATATCGTCTATATACAGACGGTGGGGTACGGTTCGGGAATTGATTCTATTGGTTTTGATGTTGAAGTCATGTCCTGTATTGTTGAGCAACGTGGATAGGGGGTTTATTGCTAAGCGGAACCAAAGTGGATTTCCTTGGTCAATTCACCTAGTGATTGTAATCTCATTGGTGGTAAGAGATTAATCGCCATTATAGAGCCTCAAGTTCGTTCTCCACTGGTGCTTGATGGTTGCCAGGAAATTAATGATCATAGGGTAAATTTTGTATATTGCTAGTACGCCTATGACCCAGGAATGTGATACACTGTCAAACGCCTTTTTATAGCCTATAAAAGCAATGTGTATGCTGCGTTCTTTTGGAGTTAGGATTCTTCGGTCCATGGACAAGATGATGATCTGTTTAGGGAATGTATTAAAAATATTCTTGTTATAGATTGCCAATCACCCTTCGCACTATGCTGCACGTATCCAGCAGGACTGCTTTTTGGAGAGGTATATATATTTAGGCTATTTTGTGATTGGAACAAAGGTTATGTTTTCCATGCGCCGACTGTTTCCTGTCTCTCCAGGTAGGCTTTTGGTGCTAATGTTGTGCATCCGGCAATGATGTAGTCTACATTTTTGATGTTTTCTCCGATAGTCCGACATTTGTAAGATTTTGCTCCGGTTACTTAAATAACTGCAATGAAGCCTTCTATTTCGGTAAAAATGTTTCCATGACGCTATGTTGTCCATAGGATCGATTTCGATCCTAGCCAAGTATACTTTGTTGATGCGATTAAAATCTCTTTCAGCAGTTATCAAGTTGCTTGTGGTGCTTTAGATTCAACTCTGGAATTCCTCTGCCTTCGATTTACATGATTGGTGAAACCGTTTGATGGATAATTTGGGAAGGTGAGCCCGAATTCCTTCCTGGTTCTTATGTTGAGGTCATCCCGTTCAATAGTGGTCCATCTGAGTATTTCGAAGCTGTAAACGCCTTTATAGCTGTTGGCATGTTCCGGGCTGATAGTTTAGTAAATGACCTAAGTACTTATATTATTCTTCCATAGCCATTCCCTCTGTTTTTCTCCATATTGCCGATTTTACAGTTGTCATGCCCACATTCCATGTGGACATCTGTACTGAATTGTCCAACACAATTGAGTAGGTCCTGAGGATGTTTCTTGGTTTTTGACAAGGTATAAACTATTCGTTGGGAGTTAAGCGTTTTTGTTACTGGGCGAAGTGCCACGCAGAACCAAAGGAGGCTAAGGGCATCTCCTTCATATCTACGATTTTCACATCCAAAGTTTCGTCGGGTGATCTTATCAGCAGTCTGGTTCTCCATCGCTTATGAGCTGTTCGGTGCTATAGAGCTCACGTATCTCTAGAAGCTAAGAATGAAAGAATAAGGTAGACTGTCAAATGATTTCTGATAATCAATATCCGCTGTATGTAGAGAATTTTTTGTTTTCTTGGCATTTAAAATTATTGTAGCTAATTGCTCTTTACAGCCTTTAGGCGCCTTGCGACGTCCCTTCTGCTCCTCATCCACCAACCTGTTTCAAGTTATAGTATATCTTGTCGGAGAGTATGGAGATTAACAATTTGTAAATTGTAGGAAGGCATGTGATTGGCCGACATTTAGCAAGGTTCTCAGTGTATTGCGCAGTTTTTAGTAGCAGATAAGTGAGCCGATTTGTTATGAAGTTCGAAATAAGCCCTAGATATTCGAGGATGGAGGGGTAACATTTAAAATACTGTTGGTGGACAGCCTTAAATTATTTGAACCAGTAATTCTGAAGTTTGTTTGCCCACGGTGCTTGAAATTACTGTTCATTTTCTAAAAAACTTTTTTAATGAAACATCCGAGTTTATCCTAACAAAACATTTACTTGATATTATAAATAATAGTTTATATAAATTAATGTAAATTAAACAAAATATAGGATTTTATGATTCCAAAATATCTCCAAATTTTTTATAATTCGGTCTAAATTAACTGTTATGTTATTAAACTTGAAAAAGTTAATTCGTGTTCGCAGAGAGTCAAATACAGGATTTTTCGCATTCTATGCAAATGCTCTGACCATAAGCTCAAGAACCACCGCCAATTTAACATATCGATGTTTATGTTAGTGTATCATTACTGTATTCTAGCCACTGAAGGCTAAAGAGTGTTAAAGGGGAGAAGAACTCATTCTCGATTATTTAAGGTCTATGTATCTATCATCCGAGAGCATCGTCGACATATAGCGATTTCAACAAGAATCCGAACCAGATCTCTGAATAATAATATCAAACAAGTTTAGTTTTCAAATTGTTTCATTTTGCTTGTCTGGGTATTTTATTGTTATGAAATTCCCAACATTATTTACTGGGCTTTTTAGACAAATTTAACTTATTGAATTTTATGTTAGTATATCATTATGCTATTGTAGCCACCGAAGGCAAAAGAGTGTTAAAGGGGAGAGGAATTCATTCATGATTATTAGTCATTATGATCTACAGGGTGTTATGGGTTTGACTACAAATATTTTAACTTAGTAGTATGAACAATTTTAAATCAAAAATTGTAAACCATCGGTAAATTCGAATGGGTTTTCAAGATATTTAATTTTAAAATGTTTAATTTTGGAGAAGGTTTCAACTCATTCCTAGACAACATGGCAACATTGCTATTTGCTTGGACATCAATGTGATGACAATCTCATCACCTGTGTTTTGTTAACAAACAAGTATAAAAAAACTTGTAGGTTTGAAAACGATTCAATTATTTTATTTTGATTATTTTTTTGGAATGAATTTTTTTATAAATTGTTGTTTGTTAGCATAATATCGTGGTGTATAAAAAACAGTTGTCATTAAAACTTTTTAGATTATTTATTTGTATAGTTTTTAACTGCGCAACCCTAATTAAGTTTATTCGTTTCCAAAAAGTAATAAAGAATATGAACCTGCCAAGCATATTAATTTATAACACTAGGTAGGTAATTGGCACACTAAAAATCGTATTTTAAAAATTTAAAGTAAATGCTGAAAATGACTAGCGCCACTATTTAATTAGCCACACAAACACTCGAACTCTTTGTAAAACCGCCACAAATGTTCTGTCGTTAGCAGACCTCCTGTTAGGATATCTTTCCCAGTATGTTTGGGACGCCAAATAAACATTCTGTCTACACTCTCTAGAATTAAGTAAATGACTGCATATTCAATTCGAATACATATTTAAAGAGTTTTTAAATCCCGACTACGTATTAAAACGGTATGGAATTGCTTCATACGCCGAAAAATTAAAGTGAACGAACCAAAAAAACAAGACAACTGCAACTGATATGTTTGCGAATTTTTATGTTCGTTGAAGCCTGCTCGTTTCTCTACGGCGGGCAGTGTTGTCGTTTTCAAATGAGCATTCTATGGTAAAATAAAACAATCTATTCGTTTTTTATTTTTTAAATTTAGGTCGTTCAGATATTTTAGTAAGAAATAATTTGTAGACATTTTGCAGAAAATCATATAATTAATTGTTTTACATAATAAAATTAATAAATGTGTGGACGATGTGCTTAAAAATTAATAAAATAAAATACAACTTTAAGGCCGTTTTTCTCAAAAATAGTACGGAACTGACCCTATGTTATTTAAGCATTTCTTAATCAGAATGGTCCATACTATCACGTCTTAAAATATTTGTAGTCCAACCCCTAACACATCGTTGACATATAGCGATTTCAGCAGAAATCTGAAACAATTAGATCTCTGAATAATAATATCAAGTCAAACTAATTTTTAAATTGTTGTTTTTTAATTGTCTGTATTTTATTACTATAAATTCCCAAAGTTATTTATTAGGCATTTCTAATAATAACTAATAATCAAGTCTTGGTCGTGGCTTAGCGATCAAAGCCTGCTTAGAAAGCGAGAGGTCCTGGATTCGAGTACCAGCGAAGACCAGTTAAATTTTTCTTCCGATTCCGATTAAATAATTTTGGAAAGTTTATAATACATTTGAGGCAATCAAAAAGCAACAACAATTTAAAAACATGTCCAGCTTGATATTATTGTTCTCTAATTTTTCATTTATAAAATTCTGGAACCGACGCTAGAATCCTGGTTTATATTTATTATATGGCTACTGATATGCTGGTGTTCAGCTACAGCAGATTAAACAATTTGTTTCTTTTTAATTCATCATTCGTATTCCTTATGTCTAGTGGATATTGAGCACTTTGATGTTTCTCCCACATTCACCTCTCTACACAAGCAAGGAATTCTATATACTCCGTCTGTTTGAAAAGTTATAGCAACTTTCGGGGATCGCAAGCATTGTCCAATCTTCTTATGTGTGTTGACGATTGTACGTATGTTAGACCGCCAAAGTAATCGTCCTATTTTGTCTGTGGTACCATGTATGTACGGAAGAGCAACATTACCTAGCGCTGGCTCTTTATCAGTCTTCTTTCGATGAGTTGGATTACTATATCTTCTAATTGATTGAATTAATCTGCTTCGGATTGTTAGTGAAATCCCTAAATATCGAGGATACATTTGGATGATAGATACCTAATGGCTAATAATAATGAATAAGTTCCTCTCCCCTTTAACACTCTCCAGCCTTCGGTGGATACAATACCGTAATGATATATTAGCATAAAGTTAAATTTGTCTAAAATGCCAATTAATTAATTTTGGGAAATTCATAATAATAAAATAAAGAACCACAATTTAAAAACTTGTCCGACTTGATAATTATTTTTATTCAGAGATTTGCTTCGGATTCCTGTTGAAATGCTATATTACCACGATGCAATTGGATGATAGATACATAGATCGTAATGAATAAATAAACATAAATTACTTCCTCTTCCCTTTAAAACCCTCTGTATAATACACTAACATAAAATTGAATAAGCTAAATTAAATTCTCTCTCTCTTTGTTTTCCGAAAAAAAAAATGGAAAAATAAATTGAATTATAACTACAAGTTTTATATGCAACGATGTTACTGTTTTTTAGAAAAATATCTTCGAACATTCCATTCATTTGATACAACGAATTCAGCCACCTTGAAGTTGTATAGAACTTATGGAAGATAAATAACGGAAGAACTTAAAATAAATCTTTGAAAATATTTGTTCCCAGACTGGTCGATGGCTACAAATTGGTTAATTTACACTAAACTAGAGACCAGACCGCTTTATCATATTTAGATACAAACGGTTTCATAGCGCTTTTATTTATAGGACAATATTGTAACACTATAGCAGCGCTCTAAGCTATAATAGTAATTGTAATAAACCTTTAGTAATAGCTGGTAATCTCGGCATAATTCCGGTAATAAAGCTGCGCAATTTCTATTGATGTACCCGTAATAAAATTTCGTGTACGGAACTCAATTTCCTGCTAAGTGGGTGGTATAAGGGTTAGTATACAGGATACGTTATACAACAAATTTTGACTCGTAGCTGATCGTGGCGATCGGCGATAATTATTTTAGTAGATTTTCCTGGTTATATTTTTATTTAATAAATGGAACTTTACTATTAGACCGGACAAATATACCAAAATCATTTATGGGGACATATAAGGAATCTGACTTAGCGACGTGTTTAATTGCATCTAAATATTGATATATTCCCTAAAATCTTCCAAAAAATAAGTAGGATATGTATATAAAGAATGAACCGAATATTCGTTTTTTAATTGTCTCCTAAAAGGGTAGTATTGCAATCTTGAAAAAAATCACCCACCAAGGTTCTTCAAGTCCGTTGGCACTGAATGCAGGATATGGAGAAACTTGACTTGTAACAAAATGCCGCTTGTAAAAGCAGGAAACCGGAACAGTTACTGTTTTAAAAACCCAAATTTGAGAAACCTATAAATATTCAGATTTTAATGGCCATAATATAATACCATAAATAATCACAATCACAAATTGGTATATTAACGTTTAGTCGGTTTAGTTAACTGACGTTTAAAAGTTTTCTAAAAATCCGCGGGGTTTTAAAGAAAAGAGCAGAGCAACAAAAACTAAACCTACCTGTATTGTTGTAGGAAAACTATATATATTGTGGACTACAAGCATATTCGAGTGTAATATATTCTTTCTCCTGTCTAGTAACTTTCCCACAATACTTTAATATTGTCCTAGTTTATTAATGCCCGGCTAAGGCACGCCATTTTGTTAGTAATTAAATATTGCATAGCAAACCAACAGAATGAAAAACCGGGTAATAATTAAAGCATATTAGTATTACATATATGTTAATAAAATGCATTTCAGATCAATTTTTACGCCTTTCCTGATTCGCTATAGCTTTGACTCGCCGCACTTCCTTTGCGGCATTCTCGCATGTTGAGAAGCGTTTATATTAAATCATTTCTGCTGGAATGTAATGCAGACTTTTGCATAAAGTATTTCGATAATATACAACCATAATTTGACAATTAGACAGCTCATTTTAATATTTTCCTATTACAATTTTACTATAGAAGTATATAAGTAGCTCCAGGTTATTACAAAGCTAATTTATTTAGTTATTAACGTTATATCAAGTACCTACTTGAAAAAAATATAACACTTTAAAGTGACCCTGATGGGACATTTAACTTCTGCACAACGTGGTTTGGAATAATAGTATATTATATAAAGAGCAAGTAATAATGTGTTGTGATTATCTGAGTGAGTAATAACCATTCCTTGCAAGTAAAATACTATACTTTTCAACGACTATTAACACAATATAAATAAAAATTTCTAAATCTCTTAACTTTGTTGCTTGTAAACATTATGCGGTGCTTCTTTTCTAAGTCTGTTAATTTCCATTAGCACGTAATTTATGATAGGTTTCTATACTAATATAAACAAGCGTACTGTTTAATATCGAGTAATGTGCCCATAATCAGATTTGTACTTTTCTGACAAAAAAGGACCTTTTCCGAAAATGAATTAACATTCCTTTGACATCGCTACTCTATAGTTTATACATAATTTCATACTTTCTCCTATAAATTTCCCGTAATGATTCGTACGAAGTGATTTTCTTTGCTTCAATAATATTTGGCGGTGTACTATCAATCTCACTTTGTTCGGTTAAACTCATTTTAAAGTAAATTAACTAACTTTTTAGAAATACATTTAGGCTAAACATTTTATTTTCAATATAAATGTGACAGCATATAAAATTATAGCGGTCGGTCGCCTGACGAGACAATTATGCTCTTTTGTTTTTTCATGGCATTCGCGATGAATTGTTTTAGTTTAGATTGATTACTGCGCTATTCAAATAGTTAAACGATGGAAGTGTTTTGACATCGGTTGCGGTCCGTTTTAGGTTCTGTGGACCCCGAAAAGATGTTATCCCATTTACATCACTTTGTCGGACTGTTGTTCTGTCTGTACACAACAAACAACTTATCAGATGCTCTTCAAAATTGTCTCAAAAATCAAGCGGCATATAACGATGAAATGGTAACAATTTGGTAAAATTCCAAAATGGCTGAACAAAATTGCGACCAATAAAATGTTAATAAAATCATAAATAAAAATTACTTCCTACTGAGATCAAAGCTACAATGGAACAAAAAAACGTCACATTGAAACTAAAAAAATCAAGGTCAAAAAACTGCACATCTAATTAACTTGAAATTGTGCGTAGAAGCCATGGCACACTTGGTTGGGAGATAAACTGTCAAAATTTTAGTGCGAATCCTGTATGTAAAGAGAAAATAGCGACCCAATAAACATTTTAAAAATTCGATTTCTTGGAATAAAACTTTATTTATGGAGGCAAATAATAAACGATATTTGTTTTGTAAAAGACGATGGTAATTACGTTATCAAAAGTAAAAAATAACAAAAATACTTAATTATATATATATATATATATATATATATATATATATATATATATATATATATATATCGCCCATCTTCGGTGCTACCTGAAACCAAGGAAATAACTTTCTCTTAGAGCATTCAAATAAAAGAATGACAAAAAGCTAAATTTTGACTTATTTGATAAAACCAAAGTTAGCTTAGAAGTATAAATGTATGAAAAATATATATGATATTCAGCGGAACATATGTAAAAAAAAACGAAAAAAAAATTTTAATTTACTTTACTCTGCCGATCTAAAAAAGAATTTTTTTTTTTTTGAAAGTAAGTTGACTTGAAATTTAGACAGTTTTTTTTAGTAAAAAGAAAAAGTTTGACTGTAATAAATAAAAGTATCAAATATTGTCATCTATTTACTTGTGAGAATATAGGTTACATTAAAAACCGGAGCATACATGGACAAGAACAAGAAAAACAATAAAAACATTTAAAAATGTATGTCACATCACGCAATTCTACTTCAAAAATTTGACATGTTAACAATTATTTATTCCTCCTTTCTTATTGTTGCAACTCAGTTTAATTTCAAAAAAATTTTCTAAATTCGAATATGTCTTCCACAGATATTTTACTTTGTCTGAGATTAAGAGATGTATTACTATTTTTTTAAACTTGGTCGAGTCCAACCCTGTAATATAAATCATGACAACCTTGCTAACCTAATCCCCCAAGTCGAAAAAATCTGTTTTCTATTATCATTTTTTAAATTGGTTGGTTGACTATAATTAATTTCTTGCCTGACCAAAAAATTGTTTAAATCTTGGCTAGAAGTTTTCCTAGCTAATAGCCTTATTTTATGTCATTACAACGTTATAAAAAGAATTTCATAATACCGACTTCACAAAACTAACTTCTATGTCAAACCTTTGTCAACTGTCATTTGCTATCTAGCACGTTTTACAAATTAACCATGCCTGACTAAATCCTTTTTAGGGTTTCAATGTATTTAAATGTTGTGATATGACATACATTTTTAAATGTTTATATTGTTGTTCTTGTCCAAGTATGCTTCCTTTTTTAATGTACCTGTGCTTCTCTGACAAGTAAGTAGATGACAAACTTTGATACTTTTATTTATTACAGTCAAACTTTTTCTTTTATCAAAATAAAACTGTCTAAATTTCCATTCAACTTATTTCCAAAAAAATCATAACATATTTCGCTAGAGTTTATTAAAATTATACAATAAAACAATAAAAAAAAATTCTTTTACATCGAGAGAGTAAAGTAAATTAGAAAATTTTTTTCGTTGTTTTACATATGTTCTGCTAAATTTCATATATGTTTTTTCATGCATTTATACTTCTACACTAACTTCGGTTTTATCAAATTGAATAAAATTTAACTTTTTACTATTTTTTCATTTGAATTCTTTAAGAGAAAGTTATTTCCTTGCTTGCTTTCAGCATTGGAGATGCATGCACGAAATATAAATTTTCTACTTTTTCATTTAACAAGTACGTGCACACTTTCCCTATTCTAATAACAGAATTTGACCAATATTACTCGCTTCAGGTAGGAAGTTCTAAGTTAGAATGGAATATTTGCAACTCCAGAATTTTTAATAAAACCCTTGATTTTGAACAAATAAAAATATAGAAAATCCCGAGAAATTGTTTGCAGTTATTTTTCTAGAATTATATTGGTATTCCCGGATGTAATTAAATTTAGGAAAAATGCAAGTGTTTCAGGTCAAAATTTGCCGATATTTTCCAATTAAATTTTACCAAAAAATTTACGCAAACTGTTTCAAGCCGCCAGCAGTGTATTTTCGTTAAAGCCAAATTGTCTAATTTCAGTGTTTATCACTGTAAGCAGAGATGATTTTATCTATTTTCTTTTTCAGTCCCTGCCTGGAGAGCCACCCTCGTGTTTGGCCCATTCTAGTGAGGTGTAGTTAATACTGCTTTTAATATTAACGTTGGTACAGTTTGTACACTCATTGAACATGAATGCTGTGATTACGTAGATACAGATATAATAAATCAAGTACCGTCACAGTTTAAGGAAAGAAATATATAGACTCTTGTATCGTAATTCGTAAAAACATTTTAAATTCAAAGAATTAAATTTGAGTTAAAACGAACTCTACATTAATAGATATGCAAATTAAAATTTGTTTACATACATAATACATTTTATTATTTTTCACGCTGCGATTTTAATTATTCCATTCTGCAGAAGAATATGTAAATTATGAACAGGATAGTTAGTGCATAAACGAAATAAAAATTAAAAATCATGTTACGTCTCGGTTCTCTGGTTCCTTCCTGCCGACTAATAAGCACAAAAAGATTGAACAAAAATATGGAGACTGGTCATTCTATCAATATTTTTTCTTAAAAAATAAATATTATTTTAGCTTCTATGTAAATTCCTTCTTTCTTAAAGACCACTAAACGTACCTATACTGCCGTGTTAAGAAAAAAAGCCTTATCTGATGAAAAGTAAAATGCGCAGGAGAACGCAATACATTTATAGAGTTCTAGCATCCCTATTTTTAAATAAAAATAGTTTAAAACCAATTTAAAGCAAACGTTTGATGAGAATGTTTCTTAATTTGGGCACTTTTGGACCCGATTTAATAACCAAGAATAGTAACTGCAGATGAGGCATTTTTGATACTTGTGCCAATTGGTTTAAAACGCCTTATGTACGCATGAGAGGTTCTCGTGTCAAACGAGGAGGTTTTGAGACCTGTATTTGTTGCTTAAATACACCTTATCTTTCAAGACAAACCTGTGATATTTAAGTCAATATTATTTAATAATTTAAAAAACGGTTTTATAATTTTTAATTTTTTTTATTGAATACATTTTAAACAAGGGGAACTTAAATAACTGCTCAAATTATAATATAAACAGAGGGAACTTAAATAACTGCTCAAATTATAATATAATGAAAATAAATGGAATGATTTAACAGTCAATATCCTTAGACAAGTCTGCAACTTGATCGGAAACCGGCAGTTCCTTCCAAAAATGTCTCCGATTTTCAGGCATCAAAGGGCATAATTTTTTTATAATATCTTCCTTTCTTGACTTAGTGACACCTCTAAATTGTGACCTCACATTTGGTTCGATTGAATTTTTCAGATATTTGGCTGTTAAAAAATTTAACTCGGTGTATTGAGAATTGTATTCATAGGAATACCATAAATTAAAACTGCCTCTTTCAAATTTTAATTTGACAATGTCACTAAGGTATGGCCTTGGAGAATGCTTCTTAATTTTCATTAATGAGCTGTGGTCTTTCCAGTCTTTAAAGTCGCTTAGCTCCATTGATAGGACCTTTACATTTTTCATCTTGACTTTCTCTACGGCACCTTTAAAATCATTAAAGTCGTAAACTTTCCCACCAGCTCCAGTGTTTGAAGACGAACCATAAGAATTCAACGATTGCTCTACCTGATGATGGAAACTGTCAGCGGACATAAAAGAATGTCCTGGTTCAAAATAGTATATTTCCAATAAATTTGCAGCAATATCCGACGAGTTAATAATATGTACCAAAAAAGAAAACAGAGTCCAATTTTTATTTTGTGCAGCACAATTATCAAGCCAGATTTTAATATACAAAACGTCACGCTGGCTGAGCAAATATTTATGAAAAGCGCTACGAAGTTCTTCCTTTTTGCGCCCAGCTAATCCCTCGTGCCATACTACAGCTGATGGGCCCAACATTTTTTGATGCTTTCCCACTGCGACAAAACTCTCGTTGAACGCAATAATCCTTTGGGTGAACAATACCTAAAAAAAAATTATTTTTAATCGTATTCAACGACAATTTTCAAAAACCATTATTTGGGCAAATGTAGTAAGCTACCAGAGAAGAACTACTAAATTAAAACGGAAGAACTACAAGTACTAAAGAAAAGACAAACATAAACAACTAAGAATTTTCACCGAATTTTTTTTATAAATACCTGCTTAAATGTATCGATGCGAGGCAGCATTATAACTTTTTGTAGGTCTGCGGAAACACATATTTTCATTGGCGTCCATTCTGTAGACTCGGCGTCTTCTCTATAATTCTTCCTTGCATTAGTAGCCTTTTTGATGTGAGCATTCCACTTTTTGCAGATGTCACATTTATCTAAGTCTAGGTTGTTTTTAGTATGAGTATTATCATGTTGTTCGAACACCTCACACTGCTCGCATTCTTCGTGGCCCAACTTTGTGAACGAAATCTTCATTTGGTCTCTAACAAATGCTCTGTAGGTATATTAAGAACAGTCAACATTTTTATGCTTTTCTATAAAATCTCTATGCATTTGTGTAACAGTTATATCAGAAGGAAGATATTTACAAAGTGGCGCATGCTCTCTGCGGTAATGAGAGACGCACGGATGAAATGAATTAACATGCCTTTCTAGCAATTTTCGGTCAACCCTTTTATGGTAAAATGTTTACCTCGATTATCATTTACTGTTATGGAAGTCGATGAGTTTTTGGAGGATATAGACGATTTAATAATAGTGTTATTGTTTTTAGTGTAACCAAGGGTCGTTAGAAAAAATGTACGACAGACGGAAATCAAAGTTCCTTTTCTGTCTTTCAGCAAAAAATTATTTGTATTGTTTCTTTTTGATTTGTTGTCCTCAGATGGAATATCAGTGGTGGTTCTTCGTTTTACAGCAGTTTGCTCAATGCTTCGATTCACAAACATATGTCTCTCTTTCCAGGATAGATTCCAGTATTCTTTGTTAAGCTGCTGTCTTCCTTCCTCGTCTATTTTCATGAAGCATTTTTTCTTACACGTATTTGTACATGGAGGCAATAAAGGATGGGAATTTCGCAACTTGTCTTCCATTTTTTGTTTTTTAGCACTTCTTGATTCACTGCATCTCTTTCTTTTACGCAAATCTCCTTTTTTTGTATACAACAAAGTTCTGGTTTCGTTTTGCCCTGTACCTTCTTCATACTGATTTTCCCCCACAGCTGATTCTTTTTCGTTTTCCTCTTCGCTTGCTTCATTTTTCACCCTCATATCTGCTGCGATTTCCTGATGTTTCCCTACATTTCTTTTATTCTGATTTTCTTGATTACCGCTCGGTACTGCGAGATGTACACATTCTTTCCCTCTAAGGTTCTCTTCTAATCTCCCATCAACTGTTTTAAAATCATGGACCACCTCTGTAGGTTCATTAAGAGCTACTTGATTTTCAGCCAGGTCAACATTTTCGATAAATAATTCTCCAAATTCTTGTTCTGCACTCCATACTTCATTACCGTTTTGATAAAGTTGCATTTCATCTGTGTTTTCGGGTATATTTGGTAAGTTGTTATCTTCATAACTTAAATTAGTATCCTCAACTCGGTCAGGATAACCAGCCATATTTTTCAAAGTACAAATATTTTTATTTTCGCTACTGTTTATATCACAATTTAAAGGTTGCTCCACGGGAATATCAGTGGGAATTGTGTTTTCTTCAACACTATTTTTTAATGCGACATTACTATGAATAATAATTTTTTGGTACTGAACATTACTCTTATCATCGTTAAATAATTGTTGTTGAGACACGGTGTTTAGATTTCCTTGTTGAACTATATTTTCAGCAGAAGAAATATTATTACTACGAATTGGTATTTGGACCACTGTCATCAAAAATTAAATCCGAAGGTTTAAAATTTTGAATCAAATTGAGATCTTCGTGATACTCTGGTACAATCACATCTGAAGCAACTTTCGCCATTTCCAGAATTTTCTTGCCACGTGACATTCTGTAAGTAATATAGATTTCAAATGTTGAAGTCTTAAAAGATCACGGCCAAAACCAAATTTTAGAAAAAATAATAACTGTATAAACTAAAAATTTAAAATATAAACAGTTGTATTTGTTTAGTTAGTTTTAACTACGTCTATGGCAAAAACGTGCTTGATGGGTTTAAAATCATAAAAACCTAATGTACCTGAAGTCAGTTTTATTCAGGCTCTTTTTGCTAGTCGTGATAATAATGAATTGCTTTAAATTGTTTAAGCAATAGCCTAACATTGTTGAAATAATTCCTAGACATGTCAATATTACAGCCGGTTTTATAGTTATGTATTATAAACTTTGATGTTACGAAAGTATAATTGTCTCTTTTTCTTTTTACACATGGCAAAATGAGACAAATATGATTTAACTCTAATTTGCATTTGAACAAAACCTATAAAATCAGCCATTAGTAAAACGACCGTGTGTTAGTACCGGGCACAGGATTCGTACGAATTCTATTCATATTGCAAACAATTAATAGCATGAAACACTTACTTGTCTATTATTCCATATGTTAACGTTTGATTAATTAACAAACAGTATTTAAATCTAATAAAATCAAACTCGTCAAAATGTCAAAGCGGTTACTGCTCTGTTTTAAACCAACTGAGCCTTAACTACGGCGTAAACACGACTAGTACGCATGCGTGGTAAGATAAGGCGTTTTAAATTAACACGATTATAAACGCTGAGTCGAGTTGAGGCGTTATTGTAACTAGATGAGGTCTTTTTCGTTAATATTTGTAGATAGGGCACTTTTAAATAACTTAGCCGTCAGATTTACACTTAAGGTGAAACTATATTTGGTCATAATTCCCAAACTAAGGCAAGATAAGGTGTTTTTGTTTCTCAATTAGTTGTAAAATATCATGTTCTTTTAAAAGGCACTGGTATCTCAATTTTAAAAAAAAATGTAGTTAAGGCGTTCTTCCTTAACACGGCAGTATATGTTTCACGAATGCGTTAAATATAATAATAATAATAATAATAATAATAATAATTACTTATTACTTATATATTCGAAAATAAATACACCCTGGAATAAAACAAAGAAAAAAGAAACAATTTCAGGTTTTTTATTAAATTTGGAAACAAATAACATACTACAAAAGTGAAAATAGAAGTAGTAGTATTAAAAACCCCGTCCTAAAGGGGTGTGGCGCGTTTTACTAATTGTATAATCTTTTTAAATAGTGATTACCCCGTAAAAGAGAAAATCTAGACACAATGGCTGCAATATTAACACCACTTACTATATGACATTCTTACAAACTGCCAAACTGCATAGTTGATTTTAGTCCTACGCTATCGGACTAAAATAGAACAAGGTCATTTTTTGTTCAAGTTTGTATAAAAAAAAATGGGTTGTAATTTTTGGCGAAGTTCAAAAAAATGCTATGCTTACACTAAAAGTAATGTTTCAAAACATTTTGGTGTCCTTTAAATTAGTTTAAGAATTATAAATAATAACACTGCCCGATAAGATTTTTCTAAGACAGGCCAGCTCATTATTTTCACAATGGAAATACCTTCTCAATAATAAAAAAAATATTCGCGAAAAATGTCGAGTCAAACGCGCCGAAGTTGCAAAATTTCTCCTAACAAATTTTGTTATATTTGTGGAGAATTTCTGGTGAAATCAGAAGCCAGGCCTTTTTCCGAAAATGTTAAAAAAGCCTACTTTAAATATTTTGGTGCGTTAATTGGGAATCAAGATAAGCGGTGGGCTCCCCATGCTGTGTTAGTTGTAGTGTATCATTGGTGCAGTGGATGAAGGGAAAAAGAAAAAGTATGCCTTTTACAGTTCCAGTGGTATGGCGAGAACCCACCAATCATTCTGACGATTGTTATTTTTGCCTGACAAAGATTGAAGGTTATTCCTAAAAGGGAAAGCACAATATAGAATATCCAAATTTGCAATCTGCCATACGACCTAGTCCTCATAATGCAAATTTGCCAGTGCCGATTGCGCCTTTAAATTGGCAAGCTATTGATTTGGGAGATAATGGAGATAACGCATCAACAGGCAGCTCAGAAGAACAGTGTACCGATCCCGCTTTTACCACAGGCCCCAGTTCCGGCGAGCCACATTTGATTGTTCAAAGTGAATTAAATGATTTAGTACGCGATTTGGGGTAATCCAAGCAACAGTCAAAACTTCTGGGTTCCCGTCTTAAGGAATGGAACCTATTGGCCAAAGAAACAAAAATTACGAATTTCAGAAAAAGAAATGCTATGTTTTTTGAATTCTACGGTATGGAACATTCGTTGTGCGCGTGTACTGATATAGACAGTTTAATGCAGGAACTTGATATTGAAGATTCTCCCCGTGAGTGGTGCTTATTCATAGACTCATCTAAATATAGCCTAAAAGCTGTGTTATTGTATAATGGAAATTTAAAACCCTCTATACCAGTTGCCCATTCAGTTGCAATGAAAGAAAATTATGAAAATATGCGCACGATTTTGGATAAAATAAACTAAAATAGGTATAAATGGCCGGTATGTGGGGACTTAAAAGTTATAGCGATTTTAGTGGAACTTCAGGGGGAATTTCTAAGATATTGCTGTTTTCTTTGTTTATGGGACAGTCGTGCAATAAATCAGCAATATGTAACAAAAATTTGGCCAGAAAGAAACGAATTTCAAACGGGATCTCAAAATGTTAAATTTATACCTCTTGTTGATCCCAAAAATGTCCTTTTGCTTCCTCTTCACATTAAACTTCGGCTGATGAAAAACTTTGTGAAGGCTTTGAATAAAGATGGTGATGGATTTAAATACCTAAGACAAGTCTTTCCCCAGTTAAGTGATGCCAAATTAAAAGAAGGCATTTTTATTGGGCCACAAATCAGAAAATTGCTGGACGATGTCAATTTTACGGAAAAGCTTACCAGACAGGAACTCAGAGCATGGAATTCATTTGTTAACGTACTAAGAGGATTTTTAGGCAACAATATGGATGAAAATTATGAACAATTAGTTAATGAACTCTTAGATGCCTATAAAGGGCTTAGTGCCAGAATGTCATTAAAAATTCACTTCCTCCATTCCCATCTGTCATTATTTCCTAAAAATTTGGGAGCTGTTAGTGACGAGCAGGGTGAAAGGTATTACCAAGGTATCAGAACAATGGAAATTCGGTACTAAAAACGATGGGATCCAGCCATGATGGGTGACTACTGTTGGATTTTGAAGAGCGAACACCTCATAAACGGAAAAAATAATTAGTGTATTAAGTTAATATTTTTCTCGTTTGCTTTTCTCGTAGATGTATTATATGTTTAATAGGCGAAAACTGTAAAGATAGTCAATAAACGGGGTTAAGAATTTTCTGAAATCATTTTTTCTATAGAAATTAGGTATCGTAACATTCGATATGGTTGTACAACTCTAACAAGAAAACCCTACGTGCTACAACTTTCTATTTGTCATTTTCGTGTTTGGATAGGTCCATTCTATTAGATTATGCTATTCTGATTTGTGTTACAACAAAAAAAATTTTCTTTGTCGGCCAGTGTAATGATTATAAAATATAATAAATTATAAATTGACGAGCACGGGGGCGATAAAAGCAGAACAAATTGTATTCAACTTTATTGTATTTTATTTTAACAAAAAATATTTTTAGAACAATAACAATTAAAAGTGATACATTAATACTAATAAATGGCATATCCATTATTATTAATTACTTGCTGACAATGGCGCGGCATTGAAGCAATCAGTTTTTGAATGACATTTTTGGGAAGATTTGTCCAAACTTGACTAATTTGATTTACTAGATTGTTTATTTGGAAACATTTGCCTACGAATGCGATGTTCTACTTCGCCCCAGAGAATTTCATGGGGTTAAAGTCTGAGGATTGTGCAGGCCACTCCAAAACTCGAACGTTATTTTCCCTAAACCACTGTTAAATAACTTGAGAAAAGTGTTTTTGATCATTGTCCTGTTGGAAAATAAAACGCAGTGGCATTTCCCATTCTGCATAAGGATGCATAGTCTTTTGCATGATATCCCTATAAATTCAACTATAAACTAATCAATCCATTGTGTAATAAAACGTATAGAGTCTACCCCATTCTATGAGAAACAATCCCATAAAAAAACTCTGCCTTTCCTATGTTTAATTGTAGGTATTACGTAAATATTTTTTAAAGCGTTTTATTACTAAATGGTGTTTTTTTCCAGTCATCGACAGTCCAGTTTAAACATCGTCGTGCAGTTGTCAACCTTGCTGCTCTATGCCGAAATTAACGGCTTTTTAGCTGGATGTCTACTAAACAACTTTGCGTCTACTAACCTTATTCGAACTGTTCATATACTAAACGTAATTTCTGGAATTTCGACAATAATTCTTGGTGCGGACTTCCAAGGATCATTTTGATGCGTCTGTTGGTCACTACTGTTTTATTTGGACTTCCGATTTTGGTAACTTCTCTAAGTATTCTCTGTCATTATACGATGAAATTATTTTAGATACACTCTACCGGGGTAACACAAACTGTCTGGAAGTATCGGCTTGTTTGGTACCTTCCATAAATGGATTCACAACTTTATGCTTCAAGCTTTTTAAAATTTGAATTATTCGTGGCTTGATTACGTTAAAAAACCTAAAATAAACCCCACACAACTATTTTTACCTTTTCTTTCACTAAAATCCTCCTTTTGTACAAGTTATTTAAATTTTGCTTTACGTTTGACGTTTGCTATTTAGCATTTAAAACTAAATATCAAAATAAACTCATTTGTTTTCTTCAGGACAATTCTTGTTGTCACCCATAATCAAAGCCTACCTTGTATCCTTGTATACAATATCATGCATGTAAAATAGTAAAATTATAATATCGGGATTTGCATATATTTTTCGAAGTGTTGATCTACTTTTGTCCGATAGTGTATATGTTTGTTTTGTGAAGAAAAAAATAACGTATTATGATATGACGTTTTTGTTGATATAGGGCTTGTATAAATTGACAGTTAACAATAATAGCGAATAGGATTGAGTAAATTTATACTTAAAATGAATATAGAAAATTTCAAGACGAATGGTTAGCGTCGAGACCCGGTTTAGATGAAATTATAGTTACAATTGAACACTTAGACCGTCAAGCCTGTGAGAGGAGAAGCGTAATAAGAAATGTCCAGAAGATTATTTTTGTCCAGATGATTTTTTAAAAGTTCTAACTATGGGAATGCGTTAGAGTTCTATCAGGCCTTAAATAAAAAGTTTCGATGAGTAGTACTACAAGATTAAAATTCACTGCCATGTCTACATATGACAAAAAGCTAGACTGCCTCATCTAAAGTTCAAACGTTTTCAGAAAAAACCTATGTGGAATGGGTTAGCGATCTATCGGAGCGCGAATAAAATTTGTCTACAAGTACTGCACAGATAAAATTGACTGCCACTTTTATGTGTGGCATGTGATAGTAGATGCTAGTTTGCCCCATTCAGATTCGACAAAATATTTTGCTGCCTATGTGTAATGCGTTAACGTTCTCAGTTAAAATATCTTTACGAGTACTACATGAATAAAATTGACTACTTACTCTCTGCCTGGCAGGAAAATGTTCTACCTCATTAAAAGGTGGTTGATCTGGCATGGTTCTCCACATCGCTGACCAGCAAAAGCTCTTTTAGTGGCAAGGCGACATGGTAACGCTAAAGGTTACATTAGTATATTTCCTCTGTGAGTTACCTGTTATCTCATGTAAGAAGCAGGTTTATTTTATAATATATTTCTAAATGGATGCTTTATGGTTACATATAACGAATAGACACATGCAAGCACCCCAGATGATGTCAAGGTTATGTTAAGATAAAGATAATCACATAAAATGCTTAGCGACGGGAATCTCATATTTAATAGTCTGTTTTTAAAATAAAACATTGGAGTGTCTTGGGTCGTGTATCTTTTGTGACAAGTTTTTTGTGGTAAAATCATTTTATTTGAAATACCTATTTTTTGTTATTCTGAGGGCGTATATTTTATCGCATTGATATTTAATTAATAAATTGAATATTAAATTATTTGTTCATGATATAATTACATTGAAATCATTATATAAAAGTGAAAGTTATGCTAGGTTTGATAATAAAAGCTTAGTATTCTCTGTATTATATGGCGATTATGGGTTATTGATTTGATTGTTTTGAAATACAGATACTTCAGATTGCACTGTCGCGCGTACACATCATTTGGGGTATTTTGACTAAAATTATCTGTGAACGAGTATTTCGTGCGCTACTCCTTTAGACTCATTACACCCTATCGACAGTAATTAGTTGGTTAGCAGTTAGAGTGGATACTTCGCATGTTACTTTCTTAATATCATTGCACACGCAATACGCAATGCTAGTGCAAATGGCATTTTTGGTGAATATTTCGCGCGTACATCCCCTCGAATATTAGGAATAGAGAATATTTATATACGAATACAGATATCATAAAATATTGACATTAAAGTAATTGACCAGCTTACTCTATTGTCTTATCTTGCTTTTACTTTTATTTAAAATCATTTTGGTGAATTGGTTGCTCAGGTTATTTTAAGTTTAAGTCTCCTCCCGATCACACGAGAGATATTTTTTATTTTGTAAGTAGTTTTGATTTACTTCATTTTTTGGTGTATATATTATTTTTTTCTTAATAGACCATTTATATTATAATATTCAATTCAATGCCTACCATCGCCAGGTTAAGAGAAGCCCATTAAGACTATGGCATGACCTATTTTAAAGGATCAGATGGTAATTAAAAAAAATGAATATTGAATTAAAAAAAATTTCTAGCACACATCCCATAAAAGGTATAAGCGCACTGGTTTAGGGTGACCAGATCATCAATGACTTAAAAGAAAACTGGTCGACCATTCTGATAAAAAAGAGGACATTATAATTTGTCGATTATAACTATAAGCGAAATAAACCTCAACAAAATAAATATGATAATCAAACCTAGTCTACATTTTCTTACCTAGAACATTAGAAAACGTAAATACCAAATTATAAGCTAAGCTCCTTTAATAGCCTTTCACACTTTTTACAACAAATAAGAATTCTTAATGAAAACACTTTTGAAATTGTGAGAATGGAGTTTTGTGGAATATTTCTATAGTGATTTTATAACTGTATAATCACTGCGATTATTAATACACTTATTTACACATTTTAAAATAATTTTATTGTGTTGTTAAAGAACATAATAATAATATAAAATAAAAAAATATTTTGAAGATAAAATAAAAAACAAAACACATGTAACAAAAACAAAACATAGCATTAAGTTTAAAAAAAAGCAGATACCTTCTCTTAATAACTAGTTATATTTTTCAAAACTGCGGAGGGCAACCAATAATTGTTTTTTCTGTGTGCGCAAAGTTCAACTTTGCGCACACTTTTTTATTCGCAGAATTATCGTCTTTAAACAGGACTTTTAGATATTTTAGTGTTTTCAGCATTAAATAATATTCGAAAAATAAAGATTTATCGTGTTTTTTGTTACGCTTGTAGAGAATTTAGACAAATTTACTCCATATTACGATACTATAATTTGATAACTAATTAAACGACCTGTATCATTACTTGCCAGTGTCAAATAAGACAACAATAAGTTCTCTTTTCCAGTTTGCAATTTTGAAAATTTCAGTCTTTTTGCTATGTCAACCAAAATACAAACATTCAATCACCTGAAAAAAGCTTCAAAAAAAGTAATTCTGCTTACAATGGATAGTTCGGATGAAGAAATACCAGAAGAGGTACTAAAAGGCGCGGAGTCAGCAAATTTAGAGCTACTGCCAGTAAAATCAAAACAGAAGTATGAAAAGCAGTACGACTTGTTCGGGAAATGGTCCAAAGGAAAAGGTGTGAAAACCATTAAAGAAGAGGTACTATTATTCTAGTAATACTTTGTGGGCTAAATAGTCAATGCAAATTAACAGCTTTTATCAAAAACAAAATGTTGGCTTCAAACCAAAGAAAGCAAATATTTCTACAAAAGAAAACATATCGGATTTCATTAATAAGGCGCCAGATGATATATATCTTTTGTTGAAAGTTGCGACTATTTTTGAGCTTGCAGGTGCCTGCAGAAAAAAAAAATTAGCAAAACTAAAACAGTTGACATTGAAGAGGGATTCAAAAAATTACACTTCACGCTCTTTTGTTATATCCGGCGAAATTAATAATGGAAAGTATCTACTATTTTATAGAAAATATACAACCTTACAACACCACCGACAATGCATCAACGTTATTTTATAAATTTTAAAAGAGGGAAGAGCACAACATAGTGTATCGGGATTAACAGTTTCGGGAAGATCTCTCAGAAATTGCGGCATTCCTAAACTTGCCTGAACACGGGGCATAGTTTTCGACGCTCCTCTGCTGGCCGATTCCGGAAAATGACTTGCCGATGTAAACGTTTAGTAGGCCGGAAGTATCAACAGTTGCGGAGGGATATATTAATGACTCAACTACATACCAAAAAGAGTTATGCAACAATATTTTAAGTGACAGTGCAAAAAATTATCCAGTTGAAATACTAAGTTTGTCAATTTGCGAGAAAACCATTGAAGTTCCATTTCATTCATTAACGCCGGATAACTAACCATCTTCATTATCAGCTTTAAATTTGCAGCATGCTACAAACTGTACTCTCAATATTAATATTGTTAGTAATAATAAGTAATATTATTTCTGTTTTAAGTTAAAATAAAAAGTTTTTCTAATTTATTTTTACAATTTTATATTTTTATTGTTTTACCCGCGCTTAGAACCTACCTATATAAATAAGTAAAAAGTTTGTAAAATTTGTAATATTCGTAAAAAAAATACTTCGCGTCGTTCGTCTAACTGCTTTTGCGTGCGGGAAAGTATAACTTGGCGTACTTGTTAGGAAAATAACTATTCCCTACCATCGCGCCGGCAAGAAACTTTTCTAGCACTGAATAGTAACTTTTCAGCGCGATTTGTTAAATTATGGAATATTTTATCTAAAAAACTCAATTAGGTGAAATACTTGCAAAGTAAGTATTTTTTTTTGTAAGAAGCTCAATAATTTTTGTAATTACAGTATATTATTATGAAACTCAAACCTAATTGACGTTTATCTGAGGACTATATCGATCGAAGGAAAAATTTTGTACCTAACACATCCGGAAAAGTACCACTTTCCGCACTCGTTAGGTAAATAACTATTTTATCAATGATAAAATATAAAAAATCCCTGCAGTTCATTTTGTAATTCACTTTTGTGATTAACGGATTCTTTACCGACAGAACTTCTAACCTGTTGCGTTCGTCAGTCCATTGGCTTGTTTTCAATTGTGCATTGTGTGCAGTTATGGTAAAAGAATACTGACATATTGTCAAAAACGAAGCTAAAGAAGTCTGATTTTTCAAGAATCGTAGTAAATAAGGAAATTGTTCGATACATTTTGACTTATCTTCGGATATATTCTTTTGATGTAAAAATTCAATAGTTCTTGATACATCCTCCCACGATAGCTTATCATGTGTATTTAAATGCATCCATTTGAATATCTTATATTCCGAAAAATGTGATGTCTATAGTGACAAATATTTTTGGGCATTTTCATAAACTTTTAAGATGTTTTTTTTTTAGCTAGGAATTCGTTGTCTAACTCACTCTTATTTGATAAAATTCTTTTAGTCGCTATTAGTATGAAATTATTTTCCAATAGATTGAAGAGATAGAAAGAAGAAAATTATTTTCCAATAGCTTGAAGAGATAGAGTATTTTGGACATTTTCTAGCAAGTCATAAATTTCAAGGAGTGAGTTATCATGTTTCTCCATTTTTTTAATAGTACTATGAAATATATGGGCCAAAGAATGAAGGAAATAAATTCAAAGCGTTTTCAAAAAACTTTATGATAGTGAATTCCGGTTCGTCTCGTCGAAGGCGGACCTCTGTGTTATTAACATAAGTGGTTCCACGTGTACGGTTTTGCTGCTTTATTTCGGGGGGAAGCGGGTGACTTAACCGCTCAGAGTGGAAACTAATAACCCCGCTAGAAAGGGAGCAGACGCTGTGAACGTGTGAGGCCTAGTTATTCCAGAATTCTATCTCGTTCGTCTGCCGCAGTTCTACATAGAATATTAGCGTAATGGCCGCTATATGCAGGGAGTGGGAGGAGTAAGGGGATAGCTTCAAAGAAAAGATCATCTCGTGAGACCAGTAGTACTCTCAAGGGGCATCTAGTGGAAGCCAAGATGCATTTCAAAAATTAAAAAGTTATTTGAAAGATTCAGGGTGTTTTGTGAGCTTAGAGCTCGCCGTCCGGAATCGTGCTGGCAATTGCCGAGCAGCAACGCCATCAAGCAGAACAAGACAAGACAAGACAAGACAAAATTCGTTATCTTAAACCATCACAGAGCAGACCTTAGAAAAAGTACATGTCCTCTAAAAAGAGAACATCTGGTCACCATACATTGGTTCAATAAAAAAAAACTGTACTTTAATATACTACTTTACTCTTAAATATACTAGACTTAATGCACCAGACTTAAATGTTGCACTTCCAATACAAATCGTATTTCAATAACAAGAATTTACTCTGACTTATTTTTTTCCCTCTTTTTCGGGAAGGAACAGTCAAAACTGAAAATTTACAGCAAATATTACACAAAGAATAAAGCATACAGAAATAACAGTTTTAATTTAATGGATTAACTTTTGTTTATGAATTCCAAAGTAGTATAAATTTTATTGACATTGATTTAAAACCGTATTTGAAATCCCCAGCAAAACAACTAGATTTTTAAACTTCATTAATCAATTGCATTATAAATTCTGAAAAAACTGTTTTGTCTCCAGACACTTCCTTGAAAACTTCACCCGTAAATAACTCCGTTGACGTTATTATTAGACAAATAAAACCTTATAAAATCTGAAACGCGTATACCGCGACATTCGATACTCCCCGAACCATAAAGACATTTTTGTTTCAGAAATGGTGGAATTTCTCGGATGTTAAGAACACCAACGATGCATAAATTTTGTTCTAATCGACGCACAGTTTTGGTTTTCTTTTGTTAGATGTGGTTTGTCTTTTCTTGGCTTTCTAAATGCTATGGCCCGACGAATCGTGAAAATGAGTTCCCAACTGAGTGTCAGATAAAGTATTATGCAGTACACCAGTATGAGCATGATAAATAGGTTCGGTTTGCAACTATTTATCGTTTTCAGTAGAGTAGATTAAATAGCTTGAGTGCTACCTTTTTAGGCTAACCAAATGGTTTTCCAAATGTTTAAGTCAGGAAAGTTAGTTTCTTGTTTAAATAAACTAGCGTAATTGTTTAAATTTGACACAAATTTTGTTAAAAATTCCGTTTCGATGCACCTTTTTGGGAGATCAACCATTCAATGTCAATATGATCAGTCTCTTATAATTTAAAACCTGTGAATTTATTTGCTCCAAAAAGTCATAAAAAAAGAATGCAGTGGAAATATTTAAACATTTCTTTGCCTTACATCAATTTGTGGCACCTTTGTAACAAGGTCACCCTCATATGATCCTTTATTTTTGACCAAAATTTGAAGTGAATCGGATAAGTAGTTTTTTAGCTAGGCTGCGAACTGACAGACAGACCGAAGGAATTGAGAAACCATGTTTTTGATATCTTGGAACGCTAAAACGTGAGAATCTGTAAAAACTTGGAAGGGAAATTTTTTCACGATTACGAACATTTTATTTGGTCGCCATTTTCTTCCCTCATCTTGAAATCGTACAACAATCTTAGCAGTTTATCTCTATATCACACTCAATTCTTGCACAAAGTTTGAAATCAATCTAATAAATAGTTTTTAGGTTCGTAGCAAAATTTCAGTTTCATTTCTACGTAATACTCTATTTTTGAGTAAAATTTGAAGTGCATTGGATATGTAGTTTTATGAGTAACATTTTTTAACATTTCACCAGGCCGCCCTTTTGTTCAGCCATATTGGATTTTTGCCAAAATGTTACCATATGTCCTTATTTCTTTGACAAAATTTAAAGTCAATCATATGGGTAGTTTTGAAGAAGATAATTGTGTCGATATATTTAAGACTTTATTTATTAAATTTGATGCGTTTAAAATATCCTAGTGACCAAAATGGTAGTAAATTTATATATGGTCTACATAGCTCCGCACTTTCTTAAAGAATGCCCTTTCCGAAGTATAAATGATAATTAACCCCTGTGCTTCTCCTCCCAGTATTTCGGCCTGCTCTGAATCAGCCTCATTATAACAAATTTTTTGATATCCATTTGAAAAATATGCCATTGCTTGGAATAAATTGCAATTATTAATTTTTTGTAACGGCTTGAAAAAAATATTGTGCATGAAAAATAAATTTCGTGGGAGGCCGAGGCCCCATGGGCCCTCCCCACATTACGGTTATGCAAATCATCACCTGGAACTTGCCTCGTGACAAATCCTTCTTGCTTATACAGAATATCGAAAATAAGTGGATGTCATTAAGAATCCATTTAAAAAGGTGCTAAATGGTTTTACATTCTAAGTTGTTAGGGGAAAAGTGAAAACCGTCATAATTAACTTCTTAAATAACTAAAAAACTATTCACCTGCTCAAAATTGCTGATTCCAACACAGGTAAGCTATGAGTCAAAATAATGTTTAGTATTAAATTTTAAATTTAATCGTCTTCAGATTTTTCCTCAAAAAACTATAAAAGCTATAAGATTAGAGCATGAGTTATAAGAAGAAAATTATTAAAGGTTTTAAGCCGAAAATTACCTTGAAAATCTAAGCTGTAGTCTCAAGTTCGGGGTCCTCTGTAAAAAAACCGAGGAACGAGACTCAAAATACCTAGTATTCAGGTTGTTTGGAGGAAAGTTTACCACCGTCGTCAGCAACTAAAAAATAAAATCTAAAGAGCAGTAAATTCTTATTTTTTATAGCAGAAATTTAACCGAAATTGGAAATATCTGACAGAATGAAATGTGGATTTAAACGTGTTGTTTTTATTGCTTAAATAAGCTTAAACAATTATGTGTATCTAGACAACGATCATTTTAATGATTAATATATTAATAATATTTTGAAGTGTCTTTATTTTACTTCATATTAAGCAAATTTAACTATGAGTTATTAAAATTCTTTGAATAAGGATGCGGTTCTGGTAGGATTTAACACATCTCGATATATATATATATATATATATATATATATATATATATATATATATATATATATATATATATATATATATATATATATATATATATATATATATATATAATATATATGACAAATTGCAGAAAGAAATGTATATACAAAATTGCCAGATTTACCTGATTGTCTTCAAATATGTGTATTTTGTATTTAGAGTTTCATGATAACTTTATTAAAAAACCTGGATCTAATCCTATACGGATCCACCTAACAGTACCGGGTTTTTCTTCAAATATACGTCGCCATCTATGTCTAATGTCGAAAAACATTAAATTTTCTAACGAAAATAAAAATATATACATTGAGTGGCATTCCTAAATTTATATAGCGAAACGGTCTTTTGTGTTACTAGTTTAACGATAGCTTTGTTAACGAACCTTGTGTTAACCCGGCACAGATCCACCTAGCAGTACCGATTTATTTTTAATTTATGTATAATTTATGTTTTTTTTTGCTTAAATATAGCAGATTCAAGGTTCCTAATATACTCGAAAAAGGTCAAAAGTCGTAATGTTTTAGTACCAGACCCCAAGGTACGACGCAATTATATTTATTTAACAGTATTAAACCACTTTTCTTTTAATTTACATTTTTTTTTGGAACATGGCACCATAGTTTTTTTGCCAAAATACTAGAAGCATCCCAATTAATTATATGTCTAGAGCGTGTTGGTAATCATAAAATGACTGGTATTTTTCTAGTATTTTGCCAAAAGAACCATGTTGTAAAAAATGTAGAATTATGTAGAAATTTGTTCAGTTAATTCTAAAACATAAGGAAAAGACACCTCAAAATACAGCAAATTAAAATGGACATACTGATCCCATACTTCTTGATGTCCAGTTTATTTGGGACTTTCCCACAGTACTTATTAGAATCTTTTGCAGAAGAAGTTGTCAGCTTTACGTATCGTTGGGCGCTAACCACTTTTCTCCAAAGTGTGGATCGACAAAATGGCGTTGGTGCCAATGTTGGCGCAAAGATTGGTTATCCCTTTTGTGTTGATTTTCTGGCTGAACATCAAAGGCAACAGATCTCAATATCTTGTTGCCGTGTATCCACTGGCGAGTGTTGGTTAAATCTTTTGCAATATGACTACGTTTTAATAATATCTCAGGCGGTATAATCGTATGCAACAATGGTAGACTTTTTGAAATTTTATCAAGAAAAACCCAAAAAAAAAAGTAGTTTCCGATGCATGACAACGCTTACAAGCAAGTGTTTGTGTCGCTTGCATTGTAGACAAGCTAAAGCAAAAACGAGAATCGTTAATATTTACCTATCGGCTCAACAAAGAGAAAATTAAAGACTCAATTCGGTGAGGCGCAAACTGCAATTTCCACGCACACACATGTTAACGTAGATTATGTCTGAAATGAATTGAGCTTGGTTCCAATGTGTGGATACTCAAGCTCGCTCTATGCCAACCCTGGTTCTAATGTTGGCCCTATTGTTGGGACCCGGCGATATTTATCACCTTTGACCTAGTTTTAAACTGGAGTTTCCTATCTTTCGCAGGTTCACGCTAAGAATAGGAATTGGGTAGGACAGGCTATTCGGTGTTGTCTTGTGAGGTGCGCATGCACTATCACGAATTTATTTTAAGACATACTTTCTAATCATAAATCTAATTTAAAGTCCTAGAATAAACTAGTAAAACTTGAGGCAGTAACAATAAAAGTGTTTAATTTAAATAATTTTAATGTACATATTTAAATTCAGATTCAAACATCCTAACCCTATCTTCAATTTTCGATTGCTAAGTGACGTACCTACAGTTAGACTTACAAAAGGACGGAGCGGGTGTCTTTGTGGTGGTTTTATGCTAAATCAGATCAAACGAAGGGCGGGCGAAAATAAAGATTAAAGACATTCTCGGAACAAAGAGATTGCATAGAGAAGAGCTTTATTTTATGTTTTAAACATTAGCTAATTATAATTTATTGCATTTCATAGGCTCATATATAATAAATGTGAATAATAAAATAAGAAATAAGCTCAAAATTCTAACTCACTGTATAAATTACTTAATTTCTGAATAATTTCGCTTTGTTTTGTCAGTAAATCAGCCTATTAATCAAAATAAGTAAATAAGTAAATAGAGTAATATAATTCAATTGGATATTTATACTTTGGTTGAAAAGGAATACAGCCATCTGGGCACAGTCATGGAGTTAGATGGAAAGATTCCAGCTGTGATTTAACAAAAATAACATTAGATTTGGAACTTTGGTAGTGAAAGGAACATTGCCTGTCATTGCCTCTTTTACACATCTCAAGATAACGTCAGACCACTTGTACATTCTTCCCCAATCCTTACTCATAATAAGAACGGAGCCTATTGTTAGAAGGGAGGATTTTTGATACTTTTTACTTTTTATAATAATCGCTTTACCATATTTTCTTACTTCCATTGTGCCTCCTGTCCCTGCGCGACATAGCTAAAAATTACCTACACGATGAGGTTCAGATTTTGCTAAAATATCAAGGGTTCTATGGAGATGTTGTGATAGTAAAAAATCAATATTTTGGAACAAAATGATGCTATAATAAATTGTTTAAAAAATCAGCCTTTAAAAACTACTCATTGAATTACCTTCATAATATGATGATAATGATATGAGGTAATTTCGGAGTAATTGGGCAAAACCGGTCTGAAAAGACATTTAACCGGATGTTCTCTTGCAATAAATATATTTTTTTATTTAAGAAAGTGAAAGATAATATAATTTTTATATGTACCGGGTCCAATTAAGAGTGGTCTCCGGCTATAACTCGGTAACGTTGATCATACAATTATGGGGATAAAATATTTATTATTTTATTTATTTTAAGTTCGAAAAATGGCCGCTAGGAGGCGTAACAGCAACTTAAAAATGGAAATGCCGATTTTTTCTTGAATTTTCAATTGCAATTATGCGATTTTTTGCTATTTATTTTTTTTTCTGTTATCAATATTAAAGTAGTAGTTATAATAGGGGAGCGCCTCCTCCTCCTCCTCTTCCTCTCTCTCATGTCCCTCATTCTTAACTTCCTCCCCTTTTATTCTCATTCGCATCATATTTTTTAATTTTTTCTCTTTGTTCTCCCACATTTGATTTTGCATTCTTAAGTCTTATAAATAGGTGCATCATGATCATTTTAGTATGCCGAGACACATTTACTAAGCTGTGCTCGAGTTGCGTAAAAAGTTATTTTTGAATTTTTCCACCAATTTTGTATAAAACAAAAAGAAAAAATGTGTCAAGTAATAAGTGAATTATGTGTAATCGCGAAAAATTAACTACAACTATCAGACAGTTAAAAGTTAAATATCTCAATTTCTTTGAAGTGATTTCGAAAGATGAATACACCAAGCTGTTTTATCCACTGAAACGAGATTATTTGGAAGCAATTGACTGTTGTGATGATTATTTAGAAGGAATTATAAGCCTTACTACGTTTTTCAATACATTTGGGAAATCATACTTTGTAGGAGAATTAAGCCACCTAATAGAATTTATAGGAGAAGATTGCCAATTTATACCTGCTATTATTGCAACCCAAAAGAGGTTTCAATTATACGAAGATAAAAAACAGGTATTATCAAAGAAAGTTAATCCTATTCGCAAGAGACGTCCCCCTACATATTTAAAATATTATGTTAAATAAATGAAATGGCTGAGTTGCTGATTGCAGTTAAATTATTAGAGGAGAAATTTAGTAATCTTTCAAAAACCTATTTCTCATATTGTATGGCAAGTGGTCCGGAGTGGATAGACTTTTATTGTAATCAATCTGAGGAATTCGTAAAGGCTGCCCTCTGTTGCAACAAATACATTGAAACATTAAATTTTTTTCAACTTATTCAAGATCTAAAAGATATTGGCTTTGGTTACTATTTAAAAGACTTGAATCAATTTATTGACGAGGATACTATTCTTCAAGAAATTGAAAAGGAAGAATAAATTTAATAATATTTACAATGGAGCAAATGGTTACTGAAATGTATGAAGAGTTTATTATATCTGCAGCATACTTCCAATATTTATCAATTGTAGGCGAAGAAGACGCAGAAGCACAAGATTTGTCAGCATATGTTAATAATATAGATCGAATGAAACAATGTAAATTAGCCGCTAAATTTTGTAATGATTATTTAAAATATAAAAATGAGTATGAACTTTTAAATGAATTTAGAAAATTAGATTTAAGGTATCATATTAATTGTATTCAATCATGGTTGGTTAATGCAAAATAAAAAGGTAATTAAGTTTTTTTTTTATATTTTTATTCATTCATAAAACAATTGTCATATAAAAATAACACATTTGTCAAAGCACACATACAAGGTGATTTTGAATGATAGAAGCATTTTGGTTCCATTAGCTTTAGAGCTGGTTGTTCATCTATTTCAATCACATGCTTTTTAGAATATTTCTGTATAAAATCCTTTTTTTCGCTTCCTTTTACAAAAACAAAATCTGCTTTCTTCGTAAGTGTTTCAATTATTTTTGGGAAATGATGTAATGGAGTAAATCCATTATTCCAATGTATACAATGATAATTTTTCGTTAACCATACCGCCTGCTTGTGACAATCAGGTGAAAGAAACTCCATTGGAAAAGGCTTTTTAAAAATGTAATGAGTCATTTCATAACCATCAAAAGCTGCAAGCTCTTTCGGTATAAATTTATTTTTTTCATCTTTGAATCCTTGAATATCTATAACCAATCTCATATTTTCAAAGCAGCAAATTTTTTAATGAGACTTTTTTTACTTGAATAATTTGCAATTTCTTCTTTCAGTTGATTAATTTTAAAAATAAATTTTTCAATTTGTAGTTGTAGTTTTGATGTCATGATTAAAACTAAAAGCTTTTGAAAATTTCTTTAAATTAAATCGAAATATGAAAATAGTGGGGATAAAGTTTATAATTGTTTCACAATTTTAGTAAGAGGGTTGTAGCTAAATAATTTGTCATGTAAAATAAGACAATAAGCAGAAGTATCTTTTTTAATTGCATTGTGTGTCTCAAATTCAATTCTCATTACTACGGATCCCGTTTGAATTGTTTCTTTTTGATGGGAGCAATCAATATGTGTAATAGGACTAATGTTTTTGAATTGCTCAGGATTAAAAATGGGTTCATTTGGAACACCATAATAAGACTGTCTAAAGTTGGCAAACATTTCGTATAAAGCAGAAAATTTGTTTTCTTCGAAATTTAAGTACAAATCGTGATAAGGATATCTTTCAGAATTTAAATATACTCTAATATTTGACAAGGTAATATTGTCAAATTTACTCATATCTTTAACAATTTTCCCTTTTCTGTTTTCTTGAAAGCCAATCACAACATGACGAGGAGCTTCTAGTTTACTAGTTGTTTTTACCGGCCATGTGTGACGGGTTGTTTCGGTTAGAGAAGAATATTCAACAAGTTCCCAACTCCTGAATCCTATCAATATATCTTTATTTGATTCTAATATTTTTGATAGAGCAAGTTGTTGTGGCATATCAACTAGAATGTGAGGAACTTTCCAATAAATTTTATCGAAAGTAACCAATGGAGTGTCAGGAGCAGTAACAAGGTGTGCCGGATCTTCTTTGAAAATAACACCATCTAAATCATCAGTTGATCTAATAAGAACCAATTCCTGTTTCATATTCATAATAATTTTTCTGTAATCTTCAAAAAATCCTAAAAGCATTTTTAGTGGTATGGATACGGAGAATTTTCCATCATTATCAACTAAAATTGTATCACCTTCTTTCCGATGTGGAAACCAACCTGCATTTTCCAGTTTTAAACTTTCGTTGGTATTGTGAGAAAGGTAGCTTTTTAAGGTTGATGCTAATCCAACATTTCTTATTGAATCTATAGTAATTCCGTTTAGTTCATAGCGGATTTCTCTGAACAAAAAGGCTATACCATTGTTAATAAATAGCAATTCTTTCTTATATTTACCTTCTGTATTAGTTAATTTTCCTTCGATATAAAGTAAACTATCTGATGGTAGAGTGTAAGCACCGAGTTCTTGAATTGGGATCCTTATTTCATCATTGTAATCGAATTTTGAAGAAATATATGGTTGATATGTGTGAAGCTCAGAACTGACGATGGAATTGTCTACATAAAGCTTTTCGTTTACGTTTAATATGTTCATTATTTTAAAACAGTGAAACCCAAGGATGTGAGAAATTTACGATTATCTCGTCTTAACTTGTTGGTGTTGGATTTGATACTGAACTGTTGTTTAGGCTTTTTCTTTTTATAAGTTTTTACTTTGTTGATAGTAGTAGGGGCAAGTCTCATCCCAAGGGCTCTATTATATCTAACTACCATTTTATATTTCACTTGTTTGTAAATGTAACCTTACTGTTATAGTTTCTCCTCTAAAACTGATAAGTTCTCCGTCTTGATCAACTATTTTAACTGTTATATTGTTAATTGCTTTGACGCTAACTGGAAAATACAAAATGGGCAAAGGAGATTCAACTATTTTATACCCTGGAGCTACAGTTGGATAAAACTGGTAAATAATATGAACAGGTTTACCATTATTGTAAGAACCGACACAAATATTACAGTCAATACAAATAGCATTCACCTTAGTTATTTTTGCAACATTATCTGATTCTTCCTCTTTCATAGCTTCTAGTATCCTGCTATTAAAACCCAACATTTTTCCTATCGAATCTTCCTTGGTAAAATCAATTATTCTGCTACACATTAAAAAAGTTTTTAGAGTATTAACATTTGCTTTTAAAAGAAAAAAAATTTTTTCATTCGGAAATAAATCTTCTATACTTTCTCTTATGTATGTTTCTATATCTGTAATGTCATAAGTTCCGTCGGGAATAACAATTACTTTTTTATCTATATAAAATTTATTATATCCTTCTTTTATATTGGGGATAGTCATAAACGTTTCAAAATCAGCTAAACCCAGGTAATATTGTTTTTCATCCTCTAAATATATGGGCGGATTAAAATCAGCAGACAAAACAGAACTGTTTCCTGATATGGCAATTGTGGTAGACATTGCAGTTTATTTATGAATGAGATATTACAATAAATAATGAGTTTATATATTTTTTTGCAAAAATTTTAGGGATAGTTGACCACAGTTATATGAATTAAATTTTTGTTTATTTTCATAAGTATAAAATACATCCACTTTGCCATTCGAATTAAAATATTTGAGAAGTTCAAAAGGTGGTTTTAAATTTCCATAACTATCAAAATATATTACATTTTTGTTATTTTTAATATAAGCAGTCCAATGAGATCCTTTATTTTGTTTTTTATCCAAATTTACAATACCACATTCTTTCAGATTAATTTTTTTTGGAAGTTCATCGAGCATAAAAACACCTCTAAAGCCAGTTATTTTTAACAGCTTTACATATTTAATAATATCATTGTTCGTAAGTGCTCTTTTTGGAATACTTATTTTGAGTTTTTTTTTTGTCTGATTGCTTTCATTTTGACGGATCCTCCTTTATAAGGTCTAATAAATAGTCCCTTTCCTTTATATGGTCTAATATATAATCCTTTCCCTTCTTTAGAAGCATTTTCCATTGCAATATTATGTGTATGTATTTCTTCTAGTTGCTGTTTAGCTGCTTTAGCATCATTTACTGCCTTAGCAATTCCTGCCGCGCCTCCACCTAGTGCACCCAGGGCGCCAAGAATGGGAAACAAAAGAGGTAGAAATCCTCCAATTTTTTTGGGCGTTCGAATGATACGTTTTTTTCTCAATTTAAGTTTACCCCCTTTTGTATTTTTTAATCCCAAACCGAACTTTCTTTTACCCTTCATTATTCCTGCAACACTTAAAGCTGCAATTTTTTCACCAATAGAAGAATCTTTAGCTTTTACCCTATCCCAGGCTTTTTTTTCTAATATTTGGTCAGATATGTGCCTTTTTGATAAATCTTCAGTCTGAGAGTAAGATATATCATGTTCTTTGCAAGCGGAATCCAATGGATTTATACCAACGTCACCTCTAGTTAATCTTTTTTCCAAGTTGGTGCCGGGACCACAATAATTATATCCTGGTATATGAACTTCGAAAGGTAGTTTGCTAATTAATTTATTTACTAAACCAGAGCCTTTTCTATTACGTGTTTTAATAGTTTTTTTCAACTTATGGCGACCCACAGTCATTGAAGTTCTTTTTATACTAAAAGCACATTGACATTTTTCTGGTATAAATACTTTTACAGCTAAAAATATTTACTAGTGTGATTAAGAATGAGGATTGAAAAACAAAAATTCTCATTACCAGTAAATAATCATGATGAAAAAATTTTAAGTAAACAGTTGAGAAAGCATGGTGACTTATTTTGCGGTGGTTCAAAAAGAGGGCTTATAGTTGGTTGCAGTGGTAGCGGTAAAACCAACGTTATGCTTACACTGCTCGAGCATCCAAATGGAATTAGGTTTGAAAATGTCTATGTTTATTCAAAGTCATTAGATCAACCAAAATATGAATATTTAAGAAAGTTGTTAAAACCTATGAAAGAAATTGGATACTTTGAATATGATAGCGATGAGAACATTATTTCACCTCATGAGATAAAGCCAAATTCCGTTATCATTTTTGATGATATTCCTTGTCATAATCAATCTATTATTAGAGACTATTTCACGCATGGAAGGCATAGAAACACCGATTGTTTTTTTATTTTTCAAGGATATTCCTCAATCCTTAAACGTCTAATTCGAGAAAATGCAAACTTATTAATTTTATTTAAACAGGACTGTTTGAGTTTAAAACATATATATAATGACCACTGTATATTAGATATGACATTTGATCAGTTTAAAAATATTTGTGCTAACTGTTGGATGGATCCATATGGCTTTCTTGTAATTGACAAAGATTGTGAAGTAAATCACGGCAGATATAGGAGTAAATTCGATTCCTTTATATATTTATAAAAGTAAAAAATTTGCAGTTTTATTTCATTTAAAACTTGTACAGCATGGATAAACGTTTAGCTCGAGAATTAATAAGATCCAGACAAGCCGTGAAGCAGAAATATCAAAGCTTGAAATTAGCTACTTCTTCTGCTCAGTCCGAATTAGAACAAACTTATAGACCAATAACACAACCACTTAAACAGCTAATTTCAAGTATTGGTAAATCCGAACCATTCGATTTAAAAGAAGAAAGAGTTTCAAAGTATGAAGATTTCAAAACACCTACAAAGCTTTATAAAACATCAACTCCGACGAAAAATATTCAGAAAACAGGAAAAACTCCGTCACTCCCTACAGAACTACCAACATTTTTAAATGACAGTAGTATCACTTCTTCCTCTCCTGTAGTACAACCATTGTCATCAACTGTTATAGCAGAAACTTCAGATCCTTCTAGTGACACAACAACAAATTTAAACTTGTCAGACATATTGGAACAAACTAGAAAAACAATTCAAACCTATGTTGGTACACCATCATATAAAGATTACTTAGCAGATTTTCATGAATTACCCAGATCATATATTGATGAGGGTGTGAAAGATACACAACATAAATTTGACCATTATTATGGAATAGTTCATGACCTCGAAACGGATAAGTTTTCTTTTGGTTTAACACAGATACCGGTAGAAATTATTGGAAAAGACATTAAAGTGGGAGGAATAACGTACACAGGCACGCCAGGTTTATACGAATTGCTTTTCAAAAAAGAACCGAAAGGTTATAAGAAGGAAGATTTAGATAATTACATGAACATTCTAGCTAAAACAAATGTATATCGTAGGAATTTTGATTCAAATGAACAAGTTCAAGGAAATACATCACACAAATATGTTACAATAATAGGACCATATTTACAAAGAAAGGGGATTACAAAGACAAAAACCTTGCCAAGATTAGTTACAGCATTTAACAAACCAAAACCTCCGTTTAGAACAACTAGAGCCAAATCTACAGGAAAGGGATTAATTTTGAAAACAAACAGATCAAATACAGACTATGTATACTGGAATAATGTTAACGAAATTGTTGATAGGCTACGTTTATTAATTTCATCAAGTGATGCGGGAAATAATGCTCATAGTAACGAGATTATCTCTATTATTGAAAAATTAAGAGAAGATAAAGTAATACTATAAATAACAGCTATCAAATATAATCATATTTATTGTTTAATGAAAGCTCAACATGACAGTTGATAAATTTGGACGCCATATTTCAAAACAAAATCAAGAGAGAATAAGTGACATTAATAATTTAAAAAGGAGATTAGGTGAAAATGAAACAAATAATGAAATCTTTGCTAAAAAGCTTAAGGTTTTTGATGAAAATTTTTTAAAGTATGAGAACCAGATTAAAGGATGCTATACCTCAATTGAAAACGTTAATAAACAGTTGCTAACGCTAAATCAAATAAGTAAAGATTTGCAATTTTTAAATGAACATGTTAAAAAGGAAGACAAAAAATTAAGTGATGATATCAACAAAATTAATAAAATAATGGAAACAAATATAAGAGAAGTAATAATTGAAAAACACAAGGAAAAAATTAAACAATTAAGAACTTTTATAAAAAGGTTAGATGATGAAAAAAAAAGAAATCAAAATAGCATTCTTAACAGTAGAACAATTGACCAACTCACTTTGGAAGAAAATCAACAATATATTTCCTTGGAAAATATAATGTCCAGTGTAATTAAGAAATTAGAACAAGAATTAAATAAAACAGAGGAGGAATTAAAAAATAGTGATAGTAGATCAACTACTTTCTTAACTGGAGAGATAAAAAAATCCTTTAATGCGTTAGAAAAGGAGATTACTAAAATTAGTAAAATTTTAAATGAAAAAAGTTATACAATACAAATTGATAAATTGAATGAATGGGAAAAAACATATAAAAGTTATATTTCGAATTATTACAAAACATAGAAAGTGAACTTCCTTAAAATTGAATAAACAAGTTTGTTGTCATGACAACCGTTAAACAGCAAGTCGTTAATGAATTACATAAACCTGCTAGAAAAAACTACAAACGCAGAAGGGTGGTAGTGAAAGGGTTAAATGATCTTTTTCAAGCTGATTTGGTTGAAATGTTACCCTATGCCAAATTTAATAAGGGATTTAAATATATCTTGATTACCATAAATGTATTTTCTAAGTATGTTTGGGCCGAACCGTTAAAATCTAAATCTGGAAAAGACGTAACAGCGGCAATGAAAAAAATATTAATCAGTGCAAAAACTCCACCAAAAAACTTGCAAACGGATAGAGGAAGAGAGTTTTTCAATGTAAATTTTCAAAATTTGATGCAACAATTTCGAATTAACCATTATAGCACGTTTTCCAATTTGAAAGCGAGTATAGTAGAAAGAGTGAACAGGACTTTAAAGAATAATATGTGGAAAATATTTAGCATTCAAGGAAATTACAAATGGTTTAATATATTAGCGGATATTGTAAAAGATTATAACAATACAAAACATTCTTCAATAGGAATGAAGCCAAAACAAGTAAATAAAACAAATGAAAATAGAATCTTGAAATCTGCATTTACTCATGCTAAAACGTTAGATATAAAATCTCCAAAGTTTAAAGTGGGTGATCACGTACGAATAAGCAAGCATCGAGAGGCATTTTCAAAAGGTTACACACCAAATTGGTCAAATGAGATATTCCACATTAAAGAAGTTAAGATGACAAACCCTTGGCCATATTTAATTCAAGACGAAGATAATCAGGACATTCTGGGTGGTTTTTATGAGCAAGAATTACTAAAAGTAAAGCATACCGATGTGTATCTTATTGAGAAGATTTTGAGAAGGAAAGGAAACAAAGTTTATGTGAAATGGTTAGGACTTGATAAAAAATATAATACATGGATTGATAAAAAAAATATTGTTTAATTAAATTGAAATTAAATTTTAGTTAAATTTGTTTTATTTCTGTTCCTCACTTTATGCTTTAGCTGATACAAATTACAAAGTCTTAATGTGCTAATTAATTTCAAATAAAATTCACATTTACTAAACTAAAATTTTATTAAGTAAAACATCAAATACAATTTTTATTAAAACGTGTCAAATATATTTTATTTCTATGTTCCTCAGATAATATCGAATCTAGAATAAGTTTACAATCATTTATTCTTTTTTCAAAACGGAGTCTATCTAAGTACCACATCTGAAAGTTACTCCTACGGGCTTGTCTGTAAGCAAAGCTCCACTTCACTAACACATGCACCTTATTGTTCTCTTCCAGAAAAGATATTGTTTTCTTCGTAATATTTTCTTTTTGATCCATTTTCATTGTTTTCTTCGTAATATTTTCGTTTTGTTCCATTTTGCTTCAATTTGTTTTCCATTTGTTCAGGATATAAAGCAAGTAATTCCATCATAGTTGAAACATTTTCACTGTTAGGATTTTCTGTTGGACTTATTATATTATAAACATGCGTACACAAGTCGCCACAATCAGATGAAATATTATTTTGAAATATTTTGAAATATGTATTGAATTCTTGCCTTTTAAGTATAGATAATCTATAATCAATAATTTCCTTTAATCGCCACAAATTGTCCAAAGACTCTTGTCCTAAGTATATGAAGTGTGGGCCTTTTGTAATTTGTAGAACAGGGGTATCATTTATTTTCTGAACCTGCAGATGAATGTTGTTTATATTCACACTGGTTTGATCAACTTGAGGAAAGTAGAAATTGTTTACAATAATTCCTTGATGAACACAAATGTCTTTCCAATTTTCTTCGGTTAGTGCGATTGAAAATCCAGTTTTTCCACCAATTACAATTTTTGGAGAAAAATCATTTAAACTAATGCCAACAAGAACAAATTTTGACAAAGAATTATTTAAAAAATAAATTTTTGAATTAAGAAGCGTTTCCAAAGGTTTATGAACCACGGCGTTGTTCATAATGACTAAACGAGACTGAAACATATTGTGTTATTCTTGTACTTAAATATTCTCATCCCCACTTTCTTTAAAGTTTTGATTAAAATGGATTAATGAAAAAATAGATTTCCAGTTTGAAATTTGTAATAAAGATAAATAATTAAAATGGTAATGTATAAAAATAATGCAAAGTTTAATGTAACACTAATGATGGAAAAGTAATAATTTTTGAATCCGTCATAATAATTGGTACAGTTGGGGGTTAAAATTTGTAACTGATTATTTTTAAACTCTAACCTTTCTATCCAATTTGTATCAAAAATAGATCGATTTGGATAATGATACAAAATTTTAAAAAATTTACTTGCATTTTCATTTCCATTTATTCGTTCCATCCAACTAATTGTACTATTGTTAATTAATCCAATTTTCATAAATTTACAATATTTACTTAGAGTGACGTCTGTTTTATTAGAAAAACATATTTCACACTGTGTTACGCCAGGGGGATGATGAACATAAAAAACATTTTGGAAAATAAAATAAAGAAGAATAAATTGAGATCTACTGATAGTCATTAAAACAAATTAATAATTATATTCCAAATTTATTAACATTAAGCAGATACTTTCACCACGAAAGCAAAAGCAGTTGTAAAAAAATAACAATAAAATACTTAATTTAAATATATGTAAAAGTTCATAAATAAGGATATTAATAATACTATATAAAATGTGTAGCTTGAAGACTTATTTTGAATGGTTACAATTATTCGATTCCTATTTTTCCATAAACAGTTATTTAAATCACAATTCCTAGCAAATTTCTTATGCTCCACAATAGGATCATCATAACTTAACCAATCAAAAATTTCAATACCACAATAAAAACATTTACAAATATCATTGATTGAAGTATAGTAAAAGCCAGCTCCAGCTAACACTTCTGGTCTCAATTTTCCTTTCCATTTTTTAAAAGTGGAAAGTCGTTTTTCATATGTTTTAAAATAACTGTTATCAATTTCTTTGTCAAAAGTTTCTATGCACATTTTGTGAAAGACTTATGAAGACTAACTTTGGTTTCAAAAACAACAAATTTAAATACCTTATAATATCTACATAAATATATCTAAATCTTCATGTTCTGCATTCCATTGATACAAAGCAATATCTTGGTGTCCCCAAGCTAATGTATTAAAACTATAGGGAATTTTATACCGCTTATCATCTTCGGAACTCAAAGCCAATTTATTAATTAACTCTGTAAAAATTGTATGTTGTCTAGATCGAAAAACATACATTGAACAAAAGGTTTTAGAATGATTTTCAACAACATCTTTATAATGAATAAAATCCAACTGCTTTTTAATTGCACTTTTTTTAACACCTTTTGCTTTTTTTGTTAAACTGTTTTCCGTTTTAATACAATATGCTTTTGCTCCAGTACCAAAGAAAGCAGTAATGGGTTCACCAGCATATTCATCTTTGAATTTTCCTATAACTGACTTTGTAATAGGCATTTCATGAATATTATTAAATCCATAATTAGATGTGTCAAATTTGTGAATATTTTTTATCATGTCAGAATAAATATTTGGAGTTGTGACTTCTAAAATGAACGAATCGGTATCGGTGTATAAAAGTGAAATATTTTCCTGATAAAGAGGTTTTAAAAAATTATAAAAGAAATCATACATGACAGTTTTAGATATATCTAATATTGAGAAGCCTACATATATTGGTTTATTGTAAGTAACTTGAATCTTTTGCATTTGAATAGCTACCAAGTTTTCAGAAAATATTGTTAAGTCCTTGAAATATGGTTTTGCAATTAAATTCTCAGCACCATCTTTTCTTCTATTTTTTTCCCACTCTGTAACAAGTCTTACGTCAATTCTCCTATCAACATTTTCCATAGTCTTGCCATAAATACTATTATTTGCCAACTTGTAAGTATTACGATCAAATTCATTCTTTGAATCATTTCTTAATCTTGAATTCAAGTCTATATATTTTTTCAACCAATCAGATTGAGAAAACTGTAAAACTCTATGAACTTTAGTTAACTTGAGTCCATGTTCCAAACATTGTTTTAATAATTGATAGTGAATAACATATTTTGATTTATCATTTAAATTGGGTATTAATTTTATGCATTTAGAATTTGGCGGTTTAAAGTTTTCTGGACAAAACGGAAAATCGTTATGATAGGAATGTAGACTTGTAGGATATTCTAAATCAACTTCTAAAACATATCCCTTATTAGATTTTTTAGAAATATTCATAATATTTAAATCATTGATTTCTTTATCTGTTAACCAAACAAAATCTCCCGTTGGAATGTGCTGTGACATTGCATAACCATACAAATTTGTTGCATCATAATAAATTATGTATTTAGTTGGCTTTAAAGGATCAAAATTTAAAAGAAATGGGTTATTAGCTTCAGATTTTCTACAAATGCAAGAGCTCACACCACCGCGAACGCTTTTTTTGAAAAAGTGTATCATATCTGGATCAGTTAACAATTCTAACTCTATTCCAGTATAACGCAAACACGCCTCCCAGGATAAACCTGGAAAAGTGTAAAAATGAGCTGGATCGAGCTTATATGTGGATAAACAAGTGCTTCTAAAATTTTCAAAAATATCTGCCAAAAGTAAAGTATCAGAGAGTAAGTAAACGTCGGAGTATTGACCAAGAGATTCACATTTAAACAATTGCCAAACCTTTACAGCTCTTTGGTATTCTGCATCACTGATGTGCTCATCCGTTAAAGTATTATAAAATTGGTCTTTCTGAGGTAAAGTTGTTTCTTCTAATTTTAAATAATCATCAATATAACTGTAAGGAAATACACCTTTTTGCCGAATAAGTTTAAATCTTTCTTCATCATTGAAAATTTTTTTTATTTCCTTACATTGTTCATCTTTTAAGCTTTCAGAGAGTTTTGATAAAGAATGGGATAGAAATTGAAATGAATCAATAAACCTTAATGATATATTTTTTTTCTTAGCCTTTTGTGTCTTTTTATCAAAATAGTTATCCACATGAATAAGCTTTTCAAATGAAATATATTTTTCCTTGTTTTGTGCGATAACTGTTAGTTGTTCTTTGTTTAAGCATAATTTTTTAAGAAATAGATGAGAATCATAATTACGCAAATTATGCAATATAACTGGAATAAAGTTAGGTATTCTGTAATTTATGTTGCAGAGTGAATGAGCTGGACCTCTATAAAGACCGGTTATATGACAATGATCTGCAACCCTGTCATTTAAAAGAGGTTTATTACAAATATGACAAACTTTTTCATAGTTATGATAAATTTTGTCCAGTTCGTTCAAAGGGATCATTTTTTTAGGAGCCTTTAAATATTTATTGTATATGTTATACACATCTCTTTCTAAAGAATTTATAAATAATGTATCACAATTTTGACCTCTATATTTTTCAAATTTAGAATAATTATCGTCGAAGGAACATTTAATGTAATAGGCAAATGAATGTGGAATATGTTCATATTGTTTTAAGGTGTATGAAGTATTAGGATTTTTATCAACATTGTCATTATTTAAAGGCTTTAAAATGCATTCAAAATCTGCATACACCACGAAAGGAACTTTCATTTGTTTATGATAATTTACAAATTTCAAAATATTATCATATGAATAGTTTCCAAACTTATCTTTTATTAATTCTTTAGAAGGTAGGTTAATTCGTAAATGATCACAATCATAGCTATTGTGTTGTAATAAATTTTCTTCTGTAGGGAAATATTGTAAACAACCATCGCAAATATATTTTTTTCCGTGATGTTTAGAAATTTGTGCAGAAACTAGTTTTGATAAATCTTTAATATAGCAATAATGAAAAGTTTTTTCATCATCATCACTTATTAACAATAAATTGACATGTTGATTTTTTTTATTCGATGAATAATAAAGTGGACCAATTACTTCATACCCCTTTTTAGGATTTATAATTTCTAATCCATATACATTAATAGAAATGTTATTTTTTTCTTCAAAAATCTTAATGTTCTTTAGCAACATTGGAAATTCTATACCTGACATATCCAAAACAGAAGAGTAGTGTGGGTAGGATGAAGTTTCAAAATCTAATCCGCGTGGTTGGTGAAGAGCAGACACAACTGCCCAGGCGAAGCAAAAGTTGTCATCATTCCTAATGTTGATCACAGCTTGACGTCTCTTGATCTCTTGAGGAAGTTCGATAAAAGATGAGGCTCTCAGCGGATTGTGCTTGTTAACATTAATTTCCAAATGAAGTAAATTCATCAAAGCCCATCCTGCAACGTAAAAATTAAAAAATTACTTTTTTTGTTGCTGTTGTAAAATCGAAAATAAATTCTTTACCTGAATCTCTTTCTGCAAATTCGTCAGCTTTCTGGTCAATAATGGTGCAGATTTGCTCTAACAGTTCTTTTTTCTGATATCCCTGGCAAATGACTTGGAACGGCGCATTAAAAGATTTGACATCATAGCTGTCGCTGCTGGGGTTAAAATAGAAACCGAACAGTTCCATATTTAGCTTGATACATTTATGTTTCTGCAGTTCTTGATCTATTAGATGTGCAATTTTGTATTCCAAATGTTGAAAATATTCTTTCACATTTATGAAGTTTTGATGTGAAGAAATCCTATAAGATATTATTCGTTCCCTGAATGCTGACTTGATAATTTCAACACCTTCCTCCAAGCCTATTTTGGAATTGTTCTTGTGCACACTAGATCGAAGATGTCCACCCCATAGACTTTGGTTTATATTTTTCTTGCATTCTTTACAATATTTTACAATATTTGTAGAATCTATATAAATTAAGAAAAAAAATATTTTACAAAATATGACATGAAAAATAAAATGTTCTTACCTTTAACAAGCTTTGGTTTTTTCAACCAACTGTTGAGTTTTGTGGAATTTCCGTTAACATGTTTTTTAATATGTCGCAGTAAATTATCCTTTCTAGTAAAGACTTTATTACATGTTACACACTTATGCATTTCTGAAGTTTTCTGCATAATAATAATAATAAAATTAATATTGTGCAATTCTATTTAGTTATAGTCAAATTTTGAAAAAAGCAATTGCATTTTTGAAGTTCTTTGTATAATAATAAAATTAATATTGTGCATTTTTATTTAGTTATAGTCAAATTTTGAAAAAAGCAATAGAAATTAATTGACTTTATGAATCCATTTCTTCAAATGAGTCAACTAATTTGTCAAAGGCCTGTTTAACATAATTCACCGTACTTTCGTCTCCCTTTTTAATTGTGATCAAATTAGTTAAATTTTGAATAGCGAAACCCAGACACTTAAGGTTTGCTATTTGTTTTTTATTTTTTTTATTAATTTTAAATTTTTTTTTAATGATAAATGATGGTTTCGAAATTGAATTTTGTTCAACTGGTGAATTATTAGGAGAAATATCCGAAGTCAAATTTGCATCAATTTGTTTTTCTTGCGGATCAGAATTTACAATAGCAAATGGTGAATTAATAGAAGATATAGCCGAACTTAAATTTTGATCAATTTGTTTTTCTTGCGAATCAGAATTTACAATATCATATGGTGAATTAGTAGGACAAATAGCCAAACTTAAATTTTGATCAATTTGTTCTTCTTCCGAATCAGAATTTTCACTAAACAAAAAGGGAGAGCAAATTGGTCTCGGAGAATTAATTGGCGATTTTAATGTTAAATAATTTGGATTAGATTTTTGAAAACAAACAATATCCTCATCGCTAGAATTTTGAGTTTCGTCAATGTCATTCAGTTCTTCAAGAGTTTGTTTAGTTTTTGTTGTAATTAAGTGCGTTTTGTTGTCAATAATGTCATTAAGATCGTCAAGAGTTTGTTGTTGAGTAGCTGTAAATAAATATTTTTCGTTGTTGTGTTTGTTGGCATTATTCTGAACTTGGCTATTATAAATAATTTCATTCAAGTCCTGAATAGTTTGTTGTTGACTAGTTGTAAATACGTCTGTTTCATTGTTTTGTTGGTTTGCAAAATTCTGCATTTGAGTACATGTGTATAAGTCAAAGTCATTGTCAATTATTTTGCTAGTCGATGTCAAAAAATTGTCCATTATGAAAAAAAATCGTAATAATAAATAAAAATGCCACAAATGTACATAAAAATGTCACCAATATATATAAGAATTAAATCTTGCCAAATAAAAATGTTAGAAATAAAAATAAAAATTTACCAAATAGACACAATGTAAACACCAGAAAACTCGCGAGCTCTGCACAGTGTGAATGCAGAAATCAATTGCATTCGTCTCTTCGCTGAGGCGATTTTATATGCAAAAGTTAATCACATGTGTCCTACTTAAAGTTGAACGACAATCTCTAAAAACCACTTTCCCAAGCCGATCAACAACCTTACCCCCCCCCCCCCCCCCCCCCGGACCCCTGAATTTCCGAGACTAAAATCCCGGTTCCCCAATTTCGGGCTACCCTCTTCAGGTTAAGTTAAGTTAGGTTAGGTTATGTTAGGTTAGGTTAGGTTAGGTTAGGTTAGGTTAGGTTAGGTTAGGTTAGGTTAGGTTAGATTAAAAAAGAAGAAAAGAAAAAAGGAGAAGGAAAGAAAAAGAAGAAGGAAGGAAAAAGGAGAAGGAAGGAAAAAGGAGAAGGAAGGAAAACGGAGAAACATATAAAAAAGAGAAAGAAGGAAGGGAGAGAAAGAAGATAACGTGAGGGTGAGGGGGGTGTAAGGGGGGCGACGCCCCCCGTAGGGGGGTTGGCGGAGCGGGAGGGGGGCGAGCCCCCCCCCCCCCCCCCCCCCGAGGAAACTGACAGGGAAAGGGACAGCAAAAAAAAAAAAAAAAAAAAAAAACTTAAGTATTGCAGGTAGTAAAAGTGGTGGTTGATGGGATATATACTTAAGAACATCCACTCGACGATCATACAGTATCATTCGCTGTAATATCAGTTGTCGATATTATTTTATAAGCTATAACCAAAATTGTTTTTTATCAAATATATCTATCTAAATCTAAAGCTCCTAACGATGGCAGAAAATATGATTGGAAACGCCGACCAAATTGAAGAAAATAATGTGGAGAACGCCGCTCAAATTGAGGAAAGAAAAGAAATTTTTATTAACTTGGAAGGCGATTCCATCACTTATAAACATTCATTTTTGGACAAATCATCTAGGCTTGTTAGAAGATCATTCTTATGTAACATAGACATTAATTATATTGAGGAGGAAGAAGAAGAGATGGAGGAAGATGATCAGGAAATTGACGAAGGAGTGGATATGGATGGACAATTACTAAATTTAGGAACCGAGGCTGACGTAAAAGTAAGCAAGTTTAGGGCTAGTGAATTATTTAATAATTTTGAAGAAAAAGATGTATGTGTTATACAAAGCTACTCTAAAATTGAAAGTCGAAGACTAGGAACATTTGCTATTTGCCTTCCTTGTAGTGCAATTCACATGAGATATTTACGGAGAGGGGAGTCCGATCATGTGAGCTGCCACTACAAAAGAGCCTATGTTGTTAGTGCTTCTGATTTACATTGTGCTATTTGTAGGATACATCTTTTTCTACTAATTCCTGAACATGCTTGCTTTTACTGCAACAAAAATGAAAAAAAAGAGATAGAAAATTATATTGTTAAATATTAATAATAAACATAGTTTGTAAAGGTGATGGGTAGATTATTTCAACAATATTAATTTTAAATATAGGTTATAAACGTAATGGGTAGATTATATCAAAAATATTAATTTTAAACATAAATTGTAAAGATAATAAGTAGAATACGTCAACAATATTAATTTTAAAAAATGTCAACTGTTACTATAAGCGGTTATATATTTTCATTGCTATATGCAAAATACTTCTTTTTATTCTAACATCTGACACTGTATTTGTAAATGAAATAGCTAATCATATGTAAAAAAAAAGTGTCGATTATGTTAACTGCCACTAGAAGCACTCATATATTAGCATAACATTTTGTTAACGCTTGTTTCTGTATTCAATTGAGTTTTCTCTTACTTGATGCAAATTATATTAATATTATTAGTATAATTAAAAAGTAGTAGATTAGGCTATGCCGGTCCGACAATCAAAACCGTCATTTTTACATGTAAATTCCCATAAGAAAATTTAAGCTTCCATTTGCAAAAGTGGTGCCATTTTAGGGCGTGGCACTTTTTGTGTAAACCCATAACAATTGTTTTGTTATGTAATGTGAAAATTAGTATGTATTAAAAAACTTGTTAGATCATTGTTGTCGTTTCAATATAGGAAAAGGAAAAAATGTGTGTCAATTATTATATATATTTACATTTACTTTTTTTTACAAAATTATTTGTTAGCAGAGTTTTCACAAACACAAATTATAAAAAATATTATCCTCTTTTTAAAATTACAACAAAATGATGTCTAATTACATCTTTGAAGATTTGTACCAAATAGTAATATCTAGTGCGACATACAGGACAATTGTTTACCATTATAGAACAACCATTTTCATCATTCCATCTTAAAATACATTTTAAACAAAAAATGTGGGAACATGTATTTGGTCTACATGAATCATAATATTCGATTATTTCAAAACAAATAGCACAAAACACTTTTTTCTCTTCACTCTCAGTTTTATTCAAATTTTTTAAAACAATCCCATTATTTTCTACTCGAACTAATGGTATATTTTCTTCTTGAACTCCTGGTATAATTTCTTCGAGGCTAATTGTCTGAAGCGGAATGGATCGATTTCTTTCTCCAACTGATTCACTCATTTTATTTTAATATTATTATTAATAGATTTATTCAACAGATTTTTTTCTTTTAACAGTCACTCGTACCTTAACATACTAAAATGATCATGATGCACCTATTTATAAGACTTAAGAATGCAAAATCAAATGTGGGAGAACAAAGAGAAAAAATTAAAAAATATGATGCGAATGAGAATAAAAGGGGAGGAAGTTAAGAATGAGGGACATGAGAGAGAGGAAGAGGAGGAGGAGGAGGCGCTCCCCTATTATAACTACTTAAAGTGGTAGAGAAAGGTCAATTTTTTTTTCTTTCAAAACTTTTATATCTTTATATATTGGATGAACCGATTACATTGAACATGGTGTCAGAAAAACGCACTTTTTTACTCTTCACGTAGAGCTATTAACTATACCGTAATGTTTCTATTAGCGGTCACTAGATGTGTTCTCGTAATTCTTCAAATAATACGGATTTTCTCAAAAAAATCAAATGGTATGACATGACTTTTTTGTCCTAGTCCGTGTTTATGAAAAAAGTTGATGATGGTCGAATTGAAAAACTAACCTTATTAATTTGTAGTGGAAAAAAGGACAATGATGAAGTGAAATTTATTTTCATCTATCGTTTCAACTAAGCTTACAATTTTAGAAAAACTAAAAAAAAAGAAAAAATAACTTTTAAGGTTTTTCTATCATTTTAAACTCAGTTGAAATGAGAGATGTAAAAAATTTTCACTTAATCATTGCTTCTTTTTCTCTTCTAAAAATTGGTGAGATTAGTTTTTAAATCCGCCGTTTCGGATTCGGGCGACCACCATCAACTTTTTTAATTTAAATACGGACTTGGATTTTTTAGATCACTATTCGATACCTTTTATAACCTTAAGTTAATTTATAACACAAAAGTCATATCATACAATTCGATTTTTTTGAGAAAATTTGTATTGTTTGGAGAATAACGAAAAAACGCACTAGATTAGACCACTAATAAAATCATTACGGTGCAGTTATTAGCTTTACAAGAAGAGCAAAAAAAGCGCTTTTGCTGACACCAACTTCAATGTCATACGTTCATCCAAAACAGAGATAAACGTTTGAAAGAAAAAAGTTTGACCTTCCCCCAATACTTTATTATTGAAAATAAAAAAACGTTATACATAGCAAAAAGTTGCATAATTGCCTGAAGAATACAATACTTATATTTTCGACAAAGCTTAATTAGGAAAAATCAAGAGAAAATGGGCATTTCCATTTTTAAGTTGCTGTTACGCCCACTAGTGGTCATTTTTCTAACTTGAAAATAATTTCCAGGGATTTTTCTTGGCCAATTTAACCATAAATATTTTTTCCACACAATTGTGTGAACAACGGTTACCGAGTTAAGCCCGGAGACCATTCTTAATTGGACACCCGGTACATTGTACTAATAACTAGATTTGGAACGAAACGGGATACTCTACTGTACCTGATAAAAGGAAGGATTCATAACCAGGGATGTTTCATATAAATCCAGTTTGTCGATTTTTTAAGAACAAGTTGCCCACAAGAAGGTTTTCATCTGTTGCTAGAGGATATTTTCAAAGCCCCATAGTGAAAGGTACACATTTGTTTAAATCAGAGGCCGGCTTTTTGATGTAAAATATCCTAAGAATTTGCCAAAGTTGTTACATTCTGAAGTTAATTTACTGCAGTGAGTGAAGAAACTTTTTATAAAGTTTAAAGCAGTCCACGAAGGTATTTACATATTTAACAAACCAACTCTTTAAGTAAATCCTAATGTCATATGTTGATAAGATGTATTGTGATTTAATTTACAACGGTAAAATATAAATAGATAAAAACAGTTTTATGTACAATAACGTCAACCAGTCAATCATCGTCTCCAGAATACGTCTACAGTTATAAATTTATTTGGAAAAATCTTAACGAAAATATTTACCGACAAACACTTGTCACACATATATGTATGCGTATATGTACAATTATATGTTACATGCATCGAATATCAATTAAAGTTGATTGTCATTTAATTGATTACAAGTACGAGGAGATGTAATCTCGTAGTCGGAATGTGTGCGTATGTACGCTATAAAATGATGCTACTATTACGGTTACGTTTACATAACGAACGTTATACTAAATCAATAGAGATATTGTCAACAACGATAGTTGGGCATGTCGTCGCTCTGTCAATAAAATTTTACTGTAATATTGAAAGTTCTGTTAAATATGTAGGTATGCATACACTAAAGGACTGTCAAATTTTTAATTGGTTTTACCCGGAACTTCCCTTATAATGAACTCTTCTATCTATTAAGGGAATGAAAGGTAACATACTGAACATAACAATAAAGTATCATAGGCTGAAGAAAAGATACATAACGAAGGAAAAAAATATTTTTATATTATTATCTATCTTTTGTAACTTTATTTTCACAGTCAAAAAAAATAAATTAGGTCATTTTTTATTTTCCCTTATAAAAAGAAAGTTTTATTTTAGGAAATGGAATTTTTCCGAATATTTAAACAATTTATTAGACAGCTATTTTATTTTCCCATTTAGCATACACAGCAGAATTTTCCTAGTTTATATCCTGTCTCACACTTGGTTTTTGATACTGAATCTGTAAACATTTCACTAGGCCGCCATTTTTTTATCTGCTTATTTGTATAGCACACCTGTTTTTTGTGCAACATGTAGGTCAATTCGATAAGCAGTCTGTTAATAATGATAGTGTAAACATTTTGTGAGACCATTTTAGATGTTTATCAAAATGTTACCATTCCATCCCCATATTATGACCGTTGACTTTTGATAAAATAAGTTAATCTAATAGTGAGTGTGTGAGCTATGCCGCGTACATTCACAACGACAGACCTACGGAAATGTGAGAACATGTTCTTCGGGGTCTGCGGACCCTAAAACGCAAAGATCTGCAAAAATTCAGAAGGTGATTTTTTTCATGATTACAATTCTTTTCCTACGAGGGAAGTTAAAATATATTAAACAATATTTATTCGTAAACAAAAAGTTTTTAGTTAATTTTGTAACTAAATTTGGGATTACTAAATTTCGGAAACAAACTTATGACTTTGTATTTTGGTTTTCATAATGAAGGCCCTAGATCTCAAGATTTCTAAAGTCTTAATCTTCGTGTAGAAAGAAAAATGCATTCCTGACCAACAGTAACTTAGTCGGGAAGAGACAAGGCATAAATGTAAAAAAAATGTTTTTCAATAGAACCGACTTCAAAAAAAAAAACGGTAAAAATGTACTTGATGCATTTTATATTACATTAAATATAAATCAAATAAATCACTTGCTCTCAGGGTATCTTTGTGGAACTGCCCAAGCGCAAACTGCTAGTTTCATCCAACCGCTGAGCCCAAGGTCAAAAGGCAATATTGACTTCCTATAGGATATTTATGAATATCCAGACAGACCAGAAAGTCTTTCAACTGTTGGCTAGATTAGGGTATAAGTATTTTATTGACGACAGTGTTATAGAAGATATACCAGGTAAATTAAATGTAAACTGTAAAACAACTCCAGCCCCAAAATACTGACGTGACCCTCTCTGATAACATATTCAAATATGTTCTAGATTCGTTACTAATGAGTATAGGTAATACGTGTACCTATATATATATATATATATATATATATATATATATATATATATATATATATATATATATGTATATTTATTTATTTATTACAGATTAATCTTTATTTGGGCGCCGAGTTCAAAATGTCTATATTTAAGGAATACATAAAATGTTATTTTTTACTTTTTAGCGATTTTTTTTTGAAGTCAGTTTTACTTATTCTGATTTTTTTTTAGTTGGACAGTCACTGTACGTAAATTACAGGGAACTACGTTATATGAGGTTGTAATTGATCTTAGCAAAAACAAATTGCCAAAGGCCAGGTATACGTTGCTCTAAGTCGCGTTAGGACCTTAGATGGTATAGCCTTATCGGATTTAGAACCAAATAAAGTTTTTAACAATCAATTGTTATGCTAAAAGAGTACTTGTAGGAATGCAACGATTGAGGGAACTCTCATAAGATATATAATAATGAGATCTTGCCTCTAAACTACTTTGTAAATAAAATAATTTAAATATTAATATTTGCTGTTTTAAGTAAATTTTGTATAGTGTCATTTAATATAAATTACTGTCATGTGTTTGTTTTACTACCACTTGTATACATACTAAAAAATATAATGAGGGTAGTTAATAATTTTTCGAAAATATCAAGTAAAATACTAAATTTTGAGGCTGAGGCACATTTTCATGGTCACCTTGTATACATAAAATTACATTACGAGATAGCAGAAGAGATACCTTTTAGCATATAAGGTTGTATGTATACATTTATTACATATTACACATCTCAATGCTTTAGTTTGAAAAGGGTATTTAAAAAATTCTTAATTTAATTATTACAAAAGTCGCTGCCTCTATCGCCCTTATACATGTTTTTTTAATATTATTATTACACACAAATGGATGAATGGATTCCAAATCAAAATAAATGAGGCCACCAGAGAAACGTCCTCTATTGTTTGGCTTTGACTCATTAAAATCAACCAAGCCGTTTAGACAATATATTCTTTTTTGAAATCGGTTAAAAAGGAAATATAGAATAGTTGTTTATTTTAAAAAATACCGTGTTTAAAATGAGACTTTTACTTTTAGATTATTAAATGTCGATTCCTTACAATAAAGGCGTGTCAAAAACTTTTTGTAAATTTTATTTTTAACCGACTTTAAAAAAGGTGGTTTTCAATTCGACCTGTATGCTTTTTTTATGTTTGTTCGCGAATATTGTCTAAACGGCTTAGTCGATTTTGATGAATTAAACGCCAAATTGTAAAAGACGATTCTCTGGTGGTTCCATATATTTTGATTTAAAATCCGTTCACCCGTTTTTTTGTAATGATAATATTAAAAAACGCAGGTATTAGGGCGATAAAGGCAGCGAGTCTTATAATTTTTACATTTTTTTAAATACCCCTTTCAAACTAAAGCATTGAGGTGTGTAACAAATAACCCCAAGTTTTTTAATATTCTACTCTCGCGACTCGATTATACGTGTTCATCATTATATGAGGAAAAAAATATTAAGCAGTGGACCAGTAGTTAAACCTGATATTCTATAATAAACTCGTATTAGATAAAAAAAGGATGAAACAAAATTGTTTATAAAAAAATGAAACCGACTTCAAAAAAATGCACTAAAAATTGAAAAGGAATATTTTATTCCTCCTTGAAAATTTTACTCCGTGAAGTGGGCGCTAAACTTAACTGTTTAATCACAAAAATATAATAATGTATTCAGTCAATTCGTTCTTTTTTTTGATGCCTAATACGCGCGCTGACTTCAAGGGCTAAAATTTTCAAGGTTCAATAAAATATTATTTTTCACTTTTTAGTCCATTTTTTTGAAGTAGGTTTCATTTTTTTTATACATTTTTTTATTATTTGTATAGTAGTATTATAATATTTTATAATAGTTTAATGTTATTATTTTATAAGTATGTTAACCTTGAACTAAATTAATTTTTCAAGAAATACCTTTTTTGACCTGCTTGTCTATAAACTAAGGAACATATATTATCTTATTATAACCTGGTTAAGTATGTGTAGAAATAGTTTAATTTAATGTTTATGAATTCCGCTGGACAAAGATTTTATGCGGCAGTTGTTCTTAGACATTGTCTGAACTAAATACGCATTTTTGGGTACTTTAAAATACCGCTTTACTTCCCATAGACAGTTCATCGGGATGTTTTTTAAATATACCATAGCAGTCTCTCGTGTCGCCGTTTAATCATAATACTAACTCGCATGTACCATGATTTGACGCTGTGATGCCAGTAGCGCGATTAAATACTACTTGCTTAAAAATATGTCAATGTACATTTCAAGGCTAATGGAATTATGTTTCAAAGAGTATTATCGGTCTTTTCTACTACTTACAGTATAGTAGGGGTTTGACTACAGATATTTTGACATTATGACGAAATTTGATTAAAAAGTCTATATTGGGTATATTTCTCGCCAGTTCTAAGAAAAAGTTGTATTTTGTTTTATTACTTTTTAAGCAAAGTACCTTTATTTATATTATTGTGTAAAACAATTAATTATATCATTTCTAACAAAATACCTACATATTTTTTTTTACTAAAATATCTCAACAATCTAAATTTGAATAATAAGAAACGTATCTACTATTTAATTTTATTTTAAAAACGACAACATCGTTGACCGTAGAATCAAATAGCAGTGTTCAACGTACGAAATGACAATTCGCACACCTAGCAGCATTAAGTGTTTTGTTTTTTGGTGCCTTCTTCTGGCTTAGTTTTTTTATCCTGTGAGATAATTCCATACCGATTTGATACGCAGTGTGGATTTTAAAAAATTATACAAATAATGAATATACAAATATGTTACTTATGTATGGAGAATGTAGACAGAATGCATCCAATTTCGAATGACAAAACATTTGGGTCCGTTCATACAAAGTGCAGGATAAGGGAAGTGTAAACGGTCGTCATAATAATCGTGTACTTCATGACCAATAACATCCGAAAACGAGAAACATATTTTAGCTCTATTGAAAAAAAAACCCTGACCTGAACAGAGATTGGAGTAATTACGCCACAATTTGGATTTCTTGTCGCTAGATACGCCTACTTTTCCTAGTATGTGAATTACCTACTAAGTGCTATAAATTAAAGTGCTTGGTAAGTTAATATTTTTTATTAATTTTTATAAAGCAATAAATTTAATTAGTGGTATGCAGTTAAAATTAACCAAATAAACATTTTCAGAAATTATTACTGTTTAGTTCCAATGACAGGTTGTTTTTACTTTGTTATAGGCGCTGATATAAGCAAACCTCTATTATTTTTATTAAATAGTTTATTCACACAACCCAATAAATAATAATCAAAGTATATTAATTGAATTTATAGCAAATCTATATTTTTTCTTTATTAACAAAACATAACTGATGTGATTAGATTGATTACGTACAAGAGAACAGCAACGTTGCCATATTGTCAAGAACTTAATTTAAACCTTCTTCAGAATTAAACATTTTAAAGGGTAATATCTCGAAAACCATTTAGAATTTACCGATGGTATATAAAAATTATTTGTTCAAAATCATCCATACTATCATATGTTAAAATATTTGTAGTCAATCACCTAACTCCCTGTTTAATTTACGTGGGAAAAATGTAGTAATTTTCCTACTTTTCACCTTTCTAATATCCAAACTTTCATATAGATATGCAAACTAGGGGCAATGTTTGGGGTACCACCTTTCCAAGCTTCTAATCTGTTTTAAATCTACACATGTATAATAAACGTATTAAAAAGCAAGAAGAAACATATAGTTAGTGCAAATATCTGGAAATTTATTATAATTTTGAGATAGTATTTGTGTTAGATAATCAAATTAATTACCTTAACTATATATTGGATAGAATGAAGGTGAACTGTATAATTTAATGCCTACAACCTTCTTTTTTTTATTTTATTTTTTTATTTTACTTGTTTTACTCGGTGCTCAGATTCTTTTATTTCGGAGGCGTTAGGGCGTGAGTTCAAATAATTTAAACAATATTGTGGGCGCCAGGCCTAGAGTGGCCAAAGAGGTTGAGCAGAAAAGAAAAAAACAAGATAGATACTAATGTACGCTAAGACACAATACTTAAGTTAACTTGTAATGTAGCTTCCCAAAACCTTCTAATTCCTGCAATGGACAGATTATGAATAAAAGAATGAAATACTAATGCAAGGAAATTTATTGTAAATTGTATATAAAATATAAGTATAAATATCACAGTGGTATTAAATGTTGTTCAACACAATCAACAGTAACAATCAAATCACCACATATGAGGTAAAACGATAACTACACTATTCATGAAATTAAATGTGCCAAATGAAATAATATTTATATCTTTAAGTTTAATATCTTGAAAGTACTGAAAAATTTTGATACATAATTTTACCATAAAAGTTAAATGAACTACCAGTAATTAAATATTTATTGATTAGTAAAATTTAAAATATGCAAAACTGATTAGGTGGAAAGATTGGAGTGAATATTTAAAGTATTATAATTTTAAATTAAGTAAAATGATTAGATGGATAATTGAAAAGAAAGAGAGAGGGCAAGGATACAACCTTGAATTAAATTTTATTTTCTTAATTAAGTTTTATATTTGTTACCAAATATTGTTGAAAGAGCATAGCATGAATGTTGCAAAAACCAGATTTAATAAACATTATTTTATAAAAACCTCATATGAGAGATAATAATATGAAGATGGGCTGTAATGCAAAATATATTCAAACAATCACAAAACTATAACAGGTGGCTGAAAATCACAGGTAATTTTAGGAAGTACTGCCCATTACAAAAAACTTAACACTTATGACACTAAGACATGGGTACCCAATATACACTCAACATACCTAATATAACTTATACTACAAAAAACATAAAGTCTCTTACTACCTATAAGCTATGAGCACTTACAAAGCAATTATTTGAAAAAAAAACAATAAGAGTGTTTTACAAAACTCAAATTTAATAAAATAAGCCAGAAGATGCAATGAATTCTTTACTCAAAATCAACTAATTAAATAAAATACAACAAAGTAATACTTTAGAGAGTTATAGGTACCGAAATTAGAATAAAAGTTTATAGTTACTGATTTGCAAATGAATTCATGAGAAACTATTTAGAATTAAATTGGTTAATGACTTAAAGTGACTTTATAAAGGTAATTATAGTGCGAGAAGGCTGAACAATTGAAAAATTAGCAACGAAAGATCAAATTTCTAATGTACGCTCAGGGTAAGTAGAACACCAGTAGTAAAGCTACCTTTTATAAGCTAAAACAAGGAAAGGTACTTATCTTTAGACTCGGTGTTGGGTTGGTTCCCTAAATGAAGACTTTCCTCAACGCTTCACAGCAGCGGTTAGCCTATAAGCTCAACCAAAAGGAGGTGGTCCTCTAGACGAGCAGACTGCAACGGAGGCCCCAAAACAGCACAAGCCAACAAGGAAAACCTCAAATGCCCCGTTCCAGCTACGCCACGGTAGTCCAACCAGAATCTAAGTTTCCAACTTCCTGCCTGATGTCCCTAAGTTGACCTGCCCAAGCCACTGTTCTTCCCACAATAAAAGAGTGATGTTGATTTTATTGTGATTGCGGTATTAATTAAAATATGCTCCTGCTGTAGGTTAAAAGGTCCTTGTAGTAGGATAAAAGCTTCTTGCAGTACGTTAAAAGCCTGAAAAGATAGAGAAATGTGCTGAGTACCAACCCACGTGGCGACTATTCCATGAACCATCTCCCTAGCAAGATTTTCTAATAATTTTGAATGACTAATTACCTGATGTTATGGCTTTGAGTAGTCTTGAAGTGCTTTCCAATCCCAATTAAGGCTTCATAGAATTCGCCGATCAGTAGAACTTCTTACACGTCGTGTAAAATGGCGGCACAAAAAAACTATGAGAACTAACACTTCATTATTATTCTGCAGAGAGGTAGTAAGAGAGGATCTCTTTGTTCGGTCCAAAGGTTTTATAGTCCTAACATAGCAAAAAAATTATGTATCCTGTTCCGGTACATGGTACCAACCTAGTACTCTCGATGACAGAAACCCTCGACAGACATTAAAAAAATCACTTTATCATCCCGAAAAGTCTCAAAACATCTCCCTTTGCTACGGAACACCACCACCGATCACCACTAACGAGACAAAATCAGCTGGTATAACCTCAGACTTTGAAACCCCTGACATAATTTGGAAATAAAACATAGGGTATAACGGGTTGCCTGCAGTAACGTGTCGCCAAACAACGATCTCGGATTTTATTAACATTAGGTACTTGTCGCGTCGTTGCTTTATTATTTACGATAATTATTGGTTTGTATTTTATATATTTGACTGTCTTAAAAGAAACAAAATATCAGATATTTTGTGAATAAATAGGTGATAATTAAGAACTTGACCGTTGTAATAATCATTTTCAAAATGATTGTTACACCAAATACTGATTTTATAAAAGAATGCCAAATAGTCAAAATTAAATCAAATATAAGTATATGACAGGATAAATGCGGGTTTAACATGTCAGCCAAAACAACAATTAAATGACAACTAATCCCCGAAGTACAATTGGCGCTCACCTGGTCCTGGCCTGACTATTTGGTCACTGTAGCGGGAAGTGATGCATCTACATGAAGTCAAAGCACGTCGTCTGGATGATAGTGAGTCGCTTGGGGTGCCGGCCGGCGTGAAAAGTGAACAGCGACCGTTCATCAGCGGTGTTCGTCAACAAGTTGGTCGATAAGAAAATAAAATAGGCGTTCTAATTCATACTAAAATATTACCGTTTGTGTAACTGTTTATGAAGACGTATTTATATGACAAGATTTTGTTCATATTGAATCGTTAGAATTAAACTCAAATGATACCAAACATTGTTAGAAATTTTCATCAATGATGCATGCTTTGATTACTTTTATTAAAACTTCTTATACACGTCTAAGCAGGTTTGTATATTTGCAATTTTATAAAGTTTCCTTAAATAAAATTAGCGCTTCTTCACTAAACATGATATTATTATTCCTTACTCTATAGTAAATACTCTAACCATAGATGGCTTGTGGCTATATAAGACTTTGCAGAAAACATATTTACACCTTTGTTATTTTTATTTTGCTACATGGAGTACAAAATTTCTCTTAAACCAGTTGAAGTAACCGATTAAAATGCATTTTGATAATACACTACAGATTTCCTAGAAAAAGTCAATAAGTAGATACAAGCTATTTGACATTCATGATTGTTTTTAGAGGGCTGCTCTGACAATTCTAGTTATAATGGATGATAATAATTCCAAATTCTGGTTTAGTAGATTATTGGCTTCTGTCTCTTCCGAAACAATTTGTCAGCTCATTTTCAGATTTCAGACCCTCTCCGACCTACTTTCGGTCATAAGCATAACCAAAGGTAATTTTTTTCGTATTCCCCCATATTGCACTGAAAGAGCCACCATATTTCCAATATTATATGGTACTAGCACGGAAAAATATAGTTCAATCTTGAAAAAACTAGGAATCTCCGCATTCGCGGCATCTGAATCATTTCTAGCTCGAAACTCTTCACTCTGGGCTGGAGAAGTTTCGCGCAGATCCCCGAAAAACACGGAAAAACCGGAGCTCCGTATTAGTCAAGGAACTAAATCTAAATCAAATATGTCAAGTAAACGGTAGAATAATGAGGTAAGTCTTAAAAAGCATGCCCTACTCGACAAGGTTAAGCAGTGTTTCCAGAGAGGATTTACAAAAGCCCCGCATCATCACAATTATTTAACAGTAGGTATAGATTGACAACAAAAATATAGATTGGTATAGATTGACAAACAAAAATCTTTTGTGGCTTTTTCGCAACTGAATAAAAATATTTAACTTTAAATTAATTGAAGCAAATATTTAATATAATTACATACCTCAACATGTAGACTAGTCTGTCTACGGAATGTTTCGATACATAATATAAACAATATTATTTAAGCAAGCATAAGAAATTATATCATTTACCTTAAGTTTTTATAGATACATAGTAATTGTACAAATACTTTCATCCTATCGGGACTTATCAGTGCGCCGATCGTAAGAGAAAAACATTAAATAATAGAAAAGAATTGATTTCAAAATTTTAAAATGTGTCAGTTTGTTTGACATGTAACCTAGATAGAAAGATGGCTGCAAACTATCATTTTTTTCATATCTAGGTTACATGTCAAACAAACTGACACATTTTAAAATTTTGAAATCAATTCTTTTCTATTATTTAATGTTTTTCTCTTACGATCGGCGCACTGATGAGTCCCGATAGGATGAAAGTATTTGTACAATTACTATGTGTCTATAAAAACTTAAGGTAAATGATATAATTTCTTATGCTTGCTTAAATAATATTGTTTATATTATGTATCGAAACATTCCGTAGACAGACTAGTCTACATGTTGAGGTATGTAATTATATTAAATATTTGCTTCAATTAATTTAAAGTTAAATATTTTTATTCAGTTGCGAAAAAGCCAAAAAAGATTTTTGTTTGTCAATCTATACGCAACAAATAATCTGAACACATTTAAAATTAGGTACAGATATTTTTAATCTAAAAATAATTATTTTAACGGGTCTTTGATTACGTAGTACAAAACCATATTCTTCCATAGTTAGTTATTTTGATCATATTTTATTCAAATATCAAATCTGTTATGGGAATTCCGTTTCGAGAATACTTAGTTTCCAACCATTCTATTGTTCAGTTTAACAAAATGTCTGGAATAATTGATGGTCTACTTATTACTCACTCGGAGCGAGGAATATTAGATTATTTATGCAACTATAAAATGCAGTTTAATATTCAACTAATTCTCTATAGAGTACATAAACTCTCATTAATTCCAGAGTTAATTCGGCCTTAACCTAACTAGTTCCGCATGTAACCCAGAAAACAAATACAACCCAGAATTAACTTGAACGTTTTGAATAAATTAATTAAACCAGAAGGAAAGAATTGGATTAGTGCACTGGTACAGTGTTTAAATATTTAATTATGCACCTACTGCGGTAAAAATAAATGCCCTTAAAAACAATTGTTCAATTTTATTATTGTCAGTTAAAATTTGTTTAGTTTATTAGCGTTTTTCAGTGGCTTCTGTTAAATATTCTGTATATTTAAAGTATTTGAATACTGATTCTCTGGGTCAACTGTAGAAGAAAAGAACATGCCGAAGCTATATTAATGTCAGAGAGGTTTAAAACAAAATTTGCCATGTTTAGAACAAGAACAGTGTTTTCCTTTTTGAAATATTTCGGCTATATTTTATTTATAGTTTTATTTTTGGTTGAGTTCTAGTTGAAGGAAATCCGCCTGTGTTATATTGTCATAAAGGTAATAAAGCATATTTTTAAATTGTGAAATATTTTCAAACAAGCCTCATAAAAACGAATATTATATCAATATCCGTTTACCGCAAACGTATCGATCCTAGATAAAACTAAATACAGTTTGGAACAAGACGGATTACCCGAACGGGTATCATTAGGAGCATAAATGAGGTAAGCAACGAACATTTGCTTTGAACATTACTTTCAGCAATTGCGAGTTCTTTCCAAAAACTTAAACAAACTGACTAAAACGAAAAAATATTAGAAAAGATTGAGGACAGAACCACAATTCAGTTAGTGTAACAAAAGTGCTCTCAAATTGAAGCAATACAGATAGAACTCGAAAGAATTTTTATTTATTTTCTTTGGCTCCAACTCCAATACCGAAAGCGGTGTTCTTTTAATATTTGTACAGAATCTGTTTTCAGTTTGCCGCCTAAAAGTGTGACATTATGTACTTCAAAATATAAAGACCAACAACGGCATCTCAATAAAAATTGACTTTGTTTCGTTTCATAAAAAGAAATCTACTGTTTTAAGCTAAAAAATACACCAAAAATGTATAGTTCAGGATATGTGCTGTCAAGATCGCCAAGAAAGAAAGGTACTAGATGACTATTTTAAAAGAGCTAGATTACAAAGTAATTCCGCCAAAAAACGTTCATCAAAATAAATTACTAATGAATGGAGGAATCTACACTGTCCAGCAACTGACGCAAATGGATGCCTTGATGTTCATTGCACATACTAATAATACCTGCGGGAGAAGTAACAAGCTTTTTAAATAGTAATAGTGCTCCATCTACCCAAATGCTGTTTGTGTGGATCGTTTATCTTTCTCTGAACCTACTTATAAGGAAGATTAAGAAAACAAGCTTAAACGACAAATCGGACAAACAGAACGGGACGATTCTAAAAAGAGAGAGAGATAAAGAATTTTCTACAACCCCTTCCAGTATTTCAAAAAAGCTAATTCATCGGCTACTATAATAAGACGTTCCTACGTGTACTGATAAACGCCTAATCTAAATAACATTTAGGATTTACCTTTTTCTTTTTTCTTTAAGGACGTTTTTTAGGTAGCTTATTGTTACTCTGAATTATAGTTTTTCGCTGTTGCTAAGTTTATGAATTGTTTTTAGATTTAGGTATATGTATTTTAATAGCTACTTTTAAAAAATATGTTATGATATAGGTACAAATTAGAGTTAATCTAATTAACTTAAATAATTACTGTATTTTAGATAAAAATATAAAGTTACATCAACCTAGAAAACTACATTTTAAAAAGAAATGACTGGCAGGGTCGTAGAGGTGGGGGGCGTTGCGATGTGTTTTAAAGTACGATGTAATACTTATCGAGCAGTATGAATTTTTTGAGAGTATTTGGATAAAGTTAATGATTAAAAAGTAGGAATTAGTTGTGGGTATACTATATAGACCACTAAACACTTTTGGGGATATGTTAGCTAATACATTTTCATCGTATTATCAAATATTCTGTTTAGGAGACTTTAATATAGATGTACTAAAACTTGACAATCCATTGTCAAGTCAGCTTTTATCAACAGTGGAACCTTTTAATTTGGAACACATAAATAGTGAGCCCAGCTGGATAACTAACGCAAGCCAGTCCTTAATTGATCTAGTTTTTACTAATTCGAATAAGGTAATGAATGGGGAAATTATTAAATGTTATTTTTCTGGCCACTGCTTAGTTTTTTGTCAAATTAAATATATTATGGAACCTTGAGTACAAAAAAAATATTATAGATACATTACAGATGTTAATCTGAATTTTTTCCAGAGAGATTTAAAAGCTGTTCCTTTTAATGCAATTTATAACACTGGAAACATTGATCAAAATAATAAATTTGGTCCGGATAATCTTAACATAACTTTTTCAAATCTTCACGTTTCAGGGTTCCTAGATGTCGAAAAACACAATTCCGTCGGTCTGTCTGTGTGTCTGTCTGTCAGTCTGTTCGCAGATAAACTTACCAGATTGAATTCAAATTTTGGTCAAAAATTAAGTGACACATGGGAATGACTTGGTAACATTTTGGTAAAAATCCAATACGGCGAAGCAAAATGGCGCCCTGGTGAAATGTCAAAAAAAATTATTATTAAACAACTACCTATCCAATTTATCACAATCATCAAAGTACTACGATGGAATCAACTGGTAAAATTTTGGTAGGAATCCAAGATGGTGGAACAAAATGTAATAAAACTACTTAATGAATTGATTTTAAATTGTGTGCCATAACTAATTGTGGTATAGGGGTCAACTAGTAAAATTGTGGTACTGATTCAAGATGGCCAAACAAAAGGGCTGCCAAATAAAATTTTTAAAATCGTGAAAAAATCACCCTTTCAGGTTTTACATATCTTCACGTTTTAGCATCCCTAGATACTAAAAATATGTTTTATCAATTGCACTGGTCCGTCTGTCTGTCTGTCAGTTCGTGCCATAGCTTAAAAACTATTTACTCCATTGACTTTAAATTTTGATCAAAAACATCAAGGATTTTTTGGAATCACTGGTAAAATTTTGGTACCAAGATGGCAGATCAAAATGACGGCATAATAAAATATTTAAAATTCAGTGTGCAAAAAATACTTAATGAATTGATTTCAAATTGTGTACCATAGCTAATTGGGATATAGGGATCAACTAGTAAATCTTATGATGGCGGAACAAAATGGCGGCCAAATAAAATGTTTGTGCTCGTAAAAAAAATCACTCTCTCAGGTTTCACATATATTCACGTTTTAGTGCCCATAGATGACAAAAGATATGCTCTAACAATAGCGTCGACCCGATTGTCGGTCTGTCTGTCAGTTCGCGGCATAGCTTAAAGACTACTCTACCAAACTGACTTTAAATTGTAGTCAAAAATGAAGGTTCATATGGGGATTACCATGTAATATATTCGTAAAAATCCAGTAGTGGAACAATTTTAAAAAAAGTATTACTAAAAAATCTAATTATCCAATTTTGCACTAAAAAAAATCTTCCATAGGAATGAACGGGTAACTAAAATGAAGTCTTCCATAGGAATGAACGGGTAATATTTTGATATGAATCCAAGGTAGCAAAACAAAAAAGCGACTTAATAAAATATTTAAAAAATCAGCCTGAAAACACTACTTATTAAAATCAATTTTGCAGCAAGAATTAAATGTCATATAGAGATAAACTGGTAAAGTTGTAGTACGAATTTAAGATAGCGAAACAAAATGGCGGCCAAATAAATTTTTTAATATCAACGTAAAAAAATTTTGTTGAATTGACTTTAAATTGAACAGAAAAATTAAATGTGAAAAAGGAGAGAAACTGGTACGAATTCAATATGACGTAACACATTGGCGGTATGTGTCAATGTATAAACCACTTACTGAATTTATTTTAAATTATGCCCAAAAGTCAAGCGTAGCATAGGTTAGAAAAAAACTGGTAAAATATTGGTAAGATTCCAATGTGATGGAACAAAATGTCTCCAATTAAAAATCTTTAAAAAGGCAGAATATGCAACACATGTATAATATGGCTATCATATGTACTGAACTAAATTGGTTCACTCTTCACTATTCCTAACAAATGGAGAAAAAAATCATAACGAGGGAAGTTTCGAGTAAAGGAAATTTACCGATTTTTTTATGTTGTCCGCATATTATAGAATTCATCGCACATATTATTAACGTATGTATGTTACAAGCATACTTTCCTAAATTTTGGAACGTTGCTTTAGTTTCACCTCTTTCCAAAGTAACTAACCCTAAAAAATTACCTCATTTTGAGGTCAAATAGTGTACTTCCGACTTTATCAAGAATACTAGAACGGTTGTTAAAAAACTAAATTAGTTTACATGTAAATACAGGTAATATCTTATCCTTGAAACAGTCTGGCTTTCGCTCAGGTTTTGGCTGTGGCAGATGTGACCGATAATATTTTATTAGCTCGAGATAACAACGAAATTACTGCTTTAATTATTTTATACCTTACCATGCTATTGACTTTTAAACATACAAATTTTAATTTTAACAGTACATTACATCATGTTTTCATTGAATGCTATAAATCTCATAAAAGCATTTCTAACCAACAGATTTCAGCGTGTTAAAATTGAAAATAAAATTTCTGATGTTCTTGAAGTGGATACTGGGGTACTATAGGGCATATTTTAGGTCCTATATTATTCAGCACATATACAAGTAGATTTCTCTCGAGTTTAAAATTTTGTCAGTACCATCTTTATGCTGATGATATTCAGTTGAATTTTTTATTCAAACCTTCCGAGTATAAGAAAGCAAACAATAAAATTGACACCGACTTAATGATTTTTTAAAAATTTCATCTAAACATGTGTTAAAACCTAACACTTTAAAATAGGTTATTGTTTTATTTGAAAATAAGGACGTTGTTGACATAAATTTTAATATTACAATAAATAATTAAGCCTTGAAATAACAGACAACGCAAAAATTTAGAACTAATTTCAGATCCGCAGCTCCGTTTAAAGTCTCTCGTTTCACGTATGATCCAGAAACCATATACCACATTAAAATAATTATATCCTCTATAAAAACATTAGAAAAGAGCTTTACGACTCCCTAGTTTTGTCACCAAGTCTACGGACCACCATGAATAGGCAAGATATGTGTAAAATTTAAAAAGTACAAAATAATTGCGTTAGATTTATATTTAGAATAACAAAAAGTCGAGTATCTCACAAACTTAAGGACATTTCGTGACTAAATATGAGCAACAGGCGTAAATTACATGCCTTGCGTTTACATTACAAACTGTTAAATTCAAATCTCCACCGTACCTGTAAAATAAAATTACATTTCGTACAGATATCCACCACCTAAACTTACGTAGAAATACCGTGACTATCCCACGTCATAATACTGAAATATACAAAAAAAGATTTTCATACAATATGGCACAAATATAAACAAAATATCCTTATAGGTTTTTGAACCATAATGTTCACAAAAGCTGTTTACTCAGACACATCACTTGGCATTAACCTGGCCCAACAAAGTTTGAGTGGCAAAAAATGTTGCTACATATTTTCGAAAACCTCATTGGAGCTAATTAGTGCTTGAATTGATCAGCACTTGACAATGCAATGTACCGTCTAAAGGTTCCGTTAAAGTTAATTTTGGACTTTCATATTGGCGATAAACGAAATCTATGACATTACGTCCTATCATACAATAATTATAGCAACTACGGCGCAATTAGGCAGTTTCATAAATTTGCCACCTCAATCCGCCGTGTCGTTCTTTAGTCGTTCTATGCACGCATGTAACAATACTTGGCGCATCACACAAAGTTCGTTAAAGGCAATTAATTAGTTGGATTGGGTTGAATTTTAATGTACTCTATAATATTCATTGCGCAAAGTGATTGGTCTCAAACCCGCCGGTTAAGGTAATTATTAAATACAAAATATAACATTCTAATTTTTAATAGAAGTATTTTATCAGTTTGTTTTTTAAACCGTGAAATATTTTTTTTAGAAATATTTTTAACCAACAGCAAAAGTTATGGTACGAGCAGGGATCGAACTCGTACCTCTGGATCACAAGTCCATTGCTCTAACCAATTGCGCTATCGTACCACAGATAAGCAATTCGTTAGAACTTGTACATATTGAGACCCACCAGTAACATAACCATTGTTGATCCTGCCAAATATTCTAACCTTATGCGTTCCTGACTTGACGTCAAATCTCACATCGATATTAGATACAGTCCATATTAGTAAATTAATAATTTTACGTTATGCCCATATAAGTCAAATTTTGAATAGAAGTTTTTTTATCAGTTTGTTTTTTAAGCTGTGAAATATTTTTAATCAACAGCAAAAGTTAAATACTAATATACCTAATAGCGGTGTAAGATTTGACGTGTAGACAGGAACGCCGCGCCATAAGCTTAGAACATTTGGCAGGATTAATAATGGTTATGATACTGGTGGGTTTGAGTATGTACAAGTTTTAATAAATTGCTTATCAGTGGTACGATTGCGCAATTGGTTAGAACAATGGACTAGTGATCCAGAGGTGCAGGTTCGATCTCCGCTCGTACTATAATTTTTACTGTTGATTATAAATATTTTTTAAAAAAATATATCATAGTTTAAAAAACAAACTGATAAAACACTCTTATTCAAAATTTCGCTTATATGGCCATAACGTAAAATTATAAATTTACTAATATGGACGTTACCTAATAGCGATGTCAGATTTGATGTCCAGTCAGGAACGCCGCACCATAAGGTTAGAATATTTGGCAGGATCAACAATGATTATGATACTGGTGGGTTGGAAAATGTACAAGTTCTAACGAATTGCTTATCAGTGGTACGATAGCGCAATTGGTTAAAGCAATGGACCAGTGATTGAGAAGTGCGAGTTCGATCCACGCTCGTACCAAAACTTTTGTTGTTGATTATAAATATTGGTAAAAAAAAATTATAATTTTTATTTTATGAAATATTTGTTTAGCTAAAATAATGAGGACAAGAATTAGGATTAGCTGTTAATGCAATATATATTTATATATATATATATATATATATATATATATATATATATATATATATATATATGAGGCGTTAAGAGCCAGAGTGGACCATCCCACAAAAATCTAAAATATTAGGTAAACCTTGTTTTGTGTAGTTTATGGCCATTTTTTGGTGCCAGAACGGACCAGCTGAGCTTGAAGCATATTGTCACAGATGGCAGCACTTACTAGGTTAGTCCAGTTGCACTAATTTAATTACAACTGGACGCCATATTGGACCATGTGGCTTGGTCCGCTTTGGCGTTCTGTTAAACTGTTGTTTACTGTCGTTTGGTTCGGTAGTAGATCTAAACTAATCTAAACTTTGTTGCCAGATATTAGTGAATTACGCTTTAAATAATGGCTTCAGTCAGTTACTTAGGTAGCATTACGGACCAGGAAAATCAGGAAATAGAAGGTAATGTTAATTCGTCCATAGATTTATGTTATTCGCCTTTTCACAAAGTTTTAACCTAACTTTTAGGCCAAAGATCAAGTAGTGAAAGGGAACCTTCTGTTTTTGAAGACAATGGAAGCTCCGATGAATTTGTGCCACCAAATTCAGGTTCAGAGAGTAGTTCTAGTATTGAAGAGCACGTGATTCAAGAACCTACGTTAGAAGAAAAAAAGCAAAAAACTAGTGGTAAGGAGTACATTAATGTAAATGGAAGCACTGTGCCATCCAAAATATTTTCTCCGGCTGAATCGTGCTGCAAATTAGAATGCCATAAGTCATTTAGTTTTGAAATGCAGACACAACTTAACAATAAATTTTATGAGCTGGCCAATTTTGACCTTCAAAACGCATATATATATTTTCCCAAGTTAAAGTTAGACCTGTTGCCCGTCATTATTCGCAGATTAATGGTACCCCTAGCAAGAAATCTAAAAATCTAACACGAGAATATTATTTACCTAATAATCAGGGGCATGATAGGAAGTTTTGTAAAAGTTTATTTAAAAAATTCTTGATGTGTCAGACGGTAAACTTGATAGAACTCTTAAAAATAAACCTAATTTAGTATTCCAAGTAGATCAACGTGGCAAGCACCCTCCAGCAAACAAAACCTCAGTTGAAAGGGTGGATGGGGTTTGCCGATTTATTGAAAAATTTCCCACTTATATTTCGCATTACTCAAGACACAAGAGTGAGAGAAATTATCTTGGTCCAGATTTGAATATTCGAATTCTTTATAACGAGTACAAGAAAAATATTACAAATCCGCTTTCAGAATATAAGTTTCGTGATATATTTAATACGAAATTTGATTTACACTTTCATCAACCCATAGTAGACTCATGTAAAATATGCGATTCGTTAGATAATAAAATAAAATTTGAAGGTGACCCACAAAAATGTCAAGAATTAAAATTTAACCTTGAACTTCACCAACGCAAAGCCAAGCAACTTACAGACGCCATGGATCTAGATTCAAAACTTTTAACGGAAGATGGCGTTACGGTCATCGCTTTTGATTTAATGAAAACACTGCCTACACCTGTCATCTCTACCGGAATAACCTATTATAAAAGACAGTTATGGACTTAATGTCTTGGAGTCCATAACTTGCAGACTAATCAAGCCACCATGTTTGTGTGGGATGAATCTGTTGCATCTCGGGGAGCACAAGAAATTGGTTCCTGCCTTATATACTACATTAAAAATTTTGTGACAACGAAAAAAATTATAATGTATTCTGATGAATGTGGTGGTCAGAATAGGAACATTAAAATGACATTAATTTGTAATTATATGGTTCATTCTCAAGAATTTTCGGTGGAAGAAATTCAGCATAATTTTTTAGTTAGCGGCCATTCTTTTATGTCTTGCGATAGAGACTTTGGTCTTATCGAAAAAAATAAAAAGTTTCACCCAAATATTTATGTTCCTAAAGATTGGATAAATGTTATCTTAACGGCTCGAAAGAAAGATCCATTTAAAGTGGTTGTGATGGATAAAGAACATTTTTTTTCTACAGCCAATTTAGAAAAACTAATTACAAATAGAAAAATAAGCTTAGACTCCACAAAAGTTCAGTGGCTAAAAATGCACAGTATTATTATAAAAAAAGAAGATCCCTTCATAATTTATTTTAAATATGGCATAAGTGAAACTCAACCTTTACAAAAATTTGATATTCAGAAAAGAAATATTTCAAAAGATCAGATTTTGGCACCACTGCCGTTATTGTATCCAAATGGAAACTGCGTAACTGCTGCGATAAAGCAAGATCTCTTGCAATTGATTGAATTTATTCCACCGATTTTTCATAACTTTTTTCATTCACTAAAGTGTTCTATGTCTGCCCAAGATGATATTAATATTGTCGACAATAATAACGAATAAAATGTTTTTGCTTTTTTTAGAACGTTCAGTTTGGTTGTTTAGTTCGGTTTAAGTTTTTTTTTACAGTTTTTAGTTGAAGAGAGCATTTATATTATTTAGTAGTGCTTTAGCTGACATATTTGTAATTTTGCAAATAAAATAACTCAAATTTCAATGATCATTGTTTCATTTTAGTCTAGTCCCATATGTAGAAATCAAGACTTACAAAAACCAGAACGGACCAACCCACAAAAATTTTTCACATCAAGCAAATTTAGACTTTTTGAGAATCCCTTTTAAAAATATTATATTATTTGAGTATTTTTGCAAAAAAAATATGCCAATAAAATTCTTATTTTTATGACAAAAAAAAGTTAAATAAATCGATTAACTTTAAACCTCATTATTTCCATTATATAATGATGAGGATAGTCCGCTCTGGTTCTCAACGCCTCATATATATATATATATATATATATATATATATATATATATATATATATATATATGTACTTATTTTTATCTTTTAAAATCATACACCAACAATACCTGTTACGGAAGTTTATTATAAATTAGAGGGTAAGATGATAGAAAATGAACGGGTATTAAATTGATAATAAATTTGAGACTGTTCTTTATAGCTTCAAACTTTAGTATGGTGAGCGGGTGGAGATGACTGTTCTCCGGGAGATGGATTGTTTGTGGAAATATTTATATGTCAGTCATTATAGAATAATAGACCTGTATGACTTTCTTCAACCGTTTTAACTTTTAGTTCTTCTTGACGCCTCAGTGACAAAATCCTAATTATGATAGTTAATTTTTAATTCGCTATCTTCCTCATGGTCTTTGAAAACAGAACAGAAATAGTTTTTAACTTTTTTATTGTTTTTTTGAGTCTCGCACTTATTAAAGCTTTTTTAATTTTTTGAAAAAACGAATTAAATAAGCCGAGTTATCGATTTTTCTTCCTGGCTTAAAATAAAAGAGTAAAATCCAGTGAATCGCTCTCGAGTATTACTAAATAACTACAAGGGAAAGTGAAATGTACCATGGTTTGCTTTCCGTGATAAGTGGAAGAATTCATAACGAAACAAGTTCCCGGGTAAAGTCCGATTACCGTTTTTTTAACTAGCAATTTTTATCTCATTTGGTGTTAAAGAAAAAATGCAGATCGGTCTGTTTATATTTATATTGACGTTCTCTAATAATAATAACTATTTTCATGTTTCGCAGAGTAAAACATATTTGCGTAGGAAAATAATTGTAATATCTCCTGGTTGTGGACTGTAATGTCAATTGGAAACTGAAGTCTTTATTAATATTATAATATTATGCACATTACCACCTATTCCCAGATCATTTAACACTCGGCTCGTACTTATATGGGAACTGAATATGCCATATACGCAAGAACTTTGAAATTGTTCGCATCTGAACGACTTCTGCGACGCCTTCCTGTAAAGGGCGATAAATACTGCCAGTTGTTCGTAACCGTGTAGCTGTGGGAGTAATCGCAAGTATATCGAATGCTTCAGTGCTTCCAAATGAGAGTTCATATTTTTTGAAATGTAAAATGAAATCCTTATTTCTTGTCACTGTTTTTTGTGTAATAGCCAGCTTTCGTGTTTTGATCCATAACCTATCATAGCTGGATTCATCATTTCTTCAGCTTTATCATTCTATGTCATAAGAATAAATCATACTAAATTTTTGGGCATTTTAATAAAAGTTTGTCATTTAAACAGTTTTTTATTTTATATTAACTTTGTACTAGCTAAAATGAAACTCTTTTATTTAACACAGATAACGCAGATGTAACTAAGTCAACTACACAAGCAACTGACATACTATCTGTCAAAGAACGACTTTTAGTTGGAACACAAAAATATCTTTCGGGACATAAAATAATTTGAACTTAGTTTATTATCATTAAAAAGAAAATATTGAAAATTCAATAAAAGTATGTACTTAAAATAGAAATTAAAAATTATTATTCTACACTGGTTTCGGGACCAGGCCCCTTTAAAGCCCGGGCCAATTTAAATCCCGGGTCCACTTCAAGTTAGTGCTCGTGTGCGCTGCACTCTCTGCACACCCCTATTTATACCCCCTGCATTTGTAACAAAATTGCGAAATATGGAGGAGTTGCACAATTTGAAGGTAGCCGTATTTGTATTCGTGAAAAAAGTCATCCTCCAAAATTTTTGCAGATCTTTGCGTTTTAGGTACTTTAAATGCCGAACAACATGTTCTTCTATTTCCGCCGGTCTGTCGTTCTGCCTGATCGCGACATAGCTGAAAATCTATTTTTACGGTTTATTTCAAATATTGTTTAAAAATCAAAGTTCAACATTTTGGTAAAAATCCCAAAAAAGAAACGAATTATCGAATGGACCTCAAATTTGAAGCCATTATGGCGGAACAATATGTCAGCCTAATGAAATGTATAAAAATGTAGTAACAAAAAACTACTTACCCAATTGGCATATAATTTTGCACAACTCAAGTGTGAAAAAAAGACAAATTACAACAAAATCATATCATTTACGGTGTATAATAAAAATATTAATAACAAAAATTACTTAAAAACAAATAAAAATCGGTAGAATTTACCTTAACCTACAACTTTCCTGGTACAGAATTTCATTACATACAGATCCCGCGTAAATGATAAAACCATTTTTTCACTCATGGGTAGACCACTCAGGTGGAAAGCCTAGTACAGGGTTATCTAGCATAAAGAACACCCTCCATTTTGTAGTTAAACTAACCATTTAAAAAATTGATAAATTTCCTTTACCCGGAAATTTTAATTATTTTATTTAGACGCCATTTTGTTTGGATATCTTAGATTCGTTCCAAAACTTTACCAATAGATTTCTATGTAATTCTTGATTTTTGTACACAATTTGAGGTAAATTGTATTTTTTAGTAATACATTTTTTAACATTTCACTAGAGTGCCATTTTGTTTCACCATATTGAATTTTTTTCAAAATGTTATCAAATCAACCCCATATCGCCCTTAATTCTTCACCAAAATTTGAAGTTAATCGGGTAAGCAGTTTTTAGCTATGCCGAGAACAGGGAGACAGACAGACAGACAGACAGAGTCGGCTCGTGAGATGTTGACTACAGGGGTGCGCCCTTAGACGGGCCTCGAGTTAAAGACGTTATTCTAATACAAAAAGCAAGACCTTTTTTATCCTTTTATCATAGCTGCTTGTTCTCAAAGTACAAAAAGGAGTACCTTTTATTTAAGTTATCAGTTTTTCTAAAGTATGGTCCCGCAAAACTATTTTGGTAACGGGCACCGGCGGTCCCGAAAAACTTGCGCCGGCTCTGAATGAGCGCTAGTTAGATTTACTTGTTTTTCGATGTTTTGTTGGATACTTTTTTGAAATATGTAAGTTATATTTATTTCAAACACCAATAATCCATTTGTGTATCACATTGTGAACCTTTCTCTTTTACTTTTGGAAACTTCATTGTATTCCAGGGTTTTTAAAGAAGCCAGATCTTATAAAAAAGTTGTGTTTCATGGCACGCGCTATCCATTCCCAGCCTCTAAGTGAGGGTATTGCACTTTAAAAAATACTGTTTTTAAGTGTTTTACCGTTTACTGTGGTTTCTTTATTTTTCGGCAGCTCTTAACTATATTTGATCAGGTTTTCTCTTTTTTATGCTAACTTTGATACATTTGTGTACCTTTCAACTCTTCATAGTAGAGGAGGCCCTGACTTTTCAAGTATTGATATCGCTGCCAGCTGGGATAGGGCCGTTTTTTTCAAAAACTGTGTATGGCCTGGGCACAGGTATTTTTGATTGCCGACTTAATATGTAGTCTGTTTTATCTTTATTTCTAACTAGATATTTTTGTAACTTGTTTGAAAATTTTCTCACTCACTAGGAGGATTTTTTGTGCCTAAGGTGGGTCATTTAAGCACGTGTTCTTGTAAGTTCAGTAAGAAAAAAATAGACATTTAGATCTCGTGTCATTTCGCTTTATGAAATACTCCACGTTGGACGTCAAAATCTGCTACACTCTTTCTCTGTTTAATAGCAGAGAGTAGTATTCATGTATTATTTCAAATTATGTTTGTCAATTTAGTAGTAGGCGGTTAATTATAAGAAATATTAGTAATAGTCAGTTCCTTCTTTTGTACGTTAAATATTTTCCAATATAATTTTTTACATTATTTATATGGTTTTTACTTACATTGATTAATTTACTAATGAATATAATAAAATGAGTTATGGTAACTTTAGTTTTTGGACAAGCTTAGTATATATATTAGTGGGTTTAGGCGGTTAAGTAAGACGTGGAAGCGAGAGCCAGTGGCGGATCGTGCCGTAGGTAAGAAATAGCAGCGCAGGCGAAAATTTGTCGAAGTTCCACGCCCAAAATAACTGTTTTTTAAACCTTTTTATGAGGTTAATTATCCATAGCTTGGAGCGTTTTTAATACTTAGGGAAAATAATATGAATTCATAAAACTTTAAATATATTTAAAATTAATTTCGATTCGATGAGAACGATGCAAAACTGCATCCGCCTTCGATGATCCGAACGCACTAATTTACATTAATTCTATAATATGCGAACAAGCGCCTGCAGCAGCAGTTTAATGCCGCTCCCATCTCTATTTGACTTACGGATATTCACTCACCACCGCTGTGAACAAATCTAAGCATGAAAGCCGGCGTATGGGGAGAGTTTGATGCGGAATTTGTTACTACTGATTGTGATTCCTCAACGGGTCACTCTTATGAAAAGGTGTTCAGCGCGCTACGTTTTTAAGTCATTATTATTTTTTGAGTATATAACGCACTAGTTTTGATAGAAAATAATGGTATCATTAAGTAAATAATGTGAATTTATATAAAACATACTACATTTTTACGAGGCTCCAGTAAAGCAAGCTTCTTTTTTGGTTTTTGGAGCATCAATAATTAAGTTGAAGGAAAGACTGCTCCTCCACAAGTTCCTCCAACTTATATAGATGTTATTGGAAAGCATACTACAATTTTTCAATCTGATGTATACGCTTCCTTCATGGCAATAGGAAATAATAAACAAACAAACAAAAGTATGCTTTATTGCCGCAGAAAAATTTTACAATTTTATGGACTAAGCAAAATATACCTAAAATAAGACATATCAAAACATTAATCGAAAAGAATTTCGATAGGTCAATGCTTTTTAAAAATGTAAATTATCAATTTACCAAAACGTAAAACACACGTTAGAATATAACATAACATTGCCGCAAAACAGTTAATGAATCCTAATAACCTTATAAAAGTAAACAAACACACATGTACGAGGTGAATAATTTCGATGACATTGAAATCAAAATTGCAACTATGCGACCTTAAACTCTATGTTATTATAGTTATACAAATAATTGTGATGTTAAACAGAAGGTATACTGAACTAGTGTAGAATGTAGTATACAAAAAAGAATTAAATTTTGTTTTTAATCCAATACCTAACAAAAATAATTAAGTTTTAAGTGAATGTTCGACAGTTCTTTTCTCTATATGATGATTTTCAAAATTCTAAGCTACGAGTTAGGACATGACTCACAAAAGATTTAAGTAAACAAGCGAATTTAGTGACAATTTAAAGAGACTTACTCGCTGTAAAAATCATTAACCCTGTAAAATGGTCTCTCAATGAGGTATGCTTTGGTGTTTTTTCGAAATTGTGCAAGTATAGGGATAGATTTTAAATGTACTGGCAGATTGTTGTAAAGTTTTATGGCGTTGTAAATAATTGATTTTTTTATTAATTCTGAGGAAGGAATGGGAAGATATATATCATGCCTAGAGTTTCTGGTAGGGTATACATGTTGTGGCCTTTCTGGGAAGGTGTTTATATGTTTTCTCAGCAAATATACCGTTTCCAAAATAATAAATAATGCAGGAAGTGTTAATATTTCATGTTTTTTGAAATGGTATTGGCAGTGAGCTCTATTATTTAGACCAAACAAATAACGAATGGCTCTTTTTTGAAGCATAAAAATACTACAAAATTGCTCGGTGGTACAGCAGCCCCAAAACGGAAGGCCATAGCGGAGGTGGGATTCAAATAAAGAGAAATAAGTAAGTCTGGCAGAAGGAACGTCTAGTTCTTTTGAAACTGATCGAATGGCGAAGCAGGCGATAGAAAGCTTTTCAGTTAAGGTGTCAATATGATTAGACCATTTTAGGTTGTTATTTATATTTAAACCCAGGAATTTAACCGACTCTACGTATTCAATATTGCTGTTATGTACCTGAAGTGGTTGTAAAGTTCCCTTATAAGATAACGCCACCATTTTATCGACATTAAAACAAAGCATATTGGAATCAGACCAAGCCTTAATTATCTTATCTTTGGAGATACTAGAGTGTAAAGACGTTGTATCAAAATCACTCCAAGTTATGCTTGTGTCGTCAGCAAAAAGGGAAATTCTTCCATTAATTTTAAGGTTCGTGATATCATTAATGTATAACAAAAAAAGAATAGGTCCCAAGACTGAACCTTGTGGGACTCCACTTATAATCAACTTACAATCAGAATCGAAACCATTAGCCCTTACAAGTTGTTGCCTTTTCCCAAGATAAGATTTAAACCAATTTAAAGAAGTACCACGAATTCCATAAAAATTTAGTTTGTTTATCAGAATTTCATGACCAACACAATCAAAGGCTTTCGCATAGTCACAAAAAACTGAGGCAGTTGGGTGGTTGTTATTGAGAGATAATAGACGCCTCTAAGCAACGTGAACATGGCGTCGCTTGTTGGGTAGAAATCCGAACTGCTCCGGGGATATAATCTGATGTTTCAGTAGAAATGGCATAAGACGATTCTTCAGTAGCCTTTCGATGATTTTTGAAAGCACTGGTAGTAGTGCAATTGGGCGATAATTGCAAGAGTTGGTTTTTTCGCCGCCTTTATGAAGTGGAATAATTATAGCTGTTTTAAGGCAATCAGGGAATACACCTTTTATAAAGGACTCATTTATTAATGTTGTAAGGGCCTCTATGACTGGGAGTGGCAAGTTCAGGAATATTCTAATTGATAGGCCATCAGTGCTACACGAAGATTTACTTTTGATATTACTTATTACCTTCAATAGTTCAGTGTTGCTAACGGGACTTTAGAAAAAGCTATCAGCTAAATTTTTTGAAGGAGGGAGAAACGAAAGAGGGTCCAAACTTGGCGAGATACTAGAGGTAACATTTTTGCTTACATTAAGAAAATAATCATTTAGATCATTAGCCCCTGGCAAGATCTGAGTCACAGGGTTTGATTTGTTTCTGAGGTTATTGATGATGGACCAGGTTTCTTTTGAAACGTTATTTGAGTTTGTTAGACGTTTTCGGTAGTGTAATTTTTTGCTGACTTAATAAGAGTAGTGTAGATCCTCCTATAGTTAGAGATATAGTCGAGAATAAGAAAGGAGTCGGTGAATTTTTTTATATATGAGAGCGAGCGCATATTTTTAGCAGAAATTCGTATTCCTTTCGTGGTCCACGGTTTATGCCGCTTAGGTTTAATATTCTTAAGCGGGAAAGCCTTGTTAAAAGCACTTAAAGTTTTATTTAAAAAAGTTCTGAAGTTTGTGTTGACATTATCAGATTCAAAATTCCAATCGGTGTTAAAGCAAATATTATGAAATACTGAGAAATTTGGGGCCGAGAAAATTCTGCCCCGATGGCGAGATCTTGGTAAGGGCCTAATAGGTAAACTAAACCTGGAAATTACCGCCTCGTGATCGGAAAGACCTGAGTTATAGACCTGTGAATGCACCTCTGATGGAGAAAAATCAGACGCCATGTAATCGATGATAGAAGAAAAGTTTTTGGAAATTCTAGTTGGCGAGGATACATGCATTGAAAGACCGAAAGAGTCGAATATAGAAATTAGATATTTTTGGATGGCACAAATAGTAGCATAGTCAATATTAAAGTCCCCGCATAGAATTTTTTTACCTTTAATCGGTAGACTGTCTAGCAAACTTACCAGGCTATTTAAAAATGATTGTACATCAGAGTTTGGTGATCTATAAATACAAATTACATAAAGATCAAGGTTTTGATTATATACCATAGAGAATTCAAGGGGGGATAGAATCAGTGTTCCCCCATGAGCTGAGTTTTTTCTGTCATATCTAGCTATTGTGGTATACCTCTCAATATAAAAGGGTTCGTTTAGATTCAGCCAGTGCTCAGTAATTGCAACAAGTTGGGGGAATTCCAATTCTTCCAGAAATAAGTACAACTCGTCAGTTTTATTTCTTAGAGAAGCAATATTAATTAGAACCATATTAAGACTAGTAACAACAGGAAGTTTTGAGGAATCTAGTTCCTCAGGACACGTCGTGTTTTCTAAAAATTTTTTTTGGGAGAATTTCTGGTAAAATAGTTTTTATGGCATTCTCTGGTCCTCTGAAGATGGATCGTTCTCTCCGAAGATATATAGGATCCATAGGCTGCAAGATCCGCTTCCACTTCTGCTGCGTTAAATCCGTAAGCAGCATGAAAATCGAAATATATCTTATGTAGGGTTCTATAACCTATAGTAATGCCTTCAGAAGCCAAAAATAGCCTAGTGCTTGTATTTGTAAACCCTTCAAAGTGAATTGGCGCAGGTTGGTCGTGCAGGAAGGCGAGATATAACTTGAAGGCCTTTAAAATGGCTGGTTCTCTTAGTCTAGGCATGAGGAAACAGTTATCAGAACTTTTTTCGGTTCGCGTAAGCTTCACTGTTGGGGGAGACATTGGATCAAAAATAGGTTCTTGGTCAATAGGAGCTTTCTTGGAAAGACTGTAGCAGTTGTCGCTCAACAAGACATTTGCTTTGCAGGCAGCAATGGCCTCTTTGTCAGAAGATATTATAGTGCCCTTTTGAGAAATTGGAGAGGAGACAACCAGTGAACTGACGTAGCTCGAGTTGGTGGGCAGTTTTTTCGGTGTGGAGGGAGGTGGGAGGTTCGGTGTAGATTTCTCTGAAAGTTCGGATACAGCTGACCGTTTTATTACTACGCCATGGGGCCATAGATTGCTGTCTAAAAGCTTTTCAGCTGACTTTTTTGACTGAGTTCCAATTTTAAAATCAATATTTGAGATATGATTGATTAGGTGGTAGCAGCGAATAAACTCTGTAGTCCCAAGCTTCTCCTTAACGTAGTGAACTATGTTGTTAGGCGTAAACCCTGCAGGAAGATTTCTTACGACTACATAGTGCCACCGTTGTGTATTATTACAAGCCAGCTTGCTGGAGCCTTCAGTAGTACTGGGAATATCCGTAGGTGTTACCTCAGTTTGTGTAGAGGCGGTGGAGCAGGTAGTTTCCATAGTTGGTGTAGGCAAGGATATGGTGGTAGGGTATGTATTTTTGATATGCTTACACTTATGTTGGTTTTCATATTTGGAGTATAACTCCTTTACCAAGTCAGTTACACAAGTTAGGTTGCTCTTAATGTTAGCAATACCTGCTTTTAATTCAATTGAAGAGGAGTCCTGTACTTGGATTTTTATCGCTTCTTCGGCATTGTTGAAGAGGATTTGGGAAATATTGAAAATATTCTGTTCCATATCCCTTAGAGACTTTAATAACATCTGGCTTGTAAGCGGAAAACTCCCTCGAGAGATTGTGGATATCGTCAATCTTTTTCTCCATGAGATCCCACCTGGATTCACTCTTCACTAAAATGTCATACATTTCAGAAATTGTCGGTACACTACTTGACAATTGAGATACACGGTTTGCGACTGAATCAAAAAGTTCATGTGGAATCAAATTTTGAGATACCTTTGTGATTTTCTCGTTGAGATATTTCAAAACAGGGGAGTCGCACAGGGCGCAGAAAAATCGGAGGTGGGTTGATTTTTGTAATATCAAGATTTTTGTGGTAGCCTTATCAAGGCCCGTGCAATTTATGCAAAAAGATCGTTTACACTCGCCACTACAACGAAGTTTATTGTATTTGCCTTTCTCAGAAAACTCTTTACGGCAATTGTCACACTTGTATTCAGCCATATTTAGAAAATGAAAAATTCGAAACAAAAATACACAGCGAAAACAAAACAGAACAAACACACGTACTGCGAAGCAGCTCGACCGCGAGGAACGCAAAACAAAGCACAACCGAACGGTACCGCAGTCGAAGCCAAAGAGAGTTGAGAATAGGGATCGGCATTGCAACGACAGTTATCGATAGGTCAGCTACATATCGAGTAAGAATAGGTAAATAAAAAATAACGAAATACCGATAGTTATTGACAAATGCCGATAGGTGTGTCATAATGCCGATGTGTATCCAATGATATCGATCGGTACCTAATAATGTAGATAGAAAGCTGAAAACATCGATAGTTATTGATAAACGGATTACATATTTGAGATCAAATAAATCCTTTTCCAGAGTTTTTGGTTTGTTTGGTGTCAATTGAAAGTATAATATAAAAGCATCCTTTCAGGCATACTTTTTTAAAAATATCCATATAACTTGAAAAATCATTTTGAATGCACAACTCAAAGAGTATAAATTTGAATTATTGGTTCACGCTAAACATTAATAATTTTCTTAGCGGATTTTTGAAAAATAGCGCCAAGTGTACGATAAAACTAACTTTTTAGGCATACTTTCGAAAGTTTTAAAATGACCGTATAAACGTCATCCGAGACCAATTTATAAATGACCGGTCATTTACCACCATAACAAAAAATCAGTAAATTTCCTTTACCCGGAACTTCACTCGTTATGATTTTTTTTCATTTTTTAAAAATAGTGAAGTGTGACCCAATTTAGGTCAGTACATAGTCACAGTATATGTGTTACATATACTGTCTTATCAAAAATTTTTATTGGGCGCGGTTTTGTTCCATCATATTTCTACTAATATGTTACCATTTTCTTTCTACCTACGTTGAATTCGTACCAGTTTATCCCATTTTCATATTTTTTACGTTGAATTTTTAAAGATTTTTTTACAACTTTACCAATTTATCACTGACACTTTGATATTTTAAATATTTCATTAGGCTGCTATTTTGTTTTGTTATCTTGAATTTATATTAAAATGATACCAGTTTATTCCTATGTAACGCTCGATTTTTGTGCAAAATTTGAGGTAGATTGGATAATTAGTTTTTCTAGTAATATTTTTTTAGCTTTTTTCTGTCATATTGAATTTTTACCAAATTATTACCATGCAGATCATGTCTATAGAACCTTTTATTTTTGACTTAAATTTGAAGTAAATCTGATAAGTAGTTTTTAACCTATGCCGCAAACTGACAGGCAGACGGACAGTCGGAATTGATCAAACAGTTTTTTGGCATCTAGAAACACTAAAACGTGAAGATATGAAAAACCAGAGTTTTTTTTGATTCGCCATCTTGGATTGTAGCCAAAATTTTGCCAGTTGATTCCAATATAATACTTAGGCGTTTGTGCAAAATTTGAGATAAATTGGATAAGTAGTTTTTTAATAATATCTTTTTTAACACTTCACTATTTCGCCGTACTGAATTTTTATCAAAATATTACTTGGACATCCCCACATGACCCCTAATTTTTGATCAAAATTTGAAGTCAATCGGGAAAGTAGTCTTTAAGTTATGCCGCGAACTGACAGCCAGACCCACACACGAACCGACGGAAATGTTAAAACACATTTTTTGGCATCTAGGGACGCTAAAACGTGAATATATGTAAAATCTGAAAACCATTCCAAATATTTTATTTGGTCACCATTTTGTTCGGCCATCTTGAATTAGTACCTCAATTTCACTAGTTGATCCCTATACCACAATTAGTTATATCACACAATTTGAAATCAATCCATTATACAGACATACTTTAGGCTGAATTTTGAGAAATGAATAACATCACAAGCAAGTATCGCGTAGCAATGTCATATCAATTAAAATATTCATGAACCTGCCGCTCTCAGTCATAGAGGCCCTTACAACACTAATAAATGAATCCCTTATAAAAGGTATATTCCCTGAATGCCTTAAAACAGCTATACTTATTCCTCTTCAAAATGGGGACGAAAAAACTAACTCTTGCAATTATCGCCCAATTGCTCTACTACCAGTGCTATCAAAATACATTGAAAGGTTACTGAAGAATCGTCTTATGCTATTTCTCCTTAAACATCAGATAATATCCCCGAATCAGTTTGAATTTTTACCCAACAAGTGCACCAGTGACGCCATGTTTCCTTTGATTAGTGACGTCTACTTATCCCTCAATAACAACCGCCCCACCTCCTCAGTTTTTTTGGCTATGCAAAAGTCTTTGACTATGTTAGTCATGAAATTATGATAAGCAAGCTGAATTTTTATGGAATCCGTTTTTTTTTGGTTTAAATATTATCTCGGAAATAGGCAGCACTTTAATTATTATACTAGTTCAGTACACTTTTTGTTTAAGGTCACTTATTTTGCTTGTAAAACGATAACAAAATAGAGTTTAAGGTCGCGTAATTTTAATTTCAAACATTATTTACCTCGCATATGTATTGTTTATTTCCTTTTGTTAGGTCGCCTGGATTTATTAACCGCTTTACGGCAATGTTACAAATATAACGAATATTATACTTCCAATTTACGTATCTGCATTGACCTATCGAAAAATATGATTATTTTTCGATTAATATTTCGGTTTTTCATTGTTTTATTTTTTTTTTGTTTTAAGGTAAATTTCGCTTTGTCCATAACATTGTAAGAATTTTCCTGCGACAATAAAGCATACGTTTGTTTATTCGCTATAATTGTTCTAAGAGGATAATATATAGAGATTATATAGAGAGAAAATATATAAAAAAACTAGTGATTAAAGGCTCAAGCAGTACACATTTAATAGAACTTTTGAAAATTTGAATATTTATATAAGACTTGCGGCTTTATTTCAAGTATCAGCAAGACGTTTCAGGCGTCAAGCTTTTAAAAAAATAATATATATTTTTTTAAAGTTCTGTGTTTACGTAAGTTTGTGCGTCCTTTATTAGTGAGGTAGCTTCTGTAGCTTTACTATTTAACTTTATACGCTAAATATTACTTTTTACTTTTTATGGCAATAGTTTATAAATAAAAGCTTGTTTTTAAAAATATTTTTTACGTTTATTTTATTTTGTACTTGGATTATGGGATTCGGCATGATATCTATAACGAATTAATATTTAAAAAAAAAGTTTTTTGCAAATAACTTCAAAATTGTTAACATTTAAGACATTTTAAAAAATGATTTTTCTTAAAGAGGAAGAAATATTCAATAAAAATGTCCCGAGTCCCGGAACCTTATCTGTATTAGTAAAAATTTTAAATTAATGGTGAAAATGCACCTCCGTGTGGCGAGCGATTTTTAAAAAATCTATGGTATTGTGTATACATTTAAAGGAACAATGTTCTGCTGAAAAAAAATTTTCGCTGATTTTACATAAAATGGGTCTATGTTAATTAACATTTTTTTTAGTTATTTTAAAGATTTTGTCTTTTAAGTGCTAGAAAATGCATGCCGATATCTCTTTTGGTTTTCAAACATTTCCGCTTCAAATTTCCCCCTAAAAAATCTAGTGATCCACTTATTATGAACAGCAGTTTATTTTTCCCAATAGTTGGCCTCTTGTAAGAAGGAAGTATTGTATATTTATGCAATACAATTTAAAGAATATAAATTAGTCAGTTTAATTTAAAAAGCTGAGAGTTAATAACCTCACTTTGCAATTTGTCCGGTTAATTCCGTTCCGAGCCGGTTAAATGCATTTCAGAATTAATGAGGTTATAATAATAAAAGATCCCTATTAGGAAAATTTACTAGGTACTTAATTATTTAGTGGGGTAGTGTAGTAAAACAATGTAATTCTATTGGATATTGGTATCATGGGGCATTAAGGTGGCATTTTGTGGATAAAATTATGTCTTCTTGGTGCCAGAAAATGTATAAAGCGTACACATTATTAAACATATATCTTTAATAGTTATCCATTTAATCACGAAAAGTGTTATTTCATTTTTTTGGTAATTAATTGTAATTAAATAAAATTTAGTTTAGGGTGTCTAGACCAAATCAAAATCTTACTCTTAATATGCATATGCAAGTAAACTGCACAATAGACGAATGTAGCCACCCTAAAATTTGGTTGACTTTTGAAACATCATAAATACATAAGTAAAAAATTGAAGATTTTATAGTAATTTTGCTTTTTACTTCCCTCGTAAAAGGGAAGTATTGTATCCGTGAAAAAATCACCCTCCGAGATTTATCATATCTCTACGTTTCAGGTTCCTAGATATCCACAAATTTTCGTTTTCTCAGTTCCGTCGGTCTGTTTGTCTGTCTGTCGGTCCATCTATTCGTGATATAGCTAAAAAACTACTTACTTGATTGACTTCAAATTTTAGTCAAAAATTATTCCGAGCTATATGGGAATGACCTAGTAATATTTTGGTAAAAATCCAGTATGGCAAAATTATTATTAAAAAACTACTTATCCAATTTCTTTCAAATTTTGCATAAGAATCAAATATTATATAGGAATCAACTGGTAAAGTTTTGATACGAATCTTAAATAGCGGCTTAATAAAATATTTACAAAGTCAGCCTGAAAAAACTACTTAATGGACTGATTTCAAATTGTGTGCCATAATTAAATGTGGTATAGAGAAGAACTAGTAAAACTAATTCAAAATGGGGGAACAAAATGGCGGCCAAATAAAATATTTGTAATCGTGAAAAAATCACCTACGCAGGTTTTACATATTTCCAGGTTTTAGCGTCCTTAGATACCAAAAAATATTTTTATCAATTCCTTCCGCCCGCCTGTCAATGCGCGACATAGCTTAAAAACTACTCATAAAAGTGACTTCAAATTTTAGTCAAAAATTAATGGTCATATGGGGATAGCTTGGTAATATTTTGGTAAAAATCAAATATCTTGGAACAAGATGGCGGCCTAGTGAAACGTCAAAAAAATATTACTAAAAAACTAATTTTCCAATTTTAGACAAAAAAGAAGTGTTTAAATATGAATTAATACGAATATAAGATAGCAAAACAAAATAGTGGCCTAATAAAATATTTAAAAAATCGGCTTCAAAAACTCGTAATTAGATTAATTTCAAAACTTATAAAATTGTGGCATGAATTCAAGATGGCGGAACAAAATAATAATAATTTTTTTTTAAATCAACGCAAAAAAGTCTTATTCAGTTAAATGTGATATAGAGATAAACTGGTACAAAGTCAATATGACGTAACAAAATTGCAGTGTCTGTCGATGAAAAAATGTTAAATTTTGCCCAAAACACATGTGTGCAACGGGTAGAAACTAGTAAAATATTGGTAAGAATCCAGTATGATGGAACAAAATGGCGTTAAATAAAAATGTTTAAAGAAACAGTATTTATGTATTACTAAATGACTATGTACCTAACTAAATTGGGTCACACTTCACTGTTTCTAATAAAAGGAAAGATTCATCGTCGAGGGAAGTTTTGGGTAAAGGAAATTTACCGATTTTAGATATAAGGACATCTTGAAGTTTTTGGGCCAGAACATAAATAATAATAAAACAAGTTAACATATTTTGACAATTTAAAGACATTTGGGATGGTAAAATCTTAGACTAACATAGATAAAGATGACAATTTTTAATTTAATGCCAGCGTTTTGTATTTTAGAGCTCAGTGGTTTATTAAAACTAAAATGAGATGAAAATATAGTGAGTTATTTTGAAATGAAACCTTTTTTAATTGATTTCTCATAAAATGTTATTCTTGATAAAACCTGGGGTATAAAGAAAAATTCGTTGAAAAAAATTCGATATGACTAGGTAAAAAGTAGGGTTAGATGATAAAATTTAGAAAACATTTATTTAGAAAAAGTGAAAAAAAGGCTGTTTGCGGAATTTAAAACGAAAATTCCAGCGAACATGAAATGCCACATTTTCCACCATAGCGCATCTATGAATCAATATAATGCAGGTTTTGCTCCTTTTAATAAGGAAATATTCATAGTTTAACTGTAAAGTAGTTTTTAGTGTTATAAAGAGTAATAATAAAATAATTTGGAATAATGGAACTCTACTGTTGCAATGCCCTGTATCTTAAGCCCATGAGAAATTTTTAATAATTAGCATTTTAGAAGGAATATTATTGATAGTTTTTATAAAATCCTTAAATATTATTCTAGCATTAATTTAAAAAAACGTTATTTACTTGAAAAAAATCGATAACTTTTCAACTAATCTTACTTTTTACCTCGTCACGTTGGGTATTTGTTTTCAGCATCCTGCGTATCTAACCTATAGTCAAAATTATATTTTCATTATGAACCAACTTTTATCAAGAATAACATTTTCTGAGAAATCAATAATTAAAAATTTCCCATATATTCCCTAGTAGTTTAAATACGTTGCCAGTTAACTGGCTATAAATTGATATAATATTCAGTTTTCTTATAATGCAAACTATCGCAGTAAATTCAAAGTTATTGTACATTTACAGATACCAGTCTAAGATTTTAAGATTTTACCACCCAGTATATACAATATACAGACTATAATCTGTCAGAATGTTGACTTGCTTTCTTATGTTCTTTTTCTTTACTTATATTCTGGCCCAAAAAGTTTAATATATCCCTATATCTGAGAAGCCACACTCAAAACTACTATAAAATGCCTATTTTTGTTGTTTTTTGTTTAATATTTTAACGAACCCCGGTAGATTAAACATTTCAAAAACAATCCGAGAGAATCATGTAAGGTATACACTAAATACGCTGGTATTACTAAATATCAAAATCTGCAAAAATAGAAGTATGTACCTATTGCATGTTTTGTTGATTTTATATTGTACTTTTTTAACAACCTTTAAATTACCCCTTAATTTTAATTTTAAAATTGTAATTAGAGGACAAAATTTTCTATCGGTTTGTGTATATTATTTTAAATAAAAATAATTGTTTAAAGAGTTATGATGTTTTAAAAAATGTACAAAATTTTAGGGTGGCTACGTTCGTCTATTGGGCAGTTTATTTCTTCAGCTTCAAATCTATTTTGAATGAAAATTATTTTAGTTTTCAATGTGAAAAGGAAAGAATTATTTGTGTGTTTCAAATAGTAAGCAGTCTATTAGAGGAAGTCTAAAAATCACTTACTTAATCATTAAAGGCGCGTATCCATTTGCGCCAATTTGCCGTAACGTAACACCGAACATGTTCAATTCGTTGTAAGATGACAAGGTTCGCTCCGGAAGCATTTTTTGTTTTGACGACTCACCCTCAGTTCGAATCTGACTTCAGCAACGAATTCAGTCTGTAATTACAGCTAGCAGCAGCTTCATATATTTTCATGCAGTACCAGATTTTGAAAAAGAAAAAACGAAAATCTCCGCGGTGGTGGGTCTCGAAACTACTCGTATATCAAAGTAGATGTAGTCGAATAAGCTTGCTCGTGGATTTAAAATTCCAGCGTATCAGTGGATTATATAAAAATTTCACTAGAATGTATCCCACTGATTTCGAATTTTCATTTAATTCAGTTGGACGATCGATTTCTAGACAAGACACGAGATTTCGTGAATCAATTCCAGCTCAGGATCTAAGCAGTCAATTAGCCGAATTGTCCCTGAAGTATATATTACAAAAACACTCAAGAACCACATTCAGGTAAGTCAGTTGCATTGTATTATGAAAATTTTTATTCTGGAAATGATGGACTTTATTTTACTTGTTATATTTATTTGACTGATATATATGTATAATTGCTTGGCGTATTAATTGAAATTAGAAAAACACAGAAGTAGGAATACAATTTACTTTCAACTATTCATTGATACATTTTTCTGTCATACATACATACATTTTCCGTAGTTGCTTAATTCAAAGATGTTTGTGTTATCTTAGTTTATATTGCATATAAAGTACATCTAAACTAAATCTTGAATATTCAAATCATCAGAATATGTGGAGTTATTTGGAGAAAGGAATTGCGTTGGAATAGGTGAGGGAGAAAGAAATATTTTCTGAGTCCTAAGCGTGAGTATTTTGTGAACTGTGTGACATCTCGGCTAACATAGAAGCGCTTGGTAATGGCACTGTGGGAGTAGAATTTTGTGACTTATGTATGTGAGTATTTTGTGGTTGACTACTGGTTAGCATATATGAGAAAGACGCGGATATGCAATATTATACCGGCTTTGATTGGCCACCTGATAAATATTCATAATATCATATTCAATTACGCGTCTTGTCAATGCGTCATATGAAGGGAGTTTGAAAGCTACAAAATACCAAAATAGTAACATTCATCTTGATATTGATGTGATTGGCTGAGGACTGGAGAAATTGGAAGGCTTGATTAAGACGTTCTCTATCGCTAGATGCAGTTGATTTAGCCTTTTTTCTGTTCTTTTCCTCGGTCTGAATTATTTTTTGGATCTGAGCTATATCCGCAATGTTGCTTGTTTCTTTATCTAGAGGTTCAGGATTATCAGCTTTGGCCGATGCCTCATCTTCAACAGTGGATCCAGTGTCTTTTTGAGGATAAGATTCTTCATCTTCACGTAAATGCATCTGAAAATCAAAATAAAACGCAAATTATCATATCAATAGAATGACCTCATCCATTATTAGTTCTTTAAATGCTAATTAACAAACAAAGTCATGTTATCATTCATAAAAATCGCCAAAAAGACCAAGAAAGTCGAAAAATATCACTTTAACAATTTAGTTGTTTAAAAACCATTATTTGCGTTCTTCTCAAAACTTACTTTTTGTACTTCTTATACCAGTCAAATTATTACGATGTTTCTATCCATTTTCACCCTATGATTTATTTTTCATATAGTCATTACGAGGGGTGTCTACATATGCAGATTATGAATTTTACCCTAGAAACGCAGAAAGTTATCAAACAATTTTGTATCAGGCATATATAATACAGTATTTTAAACAGTGCCACCAACAGACTTACTTTATTAATATCGAAAATATAATGCAAAAGCGTCTTAACAACGTTTTTATTATATGTGACGGAGACCCCTGTAATTTATGTAAACAATTCCCTATTAAAATTAAGATATAAAAAAGTTTGGTAATATTTAAATATCAAAAATTAAAATATTAACAAGCCTATAATTTTTAATACTAAAACTTATCTACGGTCTATGAAGGTTTGATGTCGCTATCTATTACGAGAAATCTATACCATAATAACGTGAATATTATTATATTATTTTAAAGAATTAATGACCTGGGCAGCGTTTTCTACGAAACCTTAATTCTTACATATCAGACCATTTAAAATTGTGTTATTCTTTTTCATTTTTTGATGCATTTCCTGCGCACATAAAACAAATTACTAGTATAATTATATAGGGGTTTCTCTTTTTTTATCGTGTATTCTATTACCTATATTTACACTGTTAATCTAATATTGAATAGCTTTTACGGAATATACGTGGTACGGTCAAGTTGTTAGAAAATTTCGCAAATTAATTTTGTATCTTTGAACACAGTGTATAATTATGGCTAGTAGTCTGTCGTTGACAATCATGGATGAATATCATAGTAAAGCATTGTTGACTATGGTTAGCCTCGGGTGGGTGACTGCTTGGAAAACCGTGCACTGTCATCGAACGGGCTGCTTTGTTGTTGGAGCAACACTATAATGACCATGGCGGGTACTACCACGTTCTTTATACCCCGAAAGTTAGCATGTTGTATTTGTGCAAGGCTATCTTATCTCCTATCCACTTTTCCTTGAAACGCCTATAAAACACACAAAAAAAATTGTTTGCGATCGCTAAATTATTTTCCAAACGGATGTCATAAATGTAACAGAAGACAAAGTTCTTTCGCCGGTTTTGGGATTTTATAAACGGAAAATTAGAGGTTCTATTTAAATCTATAAGCATCCTAATAATTGGAATAGAGATTTAAGAGAGATAGCCAGCGCAAGGCTATCTTATCTCTTATCCGCTATAAGCAATCAGTTTGCGCAAAGTTGTCAATTAATATGAGCAAAATAAAAAAATCGATCAATTCCTTTACCCCGAACTACCCTCGTTTTGAACTATTACTTTTATTGGGAAGAATTAAGTCTAATCCAAGTTAGTTCAGTAAATAGTTACAGTATATTTATGTTACAGATATTGTCTTTTCATTTTTATTGGACGCCATTTTGTTCCATTATACTGGATTCCTACCCATATGTTTACCATTTCATTTCTACACACTTGACTTTTGGGCATAATTTAAAATAAATTCAATAAGTATTTTCACATTTAATTTTTCTGCAAAAATTAAAATCAATTGATCAGGATTTTTGGGCGTCATTTTGTTTCGCCATCTTAAATTAAAACCCGTATTATCAGTCTTTACCTACTCCGTTGGTCCGCAGATATCCCAGATATTAAGTTTCTGAATAGTTTTCATTAACGATCTTCTTGTTGTTTTGTTAGAGTGGTGTATTATTTGGGGTTAGGATCCAGTAAAAAAAACAAAGGCCCGTTTTTAAATTGCCGACGTTTCGCCAATTTACTGTTGCATCCTCAGGACACACATTTTATATCCTGCATGAAACCCATTTAATCTTTACCTACTCCATTGGTCCGCAGATATTTCCTAACCCCAAATAATACACCCCTCTAACATAACAAGAAGAAGATCCTTAACGAAAACCATTTAGAAATTTAATATCTGAGAAATATCTGCGGAGTAGGTAAAGACTGATAATATGGATATCATACAGGGTGTTAAATTCATGTGTCTTGAGCAAGCAACAATAAAGTTGGGAAACGTCGACGATTAAAAAAAAACTTTTATTATTTTTACTGGATTCTAACGTCTAATATTACAACACTCTAACATAAAAACAAGAGGATCGTTAACAAAAACCATTTAGAAACTTAATATCTGGGAAATATCTGCGGACGAACGTAATAGGTAAAGATTGATAATATGGGTTTCATGCAGAATATAAAATCTATATATGTGTTCTGAGGATGCAACAATAAAGTTTCGAAACGCCTACAATTTAAAAAAGTCTCTTGTTTTTTTATTAGATCCTAACCCCAAATAATACACCACTCTAACATAAAAACAAGAAGATCGTTAACGAAAACCATTTAGAAACTTAATATCTGGGAAATATCTGCGGACAAACGGAATATGTAAAGACTGATAATATGGGTTTCATGCTGGATATAGAATCTACATGTGTCCTGAAGATGGAACAATAAAGTTGCGAAACATCGACTATTTAAAAATAGTCTTTTGTTTCTTTTACTGGATCCTAACCCCAAATAATGCATCACTCTAACATAACCACAAAAGGATTGTTAACGAAAACCATTTAGAAACTTAATGTCTAGGTAATATATGCGGAACAATGGAGTAGAAGTTCTGATAATATGGATTTCGTGCAGGATATAAGATCTATATACAGTGTGTCCCAGATTCGCTTCTCTATATAGGGATCCCGGCTCCTATTATACCTACAGCTAAGGTTAAATGCTTTCGATATTTAGCTTCAGATTTACGATCGTTCAATAAGTTTGGGAAATGTCGGCGAAAAACCGAAAATGGCGGATTTCGTTTTTCGCCAGTATATCCAGAACGGTAAATTTGACAGCTGTCAAAATATGTCATTATTCAGACACATTTTTAAGACAAATAAGATGGCGTATACGACACGTCTTCATTGTTTTTTGTTAACCCGCAACCCGCCTCAACTTTCATTTTTCTTATGACCGCCATATTGGATTTTTCGATTTTTGGAAAGAGCCTAAAATTTCCAATCTAGTGATATCTGGCAAGTGCATTAAAGTTTTTAGTATCATCAAAATATCACACTTCGTAAATTTGCTTTCAATGTTTTTAAAGGAGGCCATGATTTATTTGTCACAAGATTACATTAATAAGTAAGTAATGTATTGAACGCATTGAATTTTCAAAACAACATGAACGTAAATAACGACTTAAAAAATCTAAATGAGCTTTAACTACTTTGTAAGTGGGTAACATTAATTTACAAATCTACAAAATGACGTCCATTTGCATCGAGACATTTTTGACAATTGGTGACTGTTTTTCGTACAACCCTGGTAAGTGTATTTCGGTTAATATTTCTAAATGTGTCCAGAACTCTTTGTCTCAAGATTTCTATGGTCACGGGAGGATCAAATTCATAGATTTCATTTTTCGTGTGATCCCAGAGGTAGAAATCCAATGGCGACAGGTCAGGGGATCTAGGAGGCCAAGATATTGGACCATTTAAAGAAATTATTCTTTCGTCAAACTGCTCTCTTAAGAAGTTCCTGACTTGAATGGTATTGTGAGCCGGCCATCCGTCTCCAAGTTCTTCTTAATTCATCTTCCGTTAGAATAGCTCGTAAGGCTGGTACAACCTGGTTTCGCAAAAGCTCTAGGTACCTCTGCCCGTTTAGGTTGTAGTCAAACAAAAATGGTCCAATAAGTCGATTTCCTGAAACGATTAATAATTTATAAATAGGTGCCCAACAATCAAGGGCGGCAGGGTCGGCCGGGTGGTACTAGAAACTATAAATTATAAAGGAAAAATTATCTTTATTAAAAAGTAGATATTTTCTTTCCAAAAATTATTATCGAAACATCCCGTAATGAATGAGCTTGTAAAAAGAAAAACATATTTGGTTAGCGGGAAGTAATAGCCGTAATAAATTATTTTGTTGGTATTGCATATTAATTTCCGAAATACTAAATCAATTTATTTCAGTGATATAATAATCTTAAAGAAGTTCACCGTGCCTTAATAAAATATAAAATATCAAAAGAACAAATCCCTTGCGCTTTAAAATTTAAATTATTCGGAAATACAGCTGAACGCCTTTCTATAAATCATAATGAAAATCGAAAAATAATTCGACATTTGATTAATATGGTATTTTTTTCATAACGCAAGAACTAGGCTTCCCGGGTAATAATAAATCATTAAATTCAGACAATCAAAATAATTTTAGAGAATTAGCTAAATCTGCAGAAAATTTAGATAAAGTGTTAATACATTTATAGAACCCAATTCTATTTTTATAGGTTCTTCGAAACTACAATACAAACTGATTGAATAAAAATGTAATACAATATCAAAAAAGTAAGTTGACTGACTAGAGTAGAACGTTTTACTTTTTTTTTATTAGATTATTTTTTTAGTATCATTAAAGAACTAAACGAAAAAAAAAGATTATTATTTGACCATCGTTTGGTGCCTATTTAAAAAAGATTGGTTAGATTAACTTACCAATGTTCCTACACCAAACGTTACTTCCAAATCTGATCTGTAGACGTCTCTCTGCCACCTCGTGAGGATTTTGCACAGCCCAATGATGACGCTTGTGTCTATTAAAGACTCCACAATCCGTGAACCCGTTCTTATCGGACCACAAGACATGATTTACAAAATCAGGATTTTCATTACATCTCCTAGTATACCACTCACAGAACTGTAGTCGTCTTGGAAAATAATTTTCCTTAAGTCCTTGTACTATTATGGGTTTGTATGGATGGTACTTATTCTTTTTTAAAACTCTCTGTACTGTTGATTTTGGCACATTAGTTTCCTGTTCTACAGTTCTTACCGATGCACTAGGGTTTTCGTTGATAGCTTGTAAAATGTTTCTGTCTCGATTTTCATTGTTATTATTGTATCCGCTTCTAGGTTGTTCGAAGGGACCATTGTTAATTAAATTAACTACGCTTTTCCTGAATTGGGTTTTATGAGGCTGCCGTCGTTCGGGGTACATCTCCAAATACCTTGCTGAGGCAACGTCGGCGTTTCTGTATGATTGAAAGTACAGAGCTAACATGTCAACCTTTTCTTCATTTGAATACGGATTGCCGGCCATTTTCTATAGGTTTTGACAATTTAGGTGTCAGATTTATGATTTTATTGGGATAAAAGCGTACCTACTACTTATTAAAACACAGCTTTGATACTTTCAACTATTTAACTTAACGTCAAAGTCAAAATCCAATTTTGTTACAGATAAATAATGGCCTCCTTAGAAAAGCATTGAGAGCTAACAGTACTTTAAATCACGGCCTCCTTAGAAAAAACTGAAACCTAACTTTACGAAGTATAATATTTCGATGATACTAAAATCTTTAATGCACTTGTGAGATATCACTAGACTGGAAATTTTAGGCTCTTTCCAAAAATCGAAAAATTCAATATGGCGGCCATAAGAAAAATAAAAGTTGAGGCGGGTTGCGGGTTAACAAAAAACAATGAAGCCGTGTCATATACGCCATATTTGTCTTAAAAATGGGTCCGAATAATGTCACATTTTGGCAGCTGTCAAATTTACCGTTCTGGATATACTAGCCAAAAACGAAATCCGCCATTTTCGGTTTTTCCCCGATATTTCCAAAAACAATTGATCGATTGTAAATCTGAAGCCGTATATCGAATGCAATAAGTTTCCTCTAAAACTTTCCTCATTTAACCTTTGCTGTAGGTATAACAGGAGCCGAGATCCCTGTATAGAGAAGCGAATCTGGGACACACTGTATGTGTCCTGAAGATGCAACAATTAAGTTGCGAAACGTCAACAATTTTATTCGGCCACCTTGAATTAGTACCAAAATTTTACTAGTTGATCCCTTACCACAATTAGTTATGACACACGATTTGAAATCAAACCATTAAGCAATTTTTCAGGCTGAATTTTGAAATACATTATTAAGCCGCCATTTTGTTGCGCCATCTTGGATTCGGACCAAAATATTACTATTGGTTCATATATATAACAAATTTGAGATAAATTGGATGAGCAGTATTTTTTTTAAGATTTCACTAGTCCGCCATTTTGTTCCACAATATTGGATTTTTACCAAAATGTTATCAGGTCATCCCACATATGACCCTTAATTTTTGACCAAAATTTGTAGTCAATTGGATAAGTAGTCTTTAAGCTAGCCCGCGAAAAGACAGACAGGCAGAACGACGTAACTGAGAAAACATGTTTTTCCTCATCTAGAAATCCTGAAACTTGAAGATCTGAAAAAATCTCGGAGAGTGATTTTTTCACGATTACAATACTTCCCTTTTACGAGGGAAGTAAAAATACACTATGCGAAATCTGTGGTAATAATTAAATTACGTAATTTAAACAAAGTAAGGCACTATGTGCTTTAAAACTGTGTTTTTTTGCGATCTTAGATATTAAGAAGTTGTGCAAAAAAATTACGAGTCTTGAAAATTTGCATAAATTTGTAATTCATATTTGTTTTCTCTCCATGAATCCAAATTTAAACTGCTTTGGAAAAATTTTTTTGCTAATGCCATTGGTATGAAATAAAATTTAAAAAAAAATTTTTTTTCTAGCATTTTATAACATTCATTATTAGAACAAAAAAAAACTTCGCATTTAAAATTTAAATTTAAGTGACAAAAGTTGTGCTGTGGCATCTGAGTGTTTTTTTTGTAAATGACCACGTGCACGGCGCGGTTCCTTCGCTCGTTGCTTACGAGGCATTTAAACAGAAAGATGACCGGTAAATTTATGTCAGGAAGTACTAAAAAAATTATCCTTGCCCATTTACAACACTGTTTTTGTACATGTTCAACATGGCTGGTGGGTTGCAACAAAATATTTCTAATATTTTATAATAACTGTGAAAATTTTCAGTTCTGCGTAGATTCAATAGCGTCACTAATTTGTTTACATGTTCATAACGCTCTCACTGGAGCACACTGTATAAAAACAATAGAAAAAAAAATGTGATGCAATATGGCCCATTTTTGGAAAAAAATAGTGGGTTTGGCTATAGCAAAAAAAAAAAAAAGTTGCTATGAAAGGCTATCGCATGTGTCGGTAATTAGAGAGTAATATCGAATTTTGTAGAGTGAGGGGTAACTAAGGATGTAGTTATATAGAACGATCTTGAACAAATGACTACAACCATAAAATTAAATCAAATTTTTGTCAACATTATTTTTAAATTGAATTGCGGTTTTTAATCGGTGGTCAGTGGTGATTGACAATCTATCCAAATCAAATTATGTCAACATTATTTTAAATTGCTAATTGTAATCGTTACCAAGCGGTTTGAAATTGAAACATGTTTCGTATTTAGTCGGTGCTCCAGAGTGATTATGTGTATATTTTTAACGTTAGAATTTACCAAAAAAGAGAAAATTTTTAAAAATTAGTTCTACGATTATACCATTCTGCGTTAGATTTTGATAAAAAGAAAATGTGCAGTTCATAGAGTGGAAATGAAAATACTGGAGGAATATATTCCCCAATTACGGTTGTTGTCCAGAATTAAGTCTGGTCATTCAAATTTAAATGTAATAGACAAATCTAACAAAAGTATTACTAATAATAGTAATAATAAACATGTCTTTTTCTTTGCTATTTTATATTCATTTGAGGCGACCACGGATTTAAAGATTTCGTGGTCGTCAAAAAAAAAAGAAAACACAGCCTAATTCTTGTCTCTCAAATGCAAAAAGGAAATTAGAGATTCTCAAAACGAAATTGCTACTTTTTATTTTATATCAATTTGAGCAGTCTGTTTATTTGCTCTTCCATTTGTAAATGTCTTTCGTTTCTGTTTACTTAACTGTAAAGAATTTAAATTACTGTTGTTTCTTATACTTACGAGAAACTAATTCTTTAATAACCCAATTGCTTAATTATTATTATTGTACATATACCTGTATAATTGACTGCTAGCCGGTAAAAAAAAGTTGAAAACCGAGTGTTAAAGTGGTATGTCTTCGTTCATTACAAAAGGTTTTAATTTTTACAGCTTTTGAGATAAGTGCAGGTTGTGTTTATTATAGACCATGGCCACGTGGAAGTGACCTAGACGAAGTTAGATTCTAAACTTAATATGTTTTAAGTAAAGTGTCAGATATCTTACATTACAACATATGTTTTCCTAAGATACATCTTGGTTTGAATATACTAAGATTGGATAACCTTTTGCTTCAGTACAATAAAAATAAATTTAATTTAATATTTTGTAAAATTACTTTAAGAATTTTAAACGGTTTGTTGACGATGACCAGAATATTTCTATTTTTTCTATTAAGTTTTTTTTTATTAACATAGAATGGAAACTTTCACGGCTTTGGTGAATTAAGAAATCATGGTTCTTGAGATTAGACCATGCCAAATTAGAATTACTCTCCGACGTTGCGCCCTCTATTGCACCAGGCACCTTCAGGGATCTTTACTTCACGAGATCTGAACACTGAATGAGCTTGGAGAGATTCAGTCATGCTTTTTTTTATACCCGACTTGTGCTCACTGAACCGTGAACCTGTGTTAAGATCGGTTTCCTCGTGTGACGTAGACCGTAACCCGTATCTCTATTAAAATTTTTTGTATGTTTAAAAAGTCAATAGATTTCCTAATTTTTCGTTTATAAAATCCTGGAACAGATGCTCGAACCTTGGTTTCCTTTACATTAATAATATGGCCAGTATTATGGTGGTGTTCAGCTACAGCAGATTGAACCATTTGTTTCTTTTTAATACATCGTTCATGTTCCTTAAGTCTAGTTGATATTGAGCGTCCTGTTTCTCCCACATACACTTCTCCACAGGAGCAAGTCATTTTATATACTTAGAAATCGAAATGGCTCTAAGTACTAGTGAGTTAATAACGGATTTCTTTTGTCCTGTATCTGTATATCTATTTGTATGCGTCGGTTTTCTATACACAGAATGAGCTAATGGACCATTTTCCGTCCTTTGAACACATATATCTAGATAGGGAATCGTTCCAATAGATTTAATTTCAATTGTGAACTTTGATTATGATCTTGATTAAGGTGCTCCAGAAATATGAGGAGATGGATGTCCTTGAGGCCAAACTACAAAAGTATTATCTTCATATCTGAATCAGTGTTTTGGTTTTAGTGGAGCGTAAGTTCAGAGACTTCGATAAAGATATTCGCTACCACAGGTGATAGAGGAGATGCCATAGCTGCCGCAGAAGTTTTTCATAAAAAGTTCCTTGAAAAATGAAATAAGTAGATATAAGGCAATCTTCCTTCCACTAGGTCTATTAGGTTTTTATCAAGAGTATTATGATCCAGTATATCTGATATAATGAAAATTCGGTCGGTGACAGGAACATTTGTGTATAGTGATCATAGAAACATACCAAAATTCTTCGGGATTTTTTCCACGATATGTGCAGAGTTTTTATAATCTGTTTTTCCTGTGAATAGATTAAGACATTTTGAAGGCTATTTACCTAGTTTGTATGTAGGCTATTGCACTGGCGATCGGTCAAAATGGTATATTGCTCTAGCACCAAGGAGGATTCCCGTAGAAGACATGGTATCTTCCGTTGAAAATCAGAAGATTACCAGTAGAGCAAGCTGGTGAAGTTAGATATAAGAGAGCAATAATCATTAAAAACTCAAAACCACCGAGGTCGATTCTCTCTGCAGCCGAAAAAATAGTAATGAAGACCTTAAATCAAGATGAAAACATTCTGATCCTTCCAGCAGATAAAGGAAACGCTATAGTCGTCATGGACAGAACGGAGTACATGAAAACGTGGACAAAACCTAACGTATAAGGTTATACAGATATACTCTACAAGTAGAATAGAAAGGTACGTCTTGAATCTGATTAAAATTAAGCAACTCCAGGATTCTCAAGTTCTACGGTCTTTCCAAGATACACAACAACAATGTACCACTTTGAAAGATCATCAGTACAATAGGCTCGCCTACATACAAACTAGGTAAATATCTTCTAAGTTTTGTTAATCCATTCAGAAGAAAAACAGATTATTTTATAAAAACTCTGCACATTTCGTGGAAAAACTTAAAGCAGTACAATTGTATTCCGAAGATATTTTGGTCAGTTTCGATGTAGACTCACTATACACAAATGTTCCTGTCAACGACTCAATTTCCATTATATCAGACATATTGGATGCACCTTTTTAAGAACAAACTTCAGGGGCAGCTATGGGATCACCTTTATCAACTGTGGTAGCGAATATCTTTATAGAAGCCTTTGAAGATATTGCTCTATCATCCACTCCACTAAAACCAAAACACTGATTCAAATATGAAGAAGATACTTTTGTAGTTTGACCTCATAAACAGGATCATCTCCTCATATTTCTGGACCACCTTAATCAACAGCATCATAATATTAAGTTCACAATGGAAATTGAATCTAGAACGATTCCCTTTCTAGATGTATGTGTTCAAAGAAAGGAAAATGGTACATTAGGAAATTCTGTGTACAGAAAATCGACGCATACAAATAGACACTTGAATGCAAATTCCCACAACCATTCATCGCAAAACAAATCGATTATTAACTAACTAGTATTTAGAGCCATTTTGATTTCTGATCAAGATTCTCTAACATCGCAAAACATCGAAACTGACCGAAGCTCTGAGAGCGAATGGCTATTCACCGAAGATATAACGTACAATCTTCAATACACATAAGAAGATTGGACAATGCTTGCGATTCCCCAAAGATATTGCACCTTTTCAAATAGAAGGAATATATAAAATTTCTTGCTCCTGTGGAGAAGTGTATGTGGGAGAAACAGGACGCTCAATATCAACCAGACTTAAGGAACATAAACGATGTATTAAACAGAAACAAATGGTTCAACCTGCTGTAGCTGAGCACCAGCATACTACTGACAATATTAAGTAGAAGAAACTAAGGTTCTAGCATCGGTTTCACGATTTTATAAACGAAAAATTAGGTAATCTATTGAAAATTTTAAAGTTTTCAAGATTTCAATGGAGATACGGGTTACAGTCTACATCACACGTGGAAACCGATCTTAAAGCTGATAAAAGCCTGTCTGAATTTCTCCGAGCTCATTCAGTGTTCAGATCTCGTGGAGTAAAGATGATGAAGATGCCTCGTGCAATCGAAGGCGAAACATCGAATAGTGATTTCAATTTGACATTGTCTACTCCCAAAAATCATGATTTCTTAATTCATTTTTTGTATTGTTTCTCATGAGGTATCGCTTTAACTTAAGCTGACATGTGTTTTGACAATACACATTACATACACGAGTTTTGAAATTTGCTTAATTTGACCCTAGTTTCAATAGTAACTGCCGAAAAAAAAAAGATAGGAACTATCTGGGAATAAATCGAATTTTGTTCAGTAAATTCTTTATCTAAGAAAATCAGAAGCCTAACAAAAAATCCAATAAACATTAAACGAACATTTCCGTATACTTGCTTTAAAACAGTAAAATTAAAAAAAAAAACGTATTATAAATAAATAATTGCCGCCTGGTAACATTTTGGCAAAAACCAATATGGCGAAACAAAATTGCGGCTTAGTGATATTTAAAAAAAATATAACTAAAAAAACTACTTATTCAATTTGCATAAAATTACAATATTACCTGGGAAATGGGAATGAACTGGTAATTTTGGTTTGAAGCCGAGTTGGCGAAACAAAATGGCGGCCAAATAAAATGTTAAAATACCTTATTATTCAATTTTGATTTCAAATTTTGGGTACACATTAGATGTGATATAGGAATAATTGGAATATTTTTGGTACCAATTCAGCATTACGAAACAAAATGGCGGTCTAATACATTTTTTAGAAAATCAGTGTAAAAAAACTGCTTACTCAGTGTCTTTTAAACTTTGCCAAAAAAGTCAAATGTGGCATATGTAAAAATGGTATAATATTGGTACGAATTTAATATGGTGGAACAAAATGGCGCCCAATGAAGATGTTTGAAAAGACAGTATATATCTGATACAAAATGACTGTGTGTGGAACTAAGCTGAGTCACATTTCCACTATTCGAATGAAGGGAAAAATCCATAACGGGGGAAGTTTCGGGTAAAACAAATTTACCGATTTTGTTATGTATGTACACTAATTACTCCAGAATGGTTTGACTAATTTGGATGCATTTCAGGAAGTTTTCAGGGCAGTTCAGTGGTCCCATGGCAAATATATTTGTTAAAATATTAAAATTGGAAAAATAGCGGAATGGAGCCATTTTGCACAAGAATTAAGTGTGATGCAGAGATTGATTAAAATGGTACGAATTGAAGGTGGTAGACAAAATAGCCGTCTAATAAAATGTTTAAAAAATATTAAAAATTTGATTTATTTCAAATTTTGTACATAAACTAAGTATGATATTGAGATGAACTGGTAATATTTGGTACGAATTCAAGATGACTAAACAAAAAATAATCAACGTAAATAAACCTTCGTATTCAACTGACTTAATTTTGTACAAAAATTTGTCATGATATGATGATAAACAGACCACAGAGTATAAGTACCGTGGTTGCTGTAAGTGAAGACAGGGAAAGTTTATTGATAAAGACTTTTAGATTAGGAGAAGAGGGAAAGGCATTTGCCTGTAATACATTCCATAATAGGATCATTCTAGGAATAAAGGAGCGAACAAAGTCTTTGGTCTATGCAGTTCGACGGTGAAGAGATGCATGTGTTGATGCTCGTATCTCCCTGGCAAGAATGACTAAGGAGGGCATAATGGATGATATTTATCAGAAATGCTCCAGTGATACAAGCTTCCTTCTTCTTTGTGATGTTCGGATCATCAATTAGGCGAATAGCTCTTCTTTGGATAGAGTCAAGGATATTAAAAATTGAAGAAAAGGCTATTTCCCATATACAAATTCAACATGGCGGGCTCTATCAAAATTTTGAAAATCATTATAAAATTATTATTATTATTATTAAAATTACTTATTTAACTGATTTTAAATTTTACCTAAGTAACGACAAGGAGAAACAAGTAAAATAGTGGTATGATTCCAATATGGTGGAACAAAATCGTGGTTTATTGAAATTAAAAAAAAAAAAACAATATAAAAAATTGGTAAATTTACTTTACCCGGAACTTCCCTCGTTATTAATCCTTTCTTTTATTAGAAACAGTAAAGTTTGTTCCTATTTATTTTCACATATAGTCATTTAGTAGTTATAAATTGTGTTATCCATAACTTTTCTCAAAGAACTTCAGGGGGATTCCATAAACAGAAATGATTTTGCATTTGTTGTGTTTTTCTTATAAATTCAATTCTTGTAAATTCAGACTGACTAGATAATTCACAAAAAACAAAAGACGCATTAGTTTCGTTGGTATTTTTTAACTTTTGAAAGTATTCCCTTATTTTATTTCAAAGGTCTTCATTTCAAAAGTATCTAAAACGTTTATACGTAAAATTTAATGCTATAAAGTTTTTATTCGAAATTTTTTTTCTAGCTCTTACCATTTGTGAATAATATTGAAAAAACACTTTTTTACACTTAACCGAGAGTTGAGAAAAACTTACTTCCACTTATCGTTATCAGATACTTCCAATTATTTTCTATAAAACATTCGGGCAAGTTGATCAAAATTTCGATTTAAAGGTTCATTTCACTGTATTATTTGAATATTCTTAATAAAATAAACAAGTAGGCACTGTGTCTACCGCATATCCAGTTTTACCAGAAGCACGGTACTCATTATAATATTTATATTATAAGCGTTATGTATACATATTTATAGAAAATCAGCAATACGCATTGTCAAAAAATTAAAATGATTGGTCAAATTGAACTTCGTGCCATCAAAATATATTTTTACAACGTTTCCCCCGCTGTGCACTTCACTCATTGACACAATATGTGTTTTGTGCCAAGAATAAAGATATTTGATATTTGTAACATTCGTTAAGATTTATAATAGTGGAAATAACATTGGGTAGAAAAAAAGACAAAATGGCGTCATGCAGCCTTTTTTATTTCTTTTTCAATATGCTTGCGATGGGACCACTCCGGCAATATCCTGGATGGATACTTCCTGAAAATTTCACTTTTTTTTATGTTTTATGTTTTTTCTCTGAACCGTCAGGATTTACTAAAAAGTATACGAATGACAATTGAAAAGTAAAAAATTGATCATTTACTTTATTATTCTTGCTGCCTATAAAATTACCAGGTTTGATAACTTTATCTTTCGAGAAAATCGAGAAATTTGACAAGAACCTTGCTGTAAGAGGCAGTGTATTACTTTCCAATGACTTTACTTATGTGTATGTTCTCTCTCAGCAAGAAGATACCCATTTATTGAAATTACATTATACACTGTTTTCCATTTAAAATACCAAAGTCGATGTATTCCTATTGACTTCACTAATAGAGCGTTTTCCGCCTCTCTTCAACATACCGCACTTATAGCAGAGTTTTCTCAAATGTCTCGGGTATCTTTAGAGATAAAGTTATCAAACCTAGTATATTTCTGATCAGCAAGAAGAGACCCATTTGACGGACATGTATTAAACAGGGCATTCTATTTAATATAACAAAGTCGATGCTCATTATTTTACTTTCTAATTGTCATTTGTTTATGTTTTTACAAATTCTGACGATTCAGAGAAAACCCATAAAACTTTTGTATAACATATTATTTTATATAAATATATTTCTTTATTATTTTTTTGAATATCCTCTTTTCCTTCATCCGTTCTGGTTAAAATTTTAAGCCTCTTTCTGGCTGGTCCTCGTTTCCCAAATGCTTTTGCTTTCAGTATGATTTGAACTAACTTATATATTGATGTGTGTTTTACGTTACGTGGCCAAAATACTCCACTATTTTTATTCATTCTTTCAAGGACCGGTTTGTCAGTTACATGGTTCGCCTATGATATGTGCCTGTACAACCGCATCTCAAAAGTTCCTTTGCTGGCGGCTTTTACCAGAATTCAAGATTCAGTCCCATACAGAAGAGCGAAGGAGACCTTATTTTGTTTTATTGTAGGTACTGCCAAGATATGTATACGTGTTGACTTTCTCAATTAGTTCTTGTTCCATCTAAAGTTGTCATGTTGGTTCGAGTGGTTTACTTGAGATGATCAGGAATATAATATCTGTTTACCGTATTTAACGAAGTTTTCTTATGCTTGTTTGCTTATTTTCATTGTATGTTGAAATTTTAAATAACTAGATGTGAAAATATTGAGAAGCTATAGAAACGTACAAATATGAGGAGTAATAAGAAATATATTAAAAAATGTTGCTGTTTACGTAGTCCACATTGTCTACATAGTCTACGTGAAAAAAAAAATCCATGTAAATATCATGTAGACAAATATTAATAGCCGGTGTAGAATACATTTCATAATTTACGACACAACCCTGGTCCTGTTCAAAATAAACGGATCAACTGAATTATTTTGGCAAGTTTAAAGTCAAAACCTTCTTGAAACTCTAAAAACCACTAGCACTTTAAAAGTTTTCTTTTTATTTCGACAAATATTTGATTGAACCCCGTAAAAAAGTATACCTTTACATAACCCCATACTGATAACTTTAATTCATATTGACAGCAAATCAGTCCGATGTTCATTGATTTCATTTAAACAGGCATTAGAAGCGTAAAGAAATATTTAAGCCCTGACAGTTACTCGTTGTAAGCCAGAAAGAGATGGAGATGGGCCTGTGTGTAATTCGATGACTTGCTCGTCTTGATATAAGGTTTCGTCGTGTATGTGCCGGTTTCTTTGGCTCGGTGTTGATGTCTTAAAGCTTATGGTGGAACTAAACTCTAGAAATAGTATATGCCACTATTTATTTGAGATGCCAAGCGTAACAATGACATGAGGACTATAAGGTGTTAAAACGCTAAATATCACATTATATTGTTTGGAATTGTGGTTGAGTTTAGCTTGTACATATCAAATGATCTGATTACAGATTTAATATCTGATTCTACAGGGTGTTGCAAAAATAAATTATAATAAGCATATTTATTCCCTGTGGAATTTTTAAGAAATTGTTTGATTCTTTCGCCACAAAATACTTACATATAAATCTGTAAAATTAAAAAATATTCCAGGACAGTTGTATTTTATTATCTTAAGTCAAACCATTGTGAGTTTAGTTCTAAGCTGATATAATAAGTTTTGTTTAACCACAATGTTCACGATAATGTAGAGGGTGAAAGGGAAATGACTACAAAGGTTTTAGCTCCTTAAAGTACGGGTAATTTTAAGCAAAAAAGTCTTATACAGGGTGATGATTTTAAAGTGTTACAATCGAATTCAGTATTTTACTAAAAATATTAAGATGTTAAGGTGGCTGTAGGACACATTTAAAATTGTTTTTGGCATTTACTCCTCCTCCTCATTTTGAAGCACCAGTGTCACGTATATATAAATTTTAAACAAAAAGCTTTTTTTTCAAAATTCGATTCTTCGTGAATAACTGCATATGTACGTAAAAAATCGTTTCATTTGCTCAAGTGGTTGCATAGTTACCAATTTTTGAATATATAAAATTAAAGTAAAATCTAACATGAAATACTTTTATTTTAACGTGACGGTTTTGTTCTAAAATGTATTCAAAATGACCTTCTTTTACTTATAAATATTTCAAAATTCTCCTTTGACAACAGATGCGTAAGCATATTAATCAACAATTTCTGGGTTACTGACTTAGATGGTGGTCTAAACCACTCTCTCATATTTTGTATCGTGGTTGGTGCAATAGCCATAATTTTCTTTTTATATATTTCCAAAACAAAAATCTAAAGGCATAAAATCGGGTAACTTTACAGATCAGTTTAGCGAATTATCACAACCAATCTGTATAGCTCCAAACCTGCCATTTAAGGTGTCTCAAAATTAGCGCGCAAAGTGTGGCGCGACACCGTGCTGTTGAAACCACACCTCTTCTTATTGATTTTCTTTGTTGTTCAGAATTTGTGTAAATTGTGCCCTAAATGTACATTTCTCCATTTAGGTGGCATTCAAAAAATGTCCGTGACTACGAAGCATTAATTGTCCTAGGATGGCCATTGGCAACAGTTCTAATCCAATGTGGATTTTCAGATGCCCATTATTCTATATTGTGCCCATTCACCTAAAATTTAGAAAACAGGAAATTGACAACCCATTTCAGTACAAATTCGAAAACGAAATACGAATTGACAATTCCAAAAAAACAATCCTTCTTAAAAAATTCATTATTTTCCTGAATGCACCAGTTACAAAATATTGAACAGTTTTAAAATATTGGCCGTACAACTTCAGTTGCAGAGAAATATGATAAGGATGGAAAGCACATGAGTATAACATACTCAGTACAGAATTTTGACACATTATCGAATCAGTACCAAGTTGTCTGGAACTAATGTGTGGACTTACAGCAATTACACCCAAAATTCCAACGGCCATATCTTCATTGGTTTTTCGCTCACGTTCAAGTTCAGCTTGTCGTCAATTTCTCCTACATTTTCTACGTACTAATAGCATGTCGATCTCAAAATTCAAAATTTCCTCCATAGTTGTTAATAATTTCAGAGAGACAGGAAATCAGATTATTTCATTTGACTCTAATATGACACCTTTACAACTAAATTCTAACTAACAACAAAACCAGCTATTTTGATTCCATTTAAAGAGCTTGTTTTTCAAAATTATTGAACGAAAAAAAAATATTTCCATTTGACATTTAAACCGTGACACCGGCCCTTCAAAATCAGGACCATTGGTAAATGTCAAAAACATTTTAAAATGTGTATAGATGTCTATAGATATTTGTGTTTTAAATTTATGTCTATGAATGTTTTTGTCAAATATAGACAGTTTATTTATAAAACGTAGTGTAATAATATTTTAATTCATTACATTATCACCAAAAAAAAAAAACTAAAAAAACGAGTTTTTAAATTCATTATAAAGTGTACAATTTTAGCCATTCCAAGCCATTTAAGGTTTCAATGCATATAATGATATTTACGTGTATGTAGGTATACATTTGTATTGTTTTTTTAATGGAAAAAAAAAATTAGGAATTAGGAGACTAAATAAAATCTCGAGAAAGCTCAACAGAATGAGCGAAACGTTGACTTAAAGTGACAAATTTTGTTTTCATTGTTAACCTAACCCAAGAAAATAAGTTCCCACATATATATATATATATATATATATATATATATATATAATTATTTTTTTTTTTTTTATTTAAGAACACTCAATCCGGCAACACGAAATAAAACCCATCTCCCGCTATAGTGGTTTCTCTCAAAATTGTTATTGAAATAGATAAAAACTACTATTGTTAAGCAAAAAACTTGTAGGTACTTAACTTATGTTAATATAATACATCTATGTTCATGTAAATTTGATTACGGAGATTTTGTGTAACAGTAATATTCGTGTGTTTGTTGGCAAATGTTTAAAATGTATACCACAATTGAATATGCTTATTTACGGTGAAGCGTGACAAAATGCAGATTTAACTGCAACAATTTGAATCAGGCAGATTTCCAGGCACAAGACTACCATACGAAGAAACATTTGTATCAACCCGTACGGGAATCAGGCAGCGTAATTGCAGCAAATTGATTTTATTAATTTTTTATTTTTACGGATTTATAATGACATTAGTATACCGTTAGTGGTGGAGAAATTGTTGACAGAATCAATCTTTACATTCGAATTTTTGCTGCAGCGGAGCAGATAAAACTCCAGATACTCTCCACGCAGTTACCGAAAAGTTGGACTTGTCCCCCCATCTTACTACTACGTAAGAAACATGCTGTGTAAAAAATATATATTTTTTATCAAATATTAACGTCCAATTACAGACCTCGGCAATTCGCCCCGCACTCCACTCTCGAGCTGCCAATTTTCAAATTACGTTGCAGCCTTTAGCCTTTATCAGATGACCTTCCTACTAACAAGTAGTACTCCTGGGTTACGGGGTAGCCTTTGGTCTTTATTAAGTGACTTGACTGCATCAATTTCCTCATCCATCCCCACGAGATATCCAAGCATATCCGTCCTCTAATCGTCGGGAATAGAATGGCGCATGATGTAATTATATTTTACTTTTGGCATGTATAGATTTTACCTCTAAAATCAACCGTACGACATAACACATCCAGTTGGATTCGAATTTAAACATATACGGATACCACTTTAGGCGTCTAGCGGATATATATAAACAATTTATTTGAATTTGAAATATTTTTATTGAATTCCAGATCTAAAATATATCTTGCTAGAATCTAATTCTAGAGCCCCTTTTGTTGGCTGTAACATAAACACTAGCTGCAGCCATTATCTGGGACAATAAACAATTCATCAGTGGATCAAAATTTTCATTTCCGAGTCGTCCAGTTGTTTTTCATCTAAACTGCCCTTCTTAGGAGCAGGGGGGTTTTGAGGAAAAAACCAATTGACTACTAAAAAAAAATCCACGCGTTCGTAATGATACCAACTATCCCAAAAAAAATTGCATTACAGAAATTGCGATACAGATTCAATTTATTCAATTAGTATTTTGTTTTTCCCAACCCCAAACAACTTTCCTCAACTTAGAGAAGCTAATTTTCGAAACCTTTAGGGGTGGCTTTCCCCCCAAAGCCCCATACTTGCGTCCTTGCTTCAAAGTATAAAGAGTAGCTTAAATAGTTATTTTCTTTTAACATATCTATAAAGAGCTTTAATTTGCCTCGGAAAGGCTATATTAGTTCTCGTTTGAACTATTATGTTCAGGTTTCTGTTTACCAGAATGAGCAATGTAAAAATCTAGTTTTTGAGAACGTCTGTCTAATTTATTTGTAATGCAACAGGTTGATTGTGGTGAAATATTAATTTCTACTGTTTGGGTGTCTGAGCTGCAAAGCGCTCGTCAGCCTGACTACATGCTATCTACATTGTTGTGGATAGTGGACTAGTGGGCCTACCAAAATAATCAAATATAAAGATAAGATATTTAAGTGTTTGATTTATATAAGGTTTATTAGTTTAACCGTATAATAAAAGTTCCTCTTTGTGGACTGAGATCGTTTCAGAAAAAATAGTTAAACCAATAGCCAAAATGTTTGAGGATAATTTCAAAAGTGGATTCTAGGCTTGGTAAAATGATGTTGATACAAAATTGGAAATTGGATCATTTTTAAAGTAAAAGCATGTCAAAACACAAATTTTTATTTCTTGTTTTTATGACTTTGCAACGTTGTTTAATAAGTACAAAAATTGTCCGTAAGTAAAGTAAATGTATCACATGTAAGAGATATTATTTAAAAATTTTGTTTACAAAAGTTACTGTTTCGATGTTAAACTGTGTATGGATTTAAATGACTAATAAATTATAATTGAGTTTTTCATTGTTTTTAAAGTAGCTATAAATACAAAATCCGTCAAAACAACGAGTAAAAAAGTTTTAGGTAAAGAAATGGAGACTTATTACAAGATGAAACCTAATTTCCGTACCAAATTTGAACTTAATCAGTTAAAGGACTAACCTTAATGCCGTAAAATTAAAACAACTGAAATAAAGAAATTCTAGGTTAATGGCTAAAAGGCTAAAACTCAAGTTTAGGATATTGATTTTTGTTATATATAACTATGGTTACGAGATTAAATATCCTTTATTTTACCTATTAGATTTTCCTGAATAATTTTCAAAACATTCTATATTATCTCTCTTTTACTATATTACAAACATTATTTTAAGTAAAAATCATTAGATAAATAAATAAATAGATAGACACATAATTGTTTGTTTATTCCAAAATTATTTATAAAAAAATCACATTAGCCAAATGACATAGAACAATGTCAGAATAGAAAATTATTGCAACAAATGAAAATATATAAACAGTTATGCATAGTTTTTCTTAGATCCTGAACATACTGTTAAAATGGTTATTTACTTAATCAAAAAAATGCAATTCAAAAACAAATTTAAAAAGTATGATTTATCTTATTACTTTTTTTTCTAAATTAAATAAAGCTTACCATCATAAATAATATTATCACAGTTTTAAATTATTTTTAGATATAGTCATTAAAAAATTCTCCAAAGAATAAAATGCGTTACTTAAAAGATAGTTTTTTACGACATTTTTTATTACATTTTTTGGAAGGCCTCTGAGTCTTTAATTACACAAAAACTAATTGCATTTTTCCACAAGAAGATCAGATTTGCCTATTGTTGTGGCCATGCCTTTTATCACAGTCGCCAAATAAAACGTCATTGTCACAAACAAACAATACTGAGTCTCAAATGTACATACTTATTAGAGTTAAAATTGTTCTCAATGAAAACATTTCTACAAGTATCACGGTTTCTCGTTTGAAATATGTTGCCAATACTACATTTCTTCGGCAGAACAACGACCTTTTGTACATCCGACGAGTTCCCCAGAAAATCAAACCATATCGTATTCTCGACTGAGTGCACGTATGAGAAGCTGCAAGAGTGGGAAAGGATTGGTGCTGCCCCAACACCATCCGATATTCTTTTTAAAGTATATGCATATCTAGAAATGAATCCTTTCAACATGATCTCTCCAGCCTAGCTTTCCGCCTATGTCAAGACCCAGAAACAGAGCATTTTCCACTGATTTAATTTCTCCATTATTGTGTGTAATGTCAATTGTGTTAATTGTTGGACTAGAGAAAAGAACAGTCTAGGAACACTATGACCCTTGTCGAAAGTGAAAAAGTTTTCTCCACTGAAAATTATTGTGGTGCCCTCAGCATAATAATATCATATGTTCACCAGTGATATCCGGTAGTTCATTAGTGTTTACGTAACAATGTTCCAAGTACTGATCCCTGAGGGACACCTTTTCAATTAACAACCGTAACAAATAATGTTGTTTTTAAATCCGATTAACTCCTTTTATTTTTCTTCATACCACTCCACTAAATGGGACTTATATTATCTCTTATCCTCATTTGCTTAAATTGGCTTACAAAATGACCAAAATAATATCGTAAAATAGACAATCGATATAAAAATTCAATATCATCATAAAATATTAATAATGATGATGATGATAACAATAAGAAACTGAAAATAACGAAAATTATATTTAGAAAATTGCTGTGCGAGGGCATTAGGGTCTTTTTACTTTGGAGCCCAGGGTGGCGGTCGCCAAGTCGCCACAATTAACATTTCGCATTGAACCCGAAATTTAACTCAATACTTATAACTAATTCTGACTACTCTAAATATTTGTATTTTATTATATTCCCCTGATGCATGGAGATCTTCAGAATGTACTTTCAATATAACCTAACTTTCTTTCACTTCCCTCATTTTCTACAGAATTCAAGAAGTCGAGACAAGACAAGTTAAAAATAGGTTATGGAATCATTTTTATCACTAACGACGTACCAACCAAAAAGATTCTCGCCAATAAATAATCAAACAGTCGGAATGATAAAGGTCGATAATGACTTGATTTCGGAAAGCGATAACATTATAAATCGCTTGAATTGCACAGAACTTGGCAAAATTTGAAAAGGTGACAATTATTGAGGCTATTAAACACACAAAATATCGTTAAATCATGGGCCTGCCTCATCGTTTTCGGGTTAATACGCATTTTATGAGTTTATTGTCGATCGGAAAATTTACTGTAATAGTAATTGGATAAGGGCCATTTTGAAGCCGTATTTTCGGTTTTAAATTATTTTGTTGCCCTAACTGTCCAATATAATACACCGCCTATATATGCAATGACCATTAACTATTTAAATTTTATTGACATGGAATAATTTAATACAACGATTGGATAGACTGTTGAAAACGAGGACCTATTAAAACAGGATATTAATGTCATAAGTGGGTTTGGTTACCTTATACAGAATATACAGCTAGTTTCTTATTTCTTTTGCAGCACCATAAATGTTAAAATTATTGTTATTATATCTTAGTAATTCACTTTTTTTACGAGTTATCGAACAAATAAAAAGAGTGACATTCGAAAATTATAACATTAACAAAACCGTTAGAATCTTAAATATTAAAATATTGTGAAATACACAATGTAGTCTATATGTCGTAGGCATATTTCAAAGTCAGTGTTTTTATAAAATACTTGGGCTTTTCTAAATAACTGTGCGAATTGAAAGATAATTATAAAATTACAAATGACTGAATATTATAAGCATTTTATAAAAGGCCGGATATTTCTTGGTCGTATAAAAGAAACAACAATATAAACACGTTAAGAAAATGCATCGAGCAGGCAACTTGTAAAATATTCAGTTCACTATGTAACAACTCGACTAATAAACAACAAAAATGCAACGATAAAAAAATCCCCGTACCACTCCTTATTAAGCTCTATTTGGAATAAGTATTTGGCTTGTTTTCTTCCAATTTACCTATTGACGCTTTAAACAATAGATACTGAGGAACACTTTTTATACTATTTCCTCGGCTTTGTATTATCAACGATGCTCAATCATCTGCTTCAATATCTCAAGACAAGTGTAATGAGTAGTTGGTTCCATTTTCACTCACAGAATAAATGGTTCAGTATAGAAATGCAATCTGCCCAAAAATCAAGAAAATATCGGTAAATTTCCTTTACCCGGAACTTTCTTCGTTATGAATCTTTCCTTATATTAGGAATAGTGAAGTGTGACACAATGTAGTTCCATACATAGTAGAAACGTCTATACTGTCTTTTCAAACTTTTATATTGGGCGCCATTCTGTTTCACCTTATTAGATTTGTGCTAATGTTTTATCATTTGTACCTATGCTACGAGGCATGTTTTTTAAGTAAGTACCGTTTTGCGATTCCGCCGCCGCAGCGCTACGGTCGGCGTTCCGCGCATGCGCGCTGGTTACCTACCTCTCTTGTCTACGCACAGACGCCATTACAGTCTGATTCTTCATTGTATACGTTGTTTATTGAGTGTTTAAGATGCCTCCGACAATCGTGAGTCCCGCCGATTGTGAAGTACGTGCTGTTATACGATTTCTTAATGCTAAAGGCGTAAAACCGATCGATATTCATCGTGAGATCTGTGAAGTTTACGGACAAAACATTATGAGTGATGGAATGGTAAGGAAATGGGTGAGAGCATTTAAAGATGGCCGCACAAATGTGCATGATGTGGGCGTCCTTCGATCGTTAATGAAGATTTGGTGCAGAAAGTGGACGAAAAGGTGAAAGAGAACAGACGCTTTACAATTTCATTATTGTGCGACTACTTTCCTCAATGTTCTCGTAGTGTTTTGTATCGCATTGTGACCGAGAACTTGAATTACCGGAAATTGTGTTCACGTTGGGTTCCGAAAATGTTGACGGATTTGCACAAAACCCAACATTTAGGCAGTGCATTGACTTTCCTTGAGCGGTACTACAATGAAGGTGAAGTTCTTGCACTTGAAGAAACACCTGGGCGGTAAGTGTCTTCAAGACGATAACGAAGTCAAAACAGTTGTGACACAGGGGTTAACCAGTCAGGCGGCAGAATTTTATGAGGAGGGTATTCAAAAACTGGTGCCACGTTATGACAAGTGCCTCAATATTCACGGAAATTATGTAGAAAAATAGATTAAGGTACAGGCTTTCATGTAAAAATAAAATTATTGCGATATCTTTGCACGTTTTTTTTAAATTCCAAAACGGTACTTACTTAAAAAACATGCCTCGTACATTTGATTTTTGTGTGTAAAATAAATTGAATATGTAGTTGTTGCACTGATTTTTTTAAGACCGTCATTTTGTTCAGTAATATTGAATTTGTACAATTTTATCTCGATGTCGTATTTCATTTTTCTGCAAACTTTAAAGTCAAAATTTTGTCATGCCATCTTGGATTCATATCAAAAAGTTACCAGTTCATTTCTATGTTACGCTTGATTATTGTGCAAAGTTTGCAGCAAATTGGATAATTTGTTTTTAAATAATAATCTTTTTAACCTTTCATTAGACCGCCCTCTTGTTCCACCTTTTTGAAGTCAATAGAGAGAGCAGTTTTTAAGCTAGTCCGCGAACTGTCAAACAGATAGACCGACGAAATCGACACAACATATTTTTTGGCACTAGGGATGCTTAAATGTGAAAATATGTAAAACCAAAAACGGTGATTTTTTTCATGAATGAAACAAATTTCATTGGCCGCCATTTTGTTCCATCATCTTGAATTCGTATGACAATTTTACCAGTCCATAGTACACAGTTAGTTGTTGCATAAAATTTGAAATCGGTCCGTTAAGTTTTTCAGGGAGGTTTTTTCACGATTACAATATTTCATTTTTACGAGAGAAGTAATAGAAACACTAAGAATAGGATTCGTTGTTAGGCAGAAAACCTTTAGATGTTAAAAATATATTGGGAGCTATTCTGATTTCAAAAATGTCGTCTATCAATTGGAACTAAACGTGGTATACCGAATTGCTGGTTTTCACGAGAAACAGCACCGTCACTGAACTTCCTCTCGCAAAAAGTATTTTACTAAGGAATTGTTGGAATGTATTTTAAGATTGGAGGACAGAGTTTCACAAAATGTGGATGTTAAAAAAGTAAAGTTCAGTGCCGAACAAATAAATGCTTTAGTTTTAGAACACATATGAAATACACCCGCAAGTGCCACTTAAATGGATCAAGTGTTAATAAATATTTATTGTTTTGATAATTAAATCCTAGGATTTTTGTGGATTTTTTTTTCCTAAAATAAGACTAGGCGATTTTTAAAACGCTTAATTGGAAATAGATTCTGTTCGTTTTACGATACGACCAAAAAATCACCGGCGTTTTATAAAATGCTAAAATATTATATTAAAAAATTACGGAATTTAAAAATGAAATTTTAATTTGTACAGTCGTTTAGAATTTTTATACAAAAACACTGATTTAGTCATACGTCTACGACATATATATTTTTGGATGGCAAAAAGCATTTGGTCTTATTTCTCAGATTGCTCATTTTTACTCAAAGCTATACAAATGTCGTGCCTTTAGTTGTGAAGACTCTAAGGCATAAATTTCCAACAGTTTTTTAGTAACGTTATTGAGAGATTATATTCTTCCAAATAGAGATCGACGTAGTTCTTCCTTATTTCTAAAAGTCAGTTTTAACTTGTTTGCTCGAGAAGGAAGGAAACGAAAATTTCGGAAAAAAAGTTTTGCAAGAATCAAAAACTTGCAATGTCATTAGAACTAAAGTAGTCTTCTTTTAAAAATCTTATAAAGATATTATTGTCTATTATGCAGTGGAATTATAGAGTTGCGAAAAAGCCAATAAAGATTTTTGTTTGTCATTCCAAACGCAACAAATAATCTGAACACATTGCTAGTGACTACGGGAAATATATTTACAGAGGCTCCTATACGATCGCACTAGGGTGCTGAAATCTGTTGGTTTTTGTTCCATATAATTACGCCCCAAATGCTCAGTGATTTAGGCACTGCCGCGCCATTACAAGAACACCTTGTGCAACTCTGGGGACGAAAAACTGATTGTTGTGTATGTTACAAGTCAGTATATTTGTTTTCATGGACATGATACAAATAATATGGTGGAAGTATTTATAACAATTTTTAAAGATAATGTCCTCAACGCAGCAAATTGTTTAACTCTGTCGCTATGTTTGGTTGTTTATCTAACCAATTGGACCAGCACTACGTTTGACCCCTAAGAACACTAAGTCGAACACGAAACTAGATTTGCTCGATAGATAATTTGATATAAGAGCAATAACTTTGCAGGTTAAGTAAGCAGGTTTGTAAATATCACACAAAACTAAGTGAAGGTAAAGAAATTGATGAATTCTTCTTTTAGAATATATCTGAGTCTAGTGATTTTAGAAGTAAAGTATCAAACAATTCGAACACTTTGTAGCAACAGGCAGGTGAACTATTTCTTAATGAAGAAATGGTTTATACTAAATAAGTAAATAAAAGTAAAAATTCTTATGACGATGGCGATGACAACTGTAGTAAAGAAATTGTGAAATTAGAAAATGTTACAAACTCTTTCTTAAATATGGTTAAAAATAATTCCAGTAAACATATGAGCAAAATGCTAAAAATTTTCAATAAAAAGATGAATCAATCAGCGACCTCCTCGGAGTTTTACGAATTTTGTTCATTGCTATCAAAACAAAAAATATCTAGTGGCAGGAAAATGCTTGTGTAGCCAACGTCCATTAGTAGAAGAAAGCGAACACTAACTTGCTGATTGAATAGGATTCAGTCTGGCAGACCCTAATAAGAAGAAACAAGAAATGAGGGAACAAAAAAAACTCATAATCTTTCCAAAAACATAAACCTTAATCAGCCAAACGCGAAAGGCCAACCCATAATTATTTAATAGATACTAATTTGTATATCTTAGGTAATATACCATATCAATGTAATATAAATCTTTGTTGCGACAATGTTAATATTATTTATCCTCTATTAGTTTTTGCACCAAGGACAACTTTAAAATAAATTAATTCTTTCGCTTTTAAAATGTGAATTAGTGAGAATGTGTAGCATAATTATTATGCGCTACAAAAACAGATTTCAGTACCTACCAGTACCCTAGTGCCGTCGCATTGGAGAATATGTAAATATTCTCCAATACGGGGAGTATCGATGGAGTTAAGATTCGAATTTACCCTTATGAAAAATGTTGCATTATCATTAACTTTTTGACAAAAGGTTTAGTTCTGCTGTAATACAGTGTCATTTGTTGGCAAATTTAGTATACCACAAATAAATTCAGAATAAATTGGATGGGAAGTAACTTGAAACGGCATTGGATTACTTCGACCCGTGTCATCTGGAAGCTTTATGATAGATGTTATCAAGTATTAAGCTGGAAGTGTCCTATTTAAGTCATATTTGTTTTCGCAGTAGCAAACAGTATATACCGTAAAACATTTACCATAGTGGACAGATCTAAGAATGAAATTATTAGCATCTTGCCTTTCAGCTGTACACAGCAGTTGCCTTGTCAGATGGAATAGAAAGACCCTTTTATAGTTTTGGACTTTTAAATAGTAAGTTGCGCAATAGACTTGGCACGAAAAAGACGAAATAATTTGTTAAAATATTTGAAGACCTAAATGGAAAAAATTAATTCTGGTCTGATGACTATGAAGTAAGTATTAGCTAACATAAGAAAATGTTAATTTATATATGTATTTTTAAAAGAGTTAATTTTTAGAACCTATATTTTGTTTTGTATATTCATAGACATTTTTGTTTAAAAAAAAGTAAAAGCAAAGAAATGGTGCTCCTGGAAGTATGATTAACAAAGCCTAATTTAAACAAAGTATTTATTTCAAACAAGTTTTTGAATACTAGTTTTAACTCCTTGCTAAAAATATGAGTAAGGGCTCATCGGATATAAAATAACGCCTAGAAAAATGTACACAAAAGTTTCAAACCCGCACACAAACAATTTCAAAAGCTATTTCGTGTTAATATGCATTTTATGTGTTTCTTGCCGACCGGGTAATTTACTGTAATAGTAATTGGATAAGGGTCATTTTTTCGGTTTTAAATTATTTTGTTGCCCTAACTGTCCAACGTAACACATCGCCTACATATGCAATGACCATTAACTATTTAAATTTTATTGATATGGAATTATTTAATACAGCGATTGGATAGACTGTTGAAATCGAGGACCTATTAAAACAGGATATTAATGTCATAAGTGTGTTTGGTTACCTTATACAGAATATACAGTCGGTTTCTTATTTCCTAGCAACACTATAAACGTTAACATTGTTGTTATTTTATCTTTACTAATTCCCCAAATTCACTTTTTTTACGAGTTATCGTAGGATAAAATGAGTGACATTCGAAAACTATGACATTATTAACAAAATTAACAAAACAGTTAGAATCTTAAATGGTAAAATACTGTGTTATACCCAATATAGTGTATATGTCATGGGCATCTTGCAAAATCAGTATATTTATTAAACACCTGAGTTTTTTTAAACGAATGGGCGAATTAAAAGATAATTTTAAAATTATATATTTTTTAAATATAATTAAATGTCTTAGACAATTTATAAAACACCGAAGATTTCTTGGTCTTTTCCTAAAACAACAAAAAAGATATACATTTTACTTCGTCTGGTCATCGACTAGGCAAAGCTAGAGTATGATTGAGTGATGACAACTCAACTAATTGGTCAATTGGTTGTTACTTTGTGCAATGACAAAAAAATTCGTCGTACCATAGCATAATAAAACGCACTCTTTATAAAGCTCTGTTTAGAGTATTTTCGAGTTCTTGTTTTCTTCTAATTTACCTATTGACGTTTTAAAAACAATAGATACTGAGGAAGACTTTGAATATTCTATTTTCCCATCTTTCCATCATCATGACGACTCAATTTCTGTTCAGTTAAAAGACGATGTTCAACCATCGGCTCAATATCTTAAGTCATGTGTAGTGAGTAGCGATATTCGAATGATTCAAGAATCACACCAAGCTTCTCGTCAGGATCACTATTTTCTAATAGAAGTGGTCGAAGAGAGTTTTCAAAATTTAAATAATATTACATTATTCAGTTTTTTCGATTCCGTAATAAATGGTTTAGAATAGAAATTAAGTTTGTGTGAAAATCAAAAAAAATAAAAACAGAACAGGATGTGTTGTTCGGCAAAAACGCACCGATGAGGTAATGTTAGGGTCAACTAATAAAAATTTAAACCTTTAAATGTTGGTCAGAATATCGCTATAAAATCTTATAAATATGATAAGAGCTATTCTAACTAAACATGGTGTATTGAATCGTTGGTTTTCACGAGAAATACCATAGTTACTGAAATTCCTCCGAAAAAAAAGTATTTCATTGAGGGACCCTGTTGTAATATTGTCTAAGATTGGGGAACAGGGTTTACAAAAAATGTGGATGATAACGAAGTAGAGTGCAGGTCCGAACAAATAAATGCTTTTGTTTTAGAGCACACATGAAATATACCAATAAGTTCTATTTATATTGACCAAGTGTTAATAAGTAAAAATATTATTCAGTTGTTATTTTTCTTATTTAACCCGCCTCCTAAAGTATATACTTCTATTAACGTGTATACTCGAAAACGAAAATTTCGGAAAAAAGTTTTGCAAGAATCAGAGGACTAAAATAGTATCTTTTTAAAGCAAAAAATATTATTCTGAATTATGTAGTTGAAGGATAGTGGATTATTAGAGCCACCGCATCAAGGCTAGGGTAGTCAAACAGAGTGTTTCTTTAATTTAACATAAAAAAAATAGTTTTGTTTGTATTAAACTGTTTGTTTTTAAATATTTTTTTAATAAAGCAAATGAAGGGTATGTAGAAAAAATAATTTAAAAAAAATTAAAAAAAGTAAACGTTTCTAGATAATTTAAAGAACAAGCAACACAAGTATGCCCAAATTAAATATTGGGGGAACCCCGCAAGTATTTTATTTCAATTTTTTTAATTTTGAGTGAGTCCGCCATTTCGTTGTTCAGCAATATTGAAATTTTAACAAAATATAAAATGTAGCCATTCCATCTCCATATGACCATAGATTTTTCGAATTTGATGTCAATGAGATAAGTAGTTTTTGCGCTATACCGCGAGCAGACAGACTGGCAGGCTGACGGAAATAGGGGAAAATGTTTCTCGGAGTCCAGAGACCCTGCAAAAATCTCGAAAGGTGATTTTTTTCATGATCACAATACAAGTTATCAAGAGTATTATAAGGCTAATAACGCTTCAGGTCTACACAGTCGAACGAAGGCGTTATCCCTTATAATATATAAATATAAATATATATATATATATATATATATATATATATATATACAAAGTAAGACAGTTTTCTTGTGTATTTTTTATATATAAAACGAAACCGACATTTGTATGCAGCATTTTTTTTAATTACAAATTTCCGGCATCATAATAAAATATTAACAAACAAAACAAGTTAAGCCAACTTTACATCCTAAAATAACTATATACTCTAGCCTCCTTTGACTTTATATGATCACTCTTTTAAATTAAAATCCATAAATCTTTTAATTTTAATTTTCCATAATCTCGTCTTTATGCGCTAATTTCAAAAACCATAAAATACCAAAAATGCAAAACAATAAATTTTACATTTTTTATCAAATCGAAAAAAAATTACAGGACACCTATTGATAATAATAAACATCTGATATAAATATTTAATCCAAGTGAGTCGAATTTTAACTTTTGAATGTTTTAATGTATGTGTTGTTTTAAAACTAAATGTGGTATACTGTGCCCGAGAGTTTGTTTATGAATGTTTTGTTTGTTGATATTTTATTAAGATGCCGGAGATTACCTTCTCTTTTTTAATTTTGTTTGGATCCTATTTATTATATATTTTTTAAAAATCTTTACGTCCTTTATAAATTAAAAATATTGTTTTAGAAACAATGATGAAGGCGAAAGCTTGCCGAGACATTTGTAAATAAAAAAAATGCTACATACAAACTAAGTCTTCGTTTTATATATAAAAAATTAGGACCAAAATACCAAAGAAAACTGTTTTACTGGGTAAACATTCAGGGTTCAGAAACTTATTTTTGCCCTAGGGCGTTATTTCTTACTTATAAAGCCACAGGGTATTATTTTTCTATAATAATACCCTATGGCGATATTTCTTATTTAACTGACTTTGATACAATGTCATTATTTGTTAATAATAAGCTAGTTGGACATTAATAAACTTTTTTACTGTGTGTTATTACTGTCTGTACGTATTTGTCAACTTGTTGTGGATCCTAAACAATAATCAAATATAGTGAACTTACCATTGTGGAATGTTTTATCTTATCAAAATTTCGTATTTGGTACAAGAGCCAATTCTTTAATTCTCTATTTTGGCAATGTCTCACGTGCGTTAAAATAGCCACGCCATTACTTTAAGTACTTTTATATGTCAATTTCGTAAATTTACTTTGTTTTGTTGCCAGTTGCAGGGGTAAATTAAAAACAACTTAAGATCAATCACGAGACAGTGAATATTTTCAAATTAATGAATTAGAAGAAGAAAGAATTTTTATACGTTATTAACTGACAACTGGTAATTTTGCATTAAAGAAAACAAGGAAGAATCTTTGTATAGCAGTTCTTTTTGCAACCGAAAAATTAACGCTTATATTTCCACTATTACTGTTATTTTGTTTCAAATGCAACAGAAATTAGTATTTTTTGCTTTAAAGTTATGTGTTTAAAACAATATTAAATGTCGGTTGTTTGTTCTGTTAAATCATTTTAATGTGACATGATCTTGTATTTATATTTGCTTTGATTTTCTGACCTGATCTTAATAATTCTAGTTAGGATAATTAAAACTATAAATATATATTACCTCTTTACACAAATACCGTTTATCAAAGATCTAGTCTGAAAAAGACTAAAGAATTCTGGCACCAGGGCGGCTACTACTCCAGGAATGGTCCTGCACAGTGGTGGCTCGTTACTTTAGCAAGTGACAGTGCTGTAGGCTGCAGTTTATATCGAAAATAAAATATCTGTCTGCGTTGTTGATGATCATTCGATATATAATATGCCTGACAATAAGCAGAAAAGTCAATAAACAATTAAGAAAAAAAAACACTATTCTTGATTGTCTGCATTTCATATAATAAAATTCGCGATGAACGATTTTTATTTAAATTTCTTTTAGAAACCAAATGAGGGCCTCCGGCAAACTTGTCAATCACTCTTTTATTTCTATCAGTATGTAATGTATAGACTGAATACGTTTCTCTTCAACTGACAAACAGCTAAGGCATTAAGCCGTCTTGGCACATGGTACTCCTTAGAAATTTCTTTATCCGTCTCGGAGTAGTTTCGCTTCTACAGTCACCATAGGCTGTGTTGCTACTATTAACAAGTACTTTCACAATTCAAATGTTTCTTAAAAATCTTCCTTAAGATTATTGAACAAGATGAATAATTTCTATATTCGTTACTGAAATAAAAAACACTCAGTTTCATCTGCAATATTTGTTTTTCAACCATTGGGTAATACTTAATTGATTATTTAAGCGAGTCATAAGGAAACGATTTGTCGTAACATTCAAATTTTTCACAAATAAATAAATTTGTTGCATTTAGCTGATCAGTATATTGAAAACCGTCCTCTGTAACATTAATTATGACATCGCAAATTTCAAATGCTAATGCTCTCAAATTTTCTTCGTTTAGCTTTTTTTTGTCTCAGAGACCTTCATTGCCTTTGCCTGCTTCATTATATCATGCATTTTCCAAATAATAATAATCATAAATAAATAACATTTTTAATCACTTACTGATTTCTTGAAAACTATTATTCTTTTTTGAAACTCGTTAAAAAGGATCGCTACATTATCTTATGAAACAATGTAAGCCAAACTACAAATTATTTTTCTTGCAAGCAAATACGACATGCGCCTATAATTTTTGGTCATTGATAAAAAATAAAAAAGAAATGTATGGCGTGACTAATAGTGCAGTATACAAGAAGTGTGACCGAAATGAAATTTCGAACTTTAGACTGGTGTCTATTATCCGTAAAATTCGTAAACTATTCGAAATCTCGCTCCATGATTCTCTTATCCTTCTAATTAAAGAGCTTATTCTACCTCACCAGCATGGGTTTTTTTAAGGAAAGATCTACAATTACAAATTTGCTTTGTATGTCACAGGATTAAGCGAAATCAATAGATGCGGGAGTTCAAACTGAACTAGATTTTTCGAAAGCGTTTGACCGAATCGGCCACAAATTTTACTTACTAAATTTAAAAATATGGACGTCAACAGTATGTCGCACTCAATGGACATATTTCTAACAAATATGTTGCAATTTCTAGTGTACTTTAAGGGTCTGTATTGGGACAGTTATTTTTTATTCTTTTTATCAATGATATTGCCTATGGTACTTGAAGGTACAATTTTTAAACCATGCTGATGATATAAAAATTTATAATGTCAGTGGGATTGATGATTCCATGGACCTACAGAAGAATCTGAATATTATAAATAATTGGTGTCTTATTAACAACTTAACGCTTTATATTGAGAAATGCAATGTAATATCGTTTTCTAATAGACTTTCAATTTGTAAATGCGACTATTCCATCGCAAATAATGCTATTTCTGGTTGTGACTCATTTCGCGATCTAGGAGCTTTATTTGACTCAAAACTCGCATTCGTCCTTCACATGAATATTATTGTTGCCCAAGCCTCCAGGATATATAAAATTCATTATACGCTGCACGAGAGACTTGAGTACAATATATATAACGAAGGTTTAGAAAGAATAAATACAACGTGGATTTTTAAAACATGTTTGTTTTTTGAGAGACGATATACATCCCTTCCAAGGCTATCCTCATGAGCAGCTGCTTAACAACTTTGAGTATGATTTCCTAAAAGATTGTCGTCATTACCACCGGTTAATTACTCTGTTCAAATTGTTTAATTGTAGGATTGATTGCTCTGATAAATTAGAAAAACTTAGTTTTTGTGTACCTCGCTTAAACTCATGGCAACAAAATTTATTTTACTTGCCCAAACCGCGCACAAACATTCTAAAATGTTCACCCTGTATTTAATGTGTGAAAAATATAACAAGAATCGAAATTTTCATAGCTAGTGTTTCTAAGGTGGGGCGTTTGTTATTGCGTTGAGATTATTTATACATATAGATACATTTTGTTTTTAGTTTTAATTTAGTTTAGTTAGTTTTTTTCCCTTTCTTCTTTGTTTTCTTTATATTATATAAGATATTCTTTATAAGTGCTTGCCTTGCTCCGTAATTGGGATTTTGTCCAGTAAAGTAGGTATTTGTAAATAAATAACATAAATAAATAAATACTATACTGTTCACTAACGGTAAATTCCTCACAGCTTCGCATTTGATATAAACCTTGTTTATTGGTCACTACAAGGTCACAACGCATATCACATGTATTTGCTGCGAGTTTCTATTGGATGGACCGCGACGAAAACGTCACTTGGCAGTACGACAAGGGCTGCTTAACTTGCTACTGGTGGAAATACGAGGTTATGAGTGAACGCGGATATAATATATTACATTGTCTATGGTATCGTGTAAGGGCTTTGCAGGAGTGAAGGAAACTATGAAGATAAAAGTTAAAGCTGAATTAAAGTCATTATCTTTTGAAATTTGTAACCAGTGCTGATCATCTGCAGCTATTATTAACAAATCGCCACTGGTCCTGCATATAGCCAATATCAGTATTGCCACAACAGTTTGACTAATAGCAATACGGTGATGTTGAAGTAGTAATAGATTTTAAGCAATAGTAATACATCTAGCGGACGTCGCAAAATTAAATTCACTGTCTAAAAAAAAATTATTACTTTACTTAGACCAAAATAATAAATTCAAATTTATTTATAAAGTCTGACCGCCTAGCTACGACGAAAAGTTAGACTAAAAGAAACCATTTTCGTTTCTTATTATAAAATATAGAGATCTCCCAAAAATAAAATAGTAATAAATATAGTGATTAAGGTAACCGAGTAATAGCTGTGTTAAAATAGTAATTGATCTATTACAATTATGATAGAACGGCAACCCTGGCCCATAGAGTATATAATTCATTATTACGGTATATAGGCAATTAAGAAAATCATGGTTCTTAAGATTAGACCTTGTCAAAACGGGATAACTTTCCGATGTAGCACTTTCAATTGCACGAGGCATCTTCAGGGATCTTTACTACACGAGATCGGAACACTGAATAAGCTCGGACCTAGGCCGGCTATTTATAGTGGACCTGTGTTCACCGAACCGTGATCCGGTGTAATGATCTAATATATCAGTGCAATATCCATTCCTTATTAAAGCTTAAGTCAGTTTTTCAGTTTTCGATTGTACAGAATTTGAGTCACAAATCGCGAGGGCTCTGTAAACCAAAGAATTAATAGCTGATTGCTTTTCTGCCAAATGATGATAAGAATTTGCATTTAGGTATCTGTTCGTATGCGTTGATTTTCTATATATAGAGTGTTCTAAGGAACCATCCGCTTTTCTTTGTACAAGTACAACTAGAAAGGAAATCGTGCATTCTGATTCAATTTGCTTTGTAAATTTTATATTAGCATGTTATTAATTCAGATGCTCAAGAAACACGAGGAGATTTTCTGGACCATGCGGCCATATTATAAAAGTGTCGTCAACGTATCTAAACCAGGATTTTGATTCTAAGGCTTCGTCCTCAAAAGCTTCTATAAAGATAGTGGCTACCACTGGTGACAGAGCGGAGTTTCCGTGGCTGCTCTTGAGGTTTGTTCATATAAAGTTCCTTGAAAAACAAGATATGTTGACGAGATATGCTTCAATCAAATCTAAAAGTGAGTTGTCAATATTATTATGGTGAAATAAGTCTGATATTATAGAAATTTAGTTTCTCTATAAAATGCGCAGAGTTTCTAATATATGAATGTGTTCTACCTGTAAAATTATTAAGAATGTTTGAAAGATATTTACCGATTTTGTAAGTAAGAGATCCTATTGCACTGACGATAGGTTGAAGTTGTACATTAATCTTATGTATTTTAGGTAGTCCGCAGAACCGCGAGATCCTTGAACTGTTTGGCCTTAGCATTTTCTTCTCTGCTGGTAGGTTGGATGCTTCTATAAGGTTGGTTATCCGTCTCTCAATTTTGTTGGTCGTGTCTACTTGAATTACTCTGTAGGTGGTGAAGTCCAAAAGTAGTTTTATTTTCTCTACGTAATCTGTTTTGTCCATGACGACAGTGACATTTCCCTTCTCTGCTGGAAGGACCAAAATGTCTATACTGTTGTTTAATCTTTTTATCGTTGTTTCCGAAACCTCGGAAAGTGACTCCATTTTGACACGGTCTGATCCCAAGAACCACGATTTCTTAATTGACCACATCCGTGAAAGCTTTGGTTCTACGATATATGGGATGTATAAAACTTAGGTTATGCAACAACAGACATCTAAGAGGAGAGCGTAAATATAAAATCTAAAGATACTTTAATGGAGGGGTATGAAGCTACAAAATGCAAATTTGACAGAAGAAGGTTTTTTTACGGAATATTTCCCTACAAATTAGTGGCGAAGGAAATATGTTATACCTATAAAATATATTTTTTAGATGACTAAAAATCATTATTATATTTAAAAAATTGAGCCGAATACAAATTTCTAGGAATATTTTAAGCAGATAAACCTACATCCATAAAATTTGCTTTTTTGCGCTTACTATAAACTGGCGAGAAGGGCTCAATATTCAAATGATAAAAATGCTTAAATAAATGTTCCTGTCTCAAATTCAATTATTAAGTAACAAAATGTTATAATAACGTCTTAACATATTGCAGTTACTGTTGATGTTTTAAAAGCCATTTACCACAATAAAAAACATACTTTTGTCCCAGTATTGCGAATAAAAATATGTAATAAATCTAAAATTAATCATTTAAACAAAATAATTTTCGAATTATAAAAATATTATACTCTTGGTAAAAATGCTCGGTATTTAACATTGTGTCACCCGATAGTAATTTAAAAAGCATTGCCTTTTTTCACCTATGCCTTCATTTTATTATGTGTCTCACGTAACAGATTTCCAATTCCTTCCCTTTTACTAGACCTATTGTAATAAAATACCTTTTCTCACCGGCAACTTCCCAAATTTAATCCCCAAATGGACGCTAAATAGACATTGACACAATCCCCGAAATTTGTCTCCGCTATTCAAGCTAGTTTTTTCTATTGTTAGGGGTGTTATTCTTTCACACCCCTGTATACGACGAGTCGGGGGATATATTGCTTCTGAACGTGTTTTAAAACCGGATCTTAAAACAGTGGCGTACATTTTAGCCATATTAATATTGCACATCTTTAATAAAACCCAGGCAAGGACAGAGAGCCTAACATAAATGTGATCTTTTTCTTTTAATAAAAATTAATATCCGAAAAAAAAACAAAACATTTACAGTAGTTTAAATACCGATAGCTAAACTAACAAAAATACTTCTTATTGGGCTTTGGGATCACTGGAAGTAAAACAAAAAAATGCCGTGTTTTTCCTGAATATTCTTGGCTATATGGGAAAAATTAAAAATGTGCGAGTTGCGGTATAAAACTAGCTTAATACTGACATAGAAAATATTTCTACAACCTTAAAATTGTATAGGTAGAAAACTTGTATGTTTAACTTAAATTTATATTATAGGTGTAATACAATTTAAAAGGAAAAACGGCTTGGTCACTACTTAACTAACCCGGAAATCAACGTAGCTCAATGTTCTGGTCTCGGGGCGGTTTAAGGTGTGTCCTAAGGTTCACCTTAAGATGGAAGTATCGAAATCGTGAACGTTTACCCTTCGAAATGTTTTCATGTCTGTCTGTCTGTTGTTCTATCTGGCTGTTCGCGGCATAGCTAAAAAAATACTTATCCGATCGACTGCAAAAATTAAGGGTCATACGGAGATAAAATGGTTATATTTTGGTAAAAATCCAATATGGCGAAACAAAATGGCGGTCTAGAAATACGTTAATTATTACTAAAGATCTACTTATTCGGTGTTAGTGTATTCTTATTCCACGTACACCAAACGTCATAACAAGGATATGATCCCTGTCTGGAACACAAAAATTTACTAAAGAGGTTTAAATTTAGTCCAGGTCTAACTTGACAGTTACAGGTTTAAGATGACATTTTTAACAACTAAACAAATGATTTTTTTAAATGTCACAATTACAAATTGACAGTGACAACAGCGAAACATGACCGGCGATTTAAGAGTTTTAAGTACCATGGCAACTAGACCTGGTCTAACTCTTAAACCTTTATAGTGAATCCGTTTATGTCAAAGAACGAACGCGATTTCGCTCATCAGGCCGCCATAGAATTGCGAGACCCTACTTATTTAATGTGCTTCAAAATTTAAACAAGAATCATGTATAATATTTAAATGAACTAGTAACATTTTGGTACGAATCCAAAATTGCTAAACAAAATCATTTTATAATAGATATAAATTGGGTTGATTTCACTCTTGGAGATGGAAGAGAGGATTCAGGGGAGTCTCTGGTTAAGTTCCTTTATAGATTGGTTTTATCCAACATCCAGTTACAAGTTTCCTCATTAAGAATCTTTTTTTTTACCTGGAATATATATATATATATATATATATATATATATATATATATATATCTATATATATATATATATATATATATATATATATATATATATATATATATATATAATATATATATAATCTCTATATGCCAGACATATTTCATACTTTACTTTATTAGTATAGAAGGAAGTTCCGGGTAAAGGAAATTTACCGATTTTTTGGTATCAAAGTGATAAATTAACATTGTCTATAAAATAAATAGTATGTATAGTATGATTCTGTCGTTGTTACTTCTTTAGTGAATTTATGCGCGCTTAAAGTGTGCTGACTCTTAAGTAATCATTGTAAAATTATATTTTTAGTTTAATATTTTAGATTTCTTATCTACTGTGACGAATTTGCCATGATGCATAATATACTTTGTAATGTGCATAAGGAGTCAGATGCAACTAGAATGCGTGTTAGTGATCCGAGGATATTCAAATCAGAGAAAGTCGAGGAATCGATTTTAGGAATTACATAAAGAACAGTTGCAATAAATAAACTGGGTAATAGATGCACCAAATTATAATATTTTAAATACAGTGAAATCTGCAAAGGAAATGCCCGATAAAAGTACTTATTATTATAAACAAACAATAGAAAGGGAAGAAAAGAACATTCAAAACTAAATCTCGTACACAGACCTGAAATACCAGATCACCTTTTTTAATACTTGCCTTATTAACATCGGCGGAAATATTGGTAATAAAACACAAAAATAGCAATATAATTTTTAGAAGTGGCGGCTATTCAGGTGAAGTAGGTGAATTGCTACTTGACCAGGAAAAATAAACAAGCAAACATCTAACTATATTTATTATATATCTCTTAAAATTTTAGTTTTTACATTCATTTATTCACCTAATTGGTAAAAAATAAACTGTACATCTCGAATAAATATTTTACTTGACCGTTGGCGTCTTTTTAAAACTTTCAATCGAACTTTATTATAACAACTATAAGAGTAGCGCAAACCGCTTTGATTTTGCTGGAGGTGCTATGTTTAGTTTACGATTTTCCTACTATGTTGCCATGACAACGCGTATCCGATGACGTCGAGCCCAGCGCCATACAACGCGCGCAGTACACTACACCCACGTGTCGTTGAGTTTGCGGTGGTTGTACATTTATTTTCGCGGATTTCGCTGCAACCGGTAAGTTCCTTTGCAGTTAACTTGACTGTTTTGTGTTATATTTATTTTTGTGTTACACACTGTGATGTGATTGTTCGTTCAAGACCGGAATAAATTAAAAGACATCTTTGAATTTAATCTGATGATGAAAAATCAATCCGCCTTGCGAAAGGATTTTTAGATGAGATGAACGATTTTGAATTCACGTTTCTGGCATTAGTGTTTAATGACATTTTCTCAATCACGGACATAATATTTGACGTTCTTCAAAAAAATCGCTTGACATTCATTTTTGCATATCCAATATAAAACGTTGTCGTGAGGCGCTCTGTATAAAAAGACATGAACATTTTTTAATACCATGTTTGATAAAGCAAATTCTATTACAGAAATAAATCATTACAAACGTGAGCTTGCTAAGCTCTCATCTGAAGAAATTAGGACTAAGTATAGAACCCTTTTTTATGAAATATTGGTCTATATTTTAATGGAAATGACACTAAGATTTCAAGACTGTGAAAAACATTACAAACTTACATTTTCATGTTTGGCAAGTTCTGTTAAATTTTCCGAATATAGTTTAATTTTTCCGACTGGCCCGTTTGAAAATTTGTCACAGTTATATGGGGAAATATTTGCAAAAATGAGCTTGGTCTTATTTTTGCCAATGAGAATAATTGGAATATATCGCTGCAAGAGCAAGTGAAAAAAATTAATAAAAATAAATATATTTTTACCGAAGCATATACATTGTTTCTTTATTGTTATTTTGATAATACCGTCGACAAGTAATTCAGTGGAAAGAAGTTTTTCTTGCTTCAAATGTGTAAAAACTTATTTAAGAAATACAATATCTCAAGAAAGACTTAGTTCTCTTGGCAATATTTCAATTCTAAAGGAATTAGAGCAACTCATCCGTTTTATGAGGATGTTATAAATAAATTTGCTGCTATGAAGGATAGGAGAATTGATTTAGTATACAAAATTTAGGTAAGTCGTAAAAAATATTCTACCCCCTTTCCACATAAAAAAATTCTGGAAAAAAAGATTATTGCGATATTTCCTTGCTTCATTTGCACTTCACTTACTTTTTCATCCGCGAGCCGCCACTGATTTTTAGAATAATTAGGTTAATTTTGTTACAGTTTAAAATGACTAAAACTAGAAATTAAACCTAAACAAATTAATTTTTTTTAATATAAAATTTCTTAAGATTCATTGTTTGAAAGACCAAAAAGATACGATAAATAGAAGAGATTCACGTAGTAGTTGTAGAATATCTTACGGTTTTTTTAATTACCTTACCAGCATAACAACATTAATAGCCTCTCTCATAGAAGTTCGAGGTTATAAAGTAGCTGAAGTTGCCAGGCAACAGTCCAACCAACCGATAAATTCACTTTTACCCAGAACTTTTCGTACAGAATTCCACTATGTACAGATAATACAGTTTATATATGCATATAATTATTTGGTAATAATTTTATACAAATCCGACAAAATGTAATTTATTTAATATTTTTTTAAGCTATCACTCAACAACTATAAGGGTATATGAATTCATAAAATGTACTATCTATGTATTTATCTATATGAGTGAAGTTGTGAACAAAATTCACCGATTTTTTTATTTGTTTCTAATTATTATTTATTTATATATATATATATATATATATATATATATTTATATTTTAGTAACGTTATTAATATATTCTATTTATATATATATATATATATATATATATATATATATATATATATATATATATATATATATATATATATATATATATGTATTTTTTTTTTATTATTAATAACTTTATTTACATAATCTATAAAAATAATATATGTTATTTATTATTTTTTCCAAAAAAAAAGGTTTTTATTTCAGGAGAGGAATTTTATCAAACATATAAACATTTAATTAGACCGTTTAATTTTGTTTTGCCATATAGGATTTACGCTAAAATTTTTCTTTCTTTATTCCTGTTTCGCATTGGATTTTTGTGCAAAATTTGAGGTCCATTCGATAAGCACGTTTTTAATAATGACTTTTTAAATTTTTTACGAAAATGTTAACAGTTCATCTGCGTAAGACCCTTGTGTATCTATAAACAAAGATAAGACCGTTCTATGTTAAAGATAAGACCCTTGATTTTAAAACAAAATTCAACCGAATAGGCAGTTTTTAAGCTATGCCGAGCATAAGCGACAGACAGATATGGGAGAAAACGTTTTAATGGAACTAGGGGTCTAAAGATCTGCAACAATCTAGAAGGATGATTTTCTGACCATTACAAAACTTACGGAGTAAAATGAAAAAATATCTGATGATTCATGTCGTTCCGTCATTGTTCGCCTGATTTTTATGAAGGTATTAAGGAACCCGGTCAAAATATTCAAGTTTATATGTTAATAACTTAAAACTGTTAAAATTGAAAAAAAAAAGACCAATTGTTACGCTGCTGGCGGTTTGAAACGTGTCTTATAAGAGTAAGGATGTTTTCATGTCGATCAGGTATAAAATTTTATACTGGGCAACCCGTGGTGTTACGTTGCCAAACAGATTAAAATTTCTTCCGCTAAATGTGGTTTAATAAAAGGTTCTTAGAAATGTTTTTTTTTGACCAGGGTGTTCAATCCCAAACACAGTATTTTTCTTTTTACGTAATCCTAACAAAAAACTACGATTATTTTGATTTATATTATCTAATCTACTAATTACTTAATATTAAAACATCTTATTGCGAACTTATATTCTAGACTTTTTGTCAGATCAAAATAAATATATTGCTTTTTAAACTTTAGTACTAAGTGAAATGGGACGTTAGACGCTATTTAAACTTGGCATTCGATGTTATTAAATATAAGTCGGCAATTAGCGAACCTAGAACATGGGGGCTTTCTTAGGTTCATGAAATTAGCCCCCCAAAACCTCCTCCGATTCGCTTAGATTTAGTGTCATTCGTTAGGGTTTCTCAGTGCTTAATTTGGTTTCATTAGTGCTTTCTTAGTTTGGCATATATATTTTTTTCAATTTCAAGGCCAGCCCCGCAAGTTTTTCTGATCGACTTAAACTAGGTGTCGTTCGTTAGTGATTTTTAGTGCTTCGGTTAGTTTCGTTAAGGCTTTCTTATTTTGGTAAATATTCGCTGATCGGCCCAAACAAGGTATCGTTTGTTAATGCTTTAGAAGTTTCGTTATTGCATCCATAATTTTGGAAATATTCCTTTATTTTTTTTTGAAGATCAATTGTTGGTGCGTCTTAGTTTCGTTAGTGCTTCTTTAGTTTCGTAAATAATACTTTTTTTTTAATTTCGAGGTCAGTCCCAAAGTTATTCTGATCGACACAAACTAGCTGTCCTTAGTTAGTGCTTTTTAGTGTTTCAAGAAGTGTCATTATTGCTTGCTCGAGTCGAGTCAAACTAAGCGTCATTCGTTAGTACTTCGTTAGTGCTTTCTGGTACTTTAATTAGTTTCGTTAGTTCTTTTTTATTTTTGTAAATATCCGCTTTCATTTGTTTTGGGTCAGCTCCCAATTTTTTTCTGATCGGTCCAAACTAAGTATCGATCATTAGTGCTTTTTAGTGATTCAACTAGATTCGTTATTACTTGATTAATTTTGGAAATATTCGTTTATTTTGTATGAAAGTTGTTCAGCCTCCAAAGTATTTCTGATTCGCTCAAATTTGATCTTATTCGTTAGTGCTTCTTTGTGCTTCATCTAGTCTTGTTACGCGTACCTAAACCACTGAATGAGACCCTTTTTGAGCGAGTCGGCAATACTTTGAGGTTGACCTTTAAACAAAATAAATGAATATTTCCAAAATTAAGCAAGTAATAACGAAACTACTTGAAGCACTAAAAAGCACTAACAAATCACTAACGATCGACACTTAGTTTGGGCCGATCAAAAAAACTTTGGGGTCTGTCTGGTAATCGAAGCATCAAAAAGCACTAACTAATGACACCTAGTTTGAGTCGGTTAGAGAAACTTTAGGGGCTGACCTTGAAACAAAAAAAACAACATTCTCGAAGTTAAGTAAGCAATAACGAACCTACTTGAAGCACTAAAAAGTACTAATGAATGACATCTAGTTTGGGTCGATCCGAAAAGCTTTGGATATGACCTTCAAATTAAAAAAAATATTTGCAAAATTAAAAATGCACTAAAAACCACTAACAAATGAGACTAAATTTGGGCAAATCAGAATTATTTTAGAGGCAGAGCTTTAAACAAAATAAACCGATATTTCCACAATTAAGCAAACAAAATAAACGAATATTTCCAAAATTAATCAAAGCAAGAGCGAAACTTTTTAAAGCACTAACGAACGACACCTAGTTTGGATAGATCAGAAAAACTTTAAGAGCTAACCGAAAACAGTGACAAGCGAATATCTACAAAATTCAAAAAGCACTATCAAAACTAATCGAAGCACCAAAAAGCACTAACGAACGACGCCTTGCGAACTAAGAAAGCACTAAAGAAACTAAATAAAGCACTAATAAGCACTAACTAATGACAAATTTGAGCGAATCGGTGATACTTTGGGGGCTAACTTCGGGGACCTGCTTTCTATCTAAAATTAAATTAAACGAAAAGTGCTTAAAAGACATTTTTACATTCATTTAAACAATGACGATTTCAATGAATTTATGTATAAAGGCTTATTCCATTTAAATAACCCATTTCATAAAATAAAATTAAAAATTCTCTCTATCTAGAGATTTCAATAAAGGCGATGATCAATATTTATACCAGATAAAAGGGAAATATTTGTTTAGCACGTTTTAAAACTTTATGAAGTTTCAATTAGACTCTATAGAATTATTAAATTTTCCAGTTTTATTCAGAAATGTCCGTTCCATTTTGCCTCAGTAATTTTAAATAAATTTATTTGAAGCTCCAAAACATAATTTTGGAAGTAATGTTATTGAACAGATTGTCACATAAAATAGGTTAAATTGAAAATAAATTCCATATATACCAAAGTATACACATATATGCATTTTGTATTTAATAGAATTGTATAAATAAATTAAGGTGTATGAAAACAACACTTGTTTTCTATATATATAGGGAAAATAGGTTAAATAACACCGTGATATTATCGACGGCAACAAAGAAAATAATAAATATTTTGCAATTTTGTAAATTTTTAGGTTTAAATGTTAAAATAACAAGAATTTTAGTATCGTCTACTCCACACTTTTTTTATTTTCCTTTAGTTTTTTAAAATGTTTCTATATATATATATATATATATATATATATATATATATATATATATAATATTATTTTTTTTATATCCACGGGCAATCGGATAAATCGTAATAAAACAACATTATTTTTTTATGGATACAGAATATACTAAAAACTACATATTCACTTGGTAGGCCATACATCGCCATGTTGCCCTTAGTCGTTAATTTTTGTTAAATTATGACAACTCTGGCGTTTTTAATGATTCCTAATTTCGACACAAATCTGTCTGAACAACTGTTTGACTGTTCAATATGGTGTTTTCTGAACAAGAAAAATTTGAAATTCTCTCCTTATATATCAAAAATAACAAAAATGCAGCTGCGGCACAAAGGGGAATACATGGAAATTCGTGGAGAAGACGGCAGTATACCGTCAAAAATGGCATTTAAACGTTTTTATTTATTACAGAATAAATCCTTGAAGAGGAAAAAAAGACAAAGCAACTTAAGATGAAGAACTAGACATGTATTTATATGATATGGGTATGTATCACCTAGATTAAATTTGTACTATAATAACATCCTGAAACTTTGTAACAATCAAAAAGTCAAATTTGAAATATATTCCTTATTTGAGAAACTCTTGATTTTACACCTGACTAAGAAAAATGAAGCTCAGAGATATACATTTTGTGGAAATGTTTTGCAGGTATTGGAAAATTACCCGCTACCTGACAGAAAAAACTTACACTACTGGTCGTTAGAAAATCCAGAAGATAATTTCGAAGTCAAACGATCTGGGCAACCGCGACGTCTATAAATGTCTGGTGTGGTATTAAAGCCAACAGAGTTTAAGACCCTATATTCTATAACGGCACATTAACAGGCGATAAATACTTTACGCTTTTAAGTGAAGATGTAGAATATTTCATGCCTCATGAGATAATATGCAACTAGGCCAAAGACACGAAATTAATTGGCAACAAGATGGAGCGGCTCCGCTTAATGTTGCTCGTGTTACATAATATCTAAACAACCATTATGAAACACGAATACGAAAATACGGAACACCTTTATGACCAGTCAATAGTCCAGACCTCACGACTCTAGATACTTTTTAAAAAACAAAATTTATTTCCCGCGACACGGAAATGTTGACGTAATTAAAGATGAATTTAGGACGGAAATAAACAATATAAACACCAGTCATTTGAACTGGATATTGCAGGCTTTAGAAAAATTGAAGAAGGGAGAACGTCAAATAAACGGTGGTCACTTTCATTATTTAGCCGAATTTAACAGTTAGACATTACTGATAAACCACCCAAATGATAGTTTAGAATATTTATTTAAATATTTATTCTGCAGATTTTGGTTTTGCTTACTGTTATTATTATCACTACTATTTTTAATAATATTTTTATTGTTAGTGATATCATTATTTTTAAGTATGGTTATGTTGATATCATAATATACATTATATTTTTAATAAATGGATGAAAATCGATAATAGTTCATTTTCAATCGTCGATAATCCGTAAACAGTTAAAGACAGGTATAGAATAATATATATAAAATCTTGTTAAACGTAATCCAAGAATCCAGAAATGTAAAAATATATAGTGCAGTCGTTTAAAAATAAAGTGTTTTTTAAATAACACCCTGTATAACTAAAAATAATTTTAAGAAATACTAAACAAAAACTTTTGTATTTAACATTTTTTCCTAAACTCACAAATAAAACAATAAAGGGTGGTAACATTTATAATATAATAAGTAAGACATTGTAAATTTTTATAATATAATGGGTCAGTCATTAAGAAGAAGTTTAATTGTTCAATCAGGGATAAAGGGACCAGATACCATTTAGTTTAACATTATCAGAATAGATAAAGGGGAATATGAAAAGATGAAATAGTCGTGTTTTTCCATTTAAAAATTAAGCTATCCTAAAAATCATAATAACTGGATAAAGGACTTAAATACCATATGAAAGATATTATTTTATTGTTAAAAGGCCTATGTGCGTAGCGATGTGTACAACATAGGGCTATCTTTCATTATAATAGTTTTTTATTACAATGTGGATTAGTGGATAAACGACCTATGTAATAATATGGTTTTGACTGAATAACTGCAATAAAACTATCTAAGTTGATTCCAATGTGTAGGGAAGCAGTAATAGATCCGGCTTTATTTATTTATTTATTTATTAAAAGCAGATTATGTATTGTTTATATTCGCTGGGACTCCATAAGTACTTGCTTTTGTCAATTGTGCGACCTCTGAAACCCATTTTAGACAAAACTCTCCAAAAGATAATGATATTACAGCTTATTCGAGTTTCATCATTACAGTTGCTTTCAAATTTCTAATGTAGATACACGCTGGTCTTCCTAGATGGTATAAACTTTAAGTCTTATCAGGTCCTTATCTCCTTCATTGAAACATTTACTGGAACTGTCCCGTTAACCTTAGGTTTGCCCAGGTTCGTTGATAAAACCCTCATTACAGCAGTAAAATCTCCTCTCAAATAAAGATTCTGAAGCTCGAAATCCCTATCACTGGGGTCCGGCAAAAACTCTTGTTTTTCGCAGCATGTATTGTAAATGTATTTAAATGATATCTATACGCGGCTACCCCTATGAAACCATAACGCCAAAATGTCACCTTACGGTAGATAGGGTCGCCACCCGTCCCGGTTTGACCGGTATTATCCCGAAATGAGGTCCGGTTGTTCATGCCAAAAAATAATTCCCTGAGGACGGTGAAGATCATTTTTAGTTATTGGTTGACAGGTGGTTGACATTCTTTCATAGTTGTCCCGGATTGAAGTATCTAAAAGGTGCCAACTCTGCCTGCCAAACAATTATTTATTTGTTTATAATTAATTATTTTCTTATCTAAAGAACATTCGTTTTATCTGTTTTAAATAGATATGTACTGATTTTTATTTGTAAGTAATCTGTTTATATTACAACTATTTGTTATTAAATTGGGTTTTTGTTTACCATATTACAACTCAAGCCAAAACCTATAAAACAATACTATTTAGCCATAGAATTAGAATGCCTCCTTTTTCGGTACTTCAGATTCTCTTGGATATTACTTTCTCCAGTTTCTAGTAATACCATGAGACCACGCAAAAGATGTATTCTCGTCTCGTCTCTACCTAATCTCTTCTCGACTGGGCACCTTTCAATCTCGACACTCCAGATGAAAATAAAAGTGCCCAGGCGAGTTTCTCGACACATTAAGGAAAACCCTTTGCTGATAAATTTAGTTCCGCTTTTTGGGATAATGCTAAAATAGAGTTTAGCTGTATCATTCCTGATTATGTCAGCTTACTCAGCTGGAAGTCTTCTGATTATTGCTTCGACGGAAAACAACAGGTTTTCTACTGGTATGATTCTCGGAATAAAAAAATTTACAATGCAAAATTAAAGTGAAGTTACTTTTTCTAAAGGTTCTTGTACAAAAGTGACAGAATGGCACCTTAGGATATTCAATATATAGAAAATCAAAACATACTAAGAGGTACTTAATTCCAATTAGTTATAAAATTGTTTTATTTAAATTATTTACGATCGGAAACAGAGAAATTGAATCAGACTTAATAGGGAAATGGATATTGCACTGAGGATTTTACACGATTATTTAGAAAACTCAATAATGCTATTCTGTGGCAGAAGACTAGTTCATATCATCGATAGAACATGTAGATGTTCGAATACGTGACCAGAGATAAGATTGCAAGAATTTTTGCCGATTTAACATACATTCAATGTTCAAAAATCATAAAATAATTAAAAAAAAATATATAATATTTTTACTAGGCTGAAGGAACAAAACAACTTGAAAATGAAAAAAGTGAATAATATAAGTAAAGATCTATAAACGGCAAATTAGTGTTTTGTAGCTCCACTCCATAAGCATATTTTTTACAGAGCTCGAAAGAAAAATTATGTGTTATGGAAATAACAACAATGAAAATAATGACATTTTGACATTCTTTTTTTTATATTTAGTTTTTGCCCGGATCTCATGCACCATAGATTCCCGAAGATGACTTGTGCAATCGAAAGCGAATTGTAATTGACCTGATCTAGTCTCAAGAATCATGTTTCTTTACTTGAATAAAGTCGCGGGAGTTTCTAGTCTATGTTATTATATATATATATATATATATATATATATATATATATATATATATATATATATATATATTACAATACATCAAACTTAACTAATTTTACTATTTAGTCTACTCAGATCTCCACTGCGCAGAAGTTTTCTAGCCTTGCACTGAAAGATACGTTGCACTCTTTGACGGTTTAGATTTTCTTCATGAAATTTATTTTCACCATAGTGCTTAATTTTTTGCAACTAAATTAATGTACTTTAGATTAAAAAATATTTAAAAAGCAGTTAAAATTTGGAAGAAATTGCGGAATTTAGTACTCGAACATTAGTGGAAAGAAAAACTAATGTAGTAATATATGGGAGGGAATAAAAACCTTCTTTCTATACAATCCCAGAAAAATCGACTCTGACTAAAAATGCCATTAAATAAAATTGTATTTTAGTATGGTGTGGATTTTTCTTATAAATCGCTCGGGCTTCCAAGTGCATTTTTAAATTGCATTATTTGTTACTTTGTGAGACTCGTCTCTTCACACGAGAAGAGGATATATGCAGTTACTTGACCTTATGGAGATATGTGCGTATGAGAATCAATATACACTAAGCCCAAGGAACATGAACAGTGTATTAGTAGTGTATTAGTTCTTGAGTCGGTCTCGGGATTTTATAAACCGAAATTTAGTGTTTTGAAAGATACCATATCCCTCATTCAATAGAAGGCAAAACGTCAGTAAGACCCATGATTCCTTAATTGGCCATAATTGTAAAAGATTTTGTTTATGTTCATTATTTATTTATTATACAGTCCACGTAGATCTCCACTGTGCGATTTGAATGGTTCTTAAATTTTAACAATATTATAACTATGTAATTAAATAAAAGATTTGATGCAATTTGTGATGGTTTAGCTTTCTTCGTGAAATCTGTTCCCAGTATCATTCTTAAGGTATTTTTTTTGCAACTAAATATTTTCAATTAAATTTAAAACAAGTCAAATTATTAAAAAACAGAAAACTCGTCTACTTAGAACTAGCATAGTTGTACAGGAAAATAAAACTTCTTCTGAACCCTGTATACCGAAAAAAGCATCTACTTGGTTGTCATGCTGCACACCACTTTATTATTTCCGTTACAATTAACTAAATTTGGAAAACAAAATTCGGCGTGAAATATACGTTAGAATTTATAATATTTGAACAGGGTCCGTGAAATATATTCTACTTTTCGATCTTTGTCCATTTTTACCACCCTTAAAAGCATTTGAGAAGATACAGATAGAAATTTGTTTTGAACACGAAAAATGTGTTTTTTTTCAAACCCAATTTTTCTCAATTTCTGAAACTAGTTCTAAAAAATGTACATCTTTGTTTTGTAGCAGAAATATGGAACTTTTAACCTGTTCAATGGGGAATTAAAGATGAACTCTTCTCAGAACTAATTTAAATAAAATCGAAAGGGCGGGAAGTACTGTCATACACTATAACAATACTGACAACTGAAAATAACTTTCATTCAAATAAATTTTGGTTATATATTCATCATGTTTATTCGAACGATTTTTTACCGACAATGCTGCAGCTATTGGCGGATCTGAACGAATAAATTTAGTAGGTTGGTTTATTCGTTAAAGGAAATTCAGTCGGCTGAAGTGAAATGTTTGATACATATTTTATTTAGATATCCGCTTTTTCGGTGAGGTTTAATGATACCTTTTTAGTGTCTTCTGATAATTTGTGGCCAAATATAAATTTGTATCTACCAGTTTTCCTTGGTTTTAAATATTTTGTGTTCGGCACATTATTTTTTAGTTATTTGTGTTTTGATATGGAATAAGTATGATAGTGAGCAATATGCAACTGTTGTGATTAAAAGCAGGGACGTAGACAGAAAATTAATTTTGGGGAGGCCAGTTGGGGGCACAAATAATTCTACAGGGTCTGTCATTAGTAGTCAAAGTGTCATGTTATATTTACAATTTATGTATTTGCGTTGCATTGACCCATCGAAAAATGATTTTTTTTCGATCAATATTTCGTTTTTCCATTGTTTTTGTTTTTTTGTTTTAAGGTAAATTTCGCTTTGTCCATAAAATTGTAACAATTTTTCCTGCGCCAATAAAGCATTTTTTGTTTGTTTGAAAGTAGCATACTTTCATAGTAAAGATTTTTTTACATTAATGATGGATCCTGTAACAAATAATATGTGCCAGTAAAAAAATTAAAACGAATTTTCTACATTTATTTTAGTTTTTGAATTAAATAACAAATTTTATACAAAAGTAACTTAATTAAACACATCTAAAGAAACATATTTTTTCTCTTTTATTTAATGTACAGTTGTGGAAGTATTACTAAAACTAATAAAAAATAAACATGAATAATATAAACCGTTAACTAAAAAATACAAAAAAAAAACAGTTCGTAAAATTTAAATTTATTCTTCTCTTATTTTCCACGAATATATCTATTACTCTTTAAAAAATAAATGACTTCTCAATTGATAAAATAGCTAAGTTTGATAGTTTATTTCGATTTTATTTTCAAAAAATGGTTTTATTATTTTTCAAACAAGAGAAAGTTCGCTCACATGTAGCACTAGAGGGTAAGAGTCAGCTTATATTTGGGACTCTTACTAGAAAAGATATTTTGTTTTGTTGTGGTTTGAGTATTTTATTTCGTTAAAAATATTGTGCGTGTATGAGCGTAGCGTATAATATATTTAGACAGGCTAATGGGGGGGCCACAGGATAAAAAGGGGGGGCCGTGGCCCCACCAGGCTCACCCTTGTCTACGTCCCTGATTAAAAGAAATATTAAATACTTCTAAAAACAAACTGTATTTTCTTTAAATTTAAGGAGTATTCTGGTAACTCTCTTTTTTCCTTTTCTTTTTTTTTTTAAATTAGTAACAAAAAAGTTAAAACTTAATTTTAAAGACCAGAAGCGTTCACGTGCAGATTTTAACTTTCATTTTAGTATTAATCATTAGACACTAGAGTTCGTTTTTATGCAAGGTAGGTACTGTAAAGTATCTAAATTTGTTGTTTTTTACTTCTAATTCTATATTTTGATTTTTCAAATCAAGCTGTCACTTTTAATCATTAGTCATTACGAACGTGAACACGGCCAGCAATTACGGAAAAAGTTATTACTAGAATTTCGAATAAAACTTAAGAAAAGGGAAAAAAACTTACCTGAACCCACCATTACAGAGATAACCTGAACCCACCATTACAGAGATAATTTTTAACTTTGTTTACGCATGGTGGAAGGGACGGCTAAGACCAACACGATATCGCTTCAAATGCATGACTCAAGGAAAGGTTGTCACTTTGCGCGGATTATTTACGTTGTTGTCAAGTTTAATACAATATCTTTAGAGAAACTAAATGATAACCTAACCAATATGTTTTATATAATTCATTATAACTTGTTTCTACATTTACAGTTACGCTTGGAACAAAATATTAGTTGGTAGAATCGAAAATTAAAAATATATAATCCATTTATTTATAAGCTAAAAATAATAACAAACTTCAAATAGGCTAACTAACTATATGTAACAAAACAAAACTATTATTTGTTAATTATATGTAAGTAGAGAGCTATGTAGCTTGAATTTGACTGTATATAGTCTTGTCCTGTAATCTATAAATTAAAATCAAGTAAACGAATGAATTTATTCCAATAAATTCATTCGATACTTGATTATTACTAATTATTCGATAGTCCATTTCATTCGATAGTTTCCATCGTTAGCGGAAGGCGTAGCTTGAAAAAGTGACAATTTTCTTTGAACCACGAACAATGTGTTATTTTTTTTCATACCCGATTTTACCCAATTTCTTAAACTAGAACGTGAAACAATTGCTTATATTTAGGACACCCTGTCTACTATAAAAGCATATGTTAGGAGCTTTAAATTAAAAGGTAGTTTTCGACTAAACCTCGACTTTTGAGTTATATATGGCATTAGGTACTTTAAAATGCGAGAAATTACATGGTCCGAGTGGCATGAATCAAATTGTAATATTTCGTACTGAAAATTAAGTACAAACATTGGCATGTAAATTAAAACACAATTTTCAATGTATACTGTTTGTTTTTGTTTTTAAAACGCATTTTTTTTGGCAGTTGTACAGAGGCTACATTTTAGTTTTTCAATAAGTTAACCTTGGAGCACAATGCAAATTACTTCAAACATTATTTTTCTTTATATGTTTTTCTGTGTTTTTTAGATACTTTTTTGAAACATAGATTGTAGATGGCTATATTTAGTTCCAACGCTAAAATTGTCATCCATTTTTGCACCACAAATATGTATTTCCTTTCTAAGTTTCGCTTTTGTCGCTTAGTTTTTACGTTAAACGTTTACGTGATTGTATTGTTAATCGTTAACTTCTATCTAAAAATAAGTTAGTAGAGAAATATATTACTAAAACTTCACTGCTATGGGAAGAGAAAAAATGTTTGTAAAAAAAAGAATTGCTACTCTTTTGAAATAATGTACCATCGTCACCAAATGTAACCGGCGCAGCATCGTATTTGCCCTTGAACTGTTATATGATTTTTCCTGTCAAATATTTGCCAAATTATAAATTCTAGGTTAAAGACAATGGGTTTGTGCAGTATTAAATTGAATAGCTGGCAAAAAGTAAGTTTGGCAGCAGCAATTGTTCTTATTTCTTATTTAATTTTTATTCTTTGTATAAACTATCTCCGAATCCTCAATTTAATTGAATTTTAGTTTTATTTACCCGCTGTATAAACCCACATTTAGTATCACTCATGAACAGTAATCCAATCACACATTTTTATGCTTTTCGACCCAAAAAATTAAAATTAAAATTGAAATAAAACTAATCATTACCAATATTTTTGCCGTAAAATTAAGGAACATATTCCACAAATATAACCTAACCATAAACTTTCATAAAACATTAGACCTAGTTCTTTTTAATTTTTAACTTAATATTTTGTCAAGGAAACATTATGTTCGATAACGTTGCGCAATCTTTGAGGTATGCTTAATACCAAGTCTCTTGTATATTCAGAGTTTATTTCGTTCCAAGCTCGAACTATTGATTGTCGAAGATCATCTTGATTTCTTAATTTGTTTTTTTCATTTTCAATTGGATTGAAATCAGGTCTTTTGAAATCCAGGGCAAAGTTTCAATATTATGATTTGGCAATATATTTTGCAGCATTCTAGCTCTATGTATAAGGCAATTATCATGTTGAAATACAAAGTTGTCTCCAAAAACTGGCTTCACAGAAGGTAACATAATGTTTTCTGATATATTGCAGTAAACATCTGCATTATGCCTTTCTTCAAGCACTGCAGATACTTATCCAACCCCAAACATTTGATGTCTATACGCGCGCAGTATTCCATTATGGCATGATTGAAAAGTTTTCTTCCATTCTCCCAGCAATTATCTAGATATTGATATTCCCTTGCAAATTCCAACCTTTGCTTATTAGATTTTGTAAATAGGTTTGCTTTCAGAACCTTCAAACTGATCTCTTCTCTTCAGCCTTCACTGCTGTTTGAAAAGAATTGTTTCTAAGAAACTGCACCAATTCATGGTCTTTATTCGGTGTTGAAACTTTTGGACGTCCCGCCTTTCGTCTCTCAATGATACCAACACAAAAAATGACTCTGCTGCAATTTCTCTAATTTTTTTCCATCCCGAAGTCCAGTAAAAATTATTGACTTTTGTTCCTCCGTTAGCTTCAGCATGATGTATTAGGTATTTCCTTTCAAACAAAGATAAATATTGCTTTCAAATCAAAAGCAAAAGACAATGTCAAATAAAAAAATGACTTTGACATTCTAATCCTAGGTTTACTTTGGCATTGCCATTCTAGGTTAACTTGTCATTTTAGGTTAATTTGGAATAATAGTTCAGGAGAGTAAAATGGGTAATTTTTGTCCCAGTAACTTTTGGTGCGATGGTACATTTTGTAGATATTCAAATGCCTTTCCTAAGTTTGACGAATTTGTAAGCCCTTGTAGGCATGATAATTGTATGAAGGTTAATGCGGGTGGTATTTTATGTACAAAAAATCTGGTACATAAGACTACGAATAAAAAAAAAGAACATGATACAAGAATTTCATATCTTTTAAAAGTTTTTAATCCGAAAAAAAAATTAAAGAAGAAACAATCGCTACGCACAAAATACATTATTTGGAAAAAAGATCGTAGTACACATTACACATGGTGTAACCAAAATATTTCCTCATCCCAAAGAAGAGTTATGACAATTGCCAAACAAGTAAAAAGTAGCTTAGCGACGGTCAAAATCATTTGATGTAAAAAGGACGGCAGTTATAAATTTTACTGGACGGTTAAAAGGGACAGATTCACATTAGAATTGAAATAAGTCTCAATTTGCCTGTCAACAGGATTAAATATTGTAAGGCTTTATACTTACTAACAGCAATGCCAGAAATGAATTAAAAGTAAAATGTTCCCTTTTTTACAATATTTTGGACGCAGAATTTAATCAGGGTTTCGGATCACTAGCCACGGATGTTTACACTTTTTGCTCCGGAACTAAAAAAATCAATCAGGTGAAGTACCAAAGACAGAAATCAATTAATTTTTATTAATTTAATTTAATAATTTAATTATATTAAATTAATTTCTCAGTTCAGAATCTATAATTTATCCGTTAAACAATTTACTATTGCTTTAGAAAACTCACCTGATAATAGTGTTTCTTACTATTTCGATCTTCAGCAATTACAGTTGTTTCTCAATTTACCGATACAACAATCATTTTATGTTACGCAGTTTGTGCTTTTTTTGTATAACGGATGTAACAAGCTGGTGGAGAAACAAATGAAATTAGGTCAGCCCTGTATAATTATTTAAATAAAATTAGTTTTCCAGAAAACTTTAAAATTCATAGATTATTTTGAGAGGGTGATTTTTTTTCACGATTATAAATATTTTATTTGGTAGCCATTTTGAATTAGTGCCACAGTTTTATTAGTTCTTCTCTATACCACAATTAGTTATGACATACAATTTGAAATCAGACCATTAAGTAGTTTTTTCTGGATAAATTTTTAAATATTTTATTAAGCCGCCATTATGGATTCGTACCAAAATTTTACCAGTTGATTTTTACATAATACTCGATTTTTGTGCTAAATTTGAGATAAGTTGGATAAGTAGTTTTTTCGTAATAATATTTTTAACATTTCACTAGGCCGCCATTTTGTTTTGACATATGATCAGGTCATCCCCATATGACCTATAAGTTTTGACAAAAATTTGAAGTCAATCATTTTTTTAGCTATGCCGAGAACAGACAGACAGCGACGGAATTGAGGAAACATGTTTTTGGCCTCTAGGCACTTCAAACGTAAAGACGTGAAAAAATCTCGAAGGGTGATTTTTTCACGATTACAAAACTTTCTCTTTGCGAGGGAAGTAAAAATCTAAAATAGAAAGATCCGGTGATCGAGGGGGCCATCTTGCAGATCCGCGGCTACCAATCCATCTTTGAGGAAAGTTATTTAGATTTCTAGGTGCTGACGCGCTGTGAGGCCTCTTTCACAAATTCTATAGACTATGCGTCTTCCGAAGAAGAAAAACGAGACCCCAACCCCAAATCGTCCTTGTGTATGCTTTTTGATTTAAGGCGCGGAATTGTTGCCTTCTCTCTGGATATCTAATATGAACAAAAAAGATTCCTAATATATTATCCTAACCATAATTTTCGTAGACCGCTATTATTGTAAATAAGTATATAGTTAAAAAAAAACACTAAAACAACAAAAATATTTCATTGACAATAAAAAAAAATACCTGCATACATATCTATTGGAAAAGTTGCCTTCTCTCTGAATATCTAATATGAACAAAAAGGATCTCCTAAGATGTATCCTATTCCTAACCATAATGTTGGTAGACTGCCATTATTGTAAAAAGAGTGCATTAAATATAGTAAATAGTTAAATAGAGATACCAAAACAGCAAAAATATGTTATTAATACTCAAAAAAAAGTAAATCTCGAATTTTGAGCTTGTTTTTCAAAATAACTGCATACATATGTATATTTGAAAAAATAAAGAACTTTTTGTCCTGACGCCATATGCTTATTCTGAAGGCGGCACTGAATTATACGAAAAAAGTCCTTATATGACTTAACAGTTTTCGCCTTCTTGATAAGTTAACAGACAGCTGATTGGAGGCATGCCTTGTATCTCAAAAACCAAAAGAACTATGAAAATGATGGAACCATCTTTAATTTCATACAAAAAGTAGCATACTGTCGCGAAAATAGCAACCCTCTATCTTTAAAAATAAGGGAGATACCCCGCAAAAGTCCCGAAAATGAGTTACCCTGTAAAAAAAACGACAGAATTAAAATTTAGAATTCATGAATAATGTTTATAAAAGATTAAAAAAATTGTTTTTATGAGAAAAACTTTGTTACTTTTTCATTTAAACTATAGATAAATTATTTCTTCTTGTTTCTTGGATGTATTCTTTGAAAACGTAGTATTATCTTAGATTTGGATCAAAATTGTAGTATTTGCAGTCATCCAGTTCAGAACACAGTTTTTTAAAAATTGTTATTACATTTTTATGGCAAAAAGCTAGACATTATTTAAAGATTTGTTACGCATCTTAATTTTATCATTATAGAACTCATATTTTCAGTAAAATAGAATTGATACACTTCCATAGATAATATTAATTTTCTACTGATTTTTTTTTTAAATCCAGCGCTTTAATTTAGAGGTCCACATGTATATATAATGAGAATCGTCTTAGAGTAACCTCTTCAGATTGATAACCTATCAAAATTAATTATAAAAATATTTATTGTTTATGTTGGACAGAAGGGTGTACTGCTTCCCCCATTTTGAGTGTGTTTACTCAAACCTATTATAGCTAAGAACACTCCCGGAATACGAACGAATCTTCTGATGTCTACTCATGCGTTTAGCATGTGAGTGGTAACAAACAATAGATTCATATTCATATACATATATCACTGCCCTTCTTTGCATGGGCAGTCGGGTAAAAACATCTAATTTCGGCTAAAATTTGAAAAAAAAATTAAGGAATTTAGAATTCCAGTATTAGCGGAAAGAAAAACAAATATACTAATATATAGGAGCGAATAAAAACCTGCTTTCCATATAATCCCAGAAAAATCGACTCTAACTAAAAATTCCATTAAATAAAATTGCGTTTTAGTACAGAGTGTGGATTTTTCATATAAACCGCTCGAGCTTCCAAGTGCATTTTTAAATTGCATTATTTGTTTCTTTGTGCGACTCGTCTCCTGATACGAGCAGAGAATGCAACGCGGTAGCGACGAAGAATAAATGCAGTTTAGCTACTTTTTGTCAAGCTGGCTGCAATCCGTATTAATGGCAAACTGGAGACATTAAACCTAAGTTAAGGCAAAAGAGAAGTTAACTGGAATTTGTTCTTTAATGTGTTGATTTGCAAAGTGTTCCCGCGGAACTGACATGATGTAGAAAATAGCTAGGCGAAAAGTAATTGATTGGAATTACCTTAGCCTATCCCTTAATTACTAATTCAGGTAACTTGGAAAGTATTTAAATAATTAGCAGTATTCTAATGAGAAAACGATAAGTATTTGCGATACTGAATAAGGAGTTGGCAACATGTTTATAATTTAAAATATATTTTCATGTCTGATTTTCTTTTACATTCAAGGCGAGGTGAAATTGTTTACCATTACTATTGTTTAGAAGCTTTTCAAGTAATCAGTAGCATAAGTAGAGGTAGATCAATGTTTCTTTTTTTCGTACAAAATAGGTCAATGTATTTTTTAAAACATTTTTAAAATTTACATAAAAAATCGCCTCTTTTATTTTAGCTCCAAATTAAACGATTTGTAAATTTTCTCATATAATTTATTACTTCTCTTGTAAAAGTGAAGTACAGTAATCGTGAAAAAATCACCCTCCGAGATGTTTTCAGATCTTTACGTTTCAGGGTCCCTGCATGTTTTCTCAATTCTGACGGTCTGCTGTCGGTTCGCGGCATAGCTAAAAAACAACCTACGCAATTGACTTCAAATTTTGGTAAAAAATTAAGAGTTATATGGAAATAACCTGGTAACATTTTGGGAAAAATCTAATATGGCAAAACAAAATGGCGGCCTAGTGAAATGTTAAAACATTATTACTAAAAAACGGCTTATCCAATTTATCTGAAATTTTGTATAAAAATTAAGTACTATGCAGGAATCAACTGATAAAATTTTGGTACGAATCCAAGAACAGAACAAACTGGCGACCTAAAAAAAATTAAAAATTCAGTTTGAAAAAAATATTTAATGAACTGATTTCAAATTAAGTGTCATAATTGTACTATAGAGATGAACTAATGAAACTGTGGTTTTAATTCAAGGGAGCGGAATAAAATGACGGCCAAATAAAATATTTGTAAATGCCAATTCCGTCGGTCCGCCTGTCGGTTTGTTAGTCTGTCTAGTAGTTCGCGGCATAGCTTTAAAACTACTTATCAGATTGACTTCAAATTTTAGTCAAAAATTAAGGGTCATATGGGGATGTACCTGGTAATATTTTGGTAAAAATCCAGTATGCCGCTACAAGATGGCGGTCTAGTGAAACGTTAAAAAAATTATTATAAAAAACTAAATACCCAAAATATCAATTTTTGCACAAAAATCAAGTGTTGCATAGAAATGAACTGGTGACATTTTGGTAATAATATAAGATAACAAAACAAAATGGCGGCCTAATAAATACTAAAAAAATCAATCTGAAAAAAGCTACTTGCTAGATTAATTTCAAATTTTGTCCAAGCATTAAGTGTGATTTGGAGATAAACTGGGAAAGTTGTGGTGCGAATTCAAAATGGCGGCCAAATAAAATTCGAAAAAAATTAACGTAAAAAAAATCTTCTAATGACTTTAAATTTTGCAAAAAAATTAAATGTGATATCGGGATAAACTGATACGAATTCAACATGACGTAACAAAATGGCGGTGTGGTCAATGTAAAAACTACTGAATTTATTTTAAATTGTGCCCAAGGATCAAGTGTGGCATAGGTAGAACCTGGTGTAAAATATTGATAGGAATCGAATATGATGAACAAAATGGCGGTTAATAAAAACGTTTGCAAAGACAGTAATGACTATGTACTGAATTAAATTAGGCCATTCTTCACTATTCCTAATAAAGAAAGTAAAATAGAGGTAACAAGAACTAGATAAAGTATTTGCGATACTGTTTGAGAAGTTAGCAAGTAGTTAGTTCATTAAAATATCCTTTAAAAAGTGATTTTCTTCTAAATTCAGGACGAAATGAAGTTATTTAGCAATTACGATGGATTCGCGTCATCTGCGGCATACCTACGGGGAGGTCAACGATTTTTTTTGTAAAAAAAATAACTCAGTTGGTCGTTTTGGTTTACACGGTAGATATCAGTACCTTTAACATAAAATTTATTAAAAAAAATCATCTGGTGATGTTTTGATGTTATTAATGTATAGTTGAAATCAAAATGTTATTTGTTGTAGGTTTATAACGGATTTTAATGGAAACCGTACCCGATTCTGCTAGTTTTTCATTTCAGCCCAGGAAGGTAGAAAACCCAACTACCAAAACCTCGGCATTAATTGAAAACAATTAGCAATCAAAAGTTCTCCAAAATCTCGCGAATTCTCTTTTAATGTTTAAAAATCGCTGGACGTATTTCCTACAAATTTATTCGTCAGTACAAATATTTGTATATACATTTCAATTAGTAAAAGTAAAATAAAATAAGATATATCAAAGCCGCGATAAATTTTTAATGGTTCTGGGTTTTATTGTCTGTATTTCTTAATATAAAATTAAATAAATAGGATATTATTAACATAGTCGATTTTCCACAATAGCTCCTGTTTTTTTACTCCACCTATAATAATTAGATACACGTATCATCTAGCGAAAACTTAAAGAGGTTACTCCTAATATATCGGTATCAGATTATAAAAAGAGTTTATACAAGCGGCCGCTGCGGTAGTCGTGGAGAGGTTACAGAGTTGGAAATCACTCGAGATGTTAGGGTTGGATCTTAGTGTGGTTGGAATTTGTTTTTTTTTAACCGAAACCCATAATTTTATATGCAATCGTGTTTTAATTATGTCGGTTTTGATTAGCACAGAATAGGCTTTTCTTGGATTTAGTTAAGCGTATCAAACTTTTAGAATTCTCAAACGATGTCATTTCTTACCACTACTTACCTATGGAGATGAAGCTAAGCAAGCTAAATCGTGAGTGCAGTATAATGCCGAAAGATCATTGATCAACAAAGCTTTGGTCAAAACAGAGCGTTTTGAGGATTGTACAAACAAAGGGCTAAACACTCTCATAAAATCAAATTAAACACTAAAGAAACATTGTTTGCAATATTACTAAAGTTATTTCCAAAGCTACAACACCCGGATACAAATTATAGGGGTATTTTAATAATCTTAAAAAAAAAGCAAAACATTCTTAGTTATAGTAAACTTTTAGGAAAGCATGCTAGTTTTTATCAGTTAATTATAGTTTCATTCGGATTAATCTTGTCCAAAAAAATCGTTTTACCTAAAAGACCTATTCAAAAGGACGCAATTTAATATTTAGGACTTGCTTGCTATTTTTATTAAGACAGACTTGTTGTTATGTTGCCAAGGTTGTATACTTAATTTTTGTTTATTTCAATTTTTCAGCAATATTACCAAGAAAAGTTGGATTCTGGGATAAAAGTGGAAAATGCTGGGGTATTATATATTTTTTATTATCCGCATATGTTGCATTTATGGTTATTATGGAAATTTGTATACACCTGAAATAATAAAAAATACAACATCTTTGTTGTCACTTGTTTGTTTTTTATTTTCGGACGATACATAAGTAATTTTCATTCAAGTTCAATCAAATTATTTAAAATGATATTTTTGTTTTCCTTTAACAAGGCAATTTATGGCATTAATTATTAGTTAAATTAACTGTAAATGAATAGTATTTTCTCTCTTTTACATGTAACTGAATTGTGTGCCTGGAAACAATCAAGCTTTGCGTTATGAAGATAATCTAAATGGCTTTGTCAATTTTTGCCAGACGGCGGCATTTATTATTTATTCATATTATTTATTGAAAAGTTTGAATTAAGTTAATAGAGGTTTGGCCTTGGAGTATTTTGACACCTAGTCGCTCGGGTCAGTGCGACCCTGTTGTAAAGTGAAAAGTCAGCAGCTCTTCTCCGAGCTATTAGACTATAGGACACGATAGAATTTAATAACTCATATAATTATTAATTTTTCAAAAACATACCGTTAAACAGATTTCTAAAACAAAATGCAATGTATTTAGCCTAGTTATAATAATTTTTACTTTTAAATAAAAAGAAATCGATAAATTTCCTTCATCCGGAACTTCCCTCGTTACGAATCTTTCCCTTTATTAGGAAAAGTAAAGTGTAATCCAATTTAGTTCGATATATAGTCATTTAGTAACACATAATATGTACTATCTTTTCAAACATTTTTATTGGACGCCATTTTGTTCCATAATATTGGATTCTTATATATATAAGATTTTTTTACGTTGATTTAAAAAAAATATTTGACCGTCATTTTGTCCCGTCATCTTGAATTCGTATTACAACTTTACCAGTTATGCTTGCACATAATATGAAATTAATCTAATGAGTAGTTTTTTATGCCGATTTTTTTAAATATTTAATTAGGTTACCATTATGTTTTGCTGCCTTATATCCATGCCAAAATGTTACCAGTTCATTACTATAGAACTTTTGACTTTTTGACGTTTCACTAAACCGCCATTTTGAATTTGTATCACAACTTTACCAGTTTATATCACACTTAATGCTTGCAGAAAATTTGAAATTAATCTAATAAGTACTTTTTTTCAGGCCGATTGTTTTAATATTTTATTAGGCCGCCATTTTGTTTTGCTATTTTTTATTCAGAAATTGGATGAGTAGTTTTTTTAGAAATGATTTTTTAACGTTTTATTAGGCCACCATCTTGTTCTAGAATATTGGATTTTTAACAAAATATTACTGGGTTATACCCATATATCCCTTTTAAACTATGCCGCGAACAGACAAACGCTAAAACATGAAAATATATAAAACCTGAGAGGTGATTTTTTTCACGATTACAAATATTTTATTTGGCTGCCATTTTGTTCCGCCGTCATGAATTAGTACCACAGTTCTTCTAGTTCATCTCTATACCATAATTAGTTATAGCATTTAATTTCAAATTAGGCCAATACGTAGACTGAATTTTTAAATAATCTCTTAAGCCGCCATTTTGTTCCGTCATCTTGAATTCGATCCAAAATTTTACCAGTTGATTTCTATATAACACTTGAATTTTTTTTAAATTTGAGAAAAATGACGGCTTACTAGTTTTTTAGTAGTAATTCTTTTAACATTTCATTAGGCCGCCATTTTGTTTTGCTATATTGTATTTTTACCAAAATATTACCAGGTTATCCTCATTTAACCCTTAGTTTTTGACCAACATTTGAAGTCAATCGGGTAAGTAGTTTTTTAGCTATGCCGCTAGCAGACAGACCGACGAAATTGAGAATACACGTTTTTTGGCATCTAGGGCCACTTCTCTCCATTTAAGAGGGAAGTAATAAAACATCATTTATAATTTTTCACTGATATTATCTGTGTCTTGTAATGCAAGGAAACGTTTTTTAAGTTGTTTTCGTTTAAAAAGTGAATCTGCATTTAACTAGACCTGCGTTTTTTATTATGGCCTACACGCTCATCGCTTGATATCGTCCAGTGACCCCCAAGCAAAGCGAAAATTGGGCCATGTAATATACACTTGTACGTTTTGCCAGATACGAATTTATATATTTCAAATTGTTTACAGATATACATATATATTACAGGAAAATATATGTATTAAAATGGCTTTTCGTATTTTTTACTAGTCTGGCACTTTGCGTACATGCAACAAAAAACATAATTGTATCTCTCTTCTAGAATAGATAGAAAAAAATTAGTATATAACTAGTGCTTAAAATTTAAAGCTATGAGTTAGATTATTATATACTTGAAGTTACTGTCTTTATTATATTTGCTTTTTATTTTATAGTTAAAAGTATCCAGCATAGTGCTTGTTAAAAATGATATTTTTACAAATGTTGTATGATTAGTTATGTACAATTAATGCTTAGCTTTCAAGAAAATAAATGAAACGAGTAATTAAAATTAAACCAAAAAATTCAACCAAACTAAACGAATTAAAGTACACAACAATTTACTACAATTACTGAATAAAAGATGTTCGTTATAAAATAAACGGAACAAATAAAAGTAAACAACGAGACAAAAGGTACTAAAATTAAATGAATTGAACGCTACTATTTGGTGTTCTTTTTACGACTTGCAATAACTGCTTTGACCCTCTTTGGCGAACTTGCTACCAAACTGTCAAGAATTTGTTGTGGTGTTTGCTCCTACAAAACTGAAAGTGGGTACTTTATAATTTTTCGAACACATTAAAGGCATACTACACTAAAAGTATTTTAATCAATAACTAAAGTTCTGATAACAATTTTTAACGCACAATCCATATTATTAAATTTTAAAAATAAAATAGCCTCCAAATTAAATTATAGCATTTTTGCCTACGCCATTGACGGCTTGTGTCTAGTAAAAAATGTAATAGACACTTTTTATGTTTTCCCAACCATGGAGACATTTATTTTTGCACAATTTTTAGATAACCCTGTAGCTAATTACGTAATTAATTTTACATCGTTTTGATAGGCGTTTCTAAAGGGCAAAGAACGATCTTTCCAAATCTTGTTTGCAAGTTAAGAAAGGTTAAAATGGGTCACAATTTTCAATATTCTTAACTTATTTGCACAGGGAAGTTAAAAAACTGCATGCAGCCTACTAAAATTAATTAATGCAACCACTATTATATATTAACACATTGTATTAATTAAAATAAATTATAATGTGTAAAACCACAAATCTTGTCTAGAGAGAATCATTGTTTATAATGCCATTATTTTATAGCAATTTAAATAAAAACCAAATGACTGTTTCACGTACAAGACTAGATAGCGATGTCGCTGATCAAGCAATTATGTTTTTCAGTAAAATGCCATTAAAATCTCTAGCCGCAGAAAATGTACCATAATATTAATTATAATACAATACATTTATGTGGGCAAGTAACGACTAAGATAATTTTATAAATTGTTTTTCAGTTTTTCGGCTAAAATCAGAAGCGGACTAAGCGGGGCGGCGGGGGTAGTCCGCCCCGGGCCCGCAGGTCTACGGGGAGCAATTGGAATAAATAAAATAAAATCCTAGTCTTTTGATTCACATGTAAGCAAATATTGTGTTGTTAAAATTGATTAGCTTAATAAAAACAAAAACTCTTTTATCAAGATGTTTTGAAAAATTGACGCTGACAAGACAAAATATATTTTTTCTTCAGAAAAATCCATTTTCCGCACGAAATATTTCAAACTTAATTTATTATTTATTAATTTATTAATTAACCGTCTTTGATACATATCTTAGAGTGTGTAGCAGGCTTAATGCATTTCGGTTTGGTTAGCTACCAGGTTCCCAGGTTATTTATGAGGCTTAAAGTCAATTGTTAGACATCAACAAAATTACATTTCGAATATTGTCATTAATTGCTTTTATATGTGCGTATTTTCCGTAATTTTGCATTATTACAATAAATTTAAGTGAATTTGACATTCTGGCCATTCAAGACGGGGTTCCAAAATATATTAGGAATGCAGCAATAGAAGTAGATTTGGATTTGCTTTCAGAAAAATCCAAAGTCAGATACATTAAGGAATACTAAAAGTTCATCAAATGGTGCGCCAACAAGGAAATCAACAACATTAGTAAAGAAGAGGTGCTTCTAGTTTACTTTCAAAAAATTTCAAAGAATTTTCAACCTTCTACAATGTGGTCCAAGTACTAGTAATAAAATCTATGCTAAAAATTAAGAAAAACTTTAATATTAGCAGGCATTTTAAATTGATTGCTTATTTAAAAAGAAAATGGTAGGTTTTAGACCAAAAAAGTCTAAAAGTTTAAACCACGAACATGTTGAAAAATTTTTATGCATTGCGCCTAACGATACTTATATACTGGAGCTTGCAGACCTAGGCGTGAAGAATTAACTCATCTGTTGTGTGAAAACATAGTCGAACAAGAATATTTGTTTCTGGTGAAAATACCAAAGAGAAGAAGCTTTGTTATAACTGAAGAAAAAAAATGTTAATTTAATCAAGAAGTACATTTCTCTGCATCCTAAAAGTTCACTGCATCGAAGGTTTTTGGTCAATTTCCAAAAAAGGTAAATGTACTACTCAAACTGTAGGCATTAACAAGTTGGGTAAGATGACATCGGACGTGGCTGCTTTTTTGAGACTTACAAATCCAGAGACCTTTACTGGACACTGTTATAGATGCTCTTCCGCTACTATATTGGCCGACGCTGGAGTGGATATTACTAATTTGAAACGTCTCGGGGGATGACAATCGACAAAAGTTGCAGAATCATATGTGGACGAATCCATTGAGAACAAAAAACGCATCGCCAACCAAATTCTATGTTCTACAGGAGAAAATTCCAAGGAAAATTCGCCTCCGCATTCGCCCTTGCCTTCTACAAGTTTTACGTTTGAAATTGATAGTATTGCTGACAACAATAGACCAGTAAATGAGCACCAATATGAGAAGTTAAGAGGAAAAAGTGTCAACATTATTGTCAGCACCAAAAAGACTAACCATCAAAATGTTCCCAATTTAGTTAATAATGCCTATGATTGTCAATTTTCGGTTACCTACCATGTTAATTACAACAAAGAATAATTTTTTAAACAGTTTTCTATAGCTCTGTGTAGTTACTACCCTTTTCCAAATAATTAGTTACTTTTAAATATATAATAGTTTTTTGTTATAAAAACTATTAAATCACTACGAATTATCTACTTATTTTCGCACGTCTGTAGAAAAACTATTGTACCTAACACTTGCGGAAAATGTTTTTTCCGCCCTTGTTAGGTAAATAGCTATTACAGGACAGTTTTGTAGCGCTCAGAGATACGATAATGCCGCCCGAATGATAGGCATAAATTCGAGGAGAAAGCATTGTTAACTTTTTGTGCAAATCAATCCAATCCCTGCGTTTCTTCTAGGACTATGTATTTTGTCGCAATAAAAACTTAACTATATTCAGTTTTCTCCATTTCTTTCCATAGATTGGTAATACTAAAAATGTCAGAAAAAGTTTATGGCCATCATGGTATGCAGGTTGTAGTTGTCATCATGATTCCATTCAATTAATAAGAGACAATAGAGAACAGATAGTAAACATGTAAGCAAAAATCTTAACACACTAATACTGATTAACATAACTGACAATAAAAAATCAGTTTTGTCGTCAAAATAGATCTTCCTTTTTGTATGTAGTTTGATCTAAAGCAATAAAATTGTAAATAATCGAGTGCTATTAGTCTGTAGTCATTGGTCCATTTATCAGGTTTTTGGCTTATAAGCAAGTGTGTGATCCAGTATTGTATGATACGTCAAAGTCCCTGTAAAAATGAATAGAATATTAATTTTGGTGAGTAAAAGTAAAAAGTGTAAATCGAAAATCTGAAATATTGCATAGGCTACAACGGTGAACGTCTTCCCTAAATTGTATTTTTTTTTAAATAATATTATTGGTAATACAAAAAAAACATGTACACGCTCATCTAAACCTTTCTGATTTCTACTACTATAAAAATATCATATTTTAAGGAAGATTGAAAACATAATAACTGTACTTACGAGAGAACATGAGTGCAAAAAATACATGTTTACATTGTCTGTCTAAGAATAAAGAAATCAAATATTCATATGTTCAAAAAAACAACGACCGAATAAAATCGTGGTAAATCTCTTATCATGAATATACCACTAGGAGAGCATTTAAAGGAAAATCGAAAAGCTTCTTCATCTATGCTTGAGTTGTTACTTTTCTTGAGAAGGGATGAGCAATAGAACAATAATACTTTTAAAAAAATCTTTAATTTGCTCTGTATAATTTTTTTCCAGGAAAAAATAAATTACCTAGCATATCTAAAACAGCGAAACTTGAAAATCAATATATCAGTGATAATATGTCACCCACATTAACAGCTTCGAGATTATTAAGGAATTACTTGAAATTAGAATCTATCTTTTAAAGTGGTATTTTAAAAATAATAATGTAAATGTGCCCACTGCCCTCAGAATATATCTTGCATACATACTTCACTTCAAAATAGCTTTATTGTCTCAAGTTACAAATTCTTTTTAGACAAAGCAACTAAGATTAAAACTAAAACTAATCCAAAGATAAAAAATTAAGGTCAAAACTTTTAGCTGAAATTAAATAGACCCAGTGTAGTATAACAAAATAACTGAAATGATATTAAAATATCCTATAAAAGAACATTTAATAAATATGGTACATACAATTAATTATCCCGGTCAAAACTGAAATAAATTGGTTAAAACAGTAGTAAAATGTACACAACATAAACCTTACACAAACATATCATATATATATTCTTCGGTTGAATAATAAGCTCTATCAATCAAAAACGGTTTTATTTCTCGTCTAAACCCTTTTTCAAAAGTGATCTGCCGTATTCTCATCGGCAGATGATTAAATAATTTTCTGCCATTATATACTATTTTGATTTCTTAACTATAGCCGACGACGGAATAGGAAGGACAGTAGTACACAGTTTCCGAGTCGAGTACAAAGACTCCCTCGATATTTCGGCCTTAAACTTTTTATGTACCAAACAAACCGTTTCCAATTTAAATATGCAAGGCAACGAGAGAATCTTTTGAGTCAAACTTGTTTTGGACACATTTATCGTAATTGGCGTCGAACCACTCTTTGACTTTAACTAAATCTATATTTATAATGTCCGCTAGTTCATCAGAATTACGATTATGATTGTTCCACAATATTGCGGTATCGTCAGCAAATACTGTACAGTTTCCAGATATACCCAACATTGTCAAGTCATTTATATAAATCAAAAATAGTAATGGTCCAAAAAGAGACCCCTGTGGAACGCATGTTTAAATAACTTGATTGCTCCTTATTAAATAAAACGCCCTGACTTCGCCCAGATAAATATGACGAGAGTCATTCATGAGATCTCCTCCTAAAACCATACATCTAAAGTTTCCTCAGCAGTATTCCATAACTTACACCCTACACAGTCGAAAGCTTTAGTGAGATCACAGAATATTGCCGCAGCAGCCTATCCATCATTCAATCTCCAAACTTCACAAGAAAACAAAATATTGCATCGCCTGTGTTCTTCCCAACCAAAAATCCAAATTGAGCTTCGGAGAACAGATCATTTCTAACCAAAAAACTAAGCATACGTTTTTTCGCAAACTTTTCAACAATATTGGCTAAAGTTGGAAGCAAGGAAACTGGACGAAAATGTGATGGTTCTTTTGCGTTGCCTCCTTTAAACAAAGGAATAACCGTTGCTAGTTTGAGGTAATGAGGAAGTACTCCCTCAGAGAAAATGACCAATTTATTGCCTTCACTAGAGCATTTAATGCTGAATCTGACAATTTTAAAAACATTTTAATAGAAATTTTGTCACATCCAGTAGATTTTTATTTTTAATTTCTGTAAAAATCTCTTTTAATTTATATGTAGTGATGGGATAGAAGTTTCTTGCACTGAAACTCTGTTAAAAAAAGCTAATGCTTCGTGTTTCTTAGATATACAGCTAGTTAAGTTCGATGCTATTGAACAATAAAATGAATTGAAGAAGGTCTTATACTAGAGTCAACCATCTCAACATTACTCCCATTCAATTCACCAACAATCTTCCAACATTCTTTCTGTCTATTGCTCGTTTTGTTTATTCTATTAGAGAAATACATATTTTTTGTGATTCTAACAGTATCTCTATAAATTTTACGATAAGAATTGTAGAATAATATAAATACAGAACTATGAATAAAACATTTTCTTATTGTATGTAGAGATCGCATATGTTTCGCTGATACTTTCAGACCCATCGTAAACCAAGGTTTCTTCTGTTTATGTTTAATTTTTTTAAGAGGAAAAGCAATATTAAATTTATTTACTAAATTACTATGAAAGGCCTTTAACGGAATAGCAGCATTCAAAGCTATATCCCAATTAACACTTTCTATAAGTTGGCAGAACTTACTATAATTTCTCCTAGTAAATAATCTACTATATTTTGTCAATTTTTAGACTCCTTTGCTAAAATCTTAAATTTACATAAAATAGCTTCGCGGTCTTACTTATACGAGTATGCTCATGAACATGCATCTGTAAATTAAAACAATGTAGTAAACTACAAAACAAGTTAACATATAGAAGAAATTATTTTCGAATATAAAAATGTCAAAGAAAAATGCCCAGAAATCTGTATTTAACTTTTAGTGTACCTAGCCATTTAAGTATTAAGAATGAAAACAGTCGAATAATTTTTTTAAATATTACCAAAGTATTTCAGAGATATGTTAATAATAAAAAGTGTTAGTGCACTCTATAGATTTGTTTCATTTGCTTGTTAAGCTTCTTTGCCACATTTATAATATAAAATCAAACTTATCAGTATCAAAAATTGTATTTATTTCCAGTGTCGTTCCTCGGGCATCTTCATAGTGGACCCAGAACTCAAGACTGCATAATATTAAATTTTAAGGTAAATAGATAAAGTTTTTCTTTCATAATTTGATTTTATATTATAATCGTGGAGAAAAACCCAAAAAACAGGTTTCTTCTTAAATCATGAATCCGCCACTACGATTTCCTAATTAGTTTTAAGGGTCACAAAAAATCATAAACAAAAGATCAGTAAAATGTTTCCATATTAAGAATAGGTAAGGAGATATTTAGATTGAAAAACCGGAAAAATATTCTTTTTCAGTATTTGACCTTAAATATCTCCTTAAATCTACTAAATGTGTAAACATTCAACTTAGCTGTCACCAATCAACATAAAACTGTCACCAAGCAATAGTTTTTATATTTGTCATTTTTAACCAATCGGATGCTTTCTTCTTTATATAATTATTATGGTAACCACCAAACTTTCTGAACATTTTACGTACCCATGAGCACCTGTTTGATAAACAAGGTGAAAATGTCGCTACTTTAACAGCACCAAGCACAAATTCTAAGGCCACACATAATGCAGTACATTTTTTATATTTATAATATAGTACGGGAGCTAGCTTCACTAATTTTTCACAAATCGGCTTAAAGTTAATGTATGAGGGACAATACATAGTAAGAACGTTTCAATTATGTAAGAAAAATAATCTGTGTTATAAATGTTTAAACTTAAATTAATTATTCAAAGTATTTAAACTAAAATGATCAAAAAAGCTTTCCTGCCGTCTCCCGCATGTTGTGTCCAAAAAAGTATGGTACATATGGGAAACGTTTTAGTTGTTCATTTCTTAGAATATTTTATTTTTGATAAAAGTTGGTGACTGAAAAAAAAATACTTTTGACAGTATTAAACCTTAGGTCAGATATACAGGATGGTCAAAAAAAATACAAAAAAGTGGATTTCAAAAACTAAAAATTTTAAAAAATAAAATTTTTGTGACTGCAGTCTTAAAGACCACAAAAAAAGTATATTAAAGCTAAGTAAAATGTTTACATATTTAGAACAGTTAAGAATACAATTAAGGTCAAACACTCAAAATGAAATATTTTTCCGGTTTTTCAATCTAAATATGTCCCTAACTATTCTAAATATGGAAACATTTTACTCAGCTTTTATTTGCAATTTTTGTGGCCTTTAAAACTGTCGTCACAAAAATTATATTTTTTGGAATTTTTAGTTTTTGAAATAAACTTTTTGGTAATTTTGAACACCATGTCCTGACCGACAGTTTAATACCGTTAAAACTATTTTTTCTTTAAGCACCAACTCTTATCAAGAATAAAATTTTCTGAGAAATGAATAATAAAAGTGTTCCCCTATGTTGTATATTTTTTTGAACACCTGTGACACGTGGTTTGGAACCATTGACCCCACCTTCACACTGGCAGTATTGCATTTAAAGTATTAACATGACATAACACTATATAAAAAAATACATCCAACTTTAGGCAGATTTGTCTATGGAAAATAAGGCCAGCTCACCAGCTATTAAATTAGTACAACACAAATTATTTTTATGACGAAATTGAAAATTGGTATAACTTATGTTAATTTCCCATTACTTTATTTTATAGCTTAATGCCGATATTGTCCTAAACCTGATGAAAATTGTAGATGAAAATTTATTCGTTTATCTAATATTATATATTTCATTTTACTAACCCATTAATTAGAAAAATAAAAAAGATTTTCGGAATTAATTCTATAAATTTTCCCCGTCATATTTGAATAATAAATTATTTCTCGGTCACAATTTTTTTTAGAAAATTCACGCGCACGAAAAACTTCCGGATATAATTCAAGTTCTAGGGAAATTACAAGTGAAAATTTCATTAACCAAAAACGCGTGTTACTGGAGCTAACAGAATCTTCTTTTGCATTTGTTGTTAAGTTAATTAGATGTTATTGTATAAACTAAATGTTTTCCTTGAACTTTAGCTTCGTGAATTTACTACTAATAAATAAACAGTAATCCAAACTCGTTCTTATTGCTTTAATCTATTTTCAAGGGCGATCAAGAAAACACCAACTGACCCGAAAAATTTTATTTTTTACTTTTTAGTTTTTTTGAAGTCGGCATAATTTTTTATAAATATTTTTATTTCACCTTTTTTGGTTTTTTTGGTTTCATGGGAAAGTTCAGCTTCAAAGTTTTCTAGTTTTTTTTTATATTTTCAACATTCAGTAAGATCTATATTAACGGACATAACCTGACCAAAAAATTGATTATTCACCCCTAGGCCAGGGATGTACATCAAAGTGTGCCCAAATTAATTTGGACAGCCAGACCGACAGACAGACCGACGAAACTTATAAAACATATTTTTTGCATCTAGCGACGCTAGAACGTGAAGATGTGTAAAACCTTATGATTTTTTGTATGATTACAAACCTTTCATTTGGCCGCCATTTTATTCCGATATCTTGAATTCGTACCCCAATTTTACCAGTTTATCTCTATACCATAATTAATTATTTTACAAATTTGAAATCAAGCCATTATATAGTTTTTTCAAACTGAATTTTTTAATCTTTTATTTGGCTGCCATATTTTCTTGCTGTCTTGGATTTATACCAAAATGTTACCTTTTCATTCCTAGGCAACACTTGATTTTTGTGCAAAATTTGAGGTAAATCAGATAATTATTTTTTTAATAACTTTTTTAAAACCTTTTACCAGACCGTCATCTTGCTCCGGCACATTTTTTACCAAAATATTACCAGGTCATTCCCATATGACCCTTAATTTTTGAATAATATTTGAAATCAATCTGGTTAGTAGTTTTTAAGCCATGCTGCCATATGATTGCAATATGATTGCCAATTGATATATTTTTTCGCATCTAGGGAAGCTAAAAACGTGAAGATATGTAAATCCTGAGAAAGTGATTTTTCATGATTACGAAATTTGGACGCCATCTTAAATCAGTACCACAATTTTACAAGTTCACCTCTATTCCACAATTAGTTATAGCACACACTTTGAAATCAATCCATTAAGTTGTTTTTTCAGGCTGAATTTTAAAATATTTTATTAAGGCCGCCATCTTTTATTCGTACCAAAACTGTACCAGTCGATTTCTACATAATACTTGATTTTTGTGCAAAATTTAAGATAGATTAGTTAAGTAGTTTATTATTAATAATTTGTTTAACATTTCACTAGGCCGCCTTGTTTCGCAATATTGAATTTTTACCAAAATTTTACCAGGTCATCCCCATATAAGTAGTTTTTTAGCTATACCGCGAACAGCCAGACCGACAGACAGACAGGCGGAATTGAGAAAACAATGTTTTTTTGGCATCTAGGGATCCTGAAACATAAAGATCTGAAAAAATCTCGGAGGGTGATTTTTTCACGATTTTTTTACAAGGGAAGGAGAGCCTTTAAAGCAGGTTAAAAACAGAGTTACGCAACACTTACCTAAAGTGGCTGCATTAGTGACCTTAAATGACCGGATTACTTTCATAAAAGGCCTGTTAATTTAAAAGTGACCAATTTTTGAAAATGACTTAAATGACTGTATAAATGTCCTAAAACGAGCGGTTATTTATTTAGGCATACTTTCAAACGATTTACGTCTTATACAGCCTTGTTGAAAAAATTAGATTAATAAATTAGACTTCACATAGAATCCTGTATAGCAACAAAATATTTTTCAATCATAAACAGTTGTTCGAATAATAGTCAGAATTCCATGTATTTTCCGCAATACCAATTTGTTTATCAATATATCCTATTTATATTGCCCGGTATAAAATGTTCACAACAAGATTTTTTCTTGGACATAGAGATATTAAAAAAATGGCGAAATTGTCCCGAGAGAAGTACTCGAAAAATATAATGGTAGGTCTAGATAGGATTTTTTTTGTAAAATTCGAGTAAATTTCCACGTATACCTAGCCGTGCCTATTTTTATACAAATACATTTATCTATTTAAAGCAGCCATGTCAAACTCAAAGTCACTGGTGGACCAAAAGCATGAAGACCATCGATTAGGTGGGCCGCAAACCTTATCTTAAAGAAGAAACTACTGAAAATCTTGAGAAAAAGTACTATTATAGGACAAGTCTGTTTATTAAATTTCCAATAAAAAGGACATTACAAAAAACTACAAACATTAAATTCTTTTGCCAGATATTTGACATCTTTTGTCTTTAATTAAGTTATTTATTTGTGGCGCGAATTTATCGGCGGAAATAACTTTTAAAACTGCGTCCAAGTGTGCGTCCGTCAATCGCGATCTTGCGGGAGATTTGTTTCCTTTCATCAAAGAAAATAGTTGTTCACACTTATAGGTACTTCCAAACATTGACAGGATTTTACAGGCAAATTTTCTCATTTCTTGGTATTGAACAGGCAAGTACTTATAAAATTCGAATGTACCAACACTATCAAATTTTTGTTTTAAATGGGTCTGACACTGAATCTGAATTACTTCCATCTGCAAGTGAGGGAAACTTTATCAATATCGATAGTGAAAAGGCCAGTAAATAGAGAAAAATTGTTTTCTTGGGTCTTAAAATCCTGAAAACGCTTCTCTAATTCTGCCAGAAGGCTTCTCATTTTCTCTGAATATATTTTGTATGATCTTGGGACACTTGTGCTTTCCTGATATGCCTCACAAGTCAGAAAATGTGACAGATTATCCCCTGCTAACTGTTTTTCCCACAACATCATCTTGCACTTGAAAGCTTTCACATGATTACGCATACCTGTAATAACTTGAAGTGGTCCTTGCAATTAAGTCCGACAAGTGTTTTGTGATATCTACCATAAATGAAAGATCTTGTAAAAAAGGTACATCGCATAATAAGCTGACATCTTCTCCTTTTGTTTCCATGAAAACGCGTATTTCTTCTTTGAATTTCCAAAACCGGTTGAGTACCATAGAACACGAAAGCCATCGCACCTCTGCATAATATGGTAAACCAATGTACTCACTTTCTAAATCAAGTAAAAATACAGAAAACTGGTGCTAATTAAGGCCTCGTAACCTTATGAAGTTTATATTTTTTTTCACTGACTTTAAAACACTTACCAACTTGATCACTTTTAAGCATAAAACTTCTTGGTGGATTATACAATGAATATGATGAAAATTTGTCACTGCCAGTTTCTCTGATCTTCGTCTGTAATATTTTAACGAAACCATTTTTTACTCCAGTCATGAAGGAGCTCCGTCTATTGCAACGGAACACAGTTTTGACAAATCTAAATTGTACTTTTGCAGAAGTCCTTAAACAGCATTGAAAATATCCTTCCCAGTTGTTGTATCATGCAATGGTACTAATTCCAGTAATTCTTCATACACATTGATATCTGTATCAACCACACGAACAAAAACAGCGAGTTGCGCCACACCACATATATCCGTACTTTCGTCACTGGCAATAGAAAATGCAATGAAAGAGTCTGATTTTATTTTTATCTGATCACTTATATTGGCAGCCAACTCAGTAACTCTTTCATCGACAGTATTCCGGGATAAGGATATATTTTGAAATGCCTTCACGGTCCCGGGACTTACAATTTTCGCGGCCTTTTATAAATTCACCTTCAACAAATGGTTTTGAGTGTTTCGCGATTAACTCCGACACTACGTAGCTCGCTTGAAGGACAGATTCATTTTCTTGCTTTGAACGTGTAAACATAAACTGCTGATCTTTCAACCGTGATTTTAATTTATTTAACTTTTCGCTTCTGACCATGCCTGTATACTTGTCAAACATAGTTTTATACATATCATAGTGACGTTTTATATTATATAATTCTGGGACACCGACTGTACTATTACAAATCAAACAAATAATTTTTTCTTTCACTTCACAGCAAAAAAACCCTAATTCCCACTTTGCTTGAAAGATACGATGCTCATCTACAAGTTTCCTCTTACTTCCGCTTGGTTTTGAAAGAGACATGTTAAAAACTGTATCCGAAATAAATTATAATAAGTACTGTTAAGTGTTGTAACAATAATTGCGCAACTTAACTCGAAACTCTATCGCAACTAACTCATAGCTGACTAAATACTGAACGACTGAACTTAATCGGCTTATATACGGATTGTGATTTCTCGAGTTCTTTCCAGAATGTTCAGATAGCGTCCTCTGTGTTTTTGTGCGATAGAATTTCATGGAACAAGCCAGATAACGTTTGGCTTTAGGTTTTAGGTCGTAAACATAGATGGCACTATGTACAATTGTACATTTTATTATACTAATTGTTGTTATAGCGGCGCGCGCTTTCAACTTGTTCGGGGGCCGCATTATCTGGCTGTTTTCAAAACTGATTTGCCCCGTAGAAAAATGCTCACTGAGCCGCATGTTTGACATGGCTGATTAAAGCAATAAAAAACAAATTTAGATTTAGAGATATTCGGTTTTAAAAATGGAACGGCTGAACTTGTTAAAATTATATAAGCAATGAAATCTTTTAGCTGGGGTAAGTGTTGCTAAAAAAAAATTTATCGTAGGTACTTCTCAAATAGTAGTGTATCAAACCTAAATTAACTAAATTGTTTATACAATTAATATCCTTGCAATATATTAAAAAAAGATTTTATATAAAGAGTTAAGTGCCCCTTAAAACCTACTTTGTTTACTGTTAGTAAAAAGTACAGATTTGTTGTCTTTAACACACTGGGACATACAAAAATTCATTTTAACTATAAGATCATTGTTTATATAAATAATAGCCTCGAATAACAGTTAAAAAAGATGTATTATATAATGATTTATCTTAACGTTATTCTCATGTTTACAGCATGACTTTAATCTTCCCTGCCCATCGCGTTGGGTAATAAATATTCAATCAAAAATCGTTAATAATGGGCTAACAAACTTAATTAATATGCAATGGTTTTGTTTTGATTTGATTTATTTTAAAGCGGAGATTAAATCTTTAAATTAAAAAATTAACCGGAGTTTAATGTCGTGGGAGGGGCGTTTTTACATAGAATTATTGACGTTATGTTTGTTTATTACATCATTTTCAGACAAGAAGAGGTCAATACCCATATTTGTCGAGTCAATTAAGTACGCGCCGTAAGCGTACTTATACGTATATGCATTTATTTTAAAGTGCTAAATATTAAAAAAGAAATGAATAGTTTTTTCTATGGAAGTATTTTGTCTTTGTTACGACCTTCAATGTCAAAAAAAGAGTAGGCACACTTTATATGGATTTTGATAGTCGCCACGAACTTTATAAACAATACTATGTTTTATAAAAATACTGGCTTCAGAAAAACACTAAAATGTAAAAAATAACATTTTATTCCATCTCAGGAAGAAATGACGGATAAAATCTTAGAAATTATTTCTAATTTTAGTCTGGATATTAAAAAATATACAGGTCAAGGATATGACGGGGCGAGTACAATGAGCTGTGCATATTCTGGCGTCCAATCTCGGATAAAACAGATTGAAAAGACAGCAACGTATATTCATTGTGTCGTGCCTAATCTTATTTTAGTGTTAAATAACAAGAAATATCAAGTTTTTTTACTGCTTTACAAGAACTTAGTCCATTCTTTGGATTAAGTATAAATAGGTGGGATATTCTATCCAAAACTACTGCTCGAGTTCGAAACAACACTAAAAAAGTTACATCCAGCTCGTTGGTCAGGTTGTCTGTTATCTTGTACTGCTGTGAGGCTATAACAAGAACGATAACAAACATTAATTTAGTAATTTTAAGAAAAGAAGAACGCGATCAAGCTTTATCCTTGAAGAAAGAAATGAAAAGCTTCAATTACGTCGTCACGTTAATATTAGTCATAAAAATATTAGAGATTATAAACTTAGCATCTAAAAGATTGCAGGTTGTTGAACAAGATCTATCTGAACCATCTAATATCTTAAAAACTTGCCTAACTAGAGCTCAAAAAAATATATCCGGAAATAATATCGGTAGCAAAATAGATTTGCCAAAGGTCGGAGCTCAATATTTTAGGATTAGGAAAATGTTGGAAGCTGAACTGTCAAATTTAAAAACAATAAGACACATTGCCGTGTTAATATTAGCGAAATATCCAGACCTAAGCTCTAGTTTTACAGAAGTAATACTTGTAGTCACGTTATTTATGACAGTACCTGTAACTAGCGTTGTACAATGACCCAAACGCGTCTGAAGGCATTAATTAGGCTTATTGGCCGTTGAAACAAAGAAAACTTAAACAATGAATGTTGAAGAGTTAATTAGGGCCTATGCAAACCACAGGGCTGGAAGAAAATGTTTTTAATTTTTTTATTTGTTTACTTATTTCACCTGTTTGTTTGTTATAATGTTTTTTTGCTTAGTTTTAATTCTGGTTTGCGTTGAAATAGATGTATTTAGTAAAAAATATGTTTTGTTTATTTTTTTACCTGGGTAGGTCGGCCCGTGTAAAATCTTGCGGGTGTGGCCCAAAATTAAATTTACGCCACTGAATTAGGTCTTAACTGGACCTCGATTTCATACATTCAAATTTTCCAAATTGAATAAAATATTATTTTTTACTTTTTGTGTTTTTTTAAGTAAGAATTATTTTTTTATAAACCCACTTTTTCGCTCTTTTCAGTTTTATTTATAAGAAATTTTATTGAAAAAGGCAGGCTCAAAATTTGCCAGATCTACCCAACAAAACCCACCAACAAACACGATTACTCACACAACAAATGTTAAAGTTATCACAAAAACTCCCTCTCAGAAAAATGGCGATATTTTTATTTTTTTGTAACATGTTTTGCTATAAGATGACTCAGCACTACCCAAAATACTTTTTGAAAAATTCATCCAAGGTAACTAATATTACAGTCATAATTACATCTTGACAGTAAATTAGCAGCACAAATTTGCAAGCTTTGAAATGATTATTAAAATTTAACTTCGTAGGTACATTTAAAAACCTCCAAAACCATATGAAACTCCAGATATTTTTAGATTACCCACTTTTTTGACCATATTGTGTAAATAATAAAATTATTTAATATTTTCAACAAGCTCTATAATATCCGAAATAACCTTACTACCTCCACCTTGTTACAGTTAGATTTGTCATATATGTCTGTCAGTACATAGGACAGTAAAATAAATCTTCGCTTGACACTTTTTAATTTTTTTAGTATTATATCATTTGTGATATCTGTCATTTTAATCTAATTTATAATTAAAAACACATTTTTATACTATATTCAGTCTTATATTTAACATTGATATCTAAGTTACAGAAATAATGCTAGTTTCAGAAATTTCTTGTCACAAATAGCCCGAAGCAAAAGTACAAAATTAGAACCTTATGTGAATTTACTTTATTTTTAATAGAGCCAATGTAATATACTTTCATATTGTCCTGTTTTATATACAAAAATCGCTTTAAGATATTCCAATTAATAGAAATTAACGTTTTTAATATGCTGTGACTCGAAGACTAGGTCAACAATCTTATAAGACAAACAAATGAACGCAAAATCTAAGTAACATATGTTTCTGATAAGATAATCTAATAGAACATTCAAAAATCTACCTGTATATAGTTTTCTTGCGTTAATATTCTAAGATTCCATTTGTTTATATCAGTTAGTTCAGAAGAATTTTGTTGTTTCCGTGTCAAATAGCATATCACATTTTGTTTGGAAATTTCACAAGCACGTAAATTTAAACACAAATGTTCTTTAATAACTTGGTTCACAATTTTGCATTAATTAGTAAAGTAAATTTGTTCATTATTAAAAATTTCGAAATCTGCAAAGATTTGCTTTGTTATTGTTTATCAGTTGTCAGATTTTTACACGGGGTTATGATAGGTCAGTTCAAAACCACATGCTTCCAATCGATAGAATAATGCTGTCGAAATAAGTATAGAAGTGGAAGTATTGTCTCTCTCTTTTTCTTTCTTATTATAAGTCCTTATGATTTGACGTATCGGCGAGCTAATATTACTAATTTAGATGGTTATTCTTTGGTTGGACAAAATACAGGGTAGCTTGAATTAGTTGAGGAGTAATAATATATTTTCATCTCTTTCCAATACTCATGGATATAAAGGCTATTTTTGTTATAAACAGAACTGGAATTTGACAAGTTAATATTTAGTTTAGTGGATTTATTGTACCAACATTATTTTGTTGATACTGTGAAAAGTTGTTTTTTTCAAATAATGTTTTGGAATGTAGAAAAGGATATGTAGATTTACCGCGTTTGGTAATATTGTATGATGGAAACCATTTTGTGTACGTGAGAAGGGCTAAGAAAAAGATCTTTCTTTTTAGCACCAAGCCTTACCAACGAAGTGTCGCATGTTCTGAATTTTTTTTTATTGTTAACTAAAATTCCATCCCAAATGGGAGATTAGAAGGATCCGATTTGACGAAGTGAAGTTGAATATTATGGTTTAGTAAATTTTGGGTTTCAACTTTACGGCCTACTAGGCGATTTTGTCTTAATTACTTCCACGTGCCATTAAAATCGGCCATCTTAACATTGGTGCTCATCAAGCAATTCCATCAATTTTTTGGTACCCTCGTAGCTACAATGAGGTAAGAATTTTGTATTATATTCTCGTATATATTTTGTGCTGTTTTGCCTGTGTGGACTTATATTCCGAATTTTGTTGTAGAGATTTTTCTACATGCGGCAATTCTTGTTTCAGGGTTTTTGTATAAGGTTGAACCTTTGAAGTTCATTGGGATTATTTTGGAACTTTAAAGATAAACCACTAGCAAGGTTTTGGTATGGTTTCCTAACTGCTAGTTATTTATAGAGTTTGGAACTTTTCTTTTGATGGAATAGACATGATGCCTTGGATACGGTCTACGTAGCTTGTAGGATGTTACCTACCTTACCACCATTTACAGTCTACACTAGTGACTAGAGTATTCAGCTAAGTAGTAGTATAATATTTGGAAACTTAACATATAGTACTATTTTTGTTAATCAAACTGTTTATGCATAATAATTTAATTACTGGTGTCACCTTGTCTAGTATATAGCATACTGTGCAGAATTTTTGTAAGGTGAAACGCAGCCGGCTTCATAGCGCTACCTAATTACTGTAGTTTTATTTGTAATATCTAAGACCTTTAAATCTATGTAATAGACATTTTATAGATATTTATTGTGCTGCCACTCGGCGTGTGGCTTATCAAAATTTATTTTTTTTTTAATACTTAACCCTAACCATTATCGTTTGTAACATAATTATTTGTTTTAACTAGAATTAAACTTCAATCATTTATGGGGGGGAAAGAAACTTATTGGGATTCTAAACTGATTATTTGATCTAATTCTTGTCTATTGTGTAATCCAAATGTTATTAATCTGGAGTGGTATAGATAAAGAATAAGCTTCTGGGTTTTGTATTTACGTACCCCAAATCAAAGAATTTAGTTGGGATTTCAGTTAGTGTAACCTTACAATAAATTTAAACTCTTGTTCGGGAAAACTTAATTCCTTCACCTCTTGTTGGGATGCTATTAAGCTCCCTGGTGGATGGAATCGAGTTAACAATCAATATTTTTTTTTGTTCAGTACATTTCTTTTTTTTTTCTAGGGGATAAGTCACTGAATATATTGTGAATTAAACAATAAACGTCATTTCTTTTCAACGTGTTGGTTTTCAATTGATCAAGATAAGACTTAACCTATTGATAGTGGTTAGATCCAATGCAACTTTTTTTTTCCAAGTTCTATTTAACTTAAATTAAAACTTGGCGGCGGTCAACTTAAATATTACATCTAAAGTAAGAGATTGTGATATGGAAGTATAGGTAGAGTAACGAGAAAGAAGAATCCGAACCTACCCGACTAGAGCTAGCAATAGTCATCATTAAGAGATATTATTGGGTCGTTATTAGGTGAGTGTATTGCGTCTGGTGACTAACATATCTTACTTATTTACCGCCTTCCATCATATTGGTAAACCATAACATTTCAATTGGGCATCCTTTAAAAGGTAGAAATGTTAGAACCTCCCTATGTCGGGAAAAATATCTTAAAATATACCCTCAAATTAATTTTTTGGTTAGTTATCAGGAAAAAAAAATTGATGACGCTATTCCGTCATTTTAATTTTTTTAAAAATTTGCTTACTGTGAAACCATCCCAGCCCTACCTGAATACTTACTAAAAAATTCATCTAAATTGGTGGCCATCCATCACGGAGTAATTGGTGTACATACATAAAAAGCACATAGGGTTGGATTGAGAACCTTATCAATTTTGAAGTTTTTGAAAATTTGCCAAAATATTGCATATAGGGCAATTATAATAATTTAATCAGAAACTATACCTAGTTAATTTTCTGCGACTCGGGATCAAATGTATAATAACTCCACCGAAAATTATTGTTTTTGGATGTTTAAAAATGAATTTGAAAGGAAACATTCGTGTATTGTATACGGAAAATTTCTTTAAGATATCATAATTATTTTCTGATGCACATTCTTAACACACCTTGTATACATACAAAATAAACAATTAAGAATTAGAAGAGTTTTAGTGTTACATTGAAATACCTATTAACGACCTACATTATAAATGTACTCAATACAAAAAATGTCAACGGTAGAATACAGAACAATTATAAAAGATATCTTATGATGTTAGCAATATGCCTGCCGACGAACAGACACACAGAAGTCATGATATCAAATTTTTTTTAAAATCACTTTTTTTGTTTTGTAGTAATAAATAACGATCCGAGATTTTTGCAGATCCTTTGTTTTGCTGGATTCTGAAAACCACGTCGGTGTCTTTTTGTTAAAATAATAATTTAATATAATTAAGGGCAACACTTTGGCAAAAATCTAAGAGGGCCAAACAAAGTGGCGGTTTCATAAAATGTAAAAAACAGTATAAAAAATTATATATCTATCGGAAATTTTGTACAATTAATTTGTTTTAAAATTGTCAGCTATTTGTATTTATGTGAATACTTTGTTGGATAGCAGCAGCTAGATATAATAATTAATAATAATAATAATAATAATAATAATTTATTTTGTTGAGAATGCCAACGAGTTGTCTAATATTGGACATGCTTGGTCTTTATCATCTCTGAGTAAAGATGAGAATTTTTTCGATATACCGATACTTATCGATAGGTAAAATCTATTATCGCACATACCTATCACCAGGTGCCAAAAGAAGTGTGTTCTAATAAATGTTTGTGTGTGTAAACCCACTCAAGTTCAGCTTTAAACTCATTTAACCGATTTTTTTCTAAACTAAGCGTTAGTTTGTAAACAACTCCAGATGATTTAGATTTTTGACGTATCTCCTAAAATACCTCACTTTAAAAAATGTAAAAAACCGGATTTATGAAAAATAGTTTTATGATTTGAGTCAAACTGTTTAGGTTTTTATTATTTTTACTAACTTAAATGTTACCTTTCCTCAACGAAAATCACATATCTTAAATGTCTAAATAATTTTGTAACAATGTGCTTTTAAGCTTTTAATTTTGCTTTTAAGCCATTCTAAAAAAGTCCTTTAAAACACAAGCAACTGCAACAAAAAATGAATAAAAAATCCAGACTTGATGTTATTTAAAAAACTACAAATGCCGTTAATAACTATTCTACTAAATTAATATTTTATTTAATAAAGGAGTCTGCGCTAATGTTTGCCTCTTTAGGGTGAAATTTCGAAACAGTTTGAAAGCATAACTGGTATTCCCTAAAACACAATCAAATTCGAAACTGTCGAGATGCAGTTACACAAAAAGCTGTTTACGAACTGTATCGCTGACGCCAGCAACTTCCAGATTCCGTTGGCGCTAAGGCCGGATATCCAATTAAGGTCGTGTAATAAACTGAGTTTATACAGTATTACAATTAAATAGACATACCACTTTGGGTAACATAGAAACTTTTACTTGGGGCACCCTAGTATAAGGATATCCTTCAATATATCTGTCATATGTATAAGAACACTGAACTAAATGTCGCACGATGAGCATAAGGAAAAACTTAAATAAATTTGTCCTATGTATTAGGGCACTGAACAGAATGTCACACAATGAAATTATTGCCGACGCAAACAAGCAAATATCAAAGTTTGGTTTCAGATTGTCAAAGTTAAAGAACAAAAATATAAGAAAAAAACTATATAAAAGTAAGAAATACGTAAACTTATTTTGTGAATTAACTTTGATTAACATGATGTGACAATTATATTTTATAATTCTATTAAGATATTTATATTATAAATAATGCTTTATAATTTCTTTTGTTGAGAATGCCCTCGAGCTGTCTAATATTGGACAGGACTGGTCTATATATCGATATACCGATACAAATCGATATATCAAATAATAATAGGTAAATCAAAAAGTATCGATATATCCAATAAGTACCGACAAGCATTAAATTTGTAAAGACGTTATCCCCCTAGGTATGCTTCTCAAAACCGCCTTAATAGCAACTATTGACAGGTAGTAATAAACTATCGGTAGATAGCAATAGTAACTAAAATTTATTGATAGGTGCGTTGCTATCGCCTATCGATAGGCAAATTCTACTATCTCACATCCCTATCTCCAGGTGCCGAAATAAGGGATTTCTAGTAAATGCTGGTGCTTGTAAACGCAGACAAGTTCACATTTAAATTGATTTAACCGATTTTTTTTTCTATACTAAGCGTTTCATTGTAAATATCTTCAGATGATTTAGATTCTTGACGTACCTCTTAAAATACCTTATTTAAAAAAATGCAAAAAATCGGATTTATGAAAAATAGTTCTACGATTTATTTTTCTTTTTTGCTTTTAAGCCATTCCAGAAAAGTCCTTTACATCACAAGAAACTGCAAACGAGAATAACAAAAAACTAATTTAAAAATCCAGACTTCAAATTAACTTTGATATTATTATAAAAACTACCAATGCCTTTAGTAACTATGCTATACTAAAACAAAATATTAATTGTTTAATAAACGAGTCTGCACTAACTTTTGCCTCTTGAAGGTGCAATTCCTAAACAGTTTCAAAGCATAAATGGCATTCCCTAAAACACAATCAAATTCGAAATTCTCCAGATGCGGCAACACAAAAAGCGGGTTGCGAACTGTATCTCTGACGACAGCGACTTCCAGATTCCATTGACACTAAGGCCGGATATCCAATTAAGGGCTCATAATAAACTGATTTTATACGATAATATGTACAATCAAATAGACATACCTCTTTGGGTAACATAGAAACCTTCACTTGGGGCACCCTAGTATAAGGATATCTTTAAATATATTAGTCATGTGTATTAGAAAATTGAACAGAACGATGCAAGATGAAGATATATAAGGATATCCTTGAATAAATTTGTCCTATGTATTAGGACACTGAATAGAACGTCGTACAATGAAATTATTGCCGACAGAAAAATGATTTTTGCGGTTTCAGCAACAAATCATTGGATAAAAAGAATGACTTAGCGACTGAACTTGTACGCTAGCCTAGTTGAATTTGTTAGTTTTTTTAAAATCTAAGAATTGCATTTCTATACGAAATCCGACAGATATGAGAATGACTTCACATGTTAACAGGGACGCGAGATTTGTCGAACTGCCTTGATGAATCTTGTTTTAAAGGATCTAACGAATATCCTAACAATACCCTTAAATCGTTACTTTTAATAAACATTTCCGCGAAAAAAATTTTAAGTATACTTTGCCATTTATTTAATATCACTGGAAAACAAATTTCAAATTTTTATTTGTTTCTTGAACAAAACCTATTTTTTTGGATTCGACTACACTCAAGTAACTAAAAAATACCTATTATAGAATTTAGTTGGCTCGCAAAAAAAATTCTGAATTATTTGTTACAATATTTTAATTTAGGTCTATACAACGAAACGAACATACAAACTACAGATAACAATATATTGTTGGTTCAATAAAAGCAGTTAAATAGCATATCTTTATCATTGAATCCAAAGTTTGGACACTCATTTTGCGGTTCCTAGCCTGCCTTTTAAAAGCAGCCTCTGGGGCATCTCTCGTAATAGTCCAGCATTAGTCAGCTAACATCTCACACTTCACAAAGCTTTTATAAATCCCAACTTTATATTAAGTAGCAGTAGTAAAATCTTGTCAGGATGAACTAATGGCGCACTGGTTCCATTTCTCTATCCTGGCTCAAAAGACTCTTTCGGTGACTAAATTTTCTTTCTGTAGTGATCCGATCGTGCTCCACTATTCCATTCGCAGAGGGAGCAGCAGTATTTGGTATAACCTAGCCCCATTCCAAGCAAAATCGCCACCACTTCTAAATGCCCACAAATTTGCCATTTATATCTTTCATATTCATCTGTATCTCCAGTAACAGTTTCTTTCATGTGGACTGGGTGACCAATTGGGACTGAAGGCAACTTGTTTCCACTGTGGAGTAACACAGCTTTAAGACTTACTTTTGAGGAATCAATGAAAAGTCTCCAGTCTTTTGAATCATAGTCCAAATTTAAAGCTGCCATTAATACCTCTATGTCCCTACAGGCTACCAAATTGTTTTCCAAATTAAAAAATGGTGTAAAGTTTTTCCGACGGCTTCGGTACATAGAAACGTTTACTTCATCTTGAAGTAAATTCCATTGTTGCAATCAAAAGGCCAATAGACCTGCTTTTTTCTTGGAAAAATCTAAATCCCTTATAAGGTCACTTAATTCACTATGATTTATTTGGTGAGGTTTTTACTAGGAAGTTGACAGACAAAATTTGAGTCCTGCGAGATTGATAGGCCGGCGGCATTTACCGGTGCACTACCGTTTGATCATCATCAGAATCATATTATATTCTTGAGGTGGATTAGTTACAGCCAATTCTTTACTATGAGGCACCAGGCGTATGGAGGATTGTAATTTTTTTTGATGGGAGGTGTCAAGCACCACAATAATAGTCAGTAACGTGGTCCTTCGGTTCTCGCCAGATTATAGGAACAGCGAGGGACATCTTACACTTTTTTTCACTAGTCAACCGCGAATTTTCGACGCACATTTGTTGCAGCAGTTATGGGGAGCCCAATTTGTATCCTGGACTCCAACTTTTCAGTCTAAATACAAGTGGTAAGCCTTTTTTATTAAAGAGCTAAAAGTACGGTTTTGTTCCACAAAAGTCACCTCAACACATATAACAAAAATGATCCGGCTTATTTACACAAATTCGCGACATGTTGCTGAAAACCCTCTAATTTATCAAATACGAACAGCTCTCGATCAACTGGTGGTTGAAATACAACTAACAATTTAGGATTTAAGTTATATGTATTTAAACCCATTGCAAAGTACACCTGGTATAAGAAATCCAGGTACTTCTCATTTAATGGTCGAACTTTCCCATACATTAAGGGCAGGTTAGTAAATTATAATAATCATCTTTTGATTATTAATTAGTGTAATAAAATTTTTGCGGTTTCCCAGTGTGTTTGTTTGCTTTTAAACAACTTCTAAAAAACTCGTTACAACAAAAGTTATTAATTCCAAACGAGAATAACAAAAAAACTAGTAAAATATTTAAACTTCAAATTAAGTTTGAAACTATTTAAAAAAATAGCGATGCCGTTAGTAACTATGCCACTAAATGAAAATTTTGTTTTATGAACGAGCCTGCATTAACTTTTGCGCCTTTAAGACGCAATTCCGAAATAGTTTCAAAGCATAAATGGCATTCCCTAAAACACAATCAAATCCGAAACTCTCGAGACGCGGCTACACAAAAAGCTGTTTGCAAACTGTATCGCTGACGCCGGCAACTTCCAGATCCAGGTTTTAAAAGGTTTAAGTTGGGTCCGTGGAGAAATTCAATATATTTATTTATCGTGTTTTGTGTTCGGGATTGCGCTCAGCTAACCGGGCAGAATTCTGATGGATTTTAATTTTTGTTCTTTTTCACAGACTCTAAGAAATTGTTATTCTGGAAGGTGAAACATTTTAAGAAATGGAGTAATTTTTGAAACAATTTTTCTGGCAGAAATATAAAAAAACGGTCATTAAGTAATACTGTTATTATATAAAATAATTTACATATTTGTTTAGCTCTTAAAATCGACTTAATTACAAGATTTTCCAATAGAATAAAAATCGCTTTTCGGACTAGAAATATATTGACCTTAAATTATTCACAACGTTTCCATCAGCGAGTATCTCTAATCGTTATCAGACTAATTCTATATTTGTGTACAATGATTAGTTAGGTATTTTGAGAACCCCCTTTTGAGAACAAATAAAATACGTCGTACTATAAATACCACGTCCTAGTGTCGTCAGAAGAAATCTTAGCTAGCGTGTAGATTGATAAAAACACGACCGACTTTTGATGTTTACAATGGTGGTTGCTGCGTTTTATCCAAGTATACAAATTTTGTTTTCTCTGAGCAAATAAGCGAGTCAATCGGTATCGAAGGCTTACTCTTCCGAAGCTTAAAATTAATGTACACCGTCTTATCAGTATTTAATATTGAATTAATTTAATTAATTCTTAATCTTAGCTCCTCTGGAGTCCGTGCTGAGACCAAAACTGACGTGTCGTCAGCAAACATGATTACTGAGCCATCTTTAATTAAATTGTTGTTATGTGTATGTAAAAGTGTGAAAAGTGTATATAGTAGTAAGGTATGATGATAAGGTCACACCTATGGCCTTCTAGGCTTTGATTAATATTAAGTCATTCCAAGTTATTTAATTTTTATCTAAACTTTTTGTATATATTTGAATAGCTAATGTTCTTACTGTTCTTGCTGCTTAACTAAAATGGCCCATTTATAGGGTGTCTGTATATCCGACGTGTGTGTGCTTTTGCAAATAAATGTGTAAACAAATTCACTTCAGCTATGGACAAATTCCGTCTAACGGCTTCTCTGAAATATTCGAAGCCACAGCAGGTTACTCGAGCCGCTAAACGATGGGAGAAACGTCTCCACCAAGTCTGCTTATGCTAATCGCCATCCTTCGCATAGTAAATTTAACTGCTCCCAAGCTTTTAGGCTTCGAAAAACCCGTTCGAAACAAGCTAAACGATTTTCAACATTTTCCAGGAACCTCCATTCGATCATTAACAGCACAGGCTGTCGCGTGCAGGATCATCATGTCCTTTCTGAAAGAGCACTATGCTCTTTCCAGCAAACCATAACTGGTCCAGATCAGCCGATATTCAGGGAGCGCAAATCGCCCTCGAATTTTGCCGAGCGCAACAACAGTGACTTGCGACAAGTGTGCTTGCTCGACTTTGTCTCGTGCCGATGACACTTCTGATCCGGAACATTAACATTTCTAGTTGTCTCGGAAGCGGAATTACTTTCCTATATTTTCAGACCAAGCAAAATTACTGAGAAGCTGTTCGCAGTTTTTACACCCACCTAAAGATATCGTGAGAGTGAACAGGCTAGACGTTGAAGTTTCCAGAGAAGCAGATTCCCTCAACTGTCCAGGACAGGGATGCGACTAGAAATTGGTTGGCCTACCCCTCTCAGTGAGCTCGGTATAATTTTGGGATTACTATCTGAAATATAATTCAACATGTACTTTTCAACGTCTTTGGTAGTGGAGGGCCATGAAAATAATTATTCGACGTCATAAGAATTTATTTGACAAAAGTTTCATTATTTAAATACAGTTATAGTAAATTTATTTATTTTACGTGGACAGTGTGATAAAAATTTCAAAAGTCGTGTACAAAATTTAAAGAAATGTATTCTAATTTACCATAAATAAATATCAAGAAATTTATTCAAATCCAGAACAATTTCAGATATTTTGGTTCAAATTTAAAAGCACAAATAAATTTACAAAAAAATTTATAAAAAACCACCTGTAAATTCACTTTTACCTACAACGTTCTGTACGTTCCACTAATTACAATAAACAGTCTATGTATACATATAATGATTTGGTAATAACTTTATATAAATTCTATAAACTAAAATTTATTTCAGTTTTTGTAGTTTTTAATTTATTTACTTATTATTAATCCCTTGTTTTACAGTGTACTGGTTCATATCTCCGACAGACGGGAGTTAAATATCTTACTTTCGAAAATCACTTTTTAAAAACAATTTATTTCGAAAAAATAAGAATTTACAATTTTGACTAACAGAGTAACTACATGCAAATGCTCGAAGGTTAACTGCAAGTGAAGTTAATTATTTTACAATTTGCTTAAATATATACAAAAGTGCAAACTAGACAATATTATATAGTGGCAGGTGTTCATGATGTCAGCCTGGGTGTATGACCGGGTGCTTGACCTGTGCGTCACATATCTCCTCCCTCCTTAAGTTCGGAAAACAAGGGTTGACTGGTTTTTCGATCTTCTAATTCAATTTGGATTTTTGGGCAATTTTCGTTTCTTTTGGGTTGCTTCTTGCATTTCCAAATTTTTCTTGAGATATATGCTAGGCTGATAACAATTAATAAGATTAAAATTGTTAGTGGAGTAATCCAATGGTTTACTGATACTCCGGGTGTATTTAATGTATGAAATTGGACAGTTGGCAGGATCTTCTGTGCTTTATTTAATTTTTCTAAATTTACTTCTTCGAGTTGTAGTTTTTGATTTGTTTTTTCTTGTTGAATATACGAAAATTTGGGCAGCTCCAATACATATTGAAGTTCTGTCTTTTTCTCTTTTTCGTATGTTTTGTTGTTGATTTCTATTGAACATGAAGGTATGATGACTATACTGGGTTCTTTAACTTTGTAGAGTCCCCGTTGGCATTTGCTTTTGTAATTGTCTCATTGAATGGGATAATCAGGATGGCTTCTCCATTGAGACGCTGAATTGTTGTTTTCTTATAGTGGATGTCGGTTAATGGATATTCGTTTTTCGTTGTGGTTAGCAGCTTGTAAAGGCAGGATTCATCTTTCGATAGTGTGTTTTGTTGGCAGATGAAGATGTCTTCTAATTGCGGACATTCTTCTGTTGTGGTCCAATAGTCTTCTTTCGTGAGCAGTATGTAAGGGTTAGTTAGGGATATAGTTTGGTTAAGGATTGGAATAAGGTATATTTTATATAATACAAATTGTGTGGGAAGAACGATTGGTGTGTGTATAGAAAATAGAATTATATTATTTTTTATTATTACTTGAACAGAAATGTATTTATAGTAATTAATTAATTCGTTAAATTTAGGTATGCGATTTTTTCCCTATAGATCCTGTATATTATTTATCATTTCATTAATTTGTTTAGGATTAAGAATAGAGTTATGCATCGTATTTACATGAGCAAATGAAATTGCATTTTCTACATTATTTATTATTTGATTCAACGTATGAAATATAATGTTATCTACTATTAGAGATAAATATAAGGCATTGCTTGTATTTGCTTCTGCGTCCTCTAATAAGTTTAATTTCTTAAGTACCATATTTTGATTTGTTTTAAGTGTTTCTAGACTTTGTTTATAGGCTTTTATAACATTTGATAGTACAGTATGTTCGTTCTTTATTTCCTGTTGTATGTCTTGTTGGTTTTGTTGTAAGGTGTCAAAGTACTTATTGTACCTTTCTTCGTCATCGGAATCGAGTGTTCCGAAAAACCATTTGTTCACTTTGCCAACAGCGTTAAATAAACCTCTTTTATATCTAGAAGGTTTATGAAATAATTTTGTATTAGCTAATATTGTTTGTAGGTAGTCAAATGTTTGTTTATATTTATGGGTGGTTAGAGTTGAGAAGTTTTCGGTTGTATTAGTGTTAATTATTGTTTCGTTGCATTTTTCTAATAGATGCTGTATATTATACAGGCAGTTTTCGATTTGTGTGAGATTTATGTGATAGAGAGATGTGTGTTGTGTTGTGGTAATGTATGTTTGTCCTAGGGATAAAGGAAGGATAGGATTTTTAAGTCCTTTGACGTCTAAGGTTGTAACGATGGGTAATACCAGAAGTAGAAGGAAGTGTCTCATCTGAAACAATTAGATGTCGTTGTGGTTTAAGTATGTTTTTGTGAATGTTTTTGTTTTGAGTAGAAATAACATTTTCTCGGTCCACTATTGGAGTATTTACTTTTTTATACTTAGGATGTTCTTTTAATTTTGATTTTTGTGGGAAAGTTTTTGTAAATAACGGTTTTTGGTAATCGATCGGAATTTCGTCTTGTCGGTTTTTATTGGCTTTATCTAGGTTTGATTTTTGTTGGGAGATTAGTTTTTCGTGAATTTCTTGATTCATTATTTTTATGTTTTCCGAATGTTCTTGCATATATTGGGATAATTTTTGTTCTTCGGAAAGCTCTAAAGGATTTTTATAATCGAGTTTGCCTCGGACAACAAGGCGTATATTTTAGAGCACTATGATTAGAATTATTATATGATAAAATTGCATAGTTCATTAGTGTAATAATGTTTTCTTTCGGTTTTTTGTCTTTTATTGTGAGGATGGTTTCATTTAGTGTTGAGTGTAGTCGTTCTATAGGACTATTTGAATTTGGGTTGTGTGGTGTACAATAATGAATTTCTATCTGATGAAGAGCGCATAGATTTTGAATAATTTCATTTTTAAAAGCTGTGCCATTATCGGTAGTTATTTTTCGGGGTAATCCGTAATGATTAAAATAAATTAGTAGTTTATTAGCGATTTCTGTGCTTGTTGGAGTAAGTAAAGGATATGCTTGTCCTAATTTTGAAAAGCTATCAATTAAAGTTAAAAATGAGGTATTATGTGTTTTATATACGTCTATGTATATATGGTCAAACGGTTCATATCCTATGGGTGTGGGTTTGAATACTAACTTATTTGGGTGTCTTTCGTATTTAGATTTTTGACAGATTTCACACATGTTTATGTATGTTTTTACGTCGTTTTCTAAGTTTGGCCAATAGAAATTTTTCTTTAATGCTATAATATTCTCTTGTACACCTCGATGCGATGTTTTTGTCTCGTGGTAGTATTTTATTTTAAGTTGTTGTTCGTCAGTGTCTGTTATATCTTCTAAAAGAGTGTTTGATATATACAGTGTGAACGCATTATTTCTAAAATATTTTTGGAAGGTTTTCAGAGCGATTGGTTCGATTGTTTTACTTTTAAAATGTAAACAATAGGTGTTTTTTGGCGTAAAGTATTCTTTTATTATTTTACAAATGGCTTCTTCCGAAGGGTCGTTATTTAAAAACACATATGTTCGATGTTTGTCAAAAATTTGCTGTTTTTGTACTTTAATTTGATTATTATTAGAATACTTAAAAATTATTTGATTTTTATATACATTCAGGGATTTTTGTACATAAGGCGCTCCTATTATTGGATTTTCTACACTAGAATGTTGTGTTTCTAAATCACTAGTAGGCTTTTGTTTTGGTTTAATTACAATATCGGAGATTATGTTTATTTTTTGACTTTTAGATTGTTTGGGTATGTCTTTTTCGTCAGCAATTGTGCCTAAGATTTCGTCAAGATCTTCATATGGTAGGGGAAGTATTTCGTCAGGGTCGAAGTTTGGTAATATGGAAAGTTGGTCGTCTTCGATAGGGTTAATTTGAATTCGTGAGAGTGAATCTGCGTTTGTGTTTTGTTTACCTTTTTTGTAGATAATTTCGTAGTCGTATTCCTCTAGCTTTAAGCGCCATCTCACTAGTTTAGAATTAGGGTCTTTGATTGAAAATAGCCATTGAAGGGGCTTATGGTCTGTGATAATTTTAAATCGGGTACCAAAAAGATACGGCCTAAAATATTTTGTGGCCCAAACTATTGCAAGTAGTTCTTTTTCAATAGTGCTGTAATTAAGCTCCGCAGGATTAAGAGTGCGTGATGCATAAGCTATAGGTAAATCTTTACCTATTGGACCTTGTGATAGGACGGCTCCGATAGCGTAGTTCGAGGCGTCAGTTGTGAGATTAAAAGGCTGAGAAAAATCTGGATGTTGAAGTATAGGGTCGTTCATTAAAATATTTTTACAGGTTTCAAAGCTATTTACAAATTCGGGGGTGTGTTCGACCTTGTGATTCTTCTTTAAACAGTTTGTTAATGGTTTAGTTAGGTGGGAAAAGTTTTTTATAAATTTCCTATAATATCCAACTAGGCCCAGAAAAGATTTTATTTCTTTGGGTGTTTTGGGAATTGGAAATTTTTGAATTGCTTCGATTTTCTTTGGGTTTGGTTTTATACCATCGGGTGTTATAACGTGACCCAGGAATTCGACTGTTTTACAGAGAAATTCGGATTTGTCGAGCTGAATTTTGAGATTGTGCTCTCGAAGTCTTTTGAAAACAGCTTTTATATTGCCCATGTGTTCTTGTAGGGACGTAGAAAAAATTATGATATCATCCATGTATACTAAACATATTTTGCCTTGAAGTTCTTTTAGGACGTTATCCATGACTCTTTGGAAGGTAGCAGGTGCATTTTTTAGTCCAAATGGCATGCGAATAAATTCGTAATGTCCGTTTTCGACATTAAAGGCTGTTTTAGGAATGGAGTCAGGGTGCATTTCGATCTGATGGAATCCGGATGCTAAGTCAAGTGTGGTGAAATATTGACTTCTGCCGAGTTTATCTAGTATATCGGAGATGTTAGGTATTGGATACCTATCGTCGATCGATTTCTCGTTAATTTTACGGTAATCTATCACAATGCGCCATTTTTGTTTGCCTGAGGCGTCAGCTTTTTTGGGACTATCCAAACTGGGGAAGACCAAGGGCTAGAAGATGGACGTATGATACCGTCAAATAACATTTGAGAAATTTGTGTTTGGACCTCCTGTTTATGAATGTATGGGTACCTGTATGATTTGGTATGGACGGGGATATCGTCTGTGGTCTTAATTTCATGTTTGACTTGGTGAGTGAAGCTTAATTTTTTATTGGGCTTATGTAGTACATCGGGGAATTGTGCAATTAATTTTTTCAATTCCGATTTTTCTTCGTCGTTCAGGTGTTTTGAACGAATAAGAGAGAAATCACATTTTTCTCCAGAATCTTCGAATGTGTAGCATTCGGATTGAATTTGCTCGATATTAAAAATTTCAAAGTTTTGAGATTGAAAAAATTGGGCTTTTTCTCTTATAGAGTTTGGGTCGAAATGTATCAGGACACTTTCATTGGTAAGGTTTCGAATTTCAAGAGGGACTGAGCTATTTTTTACTGTTAAGAGAGAGGGTGGAATTTCTATAATATTATTATGGATGTGGGGCATAAATATTTCTGTGTCGTCGGGAATATTAGTAGAAATATTTTTTAAAATTATAGATTGTGGTGGCACTTCAATTTTTTGAATATTAAAATCGTCACGATACGTTAAAGGTATTTCTACAGTATCTGTATAAAGTTTTTTATTTGTTATGTCTATATTTAGGTTTAGTTTTTGTAAATCTCTTATGCCAATGATACCGTCAAAGTATTCGTGAAAATTATATAAAATAAATTCAAGTTCAGTATTAATATTGTATTCATTTAGCAAAGGAATTTTTGCTTTATACTGGGTGTTCGTATTACCTGTGCATGTTACAAGAGTATGTTTTGATGTATAAATCAAGTGTGGAAAATGTTGTTCGGCTATATAGGGTCTGATGAGGGATGTGTGGCCTCCTGTGTCGATTAAAAGTTTTGCTGGTGGGTTTTTCAACTCTATATACGGAAGCGAGTTTAATTGAAAGCTATTAAGATTTAGGGCGGATTGTTTTCCTGAGAGTGGTTCTGAAAATTTTCGGGGTATATGGGATTATTTTCGTTTTCCTCGAAATTTTCGAGATCGGGTTGGTATTCAGTGTTTTCTAAACTTTCGAATACAGGTTCTTCTGTATAATAATTTTCAGATACATCGTTTTCTGAATATACAGGGGTTCCATCGGCTAGGTAAGTTAGTTCAGTAAAAACTAGTGGATTCCTTTGATAGTTATTAAAATTTGAATTTTGACGTATAGTGGGTCTTTGTGAATTTCTAGTCTGCATAGTAGGCATTCTACTTGATGTGGACATGGGTGTTGGATGACCTGTAGGTTTGTTAGAATTTTCTTTAGAAAATACATCTCTTGGTTTTCCAAAAACTTGTCTGTTTGTTGGAAAATGATGTTGGCCTACTTTGTATATTTATAGGTTGCGTGGGGAAATTTGGTTTTGGCGTAAAATTATTATTACCAAAACTTGGAAATTGGTTTTGGAATGGTCTTGATGTCACATTATTTGCATTTGGAAAATACGGTGTAAAATTATTAGATATGGGTGTAGACTGATAATTATATGCAGGCTGTGGATTTCGTTGCATTTGAATAGGTCTATTTTGTATTAGCATATTTTGTTTTGGGACAAACGCGCGGGCATTTATTTGTTGTTCTAGCAAAGAATGGTTAAGTACGATAGAATTTGCATCTTCGATATTTTCAGGATTTCTAAACATTAATATTGTCCGTAATTCAGTGGGTGAGTATATAAGAACAGTGACTGTTGTTAATTCGGTTTGTTCTATTAAAGCATGTTTTATGCCAAGACTTAAACTACTATCAGATGCTTTTTTCAGACTTATACGAATTTTTAATATTTTGATACGTTCTATAAAATCTAAAACACTTTCATTTTTATTTCTGCTTAAAAAGTTTAATTGCTGCGCTAAAATTTGTCTATTTACACGATCACCAAATTTTTGCCTAAGGGCTATTTTAATTCGGGGCCAGGATGTAAGGTCTGGCCTACATAATAAAAAATCACCTGCTTCTTCAACTATTTTAGAACATATGGAAGCAAACACAAATTCTTTAAGAGAGTCATCTGAGGTGCCCTCATGATATCTCTCGTAAAACTTATCTACACTAGCTATAAAAAATTCTAAATGTTCGCATCTACCAGTAAAATTCTTTAAGGTATGTGCAATTTCTTTTGCGGCAGTAAGCGATGTCATATTTATAACAGAATCGGTAATAGTTATATTAGATATATCACTAATTAAATTTTCGAGTTCGGAGTCTGACATTCAAATCAAATCTTAATATAACGAAAAATAAATTCACAATTCAAAGAATAATTTAAAATATCAACACAACAATTTACAAAAAATAAGGGGAGGAAAGGAAAGCTCACTTACGATATGTTTTTCTGAATCGAAACTGTGGGATTTTCTTTCTGGTGGTTCGTAAATCTCAGCAAACAGTTGAAACTGACGATCCTCTGGGACAGGGCTTCGGGAACACACTTTCCAAACTCTGTCAAAAGGTCTTCTGAGATCCTACGCTTTTCGACTGCGCCAGTTAAATATCTTACTTTCGAAAATCACTTTTTAAAAACAATTTATTTCGAAAAAATAAGAATTTACAATTTTGACTAACAGAGTAACTACATGCAAATGCTCGAAGGTTAACTGCAAGTGAAGTTAATTATTTTACAATTTGCTTAAATATATACAAAAGTGCAAACTAGACAATATTATATAGTGGCAGGTGTTTATGATGTCAGCCTGGGTGTATGACCGGGTGCTTGACCTGTGCGTCACATATCTAACTACCAAGTCTGTCAGGGATTATTTTTGGTTAAGGAAAGATCTCACTATGCAGGTATGCAGTATAACTGCCTTCTGGGCTTGAATATGTACGCCCACTTACAGGTTTAATTCTTTAATTCTTAAAGATGACTTACGAATAAATGAGAGGTGATATCTGTAGTCGATTTAATGCAAGGAATTATTTTTACTTGATTCTTCTTCCAAATTCTCTCTCTCTCTCTCTCTCTCTCTCTCTCTCTCTCTCTCTCTCTATTGCTAATTTTTGGCATTTCTCTTTTTTTTTCTAGAAATTTTTAACAGTATTTTGATTAGATGTCACTGCTATTTCTATTAAGTAGGTTATCCGCTTAATTTTATCCTGAAAGGAAAGAAAGGTTTATTGTACATGTTTGTTTTGTATGTACACTGTGTCCCAGATTGCTTGTAATCACAGGGTTTCTCGGAAACCAGCAGAGATATAACTTTGCGGTTTTCGCGACCCTGTGTCACTTTTTCGAGAAACTTTGAATGCCGCAAACAGAATTGTGCCACATCGTTTCGTTCCCGAGATACAGGGTGAAATAGAGATTTTGCGCTTTTGGGGGTGGTATCATATTTCGGACACCCTATCAGATAGAGAAAAGGTAAAAACTGCTATGGATAGATATTTTTACGTAGAATCCAGTGTTGTAGTCGCACAAATTTTTAGACAATCCGTTTTTGAGATATAGCCCAAACTTAGTATTTTTTAAATGGGACACCCTGTATTTTTTTATTCCAAAAAATTCGCCTTTTTTTTCTCTTTAAAATGATGTATCACACTATGCACTTTTGACGTAAACTAAACCTTATAAACGCTATATTAAAAGAAAAACGTAAGTTGGCCATGGAAATATGGGTAGATATTAAAAGTGTCCAGAAGCAAAATTAAACAACATAAAAAATTAATAACCATTTTTTTACTATGAAATAAATAAACTTAATAATCTTGATAAACTTAATCACAATACTAAACAAATTCTACATAACTAGAAAAACTGTTCAAAATGGCCGCCCCCCTCACGAACACATAATTGGCACACAGTGCGAATTCTTCTTAGAGCATTCATCATTATTATAGGTCTATCTTCCAATGATCTAAATGCCTGAATGGTTGCATTTTGCAGCTGCTCCATCGTATTGACTGGATTCAGGTAAATTTTGTTTTTTAAGTAAGACCAAACGAAAAAATCTAATATTGAGATGTCTGGCGACCTAGCAGGCCACCTTACTGGTCCATTTGTACCAATCCAGCGATCGTGAAAATTTTCAAATAGAAATGGCCTTATAATTTGCGCATTGTGGGCAGGAGCACCGTCCTGCTGAAAGTAAATATTGTGCAGATTTGCTAGCGGCAAGTTATCCAATAAATCCGGTAGTATTTGATTTAAAATTGCTAGATATCTATCTGCTGTTAAATTATTATTGTATTATTATTGTTCCTAATATAAAGCAAGCGACGCTAAACCCAAACCTTCCTTTAGGCTGACGTTCTCTTGTTAAAAATTGGTTTTCCGTATACCAGTGCCTATTATTATGCCTGTTAAAAATACCATTACAACTTATATAGGCTTCGTCGGACCATATAACCTTGCTACCGAAATCAGGGTCATTTTGGGTTTTTTGAAGATACCAGTTAAAAAATTTAGACGCCTTTCTGCATCTCCAGGATGCAATTGTTGTACTACATTTACTTTATAAGGCTTATATTTATGTTTTCTTAATATCCTTTGCGTTTGTGATTTTGACACCCACACAGTTTTCTGAGTATGCCTACATGAATTCGCGTGATTGGCCTGAATACTTGCTAATACAACAATCTCATTGTTCTCGTGATTTCGGTTATTATATGTTTTAGCCCTGTGCTTTGAAAATGATCCATCATTAATTAAATTTAATTTAATTCGGCGAAAAATTGCCTTGTGTGGCTGAGGCCTTTCTGGATATCTACGATATAAAAAAAGCTTTTGGAAATAGTCCATAACTCAAAGTGGAATTGAAAAAATTTTGAAAGGAGGTTCATAATAATTTAAGCGCTTGGTGCTTACCTGTTAAAATATAAATCAGATGCTTGATCACTGTTTTCATGACATTCAATAAAACAAACTATCATATCATACTTATGACTATTTTCAAAATTATTAATTTCTTCTTAATATCTATTAATTTACCTGTTAGAATTATTGGTAACTCGTATGATAAGAGGATAAACACGGCAATATTTGATATATTTAAGAAACAAATAGTTTTGATTTTTGTTTCCATGCCATATTTCCATGGCCAACTTACGTTTTTCTTTTAATATTGCGTTTATAAGGCTTAGTTTACGTCAAAAGTGCATAGTGTAATACATCATTTTAAAGAGAAAAAAAAGGCAAATTTTATGGAACCAAAAAATACAGGGTGTCCCATTTAAAAAATACTAACTTTGGGCTATATCTCAAAAACGGTTTGTCTAAAAAAAATTTCCACTACAGCACTGGACTCTAAGTAAAAATATCTATCCATAGCAGTTTTTACCTTTTCTTTATTTGACAAGGTGTCCGAAATATGATACCACCCCCAAAAGCGCAAAATTTTTATTTCACTCTGTATCTCGGGAACGAAACAATCTGGCACAATTCTGTTTGCGGCATTCAAAGTTTCTCAAAAAATTGAGACAGAGTCGCGAAAACCGCCAAATTCTATCTCTACTGGTTACCGAGAAACCCTGTGATTACAAGCAATCTGGGACACAGTGTACATATGACCCGGTATCAATACAATATTTTATATACTATTATTATCATTAATATTATTATTATTTATAATAACAATAATAATAAATGATGTCCCATTATATTCTTCTATGAAAAGGAATTCTATTTCAAAAAATGGAATTCCATCGAATATTTAATTATTTTATTTGGCCGCCATTTTGTTGTGTGATATGATTTGCACTAAAATTTTACGATTATATCCCTGTCTAACACTTGATTTTTGTACAACATTTTAAGCCAATTGGATAAGTAAGTTTTGGTAATGAATGTTTTAACATTTCATTAAGCCACCATTTTGTTCCGCCATAATGAATTTACACAAAAAATTTACCAGCTTAACCCTATCCCCATATTTCTGCCCAATTTTTGAAGTCAGTTTGATAAGTAGCTTCTTATAAGTTTTTTTTCTAGATTTTGTAACGCCGCCATTTTGTTCCACCATATTAGATTTTTATTAAAATATAATCGTTTCATCCCCTATGACCCTTGATTTTGGAACAAAATTTGAAGTTAATCGGATAAGTAATTTTTAAGCTATGCCACGTACAGTTGGACAGATAGACCGACCGACAGATAGACCGACCGACAGATAGACCGACAGACTGACGCAAAATGGGAGACATGCTTCTCGGGGTCCAGCGACCGAAAAACCAAAAATCTTAGACGGTGATTTTTTCGGGATTAAATACTTATGACAGAAATAAAAAATTAAATACAGATTTAAGAAAGGTCCATTAACCTGTAAGCATTTTAATAAACGCGTATTGACATCATCACATGTAGCACTTCTAAACATGGGGTACTAATATCTTCAAAAGTATGATGCACCCAATGCTCTAATTCTTTTTAATGTTAACTTTACTAGTCTAGTCTGGTAAAGTTTTTTCTCTGACGTACACCATAAATAAAACTCTAAAGGAGTAATATCAAGAGATCTTGGCTGCCAGGTTCTAAACGTCTGCAGTGCAATGTGCTGGAACCGCATCAACCAATTCGATAATCTTCAAGTGAAAAGCTTTTTGTGCACTCCTCGACAACTGTTGTAAAAATGTCTAAGTACTTTCTGGAATTTAGTTTTTCCTCGTACATCACATACCTTATTTGATCGTCCTTTAGCAAACAAAAAACAATTTTTTTCTTGCAATCGATTGTCTTTTGCCACATAAGGATTATGTCGACTACCTTCCCTTGAAAATTTAGGATCATCGGTCCATATAATTTTGCGTAAAAAATTAGGTCCTGTGTACGTGTTAGTAACATTTCGCAAATCTCTACTCTTTACGGAGCATCTGAAGTTTGAGAGTTTAAACCCTGGTAAATTTGTAGTCGTGTATATTATGTTTTTCCAAAATTCTTTGTATAGATGAAACTATTATGCCCAAATCCTCTTCCGCCCAACATATGGAAGAGTGGGGAGATATGTTTGAAAGAATGCCAAAACGTTAATTTCGGTTTCTCTATTGGAAGTCACTGGTCTCGAAAAATCTCTTGGCGCTTTTAAAGTTGTCCTTTGTGGTAAATCTGGATACACTTCGTTACATTTTCTGCACGTCATACTGGTAATCTTATCACACTGTCCATGCAGGACAAATAAATTCATTATAGCGATGGGAATGAAACTTCTATCACAAATGTTTTTGTGGTGTCTAATAAATTATTTACATGTACATGTTTTGGAAAATGGAAAATTTCAAAAACACATTCTTAAAAATCGAAAACATGAAGAGTTATATACAGGCAAAGTATAAAATGCTAAAAATCTACTTTTATCAGTTTTTTAAATCAGTATTGATATTCAGGGTGTCCCATTTAAAAAATCGATTTTGATATATTATTTATAAGTTACCTATATACATTTATTTCTGCGCCACTGTGCATGCCTTAATTAAGATATAACCAAAATATGATATACTCAAAAGTAATATTGTACTATTTCTTTTAATATAATGATGTTGGCACCGGTTTTGGGTAGAAGTTGCAATGCTGGATCGCTAAAAATATTTTAATAGATAAACCATCGTCGGTTGCTTATCTTCGCAATCAAAATTTGAAGACGATCCGTCATTTAGTTCTCCACAAACGTTTAATGGTCCATCCATCGTGAATCACCCTGTATACTTAATATTAGTTGCCTTAGTTACCGTGATTCTTCGTACTATTATACACGCATTACTCCCAGAAGATTTGACCAAGAAATATTTCAAGAAGTCTTTAAGGTAGTGCCGAGCATAATAAGAAAGAATTTAAAATAACCCCCTTAATGACACCATTTTAAATCTTTCTGTGATAGAGATATTTTACGCTAACTTTGAAATGCTTTAATATATTACCTTGAAATTTGATTATAACATGTAATTGACCAAAAAACTAATTTAGCCGTACCTGTAGGTACACCTTTGACCTTGTGTCGGAGTAATTTTTGTCTCATCAAGCTATAGATAGGTGAATGATCATTATATTAAATTACTTTACTATGGAGACAAAATATGACTTGTGTCAGTTACTGAGGGTGTGTGATGATGGAGGGGACAATTTATTTAATACTAGTAATTGTGATTCTGGCAAAAGTCTAAGGGCAATGGACCTCAGTACTTATTTATTTGATTAGGAACTTCCAACATGTTAACCGGAGTTTAGACCTCGAAAATATTTAACCAATTCCTTACAATAAAAATTTTTATAAACAAAACTAAAAAAGGCCAAATAAAAAAAATATAAAAAATAACAAATTTCAAAAAAAAAACACTACAAAATAAATAATAATATGTTGTTCTATCTTGGAAAATTGACTTTATAAAGTGGGCGTCAAACTTAGCAATTAAGCTATAGTTTGACGCTGACTTCATAAAGTTAAATTTCCAAGACAAATTAAAATATTATCTTTTTTAGTATTTTTCTCTTTGAAGTCGATTTTAATTTTTATGCAAAATTTTCATATTACTAATCTTCTTTTCTAAAGACATCAGTAGCTTCACTTTGTAAACATATTTTTTTATGTTCAATATCTCTAGCGTTTTTGAGAAAATGACAAACTTATGTCACATCAAAAGAACCAGAAATACAAATAACCTCTATTTTGACTTTATTTTTTTTTTCAGACGCTACATTCTTGTCAAAAATGTAATTTTTAAAATATCAATAATTTAAGGAAATTTTACTTTAGATTTTATATGTAGCGTATTAGAATTTCTCGTTTTAGGGATAATTTAAAATGTTGCAATATACAGTATATGATTTTCAAAGAAAAAACATCACTTCGGTCCGTCCAGCATTTTAGGTAGTCCCTACAAGTCTACATGTTGAGGTATGTAATTATATTAAATATTTGCTTCAATTAATTTAAAGTTAAATATTTTTATTCAGTTGCGAAAAAGCCAAAAAAAAATTTTTGTTAGTGAATCTAAACGCAACAAATAATCTGAACACATTTAAAAATAACCTACGTTAGTTGTAATATGCAGATGTTGTTCTATAACTTTCGTATTTATATTACATTTAGTTTAAAAAGTAACAAGGGATTCAGTTGATAATAATCAATGACCTCGAGATCTTTACCCTTGCGTGTCAAATCATCGACAAAACAGTATTAGTTTAATTGCTGAGGAATGTGCCTCTCATGACATAACACAAAGCTATATCGTCAACATAAGAAACAATGTGAAGTACATCATGAAACAGAATAAAGTAACTGATAAATTTCAGAAAAGTAATCAACAATCGGAAACCAATGAGTACATTATCTTTAGTGGTCCATATATAAGCAAAATAAAGTCGACCAAAAAGAATTCAGTTAATCTCGAAAATTGAAAATCTTACTTCAGCTACCATCTACACATCTCCGTAGTGTAATAACAGACACTAAAAAAGACATAAAAGATATATAATCAGTAAAGAACGCATTATATGTAACATAAAATGACCAGAATTTGCATGAAAATCATTACTAGTACGTAAACTAGTTACAGAACATTTTTCTCTACCTTTTGCTACCATTTAATTAAGTAAAAAGGCATACACCCATGAACATATTTTATTAAATGGAATTTTTTTTAATTTCTATAGTTGCTATTGTTACTAAAAAGTAAGGTACAAAGATTTCCATAGTTTAATTATGAAATCGGCCGAAATCATCTTGAACGCAGAAAAAAGCGTCCCACTTCCACCGATGTCACAAGGCAATATTTAAAATTTAGCGCCACCTCAGCGATAATCTGGTTAGATCAAATTGAATCGGTACCTTTGTTGTATTCCTTTAACTGACATATAGCGCGATTTTTGATTGTTTGATTCCTTATAGTAATTTTTGTGGAATGGTTAGTTTTTTGAGAACATTGGCAACTAAGTAGGCTAAAGAAGGTTCAAGAGTCAATATTCTAAGTATTAAATTTGCTATGTAACGGTTTCATATAACCGTAGTTCCATCATCGGAAATTTAAATTAAGTTATTACCCATTTCACTCCGTATTTTTTTCAGCACAGTATATTAAATACTCTTCTAGCAAACACACTTTTTGAGCTAGCAGATGCTTGTTCGCGTTAAAATAGCTAGAAATATGCATAAATGGCCAATATGTTTAGAATGTACAAAAAAGTCCAAAAATAGTAAAAATATGCAAATGCATTTGCATACAATCCGGTCCTTAATAATTATTCGGTAAAGAAGGGAGATAACTAATACAAACAAAGAAATCTTAACATGGCGGAGAAGTTACAAAAGAACTAAAAACGAACTAGCCATACTCGGTTGACCTATACATAATAATAAATAATAATAACGCGATACAAAATCTGTCGCCCATATCATCATTCATTCCTTCCTGCAGCCTTATACACTAAGAATTTGCTCTGACAAGCATAACCAACCTTTTTTTTAAGCGCCTTCACAATAAAAAGTTATACTAACAATAATAATAATGAATACAATAATAGTAATAATAACAACAATAATAAAAATGACAACATCATCCTAAAGTCTCTTTTAGACCCCGACAAGCAAGAACAGTAGGCTCAAATGGAACTGCACGGCCGACATCACAATGACTTGAATCAGCCACACAGCGATGCATCCAATAAGTGGTTGAAGGATGGACAACTATTCTCAGAAACAGAAGGATTTGTGATAGCAATACAGGACCGAGTTATTAACACACGAAATTACACAAAATTTATCATCAAAGACCGGTCCATTGAATCCGATAAGTGGCGCAAATGTAGCGAAAGATCAGAGACTATAAGGCGTATAACATCTGGCTGCACTTACCTAGCAAACACGAACTACCTCCAGGAACATAACCAAGTGTGTAACATCATACACCAGAAGATTGCCAATAAATACGGTTACCTGAACACCTTTGTGCCCTATTATAAATACCAACCAAGTTCAGTGCTTGAAAATAATGCCTTCAAACTGTACTACAACCGGGCAATTATCACCGACAGACGGGTGACGAATAATCGGCATGATGTGGTACTGTTAAATAAGGAAAAAAGACAAATATGCGGAGCTGGCCATCTAGATACAGCAGTTGTGGCGACTGAAAAGGTTCATGCGATACCGATTATCGTATCCTCAACTGGACTAGTTCCAAAAACACTAGAAGAGAACCTGAAAATTATAGGACTGCATACTAACACCTTCATCGACATCCATAAGGCAGTCCTGCTCAGTACTTGCCACATAGTGAGAAAATTCAAACAGGACAACACATAGAACTAATAGAAACCAGCTCACTCCTTTTGATGCATGCATCCGGGATGGGCTTGGAACCAAACATTTGTTGAGAAATTGGTTGTCAATTTCCATAATAATGATAATAATGGTAGAAAGGGGAAAACTCTCCAGATATGGAGGCTACCGGGGAAATTAAATACCCGGCGAGTACCAAAAACTAGCAACAGCGTCTGATCTCCACTGGAGTGGCTGATCAACAGCGCCGATTACCCATGTTAGGGGCGACTGATAAACTAAAGCTGGCAGGAGCTATAGAATGCACACTATTTCATGATAAATGAAAATTCAAGAAATGGGAGAATGCCACTGCCTGAGGAACCTCAGAGCACGTTTTCCGCCAATTCTGGACGTGACAGTGTGCGAGACCTCTGCTATAGAAGAAGCTACAGCCAACTATGACACAGAGGATACACAAGATGTTATAAATCCTGAAACATTGGAGAATGTTGAGCGTGTCAATCTTAATCTCATTATTAATGATACATACAAGTAGCGTATGAAATGAATCGTCAAAACATACGCTACTATTTTAGAGTTGCGAGATTGGAAACGGACCTTACAATGTATACAACACGACTTAATTTTTGCTTTCCTCCGTCTAGCACAACTGACAAAATAAATGATAGCTGATCAAAGACGAGTCATAATAACAAGCAACCTCCTTCCGCAGCTCATAGTACCGGAAATTAAGGAGAAAGTACGAATAGAACTAAAAAGTGAGATTCAAGAACCGCACAAAATGTTGAACAGAACAATGAAGGATCAACCCATGATGTTATTGACCCAAACATTGAAGCTAACCATGTTAGGGAGCAGTTTCCTTGGTAGTTTTTTTTTTATGTAGCACACTATTGGGTATGAAGGAACTGACCCGAGTATGGGACCCAGACTTTTGAAACTCCACTTTAAACCAGGAGTAACTGAGATCATAGCTGAAGCAAATGCGGCCCTCTCCATGCTGCTTAATCAAGAAATGAACCTGAATAGATGCATCTATTTGCCATTAAAAAACGGCAAAACCCCCCACCCAAAATCCAAGGAATATAGGAAAAATTGGGAAGGCACACCAGCTGATAAATGGAAACCAAAGAAATAAGATTATAGAAAGTCTCAACAATAAGGTTTCGAAACGTCGGCAATTAAAAAAAAAGACTTTTGTCTTTTTACTGGATCCTAACGCCAAATAATACACCACTCTAACATAACAACAAGAAAATCGTAGATTTTAAAATTTACAGAAATATTATTGTTTTATTTAAAAAGAGTTTAAGATATGTTATAGTTATCGATGTACATGGCAGCGTTTCGAATACGGACTAGAAATTTCAGGAAAGATTATCCATCTCATATTAAATAAAACATCTCAACATTGGATTGTATTCAAAATACAGTATCCAATAATCTTGTACCTCGGAATCGAATTACGAATACAAATATTTTTAAACAAATATACCTAACTCACGCTCTCGGCAACTCCGAGCCTTATCTTGTTGTGCGCGATCTAATATTTCTAATAAACAGTGTCACAAACGACTAAAAGTAGTGCAGCGAGACGAGACAGAATTTGTACTTTCGTCTCGTCTCGACACCATTCAATCTCGACACTCGAGGATAAAGGGGTCGAGACAAGACGAGATTCTAGTCTCATCTTGACTTTTAGTAATAGAAATCCTCACCTTATATATATAAATAGAGAAGTTTCCAGAAGAACCGACAGGTCCAGTCTGATAGTTTCCTTAAGTTCATTAAACAAATTGAGGTAATAAAGAGAGACCAAAATTTACCAAATTATGGATTGTTTCTAAAACATCAGAGTTTTTAAGAAAATGAAATGTTTTTTTTATATTTTTAATTATCAGACTTTGGTTTTGTGACTTTAAATATATTTTAATATTAATAATAAGCATAATAATAACAATTTATTAACTACAAAATGTACAGGTGATAAATAATTGTCATTTAATTTTTGGCTCATTAATTCTTCTCTGTAGGTGTAGGGTGTCTCAAAAACATATAAAGTACAAAAATAAATATATAAATGGAATTACTTAAATTTTTTAAAATTATTCCTAAATTTAGAGCTGGTGAAATTTAAAAGTCAAATAATACACCACAAAATGTTAATAATTTTTCACAGCCACTTTTTGATACCTCTTCTGTACACTTAATAATCTAAAATTCTCTAGAAAAATTCTAGAATTATTAGTTTTTAATTTTCTTCTCTTAAAGCAGTAAATAACTAAATTTTATGAAATTTAGTTACTTATCTACGTAAAAAATTAAAAATATTTTTGAAAAATTATTGGATCTAGCCTCAATCGAAAAGTTTCAGATGTTTGCCAATGTTAATTAATGCTCATGTTATTTTTATTAATTAGCCCGATAATAGCAATTATATATTTATTATTTAGTATAAAAATGCATCTTCTATAGCAAACGCCACACTATTAGAACAGGGAGAGTTCAAACTTTCACAAACTCGTACACGCACTAAACAAGATGTTTGATACAAAGTCTACAGTCAACCGTGTTATAATATTGTCATAAAAATTACGATTATTTTATAAAAGGTGAAATTTTACGTAGTGATAAACTTGGTATTGTGACTAATCAAACTTCTCAAACCAAAGGTTAGAAGGTTTATCAAACAAAACGCTAGAAAACATTTTCATGGCACTAACATCCAGGCAGGTGCGAAAGAACATTAATTTGTAAACGTGCGTGGTTCACTGTGAGTGTTTATAGCTAAAATTTCATCTCAGTGAAGATCGAGACGAGACGAAATTGACCAAAGTCGAAATGAAGCCTTAATATCGTCTCGTCTCGTTTTGCGGCATCAGTATAGACCGTCTATGCGAAGTATAATAATCGGTCTTTGCTTACATTAAACAAATCCAACATATTATGTCGTCAAATTAATACCTACACTTTTGGGGTCAAATTGCTAGTACCAGTATTTCGCTAATGTTCTACAGATCGCTTTGTTTGCCGATATTTAACGAGATAAAAATAATTTAAAAGAAAATTGAATCAAATCAATGTCAAACAAAAACCGATATCGAAGACAATCACTCTTCTCAAATTCGTCAGCGTAGAAATCCACTATATTTATTTATTGCCGTTTTTGCCTGAGATTACATTTAGCAGGGTGGGATTGATGGATTTCAAAAGTGTTTGTACAGTATTAGAAGAGATCTAAAAAGTGTACGACGGTGTTACCGTTATGTTTTGTTGTCTGAGGGTCGAGCCCAACAGATGGTTTCGTGAGCCAAACGTCAATAAAGATAAGTTGTATAAAAAGTGAATCATTTTTAAATCGATAAAACGCAACGTATTAGAAACAAATTCGAGTTAATAATAAAATTTTCGTATCAATAATATAATCAAATATAAACTAAGAGCTTCTAAGACAGTTAGCTTACAATTAAATAAATCGAGGAAAAAACCTATTAATCAAAGATAATGGAGATTGCTGAAAAAGCAGGTAAGAGAAAAGTTAGATTTATCGATTTACTTAATCTTCATTAAATATATTGGAGCAATAAATTGATAAAAAATAAGTTCAATTGTTTGAATAAGTTGTGGTTATTTATACCGTATTTAGTTAATTAGTTTAAATTTTTATATTTAGTTTGTTATAATTCGCTCTGAAAATGGTGGCAGACTGATAGCCATAGCATCAACCAGATCAAGTTTTGTAATCATTGAAGGTAGATTACATCTCATACTGAGATCGTCAACAAACGCCTGTGACCGACTTCCCCCCAAATAGGTACTCACAAAGGTCTATAAGTAATTAGTTCTAAAAGGTACAAAAAATGTGTGAGATAACTATATAAATATTTGCTTTATTGGCTTTTTAGTAAAAATCGCAATCCTATCACAATACTTTAAATAATATGCCTAATTTTACTATTTAAAATGCCGATCTTTAGTCATAAAGAATTTACAAGGGCCTGAAATTTTAGGTTATTTTCTCCAAAATACTCTATTGATTTACCCCGATATTTGTACGGTTAATAATTTTAAATTTCAACTCCAAATTATTAAAAACTTTGCATATATTCGTTTTATGTACATTAACTTTCGTTTTGTTAATTCTTATTCATTCTTCCACATTTTGTTATTCATTATTCATGACAGACAGAAACACATTTAGAACATTTAACAATCATCTTTCATCTAAAACCACTCCACAAATAAAAAATAGTGTAGTTAGTATAGAATAGTAGAATGCCTTAATATAATAAATCAAATGCAAAATAATTAGATCAAAAACTCGTTTGAACGTGATTTCGATCAGCTTGAAAGAGCACTCTTATTGGAGAAAAAAAAAAAAAGATTTACTACAATGAAATGCCGGGTAAAGTGCAATAACTTCCTTAATGTATAACAATGTACACACCTTTGAAATTATTGTAATTCTGAGTTAATACCTTGCGTAGTTGTAATACATATTTGCGATATTTTGCCGTTAACTATCAAGCCACCGTAGGTTGGATAAAAGATAAACTCTATCTTTATGATAAGTGAAAGAGTAATTATTTGACAAAAGCGATGTTAAGATTAATTGACAACAAAATGCTGAAAAAGTTAGTAAGAAAGAAGGTCGAAGATCTCTTCAGAGTTTTAAGTTATTTAATGAAATCCTTACATATTTCCAAATAAAGCTCGAGATACAGTCTATTAAAATTTTCTGAATTTGCTTAGTAAAAATATATTTTATTACACCTTTTTTAGCTTCACTCTGTTCTCATCACCTCGTAGCGAAAAGCTGCATTTTTTAAAATAAAAATATTGTTTAGTTTTAATTAATCTAAACTGCTGGAGAGAGCGAAACGGGATAAGCGATTTTTTTAAACGAGACGAGATACTGAGATGCGATTTTCAGCTGTCTTGCCAATTTTGCTGCATTATTACCTACAACAAACAGGACTCAGGATTTTTCAATATTTTATTAGTTTCGAAAATTTCCAAGAAGGATTTTTAGGTTACAATTGGTAAATCAGCTGCATATTTTTTAATTTTTTATTAGTTTTGAAAATTTACAAGAAGGATTTTTAGGTTACAACTGGTAAATCAGCTTTTTAAAATTTTAAGTATTTTTTCAGATATATATTTTTTTAATAGATTTTTCTTACATATTAAGCTGTGACTTTTTATTAGCCATTTGATGTAAAGTTTTCTTGCTAGAGAGCCCTTAAGTCTCAATATTTTATAATCTGCAGTGTCTGTACTACGCAGAAATTATTCAGGTGTGCAAAAAATATGTTAAGATTAGTTAAAAACCTAGCAAGCCTAAAGATCACGTACGTATATTTCGACACCCTGTAGCATCATAATTTAAAAGTTTTTATTCAAATTTTAAGGAGAACTGAATATTTTCTCCAAACTGTCTCTACCTTTATTATTTTTAAAAAAACAACTTTTTTATTAATTTAATCTTATTCAGTCTAAAATAAGCTTTTCAACAATGTATCACAAGCTAACTTTTGTTTTCAATATTCAGCCATTTTTTCGAAATTGAAAATTGCTTCTTTATGAAAAAATTGCAGTCACTTTTTACAAAAATATTGTTTTAAACAGTCTCAAATAAACTTACGTTTTATTTTTTAGAACACTTTAACATAAAAGAAAAGTAAGGGGTAAAATTGAATTTAATTATAATTGTTTTTTCATAGAAAACTTCCCATTTATGGAATTATATAAATGACTCAAATTTCAAATTGGTTTTTCAAAACTAAAAAAAATGGCAGCATGGTACACGTCTCCTGTGACACACAGTATTTTTTTATTACAAATTTACCTCCAAAACTAACACCTGTATTTTTAAAAATAATAAAGTTAGGCAAAAATTAAAAAAAACCCGTTTGGAGAAAATGTCCACTTCTCCTTAAGACTTAAATAAAAACTTTTAAATTTAAATTCGTTTTTATGCTACAGGCTGTTGAAATATACGTACATGATCGTTAGGATCGCTAGATTTTTAACTAATCTTAACATATTTTTGCACACCCTGTATATTTTTTGTGTAGTGCAGACCCTACAGATTATATAAAAAAATAAGACTTAAGGGCTCTCTAGCAAGAAAAATAACGGGTAATAAAAAATGAAGGGTTACAAATTAATATAAAAAAAGAATAAAATTTAAAAGAGTCATATCTCATACTATACTTTTTATTTTAAAAAAACTTTTCAAATTGTTTTTAAAATTTCACTAAGGATTAATTTGATCTAGCAGTTAAAACTCTAAAATCGTTAATGTAATTTTTCGGAACAAATAAAATATTGGAAAATTTGTAGACTCTTGTTTAACTCCCTGTAAAAATAACTTTTTAGCTTAAGTAAGTTTCATGCTTAAAACATGTATTATGCAATAAAATTTGCAAGACATAGCTGAAAACTGCATCTCAATATCTCTTCTTGTTTTAAAAATATTCGAATTTAGATTTTACTTTTTATTTAATTCCAAAGATCTTTTTTCATTCTCAACTCTTAATTATTTATTACAGCATTTCAACTTAATTATGATAATATTATTCAATTTTACTCGAAACAAAACAATAATTACCTATCTTACCTAAAACTTAAGTTAGGGAAAAAATAGAGAAACAAAATTTTGAAAAAGCAAAAGGTCTTCAAAGGTGTTTTTCAAAATTTTCATTTTCTTGTACGCAAAAGGGGCACATTTTTATTATTCATCTAATAGCATTCAAAAGACCCATAGACCTTCTTTGCAAATTTCCGAAATTTAAGTCGATTTCAGCACGAAGCTCCGCTACAGACTGATATCGTGTTTCATATATTTTATTTTGCATGAAACCCCATAAAAAAATCTAAAATCGAAAGATCCGGAGATCGAAGCGGCCAGGCTTACAGGACCTTGAGGAAAGTTATCGTCTAATGCACTTAGAAGGACAAAGTTGTAGCTTGGGACGCTGTCTTGTTGGAGATAAACAGCATTATAAATAGCCAATGGAACATTGTTGTTGAATAACTTCCACAACGATTTCTAGGTGCCGACACGCTGTGAGACGTTCATAAATTCTAGAGATTATACGTCTTCCAAAAATGAAACAGGAGACCACAACTCCAAAGCGTCCTTGTTGTGTCCTCTCAAAAATTAAATGGTGATTTTAACCAGTTTCTTGTATTATGGCGATAGAAAATTCCCGCACTTGAAAAATAAGATTCATCGGATCAGGTAACGAGTCTGCCAAAAGATTCATCAGAATCGATTTGTTGTAAATGCCATTGGCAAAACAACATTGGGCGCTGGGAATCGCCGGCGTGCAAATGTTGAACTATGTGCAATGTATGTTGATGATACTTATATTTTTGTAAAATTCTTTGAGCATCCGACTTGGGCACACCAGTTGCTTCCTCTTTTTGCTGACGAGAACATGAAGGCATGGCTTCTACATAACCCAATAGTTTTTTTTTTCTCTCTATCTTGTTTGGTGTATACTTAAGGACAGGGCTGCATGGATAAATGATACATGCTCTCTAAATTTGATTTAAGGCGGGCAAATATGTCTCGGAAAGGTTGCCTTCTCTTTGCATATTTAATATTAACAGAAAGAACCTGATATTTTCCTAACCATAGCGCTCAAAATATATAACCTTTGTAGATATAATTCCGAAGCTTCTTGGTGATTTTCATTAGATTATATGAAACAAACCAACATACCATACTTTTTATAATTTTTGAAGACCGTTATTATTGTAAAAACAGTAAATTAAATATACTATATAGTTAAATCGAAACACCAAAACAGTAATATTTCATTATGAATAAAAAACTGACAAAACCACAAAATATTGCATTTTGTTCCAAACAAATTAGCCATAGCCTTACTTATTGAACACAAAAGAAAATTTTAGAAATTCTCGAATTTTTAGCTTGTTTTTCAAAATAAGTGTACACATATATTTTTGGAAAGCCCACATTAATCCTAATAAATATAAAGAATAATATACAGGGTATCCCATTTAAAAAAATTATGTTTGAAAGCGGTACTGAATTCTAAGGAACATGTCATATAAGGAGCAGTTTTCGCCTTTTTGATAAGTTATCAGATAGGTGGAATACCAGGGGTTACTGATTTTTAAAAAATTTCAAAAGCTCCTGTATCTCAGAAACCAAAAGGGCCATGCAAATTCTGCTGGCCTCATCTTTAATTTCACAAAAGACGTAGCACACTTCTGAAAACCGCAAATCTCTATCTTTAAAAATAAGAGAAATACTCCGCAAAAGGGCCGAAAATGGAATACCCTGTATTTACTAATTATGTCTCTCTTTATTGCTCCAATATATTTAATGAAGATTAAGTATATCGATAAATTTAACTTTTCCCTTACCTGCTTTTTCAGCAATCTCAATTGTTTGAATAAGTTCAATTGTTTTTAACCATTTTGTTATTAATTTTGTGTAATATACTTTATTTACATGTGAAATCAATTTTTCTCTATTTATAATTCATACGACGTTCAATCAAATTAGTTACTAATGTAAGTTAATTTGTTTTCAGCTATGCAAGTATTATAAAAATGCCTAATTGGAAATGTAATATTATCATTCTTAAATAATGTTTTAAAAGTACATTTTCAGTCTTCCATTTTTCTGACAAAAGGTTGAATGGTTATAATATCGAACGCAATTAATTGCTTTGAATGTTTCTTTCTTTCATGGCATTTTTATGGTCTGTAATTCTTTTTCTAAGGGGCTTGAAGATTTTACCTATAAAATATATTATATTTCCAGAAAACTTTATACACATTACATTTTGTGCTTTTTCAAAAGAATTAATATACAGTGTGTTGTTTGTTCCAAATACATCCAACTGTTAATATTTATATTTGGTTATAGAATTCTGAAACTTAAGGTTAAAAGTATGTTAATAATAGATAATTATGGTATGGTTTCTGGACTATTTCGAAATAGAATCGAATAATATCCTAGTTTGAAGTGGTGTTTAGTACTGCAAGGGTATTGGTAAAACTGTAGCACGCAATGTTTGCAAGTTTAGTTCATAGCTAGTTTAATGACGGCGATGCATAAGAAATTATGTCATTTACCTTAAGTTTTTATAAAAACTTAAGGCATAATTTCTTAAGCTTGTTTAAATAATATTGTTTATATTATGTATCGAAACATCCCGTAGACAGAGTAGTCTACATGTCGAGGTATGTAATTTTATTAAATATTCTCTTCAATTAATTTAAAATTAAATATTTTTATTCAGTTGCGAAAAAGCCAAAAAAGGATTTTGTTTGTCAATCTAAACGCAAAAAATAATCTGAACACATTTAAAAATGACTCTTATATCTCAAGGTGCGCATTTAAATTAAACAAGTTAATGATGGTTTCTCGAATTCAAATCTTCGGGTTGGAAAATTAACCCTGCCGTTTTGTAGAGGAGTAAAGGTGACGATGGCAAAGTGGAAATTATTTTCTTCTCTCAATTCAGTTAATCCTAAAAAATTTTTGGAAAAAATCAGAAAACTGGAAAAAGCAAGGCTCCAATAGATTCTTTCGTAATCTTGCATAAGTGTAAAGAACAAAACTTAACAAAGGAACATAACAAAAAATACTAAAATTCAGTCTCACAAGCATATACTTTGCAATAAAATAGCTAAAGCTAGAGCAAGGCAGGGCAGGACTCGGTTTGAGTAAAAAGATTAAACCCAGTTCTACCTTGCTTCAGTCAAACGACGAAATAAACTAACAACAAATATATTTAAAATTACTGAAAACTACTTTCGCAAATACTCAAAATACCGGCTGTCGTTGTAAATAAAAAGTTGCAATCTTTCCTGTGTCGATTGGACTGCAGCCTCTTCTGCTATAGAGATACTTTGGATGGCATTCCTAATACGGTCCACCAAACCGTTTCTTGTAGTAGGTCGAGCGCATACTCTAATTATTTTTATCCTAAGTAGTTTTCAGCAATTCTAAATATATTTGTTGTTAGTTGTGAGTTCATTTCGTTGTTTATTTTGCTGTTTCTTTTTTTCTGACTGAAGCAAGGTAGAACTCGTTTTAATATTTGTGCCCAAACCGCGTCCTGCCCTGCCTTGCCCTATGTTCGTTACAGTTATACATTTGAATACTGCTGTTTCTATTGGAGCCTTATTTTTTCCAGTTTTTTGGTGTTTTTAGGATTAATCGAAATGAAAGATAAAAATAATTTCCACTTTGCCATTGTCACTTTTACTCCTCTACAAAACGGTAAGGTTAATTTTCCAATCCGATGTTTCGAATTCGAAAGACCATCATCAACTTTCTTAATTTAAGTACCGAGTTTTTTTATTTCACTATTCGATGCCCTTCATAACTACGAAACAAACTGAGATATAAAAGTCATAGCGCACCATTTGATTTTTTTGAAAAAATCAGCATTATTTCGAGAATTACGAAACAACGCCATCTAGTGAACACTAACAAAGTCATTAGGGTACAGTTTATTGTTGCACGAGTATAGCGAAAAAAACACTTTCTTTCGACACCAAGCTGAATAAAATCGGTTCATCCAAACCAGAGATATCTACATTTGAAAGTAAAAATGTTTGACCTTCCCCCACCACTTTTGAAAATCGACGACAATCGAATAAAATATATAATGCTTATATTTTCAACATACCCCAATTATTGAAATTTAAGAGAAAATTGGCATTTACACTTTTGTGTTAGTATTACTGCCCCTAGCGGCCAACTTTTGAACTTAAAAATAATTTACAACAATTTCCCTTGGCCGATTTACCTATAAATTTTTGATTCCTTAAGTTCTATCATTAAGGGTTCCCGAGCTACAACCGACGTCATCTATTATTGGACCACCCTGTACAAAAGTTATAAAAAACCCCATGTATTGTTTTTCTGCAGTTTTGAGAATAGTTTAGATAGGCGGCAAGGGCAGAGACATTCTGTACACAAGATATTCTTTATGGAAATGTGGTTTAAATAAGTATTTTTCCTTCGATCGAATTTGAAACTGACAAAAAAGCACTGTGAGAAAATATAATAGCACATGCTCGTTGAACAAATGTTTTAACATATGACAAATTCTTTTCAAGTTTTTGAAAGATGATGAGTCAAAAAAACTTGAAAAGGCAAAGCAGCTTTTAACTTATTTTATTTACAATTAATCAAAGCAATTACAGCTCAGTATATAGATACATTGCAGCTTACATTAGTTCCAGTAAAGGATTTGTTTTAGGATGGTTTGGCATTGTAGGGAGGGGGGGGGCGTGAAACTAAGTTTGCACTCTCGAAAACCCTAAGAAGAACTTTTGGTTAAAAATACAGCTATAAAAATGCAGGTTTTTGCCAATTTTGACTTTTGTAACTTGGTGTATGGGGCCCATTATATATTTTTAATGATGAATAACGAATACTTAGGATTATAAAACTATAGATTAATATACATACCTATAATAGGTAAATATAGAGTTTAGACGCTTTCAGAAAAAAGAATAGTAAAAGCTTAAAATAAGTCGATATATTTTTCGTAAAAGTAATGGTAATAGGTTTATATAACAAAAAATAAAAATAATTAAGTAAAAATATTTATAATAATAACATAAGGTATTTGTAATAATCCCGTTTTCCTACGTTTTGAAGGCCCAGCTTTAGGCTCTTAACCCTCAGAAAAATCAATATTTTCCTCGGCTTCTGTGTTTTCTTCTTCTTTCAGTTTTTTTTCGTCAACTAGATCGTCATCCTCCACATCTCTCGCATCGGTAACATCCGCGCCCCGTCAGTGTCCTCCTCGATCTCAAAGCGCGGGGTGATGTAGCACGAAGTTTCTTGCAGCTGCAGAACACTAGTTCCAGCAATAGCCGGGGTGCCGGTTCTTTCCTCATTTGAATAGGGTGCTTTCTCGTTTTCACCTATCTCTTATTCTAATAGGTCTAAGGTGTTTCCCAACTAGCACTAAATTTGGTTGAATATTCTGACTATGTGATGGTCAGCTGTACAGAGTGTTGTTCGCAATCGCGCTAATCTGAACTTGGCCTTTGTTGACATTTTGATGAAGACGTGTTACCTAAGCTCATCGATCCCTAGTATTGAGGTTGCTCCACTTCCAGAATTTTCTCCCTGCTCTACTGATTTGGGCTTATATGCCATTGTGTTGTAGAATGTAGAAGCGTCTTCCTTGAGGGCAGCATTTTTTTCGATGAGGCTGAATAGCTTTGCTTGCCATGTCCAAATGGAGACGGAGTTGGGTCGCATTTAGAAAATGCGTGAGCAAACAGTATATAGTTGTGACATACTGTACGATGAAGTTGAAAAATATGTATCTTCTTTTCACTCGCTCCTGCTTTGAGAAGGTATATACTAATTTTGTTTTAAATCCCTGACAGTACAACGAGCATGTCAAAATCCTCGCCTCGAGGAAAGGTATTTATACTAGGATTTCACCTTTGTCTCTCAAATATTCTTTGATATTTTCTTTTAGCTTCACTTTTGTTGTATTCATTTTTAGTATATATTTCATATATATCACGTTTTTTTGAATCAGAAAAGTTCATTTTGCAAGCTAATCAATTTAATTACCACTAAATACATAAGGTTTTGTTTCGTCAAGGTAACTATCAAACTTGTTTTAATTAGATTAAAGCTAACTTGACAAAATGTGGCAAATAAAAATTGAAAACAATTTTTTACGAATTCGATAAATTTTGGCACTTTGGCGGGCTGTAAAATCTAAACCTTATTAAAAGATTAAGGGAAATGGATTTCAGTTTTCTATCGTAGTTTTTCACAAGCTATCGATTGACAAGCTATCGATAATATTATAGCCTGTTGAAATGGAAATATTTCGTAAACGCTTGAAGATAGCTATATAATATTATAGAATTTCCTGGGGAATCGAAAAATGCAATAATAGGGCAATCCAAAATTTCATTTAAAAAAGTAACCTTATTATGACGTTTGCTTACGGAATGCTCTGTAAAATATTTCCAATACTTGTAAAACATTTCAGAAGATTTCCTACGATGTAATAAAAAAAATAGCTCTCTTTCTTTAAAAATAATAAAGTTAAGGGTTGTGTCCATTTATAATGAATAACCTTGTATATAATGTCCGGATCAAAGTTTTTTGCTTTAATTCGTTGTTAGATATAATCAGAAACCATGTACTGTGTTTTCATTTATATTTTTACACCTGTTTAGAGCTTTGACTATATTTATTTAATATAGATACAAAAAATCAGTAAATTTCTTTAACTCTGAACTTCCCTCGTTATGAATTGTTTCTTTTATTATGAATAGAGAAGTGTGACTCAATTTATTTCAGTACATTTATAACATTGTACATTGAAAATTTGAAGGAAATTGTATAATTAGTTTTTTGAGTAATCCATTTTTTAATGTTTCACTAAGCCACCATTTTGTTTTGCCATATTAGATTTTTACCAAAATATTACCAGGTCATCCACATATAACCCTTAATTTATGACCAAAATTTAAACTCACTGTGATAAGTAATTTTTAAGTTATGCCGGGAAATGACAGACAGACGGACCCACAGAATTAATAAAACATATTTTTTTGGAATCTGGAGACGCTAAAATGTGAAAATATGTAAAATCTGAGAAGCCGATATTTTTACGATTACAAATATTATATTTAGCCGCCATTTTGTTCCGTTATCTTGAAGTTTTACTAGTCCATCTGTATACCACAATTATTTATGGCACACAATTTGAAATCAGTCCAATTTTTAAATATTTTACTAAGCTATTTTACTGTTCAGCCATCTTGAATTCATACCAAAATTTTATCAGTTGGTTCCTACATAGTACTAGTTTTATTGGATTCAGTCATATTGGATTTCTACTAAAATGTCATCAAGTCATCCCCTTATGACTCTTAATTTTATATAGATGAAAACGATTACTTTAATTTTGGTTATTTATGACAGATTTTTTGTTCAGTTTGGTAACTGTTACACGTAATTTATAAAACTCTTGACTAAAATATTAACTGTTTCTTTTCATTTGTACACAATATTAATAAGTAAAGCTGAAATGGTTGTGAGGTTTTTAAAAAAAAGTTTTCTAAAAATATTATTAATTTTTGACATAAAAGATTACTTTCGTTTTTAAAAAGTTATTTTATCCAAAAAAGATAAGATAATAAAAAACTAAAACAAATTTAGCGTTGTTAAAAGAAATAAAATTTCATTTTTGGTTTTAGGGAGCTGTTTCATGTTTTTAGAGTCAATCAAATATGTATAAGTAGTTGTTTGTTTTGTTGTGCTTTAGTGCGTTTTATTCTACTTGTAAGTTATTATTTTAGGATTTGTGAGTGTGATTATTTACTAAGGTTCTCTCTGTTGTTCGTAGGTCTGATGATGCTCGAAAGGGCGAAACACGTGACGTGCTTGTTGTAAAATGTAAAATTATAATTTACTCAGACCAAGACTTGGAGTCTTTTTCTATGTTTGTTATTAAAACTAGGTATCTTTGAGAAATATGGACAATTTCTTCGACTTTTTTTTGCGTGAGTGACTTTTTACACGTATGTATTTTAGATTTTTTCAAGAAAACTAAGCTTTATGGAAACAAAAAATATTTGTATTTTCAAGGGACTCTTTTATCATCTGGGGTTACCCTATATAGTGGAAAAAATTGTTTTATGTTTTTTCCATTTTTTTAACGAACTGCGTTAAAATAACGAAATATTGTATTTATATGAAATATTCGCATTTATATACAAAGAAAAATTGATGTGTTAAAAATGCTTTTGAAACAATCTTCTTTTCGTTTTCAGGGGGCTGTTTCATCCTTCCAGTGTATACTGGAAAAAAATGTTTTTATATGCAATATGATACATGTTTCAACGTTTTTTAAAAAAGCTACATGCTTTTGAAATACAATTTCTTTTAAAGGGCTGTCTTAGCTGCCTATATAGTTGAAAAAACTGTTTTTATGGGGCCCCTTCATCCTTTTGGAGTTACTCTGTACAGTAATAAAAAAATATTTTGTACACAAAAAATAAAATACATTTGACATGTTTTGCCCTTTTTCGAAATATCTTATACTTTTTTAAATATATATAATCGAAAAAAAATCAAGTATTTGCGACAGTAACTTTCATAATTATTCGAAATCTGAATATTTACCCCAACTTTTTCTGTTTTCAATTCAGTTTACACGTTCTTAAAATATTTTTTTTTTTAAGTTTTCATACCCAAAATATCGAAGATCTACGCTCATGTTACCGAAAATCTATTCCTAATGCCTGCGAGATATTTACTATACCACAGTATAAATATTCTACCGTACTATACTATCGGTTTGAACGTCCTCAAGGTATGTTGCACGCAAATTTTGTTTACACACACCTGTAGAAACATAATTTTTAGTATTTTTCGAACATTTTTACGATTACTATACTTCCCCTATATTAGCCATATATTATGTTAATATAATATATAGGTTATACAAGTCAAAGTCAAAATGTGGGATATTTCTGAAAGTATGTATAGTAGATTACTATTATTTTGTATTTTATTTAAATTTAAATAAACAAATTGAAAGTGGTTTTTGCGTTGAATAAATTGTTGCAGCAGTATATACTTAACAAACCTTACTTAAATACTGAACTTTTAAATTTTTTTATATTTTCTTAATAGCTTATTTCAAGTGTGATGACATCTTACGCCTCATACATACTTTTCATTTATTTTTTTTTGTAAAAATGTTTAATTTATCTTCTTTAGACCACTTAGAAAATTGTAGTTCAAGAGCCGTAAGTCTCCTCAACACGAAGTGTATACTTTGCTCTTATTGATTCACACCTACGTAATACTGTATGCTTTTGCAGTTCGCACTTTGTGCAATGTTTCGTGTAGGTCGTACTGGTTCGTGTAGGCCATTTTTTGTTTCACCGAAAATTTTGACATTTCCCAGCATTTTTGTTCTCCACGTTCAATACGCCAAATACAAACAATTCCACTTCCAATTTCAAAGTCATTGAATAAAAATTCAATTGTTTATAACGAAAAAAAACTTTTTAATCACCTTGCAATTAGTTTAAGAGAAACTGAAGATCTAAGACGGTTAAAAATTCAAATCACAAATTTGCTCCTTGAGGTCTTCTATCCAGTTGAAGAATTTTACAAATTTACTTTTTGAATTGGTTATGCAAATTTGATTTATTTTCTAGTGAATTTGACTTATTATTTTTTGACAGTACTATTTTTTTATTTATCTCTTCATTACTTTAACAGTGTAGGTTTTGTATGCTGTATGTTATATGTTTTATTTTTCATTTTATGACTGTTGATGAGTATAAATCTATATACATATGTATGTTTATTATTACGCAGCTTAATTTATTTTTTTGTATATAGCTATTTTATATTTTACATTACCTATTTTTTTAATTCAGCTTTATCAATGAGTTTATATGTGATTGATATTGCAAAATGTGATTGATATTGCAAAATTCATTAAGATTTTTAATAACTGAAATAAATGGACGAAAAATAGCTTCTCCTTCTAGTGGGATATGTAACCCAGGCGGCGATGGGGGTAATTACTGTTGGAAAAGATAAAAATTTCCGTCATTTTTAATTAATTCCATCCAAAATGGCAAAGCATTCCGGACTAATAGAGGTATATACATACAAAAATACTTCATAACTTCTTTTTTAAAAACCCCATTTTTCTTTTGGACATCTTTCAAAGTTGTGATATGTATGCGAATTACGTTTGGTAGACATATTTTTAAATATAGTACTACTCTTAGAAAAAGTATTTTTAGATACCCTGTTTGGTAATGTTTAGTAAAGATTGTACTTATAAATAATAACTGTATTTTGACCATGACTCTCAATTTAGTCTGTGTTGTTGAATAATTTGTATAATTTAATTTTACTTTTATTTGAATTTTATTGAATATTACTATAAATATATGAAAATAAGGGCAGTCGTAAAAAAAGTATAACATTCTACTGACTTAAAATGGCTATCAATTATATATGTAACACGAACGTAGCGACTGTTGTGATTCACCCGAGTTATATGCTTGCTAATAATATATTATTAAAAAATCTCAGAAACACCCTAATATAAATATTTCACATAAAAAACTTTTATTGCAATACCAGTGAAACCGTTTCTAAGAATAGGTCGTTTCTTTCAACAGTATTCAAACTAAAGCAAACTTTCCGTTTAAAAAGAAGTTAAAGTAAAACCCAGCAACATACATGCATAATGCATTAACAAAGAACCTAAACTAAAAATAATAGATGCAGAGCGTGTACCCCAGGTATAGAAGTTTTCAAAATAGGCCATAAATTCTAGTCATGAATAAAAATTGCCGCTGAATTCTGGACTTTAGCCAAATCACCACGCGAAACTTTATAAACGTTTATATGTGCATACTTCGGGCAGCCTTATAAAATCTGACATCTTTATTAGCTTGGGTAATGTTTTTATTACTCATGAAGTCAGGTTAAAATAACTTTGTGAAGTGCCTGAACAATTTTCATACGTGCTAACCTAAACAAAAAATTTAATATTTTTAGGTTTTATTTATTAGAAAACTTAAATATAACCAACTTATACACAGGGTTATTAAAACATTAGGCTTATCAATCTTAAAGGGTAGGATTAGTTCTATTACAGTTCATTAACCTATCTGTTTCTAGTGATAACGGCAAATCAATGTCTTAATTCTAATGAAGATTTTATCACCATGTAAGTCTAATTTACCTTTATTGTTATCTGACGTCATGTGCATAACTTGAATGTTGCTCATACTTAAACGGATTAAAAGGCATTCTAGTTTGTTGACAAGGTGAATTTTCTATAACGGGGCCTGTAGAGCCTATCACTAAAACCCCCATTGAGTATCTTATACATTATCCATGGGAATATCGTTCATCCTAGGCTAGCTAGCTATAATATTAATTATAAAATAGGAGATGAACATTCATTATTATTAAAATAAGAAAAAACTTCTCCTCAATAATATATATTTTTTTTATGAAAAAAATGGTTGCATGTGTAAGTGTGGCTGTAAAAAATGATTATCACATCAATGAAGAGATATCTGATTCATTTTGTTTCCTTCAGCAATTTATAGAAATCCAGAAACAAAAGGAAGAGGAAGGAGAAGAATAAGAAGAGAGAAGAAAGAGGATATAATATGACTATTAAAGTATAATATGAAGATTATTTAAGGTAATTTAAGAAAAAACAATAATAATAATCATTAGCATTGTTTTAGAACACAGAAATATGTCGTTTAATCAGATTAGAATGTGGATTATATAATTTATATAAGGAACGCCACATAATGTGAAAAATCAGTTTGTTGACCTTTGACTAATCGAACCTGGCATTATAAGTGATTCTCGTCGCTTGTCTCGTATCGTCTCGACTCATTAAACGGGAAACTAATTTTCCCTTGCCACGAGAGCCGAGACAATATGATAATCGTCTTCCCTCGAAAATTTCTCGTTTCTCTCTAGCTCTCTCGAACATTACAAATGTGTATTTTTTGTTCACTAATGTTGAAATAAACGAGAAGCATGCCAGGAGCGTATATATTGAGAAGTGGGTGATTTCCAACTAAAAGCTTATCTTGTTTTTCCAGAAAAATAATCTGAATACCATGGGAAAGAAGTGAAAATTAAAAAAATAACTTGGCGACCAGACAATAAATCTTTCCATATGACACAGGTCATTGTAGGGATGAGCTACGTTGTGTAGTTACTAAAATGATCACCGTAGGGGATGTTAAAATAATAAGTAATAATTAACATAGCTGATGAGAATATGAACTATATATGACTAGGGGACCAAAAAAAAAGCAAACCAACTTATTTTTTTTGAATTCACTTGACTATGCCAATTGACTTAAATATTTTTTTTTGTTTTAGTTTGTGACCTCAGTGATTATTTAATTGTTCTTTTTTAGTACTGGAAATTCCGTCTACTGCTGGACCCATACTATCTTTATCAAAACTACAAGTTACCAATTATTGGTTTTCAAGATATGAGAATATAGCATTTTTTGTAAAAAGTACCCAAAGTGCCAAAACTATCAAATAAACCAAATCTAGTACATGGGGTTAAGTTTTTGGCAATGTTGTCAGATTTACCGGTTTTGCTGAAAATAAGTAACATCTGAAAAACAATATCAATCCCCTAAACATTTAGCGAACCAACAGAAACGAAACTTAAATAGGAAGTACACATTTGTGGTACAAAAACTGCTGACAATTTTGACGTAATTCCGTTTATAACCTATATTTCAAAAAAGTACCTAACAAAACACCGAAAAATACATAAAAACAATATCAATTGACACTATCATTTGACGTAATTTGCATGGTATCCCTTTTTTTGGTTTATCTTTTATAAGTTATAAAAAAAAGAGCATTTTTGTGAAGAGTGCCGATACGGTCAACCATTTTGTTACCCACTAAATTTAGGTATATAATTTTCACACAAAGTTTATTGGTTGTCGCTTATTCCATGATGATATTTGCTATGATGCCATATTTTGCAGAAAATAAATAAATAAATTTGTTTTATTTTTATTGCTCTACTGAATAAAATGAACTGGGCCAGTAACAAAAACAGTCTAAAACAAAAATTTTAATAGAACTGCAATATCATCATGCGGTTAAAAGTAAAACACTTTAAAACTGTCAGAATTTTGCTACTGATTCGAGGACAGTTAAACAGTTCCTAAAAAATAAATACCTGTTGGAAAGAGATTGCCAAAATGCACTACCAAATAGAGAGTGAATTCGACTTTATCGCTTACAAGCTGGAGTAGATCAAATTCAGGGTAAACGTCACCTGATTGCAGAGGAATGAGGAAGTATTCTTAAGAACCAAACGATAATGAAGTTAACGGCTTAAACAAGCTAACCAAAAAATTAATTTATATTTTTATAATTTTTTAAAAATGGATCCAAAACTTGCAATTATTAAATATTATCATTTTAATTTTCTTGAAGATTTATCAGAAGATGAAGATGTACATGAAAAAATTGATAATTACACAGAGTTTACTTACCATTAGACCAACAATTTAAACAGAATTTAAGATTAAATGCAGCAACCTCTGATAATTTATTACAAAACGCAAATCATATGCTCGATACAACCATGATCATGATATTGGTTTCCAAAATCTACATCTTAAAATAATTGCTAATTGCTATCTGGTATCTGGACAACATGGGAAGTTTAAGGTAAGTAAATTAGGTTTTGTTACGAATAGATATCTCCGATTTTGCTGGAGATATTTGTCTCTACTAGAACCGATACATTTTAGATAAGATTCGGAGTAAGTAAAACAACCCTTTAGATGATGGGATGTCTTCCTGCATATGCAATTTGCTTTGTTAAGTAAAGACCCAGTTCGAATTAATCCGTTGGCCTAATACAGAAAAGCAGCAAGAATTTCTATACTCTAAAATGCATCCAATAATCTATTATTAGATACATTTTTGATCAACTTAAAGATACTTATTCCTATTTGGTGATTGTTTTCCAAGCATGTTGGACAACGCTTGACTTTTCTGTATCGTATCTTAAGTGTGCCATGTGTTCTTTAAAGCGAATGTTTATGGAGCGTTTAGTTTGCTCAACATATTTTAGATAGCAGTCATTACAGCTAATTTCATAGATGCCCTCCTCTCCTTCAAGTCGACTTTGTCTTTCTGGGATCATATAAGATTACTAAGAACTTATTGGAAGCCTCAGTGTTTGAAGAGTAGTGGCATCTTTAACATTTTTTTATGCTTATGTCTGTTTACTTGTTACAAAATTATCATTATTTCACCATATTTGGGTCAAACTTTAATGGTCATATGGGAACGACCTGTTAATATTTATAGCTTTTAGTATTTAAACCATCATTGAATTTTGGTCAAGTCCAAAACATGCTGGAATTATAGCTCGATGTTGCTTGTTTATTCAATTAGTTATTATTGTAAAATATATACCTAGAGTTTCTTTAAGGAGCAATTTAAAAAAACTGTGATTCTAAATATAGTGTTATTGTAATTGGTAAATGTTCTATTCCCCGTCAATAGTCAATCGGGTAAGTAGTTTTTAGCTATGCCGCGAACTGACAGACGTAAAGCTATCTAAAACCTACAGTTTTTTCACGACTACAAACTTTTCATTTGGCCGCCATCTTGAATTCGTACCACAATTTTACAAGTGTATACCACAATTAATTATTGCACAAATTTGAAATCAATCCATTAAGTAGTTTTTCCTGCTGAATTTTTAAATATTTTGTTTCGTAATTTCAGGATTGGTACCAAAATTTTACTAGTTAATTACTACCTAATATTTGATTTCTGTACAAAATTTGAGAAAAATTAGATAAGTAGTTTTTTAGTAATACACTTTAATATTTGACTAGGTCGCCATATTGGATTTTTACCAAAATGCTACCAGGTCATCCCCATTTGATTCCAAATTTTTGATCAAAATTTGAAGTCAATGAGGTAAGTAGTTATAGCTATGCCGCGAACAGACAGACCCACGAAATTGAGAAAATATGTTTTTTGGCATCTAAGTACCCTGAAACGTAAAGATCCGAAAAAATCACCCTCCCGGATTACAATACTTCTTTCATGAAGGAATTAAAAATATGGGTAAACAGATTTTCTTTTTAATTTATAAACATACCCACACTGAATTAATCGTAACTGTGTTGAATGTATAAAAAGGAGTCAGTTGAATGAAATTGCTGTTAATTTTAAAGTGTATTGCCTAATAATTTGTCAACGACAAAATACCAAAACCACAGCATTGTTTCGTGTGGAGCCGATAGTAATTTTATTGGAAATTAAGTTCTAAAAAGCTGTGTCAACCAGTTAATATCCCGAAATATGAACAAAGTATATTAAAAACTCAAATTCAATCAAACACTATGCGGGACTAATGGATTAAAATTTTCAATTTGGCTCTTTGACAGCTCGTGCGGCTTTTGATTGATTATTGGTTGACCGGTTCGGTTTGGTCGACAATTTCCATGACAAAGATGACAAATTTAAATAATCCTTAAATATTTAAATTAACTTCGTATTTGGTTAATAATGAGCCGTATATGGCTTGTAATTGGTAATGTTGAAATGATATTTACATTTATATGGATATAGAAGACGTTTGCATATTGAACTCTACATTAGGTGTCATCTGTCCCATTATGTGTCTACTCGGTCACACAATAATTTTTAATCAATTCTTTACGTTGAAATGTAAATGTAGGCATAAAAATAATCAAACAAGCAATTACATAACGTTTCTATGTCAAAATAATTTCCAATTAAACAATACGCGATAATAATACGTATTTAAATAAAAAATTAAAAAATATCTATTTATTAAATTATATGTAATATATTATATATATATATATATATATATATATATATATATATATATATATATACATTTTCCGCACTTCTAAATATAGTCGTGAAAAAATAGAGTATATTACAAAAAATGTCTAGAGTTCACCGCAGAATTCAAAATTGTTAAAATATACGGGATGTTACAAAAAACAAAATTTTGAAATTTTCGAATAAAGACACCCAAAACGTAGATATTACAGTGCCAATAAACTACCCACCTTTATTGTATAGACAATAAACTTGCAAACTTACATGATTATCCTTAACTAAAATAGACACTTGGCAATACAGTCTACCTACCTATAACTGTTAAAACAAAGTACAAGCAACGTGCAATTAACATTTCAATCACTCATACACCAATTTTATTAATTTGGGTAAACTAACTCACATTCATCTATATCAGTGTACATTCTTGGTTGCCACGATATTTTAGCCACTGTATACAAAAGAGAATAGGATAGAATAATTTATAATGCAATTTTACATTACTTCCTTCGTAAAGAATGTATTGTAATCATGAAAAATCATCCTTCCAAATTTTTCAGATAGTCAGTTCAGGGTTCCTAGATACCGAAAAATGTTTTTCAATTTCTTCGGCCTGTCTGTCTATTCGCGGCATAGCTAAGGTTCTTACCCGATTGACTTCAAAGTTTGGTAAAAAATTAAGGGTCATATTGGGACGACCTGGTAACATTTTGGTAAAAATCTAATATAGCCAACTGAAATTAATGAAATAAATGAAAAAAATTATTATTAAAAAATCCCTTTATCTCAAATTTTGCACAAATATCAAGTATTATGTTGGAATCAACTGGTAATATTTTGGTACAAATCCAAGATTGCGGAACAAAACGGCGGCTTGAAAAAATATGTAAAAATTCAGCCCGAAAATTGCTTAATGGATTGATTTCAAATTGTGTGGCATAACTAATTGTAGTGATCAACCCTCTCGGGTTTTACATAACTTTGCGTTTTAGCGTCCCTAGATATTTTTTATAAATTCCGTCTGTACATTTGTCGGTGTGCCTGTCAGTCCGCGGCATAGCTTAAAAACTATTACCGGATTGACTTAAAATTTTAGATAAATATTAAGGGTCATATGTAGAATGACCTGGCAATATTTTGATAAAAATCCAATATGACGGAACAATGTTGAAAAAGTTATTACTAAAAAAAAAACTAATTATCCAATTTACCTCAAATTTTGCACAAAAATCAAGTGTTACATAGGAATGAACTGGTAACATTTTGATATGAATTTAAGATAGGGAAACAAAATAGCGACCGAATAAAATATTTAAAAAATCAGCCTGAAAATACTACTTATTAAATTAATTTCAGTTCTTGTGCAAGAATTAAGTGTGATATAAAGATAAACTGGTGAAGTTGAGGTACGATTTTAGAAGGTGAAATAAATTTTTTAAAAAAATCATGTTCGATTGACTTTTTGCAAAAAAACTAAATGTGAAAATGGGATACAATGGCGGTATGTGTCAACGTAAAAACTACTTATGGAGTTTATTTTAAATTATGCTTAAAAGTCAATTGTGGCATAGGTACAATATTGGTGGAAATCCAATGATGGAAGAAAATGGCGCCCAATAAAAATGTTTGAAAAGACAGTATATGTAACTCTATGACTCTGTACTGAACAAAATTGGGTCACATTTCACTATTATTAACAAATGGAAAAAAACGAGGCAAGTTCAAGTAAAGAATTTTACCATCTTTTGCAAATTGTTGTTGTTTAGTTAGTTAGATGTAGAACATTACTGGAACCACCGGTTTTATGACTTAAAGTTCGCAAGATTGCGGATATTTTGTGCTATTTTACAGCATTTTTAACATCAACAAGAAGCACCCGTACCACGTCGCTTCGACTCCGTCAATTTTGAAAATGTTTAGTTCCATTATGAATATTCACATGAAAAAAAATATTGTATGTATTTATTTATTTAGTAGCAAGGCAACAATATACACAAAACACAAAATGCTAAGAATAATATGGGTGGTGTACATAGAAATAATAGAAGATTGCATAACAAGGAACAATGATGATAAAAAAATGTATATACAAATAATATGTGATTTTTACATACGAACAGTCAAGGGATATCAGATCTTGACCGAGGGGATCGTCAAAAGATATTCTTCATCAGTATAAAAACAATTATTTAAAAGATATGATTTAATCTTTAATTTAAACATTGTTTCACAGCTGCTACCGTAGTAGGACACATTATATTAACGAATGTTCAGTGCGTGTTAGTCGGAGACAAATTAGGTGCAACAATGTAAACACTCAGGATCTGATCTAATATAACCAGACATGGAAAATCCAAAATATTAAGTAACATAAACAGAGCTTAAAAGTGTTCTATCACCAAGAATTCCTACTATTTACTTCTACACGGTAAAAAAAACGTTCAAAGGGTTACTATATTTTACAGGGGATTGATCATTCGAGGTAAGAGAATTGTTAAGCTTGACACAAAAATTGAAAACTGCAAAGTTTGTAATTTATCTAGATTACACTTTAGGTTGAGGCAAAATATAAATTATATTTGGACATAACCTCATTCGTACAATTTTTACTTTCCTCGTAAAGGGGATACTGTAATCGTAGAAAAATTACCCTAGCAGATTTTTCAATATCTTAATTTTTTATGGTCCTTAGATGACGAAAAACATGTTTTCTCAATTCCGTCGGTCTGTCTGCTTGCGTTATAGCTAAAAAAATTACGTACCCGATTGACTTCAAATTTTGGTCAAAAATTAACGGTCATATCGAAATGAATATTATATGGTAATAAAATCAAATATTTTTGTAGTAAACAACTTCAAATTTTTATCAACAATTAAGTGACAGATGACGATAACCTGGCAATTTCAGGAGTTCCCCAAATGATATTATTGACAGTCTCTAGGTCCACGGTTCTTTATCCTGACGATCTGAAAATTTTCTCGAATACATCCACTGAAAATGATTGCATCGAGCTGCAGCGAAACCTATAGACATTTTGCATGAGTGGTCTATTGTGAATCGTTTGGATTTAATGGTGTCTAAATGTAATGTTACGACATTAACAACAAAACCTACTCAGTTTACTTTAACTTTGTCATTAGTGAGGTTACTCTTGCCCGTCCAGATGTTTTTAGAGACTTGATTGTTGATTTTGATTAACTGATTTAGTGTCAAACACCCTTATGCTTCTTGGATTTGTTTTACGAACTACTCGCAACTTTCAAACTAGCTATTTTTACATACACTCATACATAATACTATTATTTCTGAAGACTTATTGTCAATACTGATAACTTTTATCTGCCCCCTTGTAGGACAAACATTTAGAAGTTTTTACCAATTAACCAATATCACAAAAATTCTTACGATAATTTTAATTGTAGCTTGGGCGCGATCAATACTTTTAAGTTTGATTTACTTAAATGCTACTTTATATAATATTTATTGAGATCAAAAATAAATAAAAATAGTTAACTAGCGTTTATTTTGTTGCCACATCATTCATGATACGAACGAACATTTCTTTTCATAATATATACAAGGGATGAAATATAAAAATCCCGACGCCAGATGCACTCTTTCATTTTTGTATAACTAGATTTGCTATAGTGTAAACTAATTTGGTTTCTTATTTGAATATTTTTCTTCGACTCTCAACAAGCAGATGTGATATGTTAAAGAACCAACAAACATCTACGCACTATCCTTATGATAGATTTGTGTGCTATATGGTTTCCGTCTGTTGCTTCTTAAGACCAAGAATATAATTTTTACGTCCCTAGTAAAAGTATTGTAATCGTGAAAAAATCATATCTTTACGTTTCAGGGTTCTTAGATGACGAAAAATAAGTTTTCTCAATTCTGTTGGTCTGTCTGTCTGTTCGCGGCGTATTTAAAAAACTACTTATCTGAAATTTTGGTCAAAAATTAAGGGTCATATGGGGATGACCCGGTAACATTTTGGTAAAAATCCGATATAGCGATTCAAAATGGCGGCCTGCTTAATGGTTTGATTTCAAATTAAGTACCATAATTAATTGTCGTATAGGGGTCAACTAGTAAAATGGTGGTACTAATTCAAGATGGCCGAACAAAATGATGGCCAAATAACATTTTTGTAATAGTGAAAAAATCACCCTCTCAGGTTTTACACGTCTTTACGTTTTAGCGTCGCTAGAAGCCAAAAAATATGTTTTATCAACTCTGTCCGCGCGTCTGTCGGTCTGTCTGTCTGTCAGTTCGCGGCATAGCTTAAGGACTACTTACTTGATTTACTTCAAATTTTGGTTAAAAATTAAGGGTCGAATGGGGATGACCTGGGAACAATTTGGAAAAAATCCACTATGGCGAAACAAAATGGCGGCCTAGTGAAGTTTTAAAAACCTACTCATCCAATGTATCTTAAATTTTGCAGAAAACATCTTAGGATTGTATTGGAATCAACTGGTAACAATTTGGTACGAATCCAATCGGAACTTAATAAAATATTTCAAAATTCAGCCTGAAAAACTGCTTTATAGTTTGATTTTAAATTGTGTGTCATACCTAATTGTGGTATTGGGATCAACTAGTAAAATACTAGTTCAAGATGATCGAACAAAATGGCCGCCAAATAAAATGTTTGTAATCGTGAAAAAATCACCCTCTCATATCTTACACGTCTTTACGTTTTAGCGTCCTTAGATGCCAAAAAAATATGTTTTATCAATTCCATCGATGCATCTGTCGGTATGTCTGTCAGTCTGTCTGTCATTTCGCGGCATAGTTTAAAGACTACTTACCTGATCGACTTCAAATTTTTATCAAAAATTAGGGTCATATCGGTATGACCTGGTAATATTTTGGTAAAAATCAAAAATGGCGAAACAAAATGGCGGCCTAGTGAAATGTAAAAAAAAAATATTATGAAAAAACTGCGTATCCAATTTATTTCAAATTTTGCACAAACATCAAGTATTATGTTGAAATCAACTGGTAAAATTTTGGTACGAATCCAAGATGGCAGAACAAAATGGCGTTATAATAAAAAAAAGTGTGTGCCGTAACTAATTGTGGTATATGGCTCAACTAGTAAAAATGTGTTACTAATTCAAGATGGCGGAACAAAATTGCGGCCAAATAAAATATTTGTAATCGTGAAGAAAAAACACCCTCTCAGGATTTACATATCTTTACAATTGTCGATCTGTCTGTCATTTCGCGACATAGCTTAAATACTACTTACCCGATTGACTTTAAATTTTGACTGTATTATTGGTGTATTATCTGGTGTTAGGATCCAGTAAGAAAAACAAGTCTATTTTTAAATAGTCGACGTTTCGCAACTTTGTGTTGCATCTTCAGGACACATATGTAGGTTCTATATCCAGCATGAAACCCATATTATCAGTCTTTACGTATTCCGTTTGTCCGCAGATATTTCCCAGATATTAAGTTTCTAAATGGTTTCGATAACGATCCTCTTGTTGTTATGTTAAGAGTGTGTATTATTTGGGGCTAGGATCCAATTAAAAACAAAAGCCTTTTTTTAAACTGTCGACGTTTCAAAACTTTATTGTTGCATCCTCAGGACACGTACATAGATTCTATATCCTGCATGAAACCCATAATTTCAGTCTTTACCTACAGTTGGACCGCAGATATTTCCCGGATATTAAGTTTCTAAGTGGTTTTCGTTAACGGTCCTCTTGTTTTCATGTTAGAGTGGTGTATTATTTAGGGTTAGGATCCAGTAAAAACCAAATTTGTTTTAAATTGTCAACGTTTCGCAATTTTATTGTTGCATCCTCAGGACACATACATTTATATCCTTCATGATACCCACATTATCAGTCTTTACTACTCCGTTGGTTCTCAGATATTACCCAGATATTAAATTTCTAAATAGTTTTCGTTAACTATCTTCTGGTTGTTATGTTAGAGTGGTGTATTATTTGAGGTTAGGAAATATCTGCGTGTCCTGAGGATGCAACAATAAATTGGCGAAATTTCGACAATTTAAAAAAAGGCTTTCGTTTTTCAAGAGAATCGTTAATGACCGTTTAGAAACTTAATATCTGGGATATCTGCGGACCAAGGGAGTAGGTAAAGACTGTTAATATGGGTTTCAATTTAAGATGGCGAAACAGAATGGCGGCCAAATATATTTTTAAAAAATTAACGTAAAAAATCTTGTCCAATTGATTTTAAATTTTGCAGAAAATTTAAATGTGAACATGGGATACTTATTGAATTTATTTTAAATTATGCCCAAAAGTCAAAGTTTACGGAAATGGTAAACATATTGATAGGAATCCAATATGATGGGAGAAAATAGCGCCCAATAAAAATGAAGAGACAGTATATGTAACAGTTAAGTAATAATTTATAACGAGGAAGGTTCCGGGTAAAGGAAATTTACCGATTTTTTAGTTTATGAAAGAGTATTATTGTGAACCTAGTCCAAATAATACAGTTTTATATTTTTTAATCTTTTCCTGTATATAGATGATTACCGCATTCTTCAGTTTCGGTAAATAGTAATCAGTCGAATACATTTCAAAAAAGGGTGAAAATGTTAAACTTAAAGTGTAAAGCTAATACTAGTAATTTATTTCGTTTTGCCAAAAATAAAAACACTCTTGGTTGCGTATTTTTTAAATTTATCTGCTTTTGTAGTAACCGGGGTCGAAATTTAAAATTTTTAAATAAACATTATTATTTTGCCACTATAAAGCGTTTAAACTTTGCTAATTGATTTAACCGAAACATTTTGTGCAAAAATAAATAAAAAATACAGGTTCACAAAATAGAGAGGATTACGATGCTGAAAAAACAAAACGTTCTATTTAAAAACTAACTACACTTTAGGGCAAGCCGTTAAAAACTGTTTTTAAAATTTCACGTTATCTTCAAGAATAACCTGCTTCACCCTGGGTATAGTCTATTTACTAGCTTTAAAAATTAATTCAAATTGAATCTTGTTTCTTATTTTACTCACCTTGTTAATATTTAAGAATCTGCTCTCTAAATGAAATATTTCCTTTTCAACTACAACTTCAGCAATTAAAACGAGGGAAATATATTACTAATTCTTTATTCATAAACTATAAAGTATTTTTCAGCTGCTTAACAACCTAGTATATGCACCTGACTGTTTGTAATTCTATTGCACACGTACACTACATGGCCTACAAGCAGCATTACGGATGCTCAAAGGTTCCCAAAATATAATATTCAGTCCGACAAATAAACGCTTTTATAAAGCCATATATTCAACACAATAATAACCGAAAACCCTGACCAGAATATAGAGATTAATTAATTATTTTCGTACAAAAACGGAATTCTGATTAGGTTTTGAAAGCTTTTCTGTCCAGAGCGCATAAATGGCGTGTACTGCAAATATACCGAGAATATTTTGTTTTCGTAACTAGCCATCATATTTATTTTAAAATAAATTGATCTTAAAATTCGAAAAATTAAAAAATTGTAGTAATAAAACAAAACTTATTTTAATCTGATATAGGGGAATACAAATGTCATTGGTTTGTCTTTTACGATAACCGTTAACACGAGGTTTAGATAGACCAAAACTGATTATACAGGGTGTGTGAAAATATCTCTGCACTTGTAACAAAATTAAATTACTACAATAATAACCGAAAACCCTGACCAGAATATAGAGATTAAATTATTTGATTAGCGAACTTGTAGCTTCCTTTTATTTTATTATATATTTACATTATTGTTCCTAACGAAAGCCAGGAGTCAAATAGAGACCAAAGCTGGTAGTAGCCAGCGGAGTAGTTATTTGTGTGATTCCATTTTGTGCCACTGACGTACACGAGGCTCGCTAGAATATGGCAGCCTGATGAGCTCTAAAATGAGCAAAATCCCGATCATCGTTTGACTAAAAATGGGATCATTGTGTCTGCTGCGATGCAGAACAACGTCACCCAAGTAGCACAAATGAGCTGATGAGCTCTTTTGCCTAACAGATAACCATAAAAGACACATAAAAACCAGGGATTTGTCAAATTTAGGCAAATAATTCCTGATTTGGGTTTTAGCCACGAAAGCTCGCTTCAAATTAGATTTTTTGGCCCAAAAGTAAAAATTTTTAATGTGGATAGGCTATAGAATAATTAATTAACCAAAAATACCTTTTATGGTGTTATATATTGGATAGCCAAAAAGTAGAAATATCTGTCAATTTTGTTGCCAAAGCGTAACCAGATAATATATTCTAGTAAGTATTGAAGATAAATTATAGTAAGAATAGCTGTTTAAAATGCAAAAATATGATATTTTTAATCAATAGAAACCGAGGTAGGATATGGTCAATAAGTAGGTATTTTTTTCCAAATGCTAACCAAACATATTTTAGCAAGTATTCAAGTTTAATTATAGTAATAATAGCGATATAAGAATGCCAGATTATGACATTTTCACACAACAAAAATTGAGATGAAAAAAAATAAAACTTTTTATTATTATATTTTTTGTTTTCAAAATTAAACTAAAATTGGGAACTTTTATTTCGCTTATTTTTGCTATAATATTGCCAAAAAATGCCATTTTTTCAAATTTACTTTTATAGCCTATAAAACTATACTTAAACCAAACTAAAGATTTATTTAGAAAAATGAAATATAAATTATTTACAATACAAAATGTCTAATAAAGAGTTTATCTCCCACCATATTTTATAGAAAAAGAAAACGCCGACTTTTGGTAACCGTCGTTTAATTTTGTTACGCTGGCTTCTGGGTTTTAAATTAGCCATTTTTTAGCGAGTACTAAAAACTTTTTATTAGTAAAATTTTAGTAAATGTTGATGCATGTTAATGACATTTGAAAATTATTGCCGTTTGATAAATATTTGCTAACAAAATGGAATTTCAAATAGCCCAAAACTTTTTATGATTCGCCATGATTGAAATTAAAATTAAACTAATTTCTTAGCAGCCGTTACTTTAAAAAACATATTCTTTCTACCTATAAAAACAACCCTACCAACCGTCAAACTTCTTAAAATATTTTACACAATAAGTCATGTATTTCTACGAATCCATGATTTGCTATCTTTGCATTTCCTCTTGGCAAATACATTTTTACACTGATTGGCCCTGTTAATACTATTTCTACATTTTGCAACAATTGATGATTTATCATATAAATGATGAAAAGGCAAAACATGAAGAATTACGTTACAAGTGAGAATTCAGCTGAAAAAAGCTCCATTTTAAATTCAAAAAGTAGGTAATAAGCCCAACTATAAGAAAAGAGATAGTTGTATAATTTCCAATTGGCCATTTTTACCCCAGTATGGCCAAGTATTATTCCCCCCTTTGGCCATATTTCCGTCTTTATGCTAATAGAACTGTTTATTTTGGCCAGCAACTTTAGCTAATTAATAGAGATATTAGCCAATATTACACAGCATTTTAGCCTATATATGATTATATGGCGCTTTCGCCAGGCATAGTATCCTTGTTGGTCTTGTTGGTGTACGTGGAATAAAAATATATTTACATTATTGCTCCCAACGAAAGCTAGGAGTTATCAATGTAATTCAATTCCAGTCGTGGTAATAGCCAGCGAATAGTTGTTTCCATTTGGTGCTTTTGCCCTACTCGAGCCTGAAGTCTATACAAGCCTGATAATCTAAAAAGAGCAAAATCGCAATCGGCGTTTGACCAAAATAGATTTTTGTGTTTGCTGCGATGCAGAACTGTTTCATGGAATCTTGATATATTTACATTGTTTACCCCAACAAAACCAAGACTTAACACTTATACATCAATTCTTCCGGTGGTCGGTATCACCAGCGGAGAAGCTGTTTACTGTGATTGCGTTGTGAATGACATAAAATGATAAATGAAAAAAAAATTTATTTTGTTATTTGGTAGACCTAGGTATCACTCCTACGTACATCAAAGAAAACATATGTCTTGGTCTTTAGCAAAATCTTGATATTTTTAACTTTTTTGCAAATTAGGTTTTTAGTATTGATATCTATTTAGGGATACTTTTGATAGTTTTTAAATCAAATTTAATTTTAGATCTGATGTTAAACAGGTTAAATGTTTATTTTATCATCATTATACCCAGGCAATATATAGAACATATATATTTCTATTAAGATACAATCCCGAGATCTGGAAGTACCGGGATCCTGGGAACTCCGAGGAAAACCTGTGTGGAAAATACCGATTAAACCAATCGATTCCGGATTATTCCCGATTTTTTAAAGCATTTATTAATTTCCTTCATGTCGTTATTTGTAATAAACGTAAGTACCGTAATCCGTAAATCCGCCGGAAATTTTCCATTATTCAACTCTCTTAATAGTACATATTTTACCCGGTTTTGACGTGTTGATGGTGTACCATTGTATCATTGAAACTGAGGCTTTGAACAAATTTAAAATCCATGTTGAACAGATTATTGAAAATTAAAACACGCAATTATCTGTAAGAGATATTAAGAACAAGAATCAAGCAATGCAGAACCATTTATTCTGAAATTATCTCACAAATCCGGACTCTATAAACTCTAAACAAGATGATTTCTTTAAAATATCAAGGATTTATCTTAATAAATCTTAACTAGAAGAACTTTTAGTCAGGCAAGATCAAAAAATACTAATCAATATGAAACAGAGATCAGCGACGAAGATGATATTCTCCTTAAAAAAATTCTGGAATAGGCAAAGAACCTTTACTCGTTAAATTGCAAAGAGCATTACAAAAAATCTGACCAATGAGAAAGCAGATGAAAAAAATAAAGCACGGTTGGCCAACATGATTAGGCAAGAAATTGCTCTAATCGCAGCCATAATCTTTAAAAAAAGACTTCCAGTTTTTAACTAGTCAGCCCACAAGCGTGAACCTGAAAGATGTTTTTTCCACGGGATTTATATTAACAAAATACAAAGAAACCAATAAAAAGTTGACAACTACTGTCATTGTCTAAAACTTCGTTGAATTAGACGAAGCTCAAGTTCTTTAATGTTAATCAAAGCATGATTTAAGCAGTAAGTTTGCGCAACTTGGTAGTGTAGTAGACCGACAAAAAGAGGCAGGCACAAAAATACAATAGTGCGTCAAAACAGAAAAATAATACGCTTAACTTTATTTTGTTACATTATTCATGTTTATCCTTATAATTTTTAAATGTTAACGTTAGAGATGTGCTATTAACAAATTGTGAAATATCACCTAGCGTCCATGGTTGTTATGACAACGACAACCGTTGGGCGTCGACAAAAAAATTTAAAAAACTGTGTAATGATGCTGATTACAGTTAGCATCTTAAAATAATTCACATAGTTTGCTTTATTTTTAGTCTGTTGTAGGCAATCGAAGACGCTTGCACATGATCGATCTTTACAACTGCAACCAATCGTTTAAATTAGTCTGGGTGCCTCGGAATACTAGAGCGAATGATATATTTGTACAAGAAGTTCATGCATACCGGGGTGGCTCTGTAAAAATATTAAACAATTAATAAGTAATAAGCAAAGATTAAGATTTCTGGATGACAACACTCATCCGCACAGAGCGAGAAGTACTCTTGAACTTTTAGGGAACGAAGAACCTCTAGGTTGCCCTTACCTACCGCCGCTATTCCTAGACCTGAATTGCATTGAGCATGTGGGATATGGGCTTGGGAGATTTGTTATTGAGAGTTAACCCCAAATCAGGATGTTGGTGATCTCCGATATATTCTTCCATTATTGTCAGATGCTTTAAATTAGGACAAAATTAAAGGGGAATAATGAATTACTAGTTTCTTCGGTTTTAGTTTGTCTTGTTATGCTGTTAATATTAGTTTTAATTAAGTATAACAAAAAAACTCTATAGATTTTGTACTTGTTATTATATTGATCTAAAATTAAACTTCATTTCAACAATATCCCTAAAGAGATTTCGGTAATAAAAACTAAATTTTTTAAAAGAAATGTTTTACCTCTGTTAAAGAGCTAGACAGACTTTTTCCTATTAGCTACGTAAAAGTCATACCAAGGTCTATCAAATAATAATAAAATTTTATTGCTTTTTAACTTTTACAAAAATCCAAAATAATTAATTCTGTTATATTTGTTATTGACATTTACTAAATCTAAAGCCTGTGTAAACGGTTATTAAAAAAGATAAAGCATCCTCAATTTAATTCCCCGTATTGCAGATTAAAATAAGTTTTGTTTTACGAAAGCTACAAATTCTTGAAATTCCAGGTTCATTTAAATATGTTTAACTTTTTGGGGTCGGTTTAAATTGAATAATTACAAAACAAGCACTTGTTTAAAATTTCCATTTAATTTAGTACAAAACATAAACATGACAATTGTTTCGCCATCTCTGCAGCTTCAAAATGTAAACGATAAATACCTGAACCCTTTGTTGCAATCATTGCCAATATTATACAAGTAAAATAGTTAATAGTCCAACTGATCGTTTAATAAGGTATTACCTATCTTTTTGTTTGTTTATTTCCATACTGCATAGTAAATTTAATTCTTTGCTCTTGCTTTCAATATGTAAAATTTCAAAATTTTGACGAAAGGTATGTTTTTCCTGAATTAAATAATTAGAGTAAATAAAATTATCCTTTTGCTTTCTATAACTTTTTATAACTCACTGATTATTTTCTTAAATGTTCTGCTCTTTTGTCCAATATGAAATTTTGAAGAGGGTCTACAATTTAACTTATAAAAACCGGATTTAATATGTTTTTGGAATTTATTTATTGTTTTTAATGTATCTACCAAGGGTATTATCGGTATATTCTTGGTTCTAAATTATATATTTCTCCTTTATGCTAACAACATTTAGCAACATTTGATATTGCTAATTTTTTTGAGAATAAACGAGCAAATATTGCCTTTATGACCAATACATTAAAAACAATAAAATTCAAACAAAAAAATAAAATAAATCCAAAACAAATTAAATTGTGGAACCGGTTCGAAATTCAATATTGAACAAACGGGCGGCTGACGCAGTCGCTTGTGGTATCTTCTAAAAGTATTTCTTCCTAAAATTTCGAAAAATAAGAACATATGTTGTTGGGCTTCTTATTAGAGAAAAATAAAGGTGTGCCGTAGAGTTCGGATGCGTTTGGCATATTGCTTCAATTTCCTTCCATGCTAAATCTTTAAGTGTTTATTTTTGTATCTATGAAGTTATCATGCAACCCATTTCATCAAATGTTTGTTTTTTAAGGCTGTTAATAATACTTTTGACATCGCGAAACGCCTGAAATACTTCAGCCGCTTTTTACTTCCCTCATAGAAGGGAAGTATTGTAATCGTGAAAAAATTACCCTCCGAGATTTTTTTAGATCTTCACGTTTCAGGGTCCTTAGATGACGAAAAACATGTTTTCTCGATTACGTCGATCTGTCTGTCTGTCTGTTCGCGGCAGAGCTAAAGAACTAGTTACCCGGTTGACTTCAAATTTTGGTCAAAAATTAAGGGTTATATGGAGACGATCTGGTAACATTTTCGTAAAAATCCATTAGAGCAAAACAAAATGGCGGCCTAGTGCAAAGTTAAAAAAATATTACTAAGAAAGTACTTATTCAATTTAACTCAAATTTTAAATAAAAATCAAGTATTATGTAGGGATCAACTGGTAAAATTTTGGTACCAATCCAAGATGGCGGAACAAAATAGAGGTTTAATAAAATATTTAAAAACTCAGGTTTAAAAAACTATTTACCTAATGAACTATTTCAAATTATGTTCCGTAACTAATCGCAGTATAGAGATGAACTAGTAAAACTGTGGTATTAATTAAATATGGCGGAATAATATGACGGTCAAATAAAATTTTTGTAATTTGAAAAAATCACCCTGGCAGGCTTTACATATCTTCGCGTTTTAGGGTTCCAGGGTGCCTAAAAATATGCTTTATCAATTCCGTCGTTCCTCCTGTCGGTTTGTCTGTACGTCAGTTCGCGGCATAGCTTAATTGGCTTCAAATTTTGAACAAAAAATTAAGGCTCATATGGGGATGACCTGGTAATATTTTGGTAAAAATCCAATATGCCAAAACAAAATGGCGGTCTAGTGTAACGTTAAAAAATTATTACTAAAAAAACTATTTATTCAATTTACCTTAAATTTTACAAACAAATCAAGTGCTACATAAGAATGAACTTTTGGTATGAATATAAGATAGCAATACAAAATGGCAGCCTAATAAAATATTTAAAAAATCAGTCTGAAAAACACTACGTATTAGATTAGATTCAAATTTTGTGCAAGCATTAAGTGTGATATAGAGATAAGCTGGTTAAGGTGTGTTACGAATTCAAGATAGCGGAACGAAATGGCGGCCAAATACCATGTTAAAAAAAATAACGTAACAAAATTTCTTATTCAATTGACTGTAAATTTTGGAGAAAAATTAAATATGATAAAAGAATGAAATGGTGTGAATTTAATATGACAACATGTAACAAAATTGCCGTGTGTGTCGATAAAAAAACTACTTATTGAATTAATTTTAAATTATGCCCAAAATCAATCATGACATAGGTAGAAAGTGATAAATATGGTAGGGATCCAATATATTGGAACAAAATGGCGTACAATAAAAATGTTTGAAAAGAAAGTATATATGTGTTCCTAAATAACTTTGTACTGAACTAAATTGGTTCACACTTCACTATTCCTAATAAAAGGAAATATATTTATAATGAGGGAAGTTTCGAGTAAAGAAATTAACTGATTTTTTTAAGATGTGGTCGCCAAAAAACTAAATGAGCATGTCCGTCCCACAGTATCCATCAAAAAAGAAATAGACAATTTTTATTACAAATAATGCAAATGCCGTCTACTGCATGCACAGCATGTATTTTATGTGTGTGTATGTATACGTATGTATGTATATATATATTCTTTTGTTGTTTTTTTTTAAATTTCGCTTAATAGATCACTTACGAGATAATACCTAACAACCTAAGAATTTTTTTTCTTTTTCTGTCCAGTCTACAATAAAAAATATATTGTTAATAATTTCAAGATCAAAATATCACTCTAACACTGTATAGACCTCTCTGCTTTTTGTAAAATATAAATAACTATTTGTATATTGTAAAGTATGTAGCTCTAAATTATACCCGGAGTTGCGCTGCTCACTCGGCTCGAGACCCCTTGTGATTCGAGACATCTGTTTTTCTTCTTTCTTTTACTATTTTTTATAGCATTCCAATCCGCGTCATTTCCCATTTTTTTTTTAAATTCTATTGACCTACGCTGCGTTGCGCGCATATTAACGTAAGATCTTTATTGAATAATTTTGATATCTTCAAAGACAGTCTTATTCAGAATGATTATTCTATTGTTGGAATATCTGAAAGTTGGCTAACGCAAAATATTAACGACGACGCTGTTATTGTGGATGGTTACAAATTTATCAGACAGGACCGGCTTGGGCATGGGGGGGGGGAGTGGGAATCTATATTAAATCTTCTTTTAATTATACGTTTATGCTTAGTGAATGTAGGGATATCGTAGAACATGTTTGGATTAAATCGCAGCATGGTAATGTCACGATAATTATATTATTGGCAATGTGTACCAGCCACCACATGCAAGCTTTAATGAATTTCTTGCCTATTTCGAAGATACGCTAATCGAACTATACACTCAATGTGATAAGATTATGTGCTTCGAAGACTTTAATATTAATATGCTTGATCATGATAGTCCCCATGTAATACAATTTGAAAATATTTTAAGCACTTTCAAACTGAGTCAGCAAATTTCTGAGCCAACTAGAATTTCGCGTACCAGCTCCAGCTTGGTTGATTTAATATGTTACAATTCGGAAGATGTGCAGGATGTGGGGTCAGGGACGCGGGTCTCTCAGACCATCTGCTAGTATACATCGTTCTAGACTTTCGTTCACCAGTGCTAAATAATAATACCTTTAAGTACAGGGCTTTGCGACAAATTAATATGACTAATTTTCAGGCCGACTTGGAGGCCGCCCCTTGGAATAATATTTATAACATAGATAATATCGATGAAAAAATTTCGTTTCTCACTGATACTATTCTAGAGCTGTATGATAGACATGCCCCATTGAGAACTGCTAACCGTTCAAATAAACCCTACAGTCCCTGGATGACTGACAACATTAGACTTTTAAAAAAACTTTCAAATTCAAGCTTTAAATCGATTCAGACGTACCAGACTTACCGAGCATTGGAACTATTATAAGCAGCTCCGAAATTTAGCGACTAATTCTATAAGAACTGAAAAAAAAGTTTATTTAAACAATAAATTTTGCAGTATCAAAGATAAATGGGGAGAATTAAAAAGATTAAATATTCTAAACAAATCTCACAGGAGCATTCCCGAACAACTTCAAAACATAAATCTAATGAACTTATTTTTTACAGAATTAAAAAAAAATCGTACTGGCCCCAAACAAGATTTAATTGATTTTTAATTTCAAACATGTCATTTAATTTTAATACCATTTCAGAAGAACTATTAGCTAACATTATTCTCGGTATTAAGTCGTTCGATGCAGATAACCTAAATATTATTCTAATTTCCTTGTTCTGTCCTTTTATTATTCCATACATAACACACATTATCAACTGTTGTATTTTACAACAATATTTCCCAAAAAATTGAAAGTTAGCACATGTCATCCCACTAGGTAAAGTCAAAAACCCTACCGACTTTAGTCAAATAAGGTCGATTTCCTTGTTACTTACGCTCTCCAAAATTCTGGCAAAAGTAATGGAATCTCAAATTTCTTCATATGTATCCAGTAATAATATCATCCCTTATAAAAAATCTGGGTACAGTGGCGCCACTGCCTTATCCGATATTGTAGATGATATTGTCAGAGCACAAGATTTTAACCAGGCAATGTTGGCGTCTTTCCTCTTGGACAGAAGCCAGAGGGTAATTCTGAATGGCAAACGGTACAATATTTACACATTTAATTTCATGAAATCACTTCGTCACTGCAAGTGCCACCTCTATGCAGACGATACTCAAATTTACCTATCATCTAACCGTGACTTACACTATCTTTTTCAGTAAATCCAATGAACATCTTCTTAAGATTAACCCAATTAAATCCACAGCATTATTATTTTGTAACGAGACTGAACGCTTACGTCTTGAATTCACCATTAAAATCGAAATCAACACCAACCCTGTTGCTTTTAAAAACTCGTCTAAAAGCCTCGGGCTTGTCATAGACAATAAACTAAAATTTAATGATCACGTAACTGCGTGCCTTCAAAAGCATTCTCAGTATTAAAACCATTGTACTCTCATCGACATGTACTTAATCAAAAAACCAAGGCCTTGTTGTCCGACACTCTCATTTTGTCACAATTTAATTTCGCAGATAACGTTTATGGTCCTTTCCTTTGATTTACAGGCTAAACATCGGGTTCAAAAGGCACAAAATTCATGCATACTTTTTATTTATGGGATTAGACGAAGGCAGAGGGTTTCACATAAACTGCCCGAATTGGGCTGGCTTAACATGCAACATCGTCGTATCTTGCACTCTGTCTGCTTTTTTACAAAATTTTAAAATTTCACCGTCCTCCATATCTCCTCGATAAACTTCAATACCGTACAGATGTGCATAATTTAAATTTACGCCGACAGTATCTACTATCAGTACCCATACACAACAAAGAACAGTTTAAAAAAGTTATTCTTATCAAATTGCTAACTTAATCAACAAATATAAAATAACCAGTACGTCACTGTCAGTTGCATCCTTTAAAAAAATCAATGAAAAATAAATTGCTCTGCCAACAACTACAATAACAGCGGACCTCGTTAAACAAAGAACTAGTATTTATTAATTATTTTCTCGTCCATCCCCTCTCTACTTTGCATATGTCTAAAATAACTCTCTCACTTTCTGTCTCGTGCCTCAGTAGCATAACGCTATTAACTTGGACGCGTACATTCTTATGTATATATTTTTTTTTGTATAATCACCCTGCACTACTATTTTTTTTTAGAAAAACTTCAAACTAATTTTCTTTATGAAAGTTAATAATAATTTTTTTTTATAATTATTTAATAGGCTTCAACAGCCCCTTCCCTGGTGAAGGAAGCTGATAAGTGGCCTTTTATTCCTATTGTAGATGTCTATGTTTATTTTTTTTAATTTTTAATTTTCTTTTGGAATAATAAACGTGTTTAATATTATTATTATTATTATTATTAAAACATCTTATCTATCTTATTATAGGGTCATATTTTAAAAGATGTGTAATATAATATTTGTTCTCTTTTAACCAAATATAAGTCCGAAAACTGAATTTACAATTCAAATACACCTACAATAACAGCTATTGCAAGTTGTTATTGGAGAATTTAAAATAAAAGCATTTTTAATTGAAGTGAAGCTTTCCTGTGTGTGTTGTACGCCGCTGAAAGCCCGATAGCAATTTCGAGAGCTTTTCGCATATTTCACGCGGCCGCCCATAAAGAGGAAACTTTATCAAAGCCGTATGCTAATTTTTGTTTTACCACGGTCAGTTTGTGAATATGTATCCCCGTATTTCAAAATTTAATATTTATTTTTGCATCGGTCGTGTATGAATATGGTGTGAATAATATCATTACGAGAGTAATTATTATTAATAATAAAACGGACGGTGCTGCAATTTGTCCTGTTGAGCCGTTCTTTGTGTCTGCAGAATTAATTTATAGAGGTAAAATGTATCGATAATGCTGTTACGAGTTGTTCTCTATGTAACACAAATTTATTTGAATTGTGTTCTTCTAATAGTTGATTTCGCGTAATAAAGATAATTAACTTTGGAATAGGAAAAAGTCACAAAAAATACAAAATGATTTTAGACAATAAAGGTGTGTTCATGTAACCAACTTTAATAGTTTTATCTTTCGCCCTTTTATTGGTTGTTTTTAGTCATGTAACTTCAAAAAATCAATCAAAATTCTTACTTTTAATAAGTAAAGTTCTCCTTCTTCTTCATCTGATTAGGGCTAGGTCCTGTTTAATTAATTCGACGATATATAGTTTCGAACAATGGCAATAATTGACAATTCATTTCAAAAATTACTGTTTCAAATAGATCAAAAATTCAAATGATTGAACCTGCAGTGTGGAATGTTTTGCGTAAAATGGCTTCATATAATGAAACCGGTAGTAGTTTTGTAAAAGCAAATTCTAATAATTTACCCAAAGTAGACATGTTTATATGCATGATTTTTTAACGCTAGACGGGGGATTTAATATTCTAGGAGTTCGAGTAGTTAAAGTATCACAGGGTGTAAATCGCACTAAAAATTACATATAATGCTTAACACAACCAAAATAATAAGGCAATTTACAACAATGACAAATATTTTTCAAAAGGTATAGTTTTCTCACAATTTTTCAAATAAGAAATCTTTTCCTGTTTAACAGTCCTTTATGAACATATTTTGTTAGTTCTGGAGGGGAAAGTTACGGAGATAATACCTATTTGCATAACAAGCTCATACGTAATTGTTTTTTAATTGGTTGTGATTAATTCCTGATTTAATATTAGCTTTAACGTCAGTTTTTGTACAGTTGTTAGAAATTCAGATATAAAAAATTGATACTTTTATTTTTGGGAGGCTGATGTCCAGCTCTCATGCCATCTTTTTGGTAGTCTTCTTGGTAGCCTGGAGGTATTCGGTTTGTTTGCTCTAACGATCTTCGGGAGCCTGTCATCTGCCATTATATCGACATGATCTCTCCATTCTCTTCGTCTGTTCCGTACACATGTCACTACATCTTGGATTTTGCATGTTTTTCTTATTTCCTCGTTTGTCTTTCTGTCAAGTAAGGTGTGCCCTGTGACTGACCGTAGTAGCCTCATTTCGATTGTTTTTAGGATTCTCTTGGTAGTTTCTGTGTTTGCTCGGGTTTCCCCTGCGTATGTCATTATGGGTCTGTGACGGGTTTTGTGTATTTTAATTTTGCTCTGTGTGTTCATCTATTTGTTTCTTCATATGATGTCCTTTAAAATTCCAGAGATCGTGGTGGCTTTGGTTGTTTGATCTGTTACCTCTTCTTTAATATTCCTACCACCAGTAATATTTATTCGCAGATATTTGACTTTCATGACTTGATTCACTATCCTATTACATATAGCCAGCTTACACCTTCTTGGTTCTTTGGATATCGTAAGTGATTCGGTCTTCTGGAAAGAGATAATCATGTTGAAGTTTTTGGCAATATTCTCAAACTTATACAGGATTATTTGGAGATCATCTTCATCTGCTGATATGATAAGTGCGTCATCGGCATAGCAAACTATTTCCAAGGCTTCGTTTCCATTCTGTACCCTCTTCCAGCTGTCTTGACTTCGTTAATCAATTCGTCCATGATAAGGTTGAGCAGAATCGGGCTGATCTGCTTGTCTTATTCCGCTTGCCATCGGTATTTCTTTTGTTTTATCGTTTCCTACTTTTCATGTTGTCTTGTTGTTTATATTAAGCTCTTTAATAACTGATGTAATATTAGAATTGACTTTTATATTTTTCAGTGGCTTTAATACATCTTTAAGTCTCACTCTGTCAAACGCTTGCATAAGGTCTACCAAATCCGGTTTGTTATATTCGATTGCTTTTTCTTCTATTTGGCGGAATATGAATATTGCATCGATCGTTGAACTGTTTTGTCTGAAACCCTGTTGTTCTTCACTTATTCTGGTCTGGCTGATTTCCGTAGCTAGGATTTTAGTCAGAAGCTTCAAGACTGTACTAAGAAGAGTAATTCTTCGATAATTCTTGGGATCAGCCGTAATTCTTCTTTTGAATAGGGAATTGTAATGTTTATTTTCTATTGTTCTGGATTTTTTTTCTAAAGTAAGAATTTTGTTGTAAAAGGTGGTTAATTCTTCTATCAGTGTATCTCCCCCATATTTGTAGAACCTCTTCAAAATTTTATATTGGACAAAAAGGCAGAACATTTAAGAAAATAATTAGTGAGTTATAGAAAGTTATTAAAGGCAAAAAGATAATTTTATTTACTCTAATTATTTAATTCAGCAAAAACATACCTTTCGTCAGAATTTTAAAATTTAACATATTGAAAGCAAGATGAAAAAATTACGGTTTTTTTCAACTTTGGAGCATTTTGCTGGATTCTTTCTTTGCTGATATTAAAAATATATGGACTACTGGGTACGTCGTCAATGTTCCGCGAATCTTCATTATTTTTTTCATCTGTGTTTTCGTATAGGTTGTTACAGTGTTCTTCCCATTTCTCAGGTTTTTTTGGGATAAGCTAAACGCATTGATTGATTGGTCTTTACATTCCCCATACTTTTTTTTTGTGCACCATGTAGGTCATTTTCCATGTCAGATGATAATTTTTTCCAGTAGTTTCGTTTGATTGTTTGGATTGTAGCATTGACCCTGTTTCGTATAAGCTTATAACTAAAGTTATTGCTAATGTTAAACTTTGCTACATGTACTCATATTTATATTTTGCAAAATATAAACAAATATTTATTTTTATATATATTTATACATATTTGATATTTTTTTTCTTTCAATGATGTAGCCTCCCTTCAAAAGGTATTCAATATGTTTATTCTTAATATTAAAAAACCGGCTGTAAACAACAAGAGGTACAATCAAACCTTTCTCGTAGATTTTTGAATCATGAAAACCTCTTTCTTCTTTTAAGTTTATTTATCTTCGAATGATATATCATCAATCAATAGTTCTTCTACAATTTTCATCAGTTCTTTTTTACTTACCTCCTAATAGGGAAGTATTATAATAATAAAAAACGCTCTCCGATGTTTTTATAGTTCTTTACGCTTTTGGATTCGGAGGTGCCAAAAAACTTTTCATCTCATTTCCATTCCGGTCTGTCTGACTGTTTGCGGCAAAGCTAAAAAACTTATCGGATTAACTTATATATAAGGAATCATAACATTTAAAACTTTTTAGTAATTCAAAATGCTTAAAAATCCGTGTAAACATTTAGTAAATTGACCTCAAATTTTATACAATAATCAAGAGGGATACAGAGATAAAATGGTAAAATTTCGATACAAATTCAAGATGGCGAGACAAAATGGCAGCCTAATAAAATGTTTAAGATATCAGTGTGAAAAAACTTATTAGGTTGATTTTAAATTTTGCACAAAATTTAAATCTCATTCACTGGTAAACTTTTTGTACGAACTCGGTATGGAGGAAAAATGGTGGCCTAATAAATGTTTTAAAAAATCAGTGTGAAAAAGGCACTAATTCAAATTGATTTTAAATTTAGAACTGGGATATACCGTAGGCCGGTGAGACTTGGGTGCAGTATGGCACAACAAAATAGCTGCCTAATAGAATGTTTTAAAATCAATGGAAAAAATTCCTTGATCTATTGAGTTGAAATTTTACATAAAGTTTAATGTAGGTATCAACTGGTAAAGTTTTGGTGCGAATATGATATGGCGCACAAATCTGATGAACTCTTCGGAAAATTAGTCCGAAAAAATCACATATTCGATTGCCTACACCAAAGGATCCAGACTAGGAAACTAATACAATTGCATACAAGCAGCATAAAAACTTTCCTATTCAATTGACTTTAGATTTTATGCAAACATTAAACATGAGTTAAGGATAAACTGTTAAAATTTTGAGACGAATTCAAGATAATGGAATAAATTGACATATAAAGATATAAAAAAATTGATGTAAAAAAACTACTTATTCAATTGATTTTAAATACATTTATCTTAAATGACATAGAATGGTAAAATATTATCAGGAATACGTTACGGCGAAACAAAATGGCGGTGTATTTAAATGTTTGAAAAAGCGTTAAAAAAAATCGTTAAATTTCCTTTAGCCTGAATTTCCCTCGTTATGCATGTTTCCTTTTCTTAGGAATAATGAAGGGTGGCCCAATTTAGGTTCGCGCCTATTGGACTTGAACCATTATTTTACCATTTTCCACAAACGCCTCGCTTAATTTCTGGACACAATTTAAAATGAACTGAATAAGTAGTTTTTACACTGAATTTTTAGGTCCACTAGTTTGTTCCATCATGTTGAGTGCGTACCAGTTTATTCTTATATCACTTTTAATTTTTGTAAGAAATTTGAAGTCAATCGAATAAGATTTTTTTAACGTTGATTTTTTACATATTTTAGTTCGTCGCTATTTTGTTCCGCCATTTAGAATTCGTACCATAATTTTACTAGTTTATCTCTCTATCATCCCTAATGCTTGCACAAAATTTGAAATTAATCTGATAAGTAGTTTTTCAGGTTGATTTTTTAACTATTTTATTAATCCCCCATCGTGGATTCATACTAAAATATTACCGTTCAGTTTTATGTAACATTTGATTTTTATGCCAAATTTGAGATAATTTGGATAAACAGTTTTTTAGTGATAATTTTTTAACATTCACCTGGCCGCCATTTTGTTCCGTCATATTGGATATTTACCAAAACGTTACCCGGTCAGACCCATAAGAGCTTTCATTTTTGTCTAAAATTCAATCGGGTAAGTAATTTTTTAGCTATACCCCAAATTGACAGACAGACAGACCGACAGACATAACGAAAGTATTGAGAAGTCAATATGTTTTTGTGCATCTAGAAGAGCTAAAACTTGAAGCTATGTAAAACCTTGGAGGGAAATTTTTTTCACGACTACTAACATTTTATTTGGTCGCCATTTTGTTCCGCTATCTTGAATTCGAGCTACAATTTTACTATGTCATCTCTATACACACCTCTTGCTCAAAATTTGAAATCAATCTAATAAGTAGTTTTTTCGGGTTGATTTTTATGCCACCATTTTGTTTTGCCATTTTAGGTTAGTACCAAAATTTTATCAAATGATTTTTAGGTAATACTTGATTTTTGTGCAAAATTTTAACATTTCATATTTCATTTATGATCCTTAATTTTTGACTAAAATTTGAAGTCAATCCAATGAGTAGTTTTTGAGCTATGCCGTGACAGACAGACAGTTAGACCGACCGATGGATTTGAGAAAACATGTTTTTTGGTATCTAGTGACCCTTAAACGTAAATACCTAAAAAACCTGGGTGCAAGTAAAAAAAAACGGTAAATTGGCATTACCCGGAACTTCCATTGTTATAAATCCTTCCTTTTATCAAGAAAAGTAAAGCATAATCCAGTTTAGTTCAGGACATAGTTGTTTAGTACTTAGTATAGCCAATGGGGTTATCGTTTTATTTCCTTACTAAATGAAATGATTTATTATTCCTTACCAAATGGAAGGATTATTAGTCTTTCCCCGATTTGTAGTAATATCATGTTACCAGTCAGGCAAGATCAAACACACACAAGCATATATATACAAAAGGACATATTCAGGGGGGTAGCTGTGGTCCTCCCGTACATTATATCCATTCATATTTCAAAGACTTTTTTTTAAGTCATCCACATATAAGTTTAACCTAGCATTGGTCCGTATTGGAAGTACGGAGTGGGGGGGCTTAAATCTAAAAACACCTGCATGTTGCCACTACGAACCCTTGCTTACCGTCTAACTGATTAGTAGAATTAAATCCAAAAAACCGTAACTACATATAATGACTTGGATCAATCCCTCCATTCAATTTTACCGTCTCCCCAACACACGCCTCAGTTACTCATTGAACAAACATTTTGTGTCCAATTTGCCTGACGAGGAAAAATTTTGCCTCTCGTCCTGTGCACCACATTTTCACGGCGTTATATTCAAACATTTTAAAATTATCGCGGAAAATATTTCGCAGAAATAGATTCAAAATAGCGTCGTTACGTCATTTTTATTATCTTCTAATATGCTCTTTATAGAACGACCTTAGCACTACCCTGAATACTGCTTAAAAATCATCCGTTGGTCAAATCATTCCTGAGTAATCGATGTACAGGGTTTTCCCGTATATTTTTCCACCCACCTAGAGAGTTTATTTGAATAGATACGGAAATGTCATAAATACAAAAGTTGTTGGGTTTTTTATGAAGATTTAGAATATTATATCATAAGTGCGAAAATATTATTGGAAATGTCAAATTTTGACAGGTTATCAGTTTTTTTAAAAGTCTTTTCTAATTTCAAATATATATACTTTTAATATATTCTGTCAATTTGTTTTGGATATATAAGCGTTTAAACATTAAAGAAATGGTAAGGTAATTTGCGCTAAAATATAGTGAGCCATGGTCAAGACAACTGCAATTAACGACGCCTTTTTGACGTTTACCGGTCAGAAGTAATGATTTACGAGCATTTTTAATATCTAAAACGTTGGACGATGGGTTATTCGGAAGAAGAGAAACTCGACATGATAGAATTATTTTATTTACACGGTAAAAATGCAAGAAGGGCTGAAGAAGATTTAAATATTTTATTGTATTTTGATAATATTAGTAAACAATTTGAAACTTTTGAATATGGAAAAATAATTTAAATATTTTATTGTATTTTGAAATTAGTTTTGAAACTTTTGTATTAAAATAATTTATTTGTCTTATGCAGCCACTTTTTTTAACAAATCATGGCATAAAATCTACTCAGTTCTGAAGCGTTATAAATATAAGCCATATAAGTTTTTACCTACTCAAGAATTAACCGATCAAAGTAAAATAGACCGATTACACTTACCAACTAAATTTGTCAAACATAATTTTCACTGACGAGGCAACATTTACCACTGTAGGCATCTTTAACCGGAAAAATAAGCATTTTTGGTCAAAAGAAAACCCACGAGCTCTTCAGGCAGTCAAAATTCAGCGAAGTAGATCCCTACATGTTTGGTGTGGCCTTCTTAATAATCATGTTATTGGACCTATATTTTTAAATGGGAATTTAACCGGACAAAGGTATCAGGAGTTATTAGAAAAAGAAATCGAGGGGCATTTAGAACAACCACCGATTAATTCATATCTTAATTTGACATGGCAATAAGATGGTGCCCCTCCTCATAATGTCCAGCCGGTCACCAATTTTTTAAATGACAGGTATCCATTTTGGATTGGAAGACATGGACCATTAAGATGGCCAGCAAACAGTCCCGATCTCTCTCCATTGGACATATTTTTGTGGGGTTATCTGAAAAACAAGATATACTATAATAGGCCAAGAACCATCCAAGTTTTAGAGGAAAATATAGTCCAAACAATCGACGATTTAAACACCCAATAACCTCATTTTATCTACGCATCCATACACAGAAAATTTAGAAGAAATATTCAGAAATGCATTATAAACCAAGGAGGCTATATAGAAAACCAAAACTTAGTTCTTTAAGCTAATATTATTATTTACCTACTTTATATTATTGATTTTTTATGGTATTGTTTCTTTCCACTATTCTAACTTTTCGCTTAAGTGTTTTTCTTTCATGGAATTGTTTAAAGATGTTTAATATTATGCTACGAGTCGGTGTTGGTCTATCTGGAAAACGTCTATGATATTCGTTACGAGCTATCGATGCATTTTTACCATGTAAATAAAATAATTCTATCATGTCGAGTTTCTCTTCTTCCGAATAACCCATCGTCCAACGTATTAGATATTAAAAATGCTCGTAAATAGAAACTTCTGACCGTTAAATGTTAAAAAAGCGTCGTTCATTGCTTATGTATCCAAAACTAATTGACAGAATATATTAAAAGTATATATATATTTGAAATTAGAAAAAAAGATCTTCAAGAATATGATTTAATATATAGGGTGTTTCATTTAAAAAAACTGACAACCTGTCAAAATTTGACATTTCCAATAATATTTTCGCACTAATGATATAATATTCTAAATCTTCATAAAAAACCCAACAACTTTTGTATTTACGACATTTCTGTATCTATTCAAATAAACTCTCTAGGTGGGTGGAAAAATATACGGGAAAACCCAGTACACCGTGTTCTACATAAAAGTACCCACTATACTATCTGGAAATGAGTAATAGAGACGAAAAGCAGTTTCATACAAAAGTTTCTTCAAATTTGGAGTTCTTTTAAAATATATTGTTTCAATGTATAGGGTCAATAGGGGTAAACGGAAACGATTTTTGCAGACTTTATTTCAAAATTATCTAGAAAAAGTATAAATGAGAATTGTAAGTTTTCCTACGGTTGGTGGTTCTATTTCAGCTTGGTGTGTTAAAATATATATAGCAAAACATGAAAATTTTTTTTAAAGTGGATGTAGAAGTTGGTTTAATGTGTTTTCATTTACCCTATGAATATTTCCATTTACCCATCACATTGGGATAAACGAAAACAACCTGGTTTTCACCATTAATTTCAGTTTAGGTCACCGCAGGGCAAATGAAAACTTTTTTTATACGTTTTTGAGTAGTGTCAAAAAAAACATTTGCAATTAGAAAAGTTTATTCATTAAAAAATTCAAAAGTAACACAAAAAACTTTTACTTAAGGAATAAATGTGAATAAGACGTAGGTATGCAACTCTAATAAATTTTAAGTCTTTTAGTTATAAACTTTTAAAAATAAGTCCCTAACAACAACGATAATTCCAAAAAAAAATGGGAAAAAATGACGACCACGCAGGGGAGTGCGGTGAAATTTTAAGAAGGGGAAGCCATTTTTAGAAACTTATCTATTTGTAATGTAATTCGATAGTTCGATCATTTTTTGCAAATTCGTCAATGACGTCATTATAAAAACGTCGATGCTCCAACATATTTTGGAGAAGTTTAATTTCAATGGACAATTCAATTTCAATTCTTCACAAAATTTTTTATACGTTTAAGTGTTAAAAAATTGCGTTCTACTGATGAACTTGTGGCAGGTATTGTCAATACTAATTCACACAATTTCGACACTTCGGTGTAGGCATCTTCCAGCTCTTTGTCTTTTAAAAATTGCATTAGTTCCTTAGCGTTATTTTTTGCGCTAATGTCATCAGTTTTGTGAATCACTTTTAGTTTACATTGCAGTAACACTCGGTCAAAGAACTGTCCATAATGAAGAAGAAGAGATTTATATCTTCTGAAAAAGTTTTTCCTTTAAATGCATCAAAATTGCAGAGCTCGAGGAATTTAAAATCATTTAAACGGTTAAATCTATAGTTTATTTGTTGCTGAGTTTGATCGATTATTTCATAAAAGAGGCGTCTGTATGATGTTTGAACGTCTCCCACCTTGTCTGTTCGAAGACGCTTGGCTTGTGGCTCTACATTTAACGTCATCGTTTTCTCTCAAAATTGGCCAAAGTAATTTTTTGGCTTAACATGGACTTAAAATCATCTACTTTTTTTAGGCAAAAAGCAGTATCATTTGTTTTAGTTTGTAATATATTAAAAACATTGTCCGAGAATTGAAATATTTCGAAAAATATGTTCAACAAATAATTAAAATTAAAATCTAGTTTCAAACACTCCTAAAAAACCCCCTCGAACTATTTATTGCTTCTGAGTCCCACGTTTCATTATTTTCTATTATATTATCAAATAGTTCAATCAGTGATTCACGATTTTCAGATACTGTTAACATAAGTCTTCCATTATAGTTCCACCTAGTAGGAGCTACTTTGGGCAATCGTTTGCGGACAATGGAGTCCAAAGGTTGTGTACATTTTGTTGACTTGGAAAAAAAAGCAGCCATGCCACTTAAAGTAACGAAAAATACTTTATATTCGTTAATCTGATTAATGGACTGGGATAAAACTAAATTTAATTTATGAGCAAAACAATGGACAAACACAGCACTTGGGAAAGTTTCTCAAACTTTAGCTTACAGACTCCTTAATTGTCTTGCCATCACTGCAGCTCCATCATAGCTTTGAGCAACTAATTTTTTCTCTCCATTAATTTCTGTAGTAACGTTATAAACTACGGTATATAATGCATCACCTGTACTCTTGAATACTTCCGTCTGTTTTAACGTAGCGTATTACTATAGATAATTGGCTAAAATTAGTGATATCAGTTGTTTCGTCTAGAAAAATAGCAATGAACTGCGCCTCGCCAATCTCCTGCTTAATTCTTTTTAGAATAATGGTTGCAACAGCTGAAATTAAATCATTCTGGATTCGATTCGACTTTCCGCGAAAAACGCTAGACTGCTCTTAATGATTTCTTAAGCAATCATCATATTTAGCCATTAAACTAAGTAAATCTTTAAATTTTTCTCTATTTGAAGAAACCTTTGTTTCGTCATGACCTCTAAAACCGAGAAAACAAGCAACATCGATAATTCTTCTTAATATTTACCTATTTTTATCGACTAGTTCATTGTCTTGGCGGTGACTAATTTCCAACTGTTTATTAAGGGCGTGTCCAATTCTGTTTTTGCCGAAGACTTTTTCTTTTATGACGGCCTGCAAATGCGCTTAGGACATAATGTGTCTTTTTACAGCTTTATGGAAATTGTTTAAATCGGAAAAACCAGTTTTTTTCCAGAGACCTTTTTCATTTTCAAAAAGTAAACATGGCCAACAAAATAATTTACTTATATTTTCACACTCTGTTAGCCATTTAAATTGTTCGTATTGTTTTTCCGGATAAAAATGTCTAATACAGTTTGCCCTTCCTTATTTGAATTATTTGAAGCTTATCAGCAGAGTTTAATGTTGAAAATCTTTTTATTATTAAGACACACACCACAAATTCATACACACTCTTCGTACTAAATTCTCCAACATTTTCAACGTTATTACCGACAGCCGAAGTTGACGGTATTTGCGTATCCAAGTTCGTATCATTGTCTTCCATATCGCACCATGCACGACGCGACGTACGTATCACACAACGCACGGATAGCCGTTCAAACAAAGAACCTACTCCAACGATAGCTTCCGCCCACACTTAAAGCACGCGACTTAAATGCAAAAATTGCAAACAGCTGGTGGAAAGTTCAATAACCTCTGGCTCGATTCACATGAAATCAAGCATACAGGACTTCGCTGCAGAGAAGCTAGCGGCCCGCATAGGTTCTATTCCATTTTCTATTGTCGCTGGGTGGGAGTCAAGGTCGCATTTATTATGGGCTTGATAATTAAGATAATATTTTAGCATTTTTAATATAAACTAAAGTAATGGTTTCCTATTTCAAAAATTACATTTTAGATGATGTTTTGTAATTTTTTTTTGGGCAAGCACTGCTTCCCTTGCTTCCATGGACTGCACGCCCCTGCGACCACGCTTAATATTTAATGGCTTTACGATAGCTAATATTTGGTCTAAATTAATCACTTCCTTATCTTCCACCGTCGGAAATATATAGGTATCAGGAGCTTTGCTGGACTTTTTAATAAATTTAGCCGATATAGTAATATCCAACTCAACTAGTTCTGCAACAAAATTTTTCTCTATTGGTTTTTTAGTATCGATATTGTAAATAAACTTCACAATTACAAAATACCAAGCTTTCAGTTTTATATTTCACGCAGTTTTGCAAGTGGCATGTTCATCTCTGTTTCGCCTGAACTCTCAGCTTCGGCTTTCTTATTTTCTTGTAAAGTGTTCAAATTTTCTTCTAAACTCATAAATGTTGAATCCTTATCTGAACTGACGAACTTAGAATCGTCGGATTCATCGTGAAGAGAAATTGTGTCACTGGAATTATTATCGGAAGAACTTCTAGATTTTTTCTTAAACTTTTTTTCTGCAGTATTAGTTTGCCTAGTTCTTGATTTCTGAACTGTCTTGGGCAGTTTTATTTTCTTATTCTCAGCTTCTCTGAACCTAGCAGCTACCTCTTCCGTCATTACTACCTCTCTATACTATAGCTGCTTTAAACGGGGCATAGGTTTTTTTTAAATTTCACTTTTCAAGGATCTTTTTTGACGTATTGCTGCAGCAAAGATCTCAACAACCGTAGAGGATGGACCTCGAGTAGAAAGATCGGTAACGGTAGCTGTAATGAAGAATTACGGGATTCTCTTAACTCACAAGTCGCAGATGAACATGAAGGACCAGGTTCTTTTATTTGCAGAGCAGAATCAACAAAGTTTAAATATCCGGCTTCTTCTATTTCGAGAGCAGATTCGATTACAGAGCCCACATTATTTGTACAATTTCTCTTATGATAAGCTTGAAGCTGTATTGGATCAAACTCACGTTCTGGAAAACGGTGGCGATTTATTGGACAAATTCCTGTAGTGATGAATCCTGCTTGAATATTTGCGCTTGTCATAGCTTCCACCCAAACTAAAGCCGAGAGTTCAACAAAATTACGTTTTTGCAAACATCCCGTTTCAACTCTCATCTTGGCCTTACCAAACTCCACCAACTTTCGGTCCCATGCTCTTTTCACCGGTCCAAATAAGCACTTGTCTAACGGTCGAATTTTGTCCGTTAAATGGCTAGGCAATTTCATAATTTGTATATTATTCTCCATAGCAAGTTCTATTATGTGGCTGCTATGACTGCCACATAGAAGTAGAGCGGTTGCATCCAATAGTCCCAGCTCAGTACGTTTTTTACGGACATGACTTATGAAACAAGTTTGCAACCAGTAAAAAAACTGTGGTTCTTCTATCCATCCATTTCGCGATGCTGCATATAATGTTCCAGGGAAGGCAACGGATGATGTCCAACGGGCCTGGACTGTAGCTCTTTAAATATAATCAAAGGTGGAAGTATTGTGCCATCTGCTGCCGCACATGCCAAAACTGTGGTGTTTTTTCAACCTGAGCCCCCACTAACGCGACTTAAGTTATGTCCTTTGATACCCATGCCACAGACTTTTGAAAGTTCCGAACTAAACCCCGATTCATCAGCATTAAAGGTAAATGATGGCAGGATATTCTAAGTTGCAACTACTTCCTTTGGTTTATCGAAGATGTCATACACTACTTCTGGTTTTCTTGCTTACATCCTTGACTTCTGGAGTTGTTCAGGTTTCTTTAAGCTCAGTCTTGGATGGTGCGACATAAATCCGATATACCAATCATGTCCACGTTTTCCATCTTTGAAGCTCGTTTTTATCTGATTTTGAACCATATAGCTCTGTACTAATTCAAGCAATTCTTCTTTCGAACAAGGATAGCCCATTTTCGATCTTTCGATGAGACATTGAGCAATATCATTTTCCACTTCAGGTGTCAGATAAGGCTTTCTCCAACTCTCATTCGGGAATTTTACGATCTTTTATTCTATTAAAAAATTTAGTAATTGGTACTCTGTAATGATCAGAAGCTTGCCGATATGTTAAATTATTGGTTGAAACATTAGCCACCGCTCTTTGTAAGTCTTCTGCTGAATATAGAGGTGCCTGTCTTTTCTTATATAGGTTCGTGGCATCTGAAACAAGGGCCGTTTTTAAAAATTTTATGAATATAAATACTGACAAAAAAAATTAAAAAGAGTCGTCAGTGCCGACTATTTTGATTAATTTTCAAGCCTATCCTGGCCTGAAAACTTTAGTCTATGTGAATAAAAAATAAATAGTCCATTCTAGCCCAGGGGGAGGGGTGGTCAGGGCTCCCCATAGTCCTCCCCCCTTGGACCCGCCCCTGATTTGAAAAATCTTACACTGATTTGGAGTAAAAGGAAACATGCTTTCTTTTAACCCAAAAATGTGTTTTTATTTACCCCAACGTGATATATAAATGGGAAAAATAAAAACACTTTTCCAGTTTTCAATCGAGCAATATTATCGACCTAATCTCAAAAATAACATGTTACCTGACCATTTGTTTATTGTGATACAAGTTAAAACTCAAAATATTAACATATTTTTTAACGAAAAAATAATTCTTTGCTTGCTTCTGCAAAAATGTGTGGTAAATAATATTGTAGTAAATAATTTAAATCAACTTACCTTCACCTTGAACGTTTACCGCCAAACAGCTATTATGAATGTTAGAAGCAGTGTTGCGACTACAACCAACAAACATAACTTTAGATTTTAAAGCGGGAACTTTAAATAGAAATTTGAGATGTTTCCATTTACCCCGATTGACCCTACAGGGTGTCCCAATTGTGGAATAACTATAAAATGTTAAATGGGACACCCTGATTTTTGTCCATTATTTGATTCCTTGTCAAAAATAAGTTACCAATTTAAACTATAGACGATTTCTGCGTAGTTTGAGAGATAATTAAGGTAATCTGTGATTTTCTGAAAACCATTTTTCGAATCACTATAAAAATAGCAAAAATCTAAAATTGGGAGTTTGGTTGACAATTGCCAGTTTATAAAGCATCAATGCATATATGGAATACAACATTTTTGTCCACACCTATACAGGTTCTTGCACCTTTTTAAGTAAAAAATGTCGAAAACCCGCTATGTTTTTTATTTGTGCAAATGATCATAAAAATAACTACGCGGTGAACATAGAACCGCAGTAACAAACAAAATATAAGCACCATATTGCCAAAAACTAAAATAATTAGTAAAATTGAACGTTAAGTTATTTAACATTTTCAACATCCATTAAGATTTATAATAACCGAAATAACTTTAGAGAAAATAAATTAATATATTCTCCCCTTGGGGGATGGTTCAAATTATTTTTTTGAATAATTATACATCATACATTAAATTTTTAAAGTAATATGTTACAGGATCGTTAAATTATCTCAGAAAACCTCTGACAGAAAAAGGTTCAGAATGACACCATTCCGCCGTTTTTATTTTTTAAATTCGGTTATAATGGGACCACCTCGGCAATATCCTGAACAATTCCTAAAAATTCATCCAAATCTGTCAAAGCATTAGGAAGTAATCGGTGTACAATGTACAGGGTATCCGAATTTCGATGGTTTTGCAGGGTATCTCTCTTATTACTGAAGATAGAGAGATGCGGTTTTCGCAACACTATGCTACTTTTTTGTGAAACCAAAAAAGCCACAAACAAATTTTTCCTAGCCCTTTTCGTTTTTGAGATATAGGGAGAAATTGAAAATTTTGCGTATTCAGGTACCGCTCGTATCTCGATGGCCTGACAACTTACCGAAAAGGTGAAAACTTACATCGATAGAGTTTTTTGCGTAGAATCCAATGGCGTAGTCAGTTTTTCGTTAGATACTATTGTTTTTGAGGTATAGACTAAAGTTGGGTTTTTTTAAATGGGATACCCTGAATATTTTTTAATATTTGGTTTCCGCTCATTTTTAGATTCTCAAAAATATATAACACTTGATATTTATTTCAATCCGGTACCGACAATAAAGTCAATTTAAAGAAATTTTAATCCGTTTTTCTAGTAGGCCATGAAAATTGTGTGTTAATTTTCTAAATCTGAATTATCTGTACCAAAGTTTGTTATAATATCATGATTAAACAATAAATTAATAAACAAAGATACATACGTACTACTTAGCATTTACCCTAGACAACACAACTAACACAAATATATATACTATTATACACTAAAAATGTTTTATTTACAAGAAATGACGTTGGATTTAATACTTTTCTAATGTTGACAATTGTGTTGTTTGAAAATACTTACTTACAACTATTTAATTTATCCCTTAGAAATACCCAAGATCTGTCTTAAATAAAATAAGGCGGCCATGGCTTGATTAAACAAAAGGATATATAGATTCTGTTGAGCCATTGTAGAAACAAATTGACATTTGTTGTTAAATTATTTTAATCAAATATTGCCTTTGTCCATCTATTAAATATCAAATGGCTGCGAATTTCGAAAACTTGGATAAATATGACATGCTTGTTTGTTTTATACAGTTCCCGGAAAATCCGGATGAAGCGTCAGAGATGTATCTAATCCGGTAAGTGACAGGAGTAATACTAAGTAAACAAAATAATTTTGCTTCTTAAACCAGGGCTTTTCGCAACTAGTAATAGCCGATGTAGAAGGACTCTCAGTATTTTGAAAAACAAAAGTATAGATAATAATAAAACTTTAGTTTTGTGACTTTCTTTCAGAATAATAATATTAATATTTCAAATTATGCCTATCGTTCCAATTGTGTCCAAAATTTGCTTGTGATAAAAAAGCATATTATTGCAGCAAGTCTGTAACATGTAAGATATGATGTCACTAAATTTCCAATAAGATTAATTATAATTAAAATATTTGAAAAGTAGAATAGCAATTTTGTTGTTAAGTGATAAGAAACAACATCTTTTACATCGCCCTGTATAATAAAATAATTCATTTTAATTTATTTTAAATATGTCGTTCTATACTCTATATATCTGTAAATAAGCATGTATTCCTTATAGATACCCAGAACGAAGATAGCCCGATAAGAGAACATTTTCAAGAATTAAAGTAAATCTATCCATCACGGATCATTCAAAGTACCGCGACCGAAATCATATTACAAAGAAAATCGAGAGACTAAAGAGATTAATGTTTTAGTTGCCGTTGCAATCAATCCGTCAACTTCCTGTCAAAAAGTCAGGGATGAAGTGGGAGTACCTAAGTCAACAGTGCAGATTATTCTAAAAAAATACCATTTCAAACCATATAAATATAAGTTAGTACACCATTTGCACCCGAGAGATGCACAGCGTCGCACATTGGGCCCAAAACCGGAAAAATATCAAGTTACACATTTCGTGTTTGAAAAGTAAATCAAACATACATTGTTAGTAAAATAATCATTCTTTTGAAAATAATAATAATCGCTACAAAAAAATTATTACTTTCCCGAATATGAACCCCTAAAGTTGGAGCTTTAGTTATTTCTATATTGTCGATTAATAATATTAGTCTTAACAAAAATTCTAACAACGAAGTATCTATTTGTTTTTTGGAGATTTTTTATTTCCTAGACTGGGTATCGGTATGTTATTACTGTCTATGAATTTTGTTTTATGTCGAAATCTCTTTATTAAATGTCATATAATTAAATATTATTCAGATTGAGACTTTTATTTGTTTTGTGTTAAATGCTTAGACTTTTACTTTATATCTACAATTAACTACAATCAGAAAAGTGATTCAAAGAGCGCCTTATATATCTCTCTAATTGATTAATATGGATTCAGCTGCCAATATTTGCCAATGTTAACAAAAACAAAGATTGTTCACGCGTATGTTGGTGTCTTGCTCCGCGGATCCAGGAGGCTTGTGTCAATATCTGTTATTACGCATGGCGAAATGCAATTAGTGTTACATTGTTTATGTTAAACAGTTAATGGTAAAAACGGTTTGAAGTAGTTTTGTTGTAAAAATAGGTATTTGATAAAGTTACGAACAGTTTTGTCGTGATGTGTTAAAGTTTCTGATCTTTTTGTTGTATTTCGTAGCAGTCGGCTAAAAATGAGTTCCTTTTCAATTCCTTACGTTGCGTTGTGTACGGAATTGATAGAAAATGGTAGAGACATTGATAAATTCCTGTTATATTTGAAAACAAACTGTCCACAATTAACTGAGGAGCAAACGCAGTGCGTGGTAAATGACGTTAAAAAACGTTTCCTGGCACAATTTAATCGTCGATGGAAAAAGGCAAATAGAACAAAATCAGTTTTTGAACAGCAGTGTAGTGATTGGCTGAAAGGTGTTTTTAGTGTAAATTTCAAAAAGTTTTCTTCTTCGCCTGTATCTGGTGTGGGTAGGCCTAGAAAAAGCTTCACGGAGTGCTCCAAACGTGCTAAACGCTACAAGGTGGATCAGTTGCGATCATCGTTTTCTCAAGAGGTAATTAATGCAGCCGCAGTATCAAGTAGTAATACCGATAATTTAAAAAATTACATAACTGCCGAAAAAGTATTAGCAATTTTTGTGCAGGCTCAGTTAACAAAAGATCAATACCAAGTCTTACGACAGGGTCTTAAAAATGAGGGCTTCAATATATTTCCACCCTACAAATATATTACAGAATCTAAAAAACAATGTTATCCTGCCAATATAAAAGTTAACGAAAGCTCCGCTAGTGTGCCTTTACAAGATTTACTAAATAATACGGCTAAGAGAATTATGGACACCTGCTCTGAACAAGATATTGCTGAAATCAAAGAAACCAATTTGGTTTTGCACAGCAAATGGGGGTGCGATGGAGCTTCTGGTCAGAATGAATATAATCAAAAATTCACAGAGGCTAATTCTGACACTACTTATTCACATCTTTTTATGACCTCACTAGTTCCACTTAAACTTGTCGTACAAAATGAAGCTAGCTCAGTCGTATGGATAAATGATCGCCCTTCGTCAACACGTTACTGTCGAACATTGCAATTTTCATATACAAAAGAATCACAAGACGTAATTAGGACTGAAAAGACTCGAGTTGATGCTGAAACAGAAAATTTAAGCGAAACAAATATAGAAATTCACGGTCATATGTTTAAAGTCCGACACAACTTAATGTTTACCATGATAGATGGCAAAACCGCACAGGCAGTAACAGATACTCCAGCTGCATCATCTTGTTTTTTTTGTGGAATTAAAACATATAAGATGAATTCACTTGAAGAAGTAAAAGACCGCCCTGTAAATAACGAGGCAATTAAATTCGGTATGTCGCCATTGCACGCCAGAATAAAGATGATGGAGTGTATTCTGCATGTAGCATATAATTTACCTTTTAAGACGTGGACTACAAACAAAGATAATCGTCCTATTAAAGAAGCTACAAAAAAATATATTCAAGACCAGTTATGGGATAAAATGGGACTTAAAGTGGATAAAGTTAAGCAGGGGACTGGCACTACGAATAATGGAAACGTGGCTAGAAGATTCTTCGCGGATCCTGAAACAGTTTCTGAAATCACAGGAGTTTCCAAAGATTTAATTCAAAGATTTAAAATAATATTAGAAGCTATAACTTGTAATGAGGCTATAGATCCCAATAAGTTCGGCGAATATGCTCAACAAACAGCAAATCTTTTTGTTAGTGAGTATATGTGGTACAACATGCCATCTACGGTCCACAAAATCCTAGTACATAGTCAAAAGATTATTGAAAATGCAATATTTCCAATAGGTGCTCTGTCTGAAGAGGCGCAAGAATGTAGGAACAAGGACTACAAAAGATATAGATTCCAGAAGATTTAGCAGAATAGCAACCAACGAAGATATATTGCATATGATGCTACTTTCTTCGGACCCCTATCTGTCTACATTAAGACCGCAACCAAAAAAAAAGACTTTACCTTTAAGTGACGAAACAAAATTATTGTTGATGTCTCAGTAGGTGACTTTTTGTTATTTGTAAAGTTGATGACGTTTAAATAATAGCAAGTAGGTAGTAGTTCTTATTGTTAAAAGTTAGATTTGTATACTGGCTTTAATTATTAAATTTGATTAACCAGTGTTGAGCATTATTACATCATTATTTATGCCATTTAGTATAAGATAACGAAAAAAACATACGTTTTGCAGGGAATTCTTTTTTTCTTTAATGTTCTGTATTAGGTAAAGAACTGAATAAAAATTAGTAGCTGTTCACCATTCACAGTAAATGGTACCTCAATAATAATTGTTTGCAGAAAACAAGGTATGATATTACCTACATTTTGCATTTTTATAAACTGAGGTACATTTGTCACAAGCTTAATGATTTTTTTTCTAGTTTTAAAGTGAAACGTTTTGAACCAGCTTTTAAAAATGCAAAATTTAGGTAATATCATACCTATCGAATTTATGTTCTTCAACTCAAATTATTTCTAAAACTAGTGGGTTTAGCCATATAACATGTTTCATAATTGTTGCTAAGAATGTTCAGAGGAATCAGAAAATGACATTAAAAAAAAGGTAATTTTATTAAAAAAAAAAAGTTTTGTCTACTACGACTTTTTGAGTCACCCTGTATAATTAAAAGTGGTCTAGTTTAAAAGGTTTTTTTAAGGCCTACCACTTTTATTCAGAAAGCTTTTTTACTTTGTGTGCCATTTTTGAAATAATTGACTGTTCCGAGACTTTTTACACACTGTGTATAATAGTTTGACACACATAAAATGTCAATGACGCTGCTGCTTTTTGCCAAAACTGGCAACATTATTTCATTGAAAACATTTTAGATCGACTGAACAAGACCAAAAACCTAAGCAACCAAATTTTCAGAACAATCCTATGCCCTGTTTTACGTAAATGTCTATCAAATTATTCACAGTGAATCACCCTGTATATTAAGTAACTCTCACCTCAATCCATCAAATGTATTACATCTGTGAGCTACCTTGCACAATATACAAAGATAAATTAAGATGTTTTTGCTTAAATATTTTGATGTTTGTAAGTTATCTAATATTTTCCGCATAACAGCCTTTTTGCCCCAATGTGCGTCGCATAGATTTCTGCAATTGATACATTCATATGACTAATACCGAAATAAATTTCGAAAAAAGAGTTGTATGGTCTGACGAGGCATATATCTCAAGTGCAGGTATTCTAAATCGACACAATAATAGATACTGGTCCAAAGAAAATGAACACGTTATATTTCCACGCGAACAACAAGGCAGGTTTCGATTTAGCGTGTCTTGCTTTATCCTTGGCACAAAATAAGGTATGTCATTTATAACGGTAGTCTTCCTGGAAACCGGTACCTAGAGATACTTGAAAATACGCTTCCTAATTTATTAGTTAATATTCCTTTGGCACAATTACAAAATATTTTTTTCAGCAAGATGGTGCTCCGGCTCATAATGCACGATCTGTTAGTACCTTTTAAGAAAATGAATTTCCAGATCGCTGGTTTTGTACAAATGGGGCTGTAAGATGGCCGTCTAGGTCGCCACATTTGTCAGTCCTAGACTTTTTTCTATGGGGATATCTTGAAGACATCATCTACCAAAGGCAACACCACACGATCGAAGATCTACAAAACGACACAAGAAGAGCCTTTAGATATTTACAATCTCGCCAAATGATTATGCTTAACGCCCTAAGTAGAATAAGAAAGATCTGTGATATGTGTATAACGTATAATGGGGAACAGTTCGAATAGTATCTGTAATTTCCACACCCTGCATAGCCTTTTTTCTAATTTAGTCAATAGTAAATATTTGAAAGAATACAATTTTATTGTCAACATTAGAAAAATAATTAAATTATCGTCATATGTATATATTTTTAGTTTCTAATATGTATTTTTAGTAGATATCTTAGATGTTTGTGTGTTTCCCTAGCGTAAAAATTAAATAGTATGAATCTTTCTTAACTGATTTATTGTTTAATAATCATATTATATCAAACTTTGGTACAAATAATTCAGATTTAGAAAATTAACACACAATTTTCACGGTCTTAATTGTCGATACCGGATTGAAATAAATATCAAGTGTTATATATTTTTAAGAAGCTAAAAATGAGAGGAAACCAAATATTAAAAAATATACAGGGTATTCCATTTAAAAAAAACCCAACTTTAGTCTATACCTCGAAAACGATAGTAGCTAACCAAAAACTGAATACGCCATTGGATTCTACGCAAAAAAACTCTATCAAAGTTAGTTTTCATCTTTTCGGTGAATTGCCAGGCTATCAAGATACAAGGGGTACTTAAAAACGCAAAATTTTCAATTTCATCCTGTATCTCAAAAACGAAGAGGGCTAAGAAAAATTTGTTTGTGGTTTCTTTGGTTTCACAAAAAAGTAGCACAGTGTTGCCAAAACCGCATCTCTCTATCTTCGGTAATAAGGGAGATACCCCACAAAACCATCGAAATTCGGATACTCTGTACATACATAAAAAAATAAATAGGGTAAATTTTGTCAACCTCCTCCCTTTTTTGAAATCGGTTAAAGAGCAAAAAAATATTTTCTGAAGGAGTTGGCATTCAGTTAAACAAATCAAACCTGTTCTAAGGCTTTTGTTAAATAACAAAATATATTTTGTTTAGTAACACGCTGCTACCTAAGTAGTTTTAAATATCACTGAAGATATATTGTCGACCGGATTTATAAACATTATTATTGCTCAACCGGGCGTTCAGATGTTTATGTTCACGTCAAGCATCTAAGTTTTGTACATATTTTATTGTTCTTTAAAAAAGTAAATTAATAAATAGACTTGTAGCTTAGGCTTCGGCTCGGTTGTTCTTGCTCGCGACCAACTGTAAAAAATGCGATGGGAAATAAATATAGAGAGAGGCCCCATCGGAATTATAACTTTCTAACTAAATCTTTATAGCATCGTAAAAGAATATATTGGATGTAATCATGCACTGGCTCTTTATTTATTATGAAATATAGACCAATAACGAAAGGTTCGGTTTGTTTTTATAACCTAGGTCTAACGAGTAGATAAATTATATTAAACTGGATGAAGCCTGAGTTTTATACCCATTAAAAATCTAATATGAATCTTGAACCAACATATATATATATATATATATATATATATATATATATATATATATATATATATATATATATATATATATATATATATATATATATATATATATATATATATATATATATATATATATATATATATATATATATATATATATATATATATATATATATATATATATATATATATATATATATATATATATATATATATATATATATATATATATATATATATATATATATATATATATCGGGATATATATATATATATATATATATAAAAAAATAATAAATGGAGTGTTGCATTAAAAAAAAAACAAAACTTGATACTTTTTGACAGATTTGCGATATTCATCTATTTATTCTAATAAAATATCCTGGTAGTTCAGGTAAAACTCTAAATGTTGTCTATCTCTAAAAGTAAAAGCAGTAAGGGGAGGCGCAAATATAAGGAGACACCCTGTAGTCCACTTTTCTAAGTAAGTCTATAACCTGAATATCTTTACGTATCTCCTTGTATCACCCGACAGAAATACCCCGGTCGGTATTTATGTTTGTTTATAATTAGTTTTTATGTTCCAGATGGGGTTGGGAATAAATATGAATTATACGCTCATACATTAAAATTCTGACTTGTGCCCCGACTCTTTATATATGCACGAAGACCGTTATTCAGACGCTTGGCCCAGGGGTGACGTTTATTAAACAATTATCTAATAATCAGGTAATAAATTTTCTTAGTTTTTCAAGTGGATGTATCAATGACCGTTTTATTTTTGAGTGCCTTTTTGAGATAAATTAATCTTCTAACAGCACATTAAAATCTCAAGTGTGCTTGCTTTTAGATTGACAGTTTTATGAATTACTTGATATACAATTATCCAGAAAACATTTTTGTAGCAGTTGAATAGTTCTGACGATGTGGAGCGGTTAATTATATGGAACGAAACAAATAAAAAATTATCATATCACTGACTACTAGTTCATTTACAACGGTTAAAAGACCATAGTCATCCTACAGGCGCATAGAGAAAAAAAGAGGCAGGGGATAAAAGGTAAATTACATAATCAGCGAACACATGAACGTATGACAATTAAAAATAATATAATGTTTCCGAAGCAACAATACTAATAATACTAATACGCCTTAAGAGGGGTTGCACAAAGCATTTAACTAAGCATTAACTAATCAGACGGTTTAGAGTGTGTCAGACCACATAAGAGTGTCAATGTCAACAATGATCCTAAATGTCAGTTAGATTTATTACGTGATTAAAAGTTTTGTGCAACTGGCTATAAGCAATCAAGCTTTATGTGGATCAAATTTACGTAAATTGTTACCAATAAAACAATATTTCGTAACTAAGTAACTGCCGACCCGTAAGGAAAATCTGCATCTGTGTCAAGCTTTTCGAAAAGTTACTTTTTCAGCACCTCTTTAATTTAGTAAAAACGCAAGTTATTTTTTCGTATATACTGAGTTTATTGAGAAATGTTTAGAAAGCCGTATTCAGGCGGATGCCATATAAACCGACTTTAGTAAAGCTTTTGACAAATTTGTCAGAACTTAACGGTGATTAGGCTAAAATCGGTCCGTGCAAAGGTGGTTTTAAGCATATTAAGAGAGTTTATTTTTTATTTAGTTTTTTTATTAAGTTTAGCGTTTACATAAATGGCGTAAATTCTAATGTACTACCGGTGTCCTCTGGGGCTTTCCACGGTCCCACTTGGGTCCGTTGCTGTTTGTTATTTACATAAACGATATAAAAAAATTATTTTTACCATTTTGAATATGTATGTTATGCGGATGACCTAAAATTGTACATCCCAATCTATTGCTGGCTGAACAATATTGGGTAAACAATAGTTTATTTATAAACGTTGGTAAGTGCTATTTAATTTCGTTTTGTAAAAACAGAAACTGGTTTGAAAAATAACTACTATTTGATTAAAAATAATAAAGTAAATTAAGGGATACCTTAGAATGGTTCTTGACAAATTAAAAAAATCACCACCTAATATTTTGAGCGGGAACAACAAGGACGGTTTCAGTGTTGCCTGTTTCATTAGGCAACTGATTTATAGCATTTACGAAGGAGCAAATCGTTACTTGGAGATGTTGAAGATTGTAATATCTGAATTGTTACATAATGTTCCCGTTGCTCAGTTAAATAATATCTCCTTCCAACAAGATGGTGCGCCTGTCACCGCGGTCGCTCGATCTTTCGGTAGTCGATTTTTTTATGGGGTTATATACAAAGTATAAAATTCGACATTGCATCATGGAAGAACTGCGTCAAGCCATCACAATTGCATTTCAAAGCTTACAAGGACGATTAATAATACTTTTAAATGCCCTAACACGAATAACGAAAATGTGCGAATTGTGTGTTAGAGAAAATGGTAACTATTTTCAGTAATTCTAGAAAATATTGTAATAAACAAATATACATTTATTTAGGTATATTATAAAGAGTTTATTTTAGATTTCAAATTGTTAAATACCTGTTTGATACCTTTTTGGTTTGATTGTTGGTTTGTCATGTATTGAATAATTATTGTTTAATCAAAACTTGGTTAAATTTTCAAAATAAATGTCAAGTATAAGTAGGCATCACAGCTGTAATACATTTGATTTAATTAATTATAGAATTGAATTCATGGCGCACTACGAAATCTAGGAAATATATTTAAAAAATCTTTATTACATGCTTACCATTATAGATAAATATCAACTATTATATATGTTTGAAAAGCTTGGAATGAGTCCCATCCACTACTAAAAAATATATAGAGTGTCCCATTTAAAAAAATATAAGTTTGGTTAATACCACAAAAATGGTAGTACACAGCAAAAATCTGATTCTACATAAAAAATTGTATAATAACTTGGTTGACCTTTTCGCTATTTTCAAATTCACAGTGTATCTCAGAAACGACGTGGGCTATAAACAGTATGTTTACGACATCTTAAGTTTCACAAAAAAGCAGCACAGTATTGCGAAAACAGCAACCTTGTAAACTTGCAAATAACCTAGATACCCCATAAAGTGTCGAAAATTAGGCACACTGTACAGTAGTGTACAGTACATACAACAGATAAAAATGTGTCAAGAATAGAAAACAGAGCATGCGAAGGCCTGAGTTTGCGAATCTTCTGAATTCACTAATATTTTTTTGTGTTATCTTCAATGTTTCCTAAAAAGAAAATATCAAATTTTTGGTTTTTATTTTATCATCATCTCCATTTAAAATAAATCCCGCTTTGCTGACGCATATCAGACTATTAAAACCTCGTTTCAAACATTGAAAATTTTTAAACTGCTTAACAAACACTCAAGAGGAGGCTGTAAAACTTTAGACGAAAATGCGCCATAATTCATTTTTAATTTGTGAAAAATCAGGTCCCTCGACGCGGTGAGTTCTAACGACATTTTGATTTAAAATCTATTTCAGTGTTAAGGCGTGGCTGTGCAATAAATAAAAATGTTGACGACAATTATGATTTAATATCTTCCCCGTCACTGTTTTGAAACTCTGAAGATTTATTAGTCGTAGGAACTCTAATTGGCATGCTGCACCCCTTAACTTAAATATAATTTGATGTTGACACTTCTCTCTAGTAGTGGAATTGTATTCCAAGGCAGGTGAATAAAAAATGTAAGATAATTTTTTTTTATAGAGCCTCGTATTATTCTTTTAAATACTAGCTATAATTAGCGATATGACTTATTATTTGATACTAAAATAGATAATAGATTGACGGATGTTTAAAATATTTCATCTCGGTTACTCTAAAATCATCAAAACAGAAATCGCATACGGTGGTGCCTAAGTACACTTGGAAATAATTCATGAAATTAGAGAGAAAATGGGTCGCAAAAATAAATTAAAGGACATACATCTCTTAATGAGCAATGAAGGCTCAATTCATTGACTTTCGCAGTCAGATATTTAAGTTATTCATGTATTAATTTTATTCAAAATATTAATATCAAACTCTATTATATAGAGTAGTCTTAGAACAATATACAAAATTTACAGGGTCACATGACCGGTTATACGAGTGGCAAGGCTCAGAAAGTCTTAGCGGTTCGTGCAATTACAATAAACTTTAACATTGAAGAACTTAATTTCCAAAAAAATATTTTAGCCCAGATGTTTTCTTAGCTTCATTTCTGTTTTAATGTATTATTGTGTAATTGTTGATCTCGTTCAAATCTGCTAGTTATATTTTGCCTTACTTTAAGAAGAAGCGTTCTAAATGTGCCGTAAGAATAGAAGAACAGTGATTTAAATATTTTTAAGTTTTATTTACTTTATCGTGGACATTGCGAAACTAGGAGCTTTTATTGACATAATGTGAAGTTTACGAAAAAATAACCACGGACATACTATTTGCGTTCTTCAAAAAAATCGCTGGACATTTATTTTTGCATATCCAATATAAAACGCTATCGTGAGGCGCTCTGTAAAAAAGAAATCAACATTTTTTTTAATACCATGTTTGATAAAGCAAATTTTATTACAGAAATAAATCATTACAAGCTTTCACCTGAAGACATTAGGGCTAAGTATAGAACTCTGTTTTATGAAATATTGGACCATATTTTAATGGAAATGTCATTAAGCTTTCAAGACCGTGAAAAACTTTTTTATGTTTGGCAGATTCTGCTAAATTTGCCAAATATAGTTTAAATTTTCCGACTGGCTCGTATGAAAATTTGTTACAGTGATATGGGGAAATATTTTCAAAAAGTCAACGACCTTAAAATGAGCTTAGTCTTATTTTTCCATATGCTGTATATGCTTTGACAATAACGTCGACAAGTGCTTCAGTGGAAAGAAGTTTTTCTTGCCTCAAAGGTGTAAAAACTTATTTAAGAAATACAATATCTCAAGAAAGACTTACTTCTCTAGGCAATATTTTAATTCAAAAGGAATTTCTGGAGGAGATTAGGGCAACTCATCCATTTTATAAGGATGTTATAAATAAATTTGTTACTATGAAGGATAGAAGAATTGATTTAGTACACAAAATTTAGGTAAGTCGTAAAAAAATATTCTACCCCTTCCACAAAAATTCTGAAAAATGTGGAATTGTCTTTTAATCACTAAGTAAATAGCTAGATTTCCTTTTCAAGGAGACTTGTTGTATGTAATAGAAGATAGCTTTTTGACTTTTGAATTTTGAAATGCTAAAGTAACTAAAGTGCGGGACACGAAAGAAAACCGGGCGGTCCTTAAAATAAAGGTCCATAGTCTTAAGCAAGCGGAAAAGTAAAATTTGTGTACGCAAATACATTTTATGTTATTTTATTTGTTGTAATAGTTTGCCGCATCACCTATAAAGTGCGCCAGCTAAGCGGTACGGAAAATTAATCGAGGATTTAGTAAATTTCGCACTGGTCCACTTGTTATTGGGATGTGCCCAGAGACTCCATGCACTTGCCGCTAGAAGGTTCTAGCTATTTCCAGTGGCGCCTATACATTTCGAGCATTTGTTTTCATTTCTATATAAATGCGTTGCGTTGAATTTGAATTATTGTTTCAAAGTAACGATGGAGAGCAAAAGAGGAAAAACAATTCGAAACGGTGCACGTGAAGTTATTGTGAGCGTTATAGAGGCCTGTACTAGGGAAGCTGAAAATAATAGTTTGACTATTCCAATTCAAAATCGAACACAAATGCGCTGCATTTTACATTGGTGTTTCGGAAAGCAGTGTAAGAAAAATTCAAAGAGAATATAATAATCGCTCATGTTCTACTTCACCTTTAAAATCTCCTAGTAAAAAAAGACCCCGATTATCATACAAAGATAAAATTGACGATGGTGATTTTCAAGTAATTCGACGAACAATAGAGGATTTTTATATAAACTTGAAGAAGGTTCCGACCTGCAAACCCCTACTTCGTGCTGTAAAGAACAAAATAGATTTTCGGTACGGGTATAAAACCTTAAATCGGCTTTTATGATCAAATGGGTTTGTTTGGCGCAAGTGCCAAAATAAACGAAAATTGCTCATTGAGAGACCAGGCAATATAGGCAAGAAGGACGCAATATTGTGTATCTACGAAACCTGGGTAGATAATGATATGACCGTGAAGAAATGCTGGCAAAGTGAAAGTGTTACAGGTGTTGTTCAGAGAATCCGCTCTAGTAGTCGCTTTAATATACTTCATGCTGGTTCAGAAGCCGAATTTGTTTCAGGTGCTGCTTTAGTTTTTCTCTCGGGACTAACAACTGGAGACTATCATGGACAGATGAATAGAGATAATTTTGAAAAGTGGTTGCTCGAGAAGCTTCTACCTAACATTCCTCCCAAATCAGTTGTGGTAATGGATAATGTGTCTTATCATTCTCACGTAGAAGATAAAGTGCCAACTAAATACTCTACAAAAGCTTATATGATATCGTGGCTTAAATCGAACAATCTTGTATGTGATCCAATATGGAGAAAATATCAATTATATGAAGTAATATGAGCCAACAAGCCTAGAGAAAAAAGTATAAAATTGACGGTCTTTTACGTAACCTCGGTCATACACCTTTAAGGCTGCCTCCATACATGTGCGACCTCAACCCTATTGAACTTGCATGAGCAGCAGTAAAAAAACATATTCTAGAGCGCAACACCGGTATACTTTCAATTAAAGATTTAAATAAATTAACATTAGAAGCGATTGACTCAATATCGGCTGAAAATTGAAAATCGTATGTTAAACATGTTCTATTGAAGATAAATACTGGGAAGTAGATGGCAAAATTGAAACGGTTATTGATGATTTAGTTATCACACTGGGATCTTCAAGTAGTGACGACGAAACCTCATCATTTTCAGAGGAAGACAAAGATTTAGAAGGAATCGAACCATTAGAATCACAGCCGTCAACCTCAAAAATGGCTTAGTTTTTTTTCATATATTTTGTAAAATTGTTCATAAAGTAGCTGTCAATAAACTGCTTCAAAATAATTAATTTTCTGTTCAATACCGGGTGTCAAAAAATATCTAATATTGAAATTAATATTTGAAAAACTACAGAACTCATATTTTTCCAAAATTAACACATCAATGTAGTTATAATAGGGGAGCCAGCACTGATTCCAGTGAACAAGATTTATCAAAATTTTAACTTATGCAGTTCGACTTTGGGCTATTCGGGTATGCCATAAGTGACCGTTTCTCTCAGTCTCCGTCTGTCATATTACTTTGTACAGGGGGGGTCATTGTGAAGTACTACACAGGGCGTTTCCTAATTGCGTGCTAATGTTAAAGTGATTCTTGGACCTTTCTAAAAAAAGTTTAATATGAACCTAAAAGTCTCAACTTTGGAGATACAGGGTTTTAAAAAAACATTTTTTTAAAATCCTACTTCTGATGCTATTGTAGATAAATAACTGTGTGAAATTTGATACACGTCTTATATGCATAAAAGGGCATTTTTAATTAACAATCAATATTTAAAATTTCTACCAGTGGCGTGCATATGTAATTAACCTGGGTAAATCCGTATGCTCCTTAATGCATAGAAGACGTGTATCAAATTTCATGCAGTTATCTACAATAACATCAGAATTGGGATGAAAAAAATGTTTTATTTTCAAATTTTACCATCCTGTATCTCAAAAGTTTAGACTTTTAGGACATAAAAACACCCCCCTTTAACATCAGCACGCAATTAGGAAACGCCCTGTATAGTACTCCACAATGACGGCCCCTGTATAAAATAATATGACAAACGAAGACAGACGGCCACCTTTGGCATACCGGAGTAGCCCAAAGTCGAACTGCATAAATTAAAATTTTGACAAATCTCGCTTACTGGACCTGATGCTGGCTGCCCTTGTAAAATCTGGACTTGTAAATCTTGTATACTATACTGAGTGGTCCAATAATAGTGGATGTAGGCAGTAGCCCGGCAACCGTTAAAGACAGAACTCAAGAAAAAATATATTTATAGGTAAAGCGATCAAGAAAAATCAAAATTAAATCATTTTAAAATTTGAAAGTTCGCCGTTTTTGCAACACAAAAGATATAGAAGTGCGGTACACGAAAGAAAACAAATATAGATAAAGGTTCATTAAGCATAGTTACATTTTTTAATTATCTGAAGTGCGTATAGTCAAAAAGGAGTGCCATATTATTAAAGAACGACGGGACACCACTGGTTTAAAGAGATTTCTTGGACGACCTTCCTAAACCGATTGACTCCGCCCGGTTTTCTTTCATGTCCCGCACTTTAACTAACTAGCAACAGCAATATTTCATTAATACATGATGACCATAGAGTTATAAAGGGGGAGAGGCAGCCAGAAAGAGAGAGAGAGACAGAGAAAAAAGCCAGCCCAGGCCCCCTCATTTCCACGGTTACTTGTTTGTAAACAATTACCAATTTAGTGTTGCCAAGTTTTTAAATTCATATTTTAATTGCATATTCAGCTTCTTAACTGTAGATAAACATGTACATAGATTTTTACAGAATATCCAGAATAAAGGATGATACAAATTAAGGCAATACATACCGGGTGTTTTCCAAAAAAAAATGCAAAGTGTTACTTTATGAAACTATGAATTTTTTAAATAGATTTTTTCAGGTAGCCAGTATAAACATAACTAAAAAAGATGTAAAACAGTTTTATAAAGTTTTTTCTACAATTTGTTGTTATTTAAAAAATTAAACTTAAAACGAAATTTTCTATATTTGACATTGATTTACTTTATAACAACACCTTGTGGAAAAAACTTAATAAAACTGGATATCTTAAGACAGTTGATTTAAAAAATATACCCATTTACAAAGTAATATTTTGCAATTTTTTGTGCACCCTGCATGTATTATTCTACAATTCATTCCAAAATTTAGTTTTTACAGATGAACTGATTATTTTCGAATTTAACCAGTTGAAACATCGACCTCTAATTTTTTGGACCCCTTTATGAAAGTACGAGCAGTTATACAATTTGGTTACTTAGTAAATCAATAGTATCGCTATTTTCAGAATTTTAATTGGTGCAAAATTCTACGTAATTATAATGAATAATACGATTTTTTAAACTAAAAAGATAATCATGCCGAAATTACATTAAAAAAGAAGAAAAATATATTTTGGACGCCATATTTAATTATGCCATACTTTACTTGGGATTAAACCAGTGTATTCTAAATTTCAATAAAATTAGCAAAAACATTATGTGACAGCTGCAGCTACACCTGTCCGCCATAATTGACTTTAGAAAACTAACCCATACTTTTTTTTACTAAAGTAAAATCTTTTATAATAAAAATGTTAATAAAAAAACTAGTGGTCATATTGGTCATAGTGGTCCCCCATACGTGTGTCTAGAAACTCTACCGACAAATATTAAATAATTTCCTTTAAACATTGATTCAAAAATGATTCGTTACCGAAATACAAGGTGTTCATATTTTAGGACTTTTTAAAAAATTTTAATGTCCAGAAAATCGAATATTCTACAAGAAAACCCCAATAATATTTTTAATCAAAAAGTGAAAGTTATCTAAAAATTATTTAGTTTTTTTAGAACGAAGCATTTTTGAACCCATGTTTATAGCAAATTGTTTTTCTTATTTTTTTTTGTTGGAGAATCACTCCTTAAAGATTGTCGGGAGAGTTTCTGGATTATTTTTTTGTACCTAACTATCATAAAATATAGCTTATTTAGGTATATTTTAGATGGTCGAATTTATTTTAAGGTTAAATCTAACATGTTTAGGTTAAAATATATTAGCACTGTGAGAGTTGGGTATACTCCTCACATGTCTGGTAAATCGTACCGGTACGATTTACCCGACTGTATAGAAAAATGTATTCATATGTTAAAGAAGTGGTAATTTGAGTTCAAGAACAAACTACGGATTATGCACATCAGAAGATATGGAAAAGGCCCTTGCTGCCTACAAGAGTGGCCAATGTGGCTTTAACGAAGAGTCCCGGAATTTTAATATTTCCAAACCAACTGTTAAAAAACACTTGGACGCTAAAAACGTTAAACAAATGATTCCGTTAAATCCGTTGGTGGTCTTACCGTCTTGCGAAAGCATATAGAAGATCAGCTGGTTATTCATATATTAAAATTGGATGAATGTCTTTTTGGAATAAAAGTATAACCGATGTACAAAAGTTAGCATTTTAATTAGCTACGAAAAATGGCACTAAGAAAAACTTTAATCAATAAAGGCAGATGGCAGGAAAAGATTGGTATTACTATGCCTATGGTACCGCTAGTATTATTGAAATATCTGATACTGGATATACCAAATCTGAGCCTTTTGTTAAATGACTAAAACATTTTATTGATTTCGTTAGGCCCAGTACAGACAGAAAACTTCTGCTTTTATTGGACGGTCATACCACCCACTCACGAAATCATCAGTTTGCCGCAGCAGAAATTTTAAACAACAATCACGTGCAACATGATAACACTAAAACATTAAACGATATTCACCAAGAAGAGTTCTTGGTAAGACTCAAATTGAGGTTTCTACTGAAGATCTCTGTCCTGCACCCAAAATGACTCCTCAAATAGCTAAACGGAAAAAGAAGGGTTCCCAGCCAGCTGTAGTTTTAACAACAAAGGATCAAAAACTACAAGTCTTAAAGCTTCAAGTGTTTTCTAAAACTACATTGAAGAAAAAATCACAGTTCAATCCTGTTTCTTTCCCAAGCACTTCAACATTTTCAATTACACAGCCGGTGCAAATAGAAATTAATAAGCAGGAGTGGTATTGTAAAATTTGCAAAGAATTTTTAGTGGAAGATATGATACAGAGTTCAAATCGGGACTGTAGAAAGTGGTGTCATGAATGTAAGAATAAAATTTAAGTGTGTGTTTTGCTCTTGTCTATTTTAATTTGCAATGTTTCTTGTACAATGTCATCTTTTTGTTTAATTTTTCCAGAATTTGTTAATGGTCCGAATTAAACGGCATTAGCTCTTATGTGTGGTACGATTTTCCCACCAGGAGGTACGAATTCAACGACTATTTGGATAAATCGGATCGTTTCGGCAATATTTTTTTTGCTACTGTTGACAAACACATGGATTTTATAAAAATTTGTCTATATATATTAATGAAGAAATGCATAAAGAAACCGATTACTTTTATTATTTTGCTAAATATCTTATTGTCAAGTATTTTATGGTTTTTAATAGACCAGGTACGACTTTACTTATATTTTAGAAACTAAAAATTTATTTTTTGTATGATATACTTTCTAGCGAAGGAATACTGAATTTGCCAGCATATACTTTATTTTTCAATCAATCTGCCAACGTCGCATCGGCGTGAATTTGTGGGGTTACATCGCCTAACAGTTTTGTCAAATTTTCTGACGGTCTTGTTTAAGTTTCTATTAAGGCCGTTTACCATGCTGCAATTCTTTCTTGCAAGTCGCAATAGTCTTGAACAAAAGCATGCGCTGTGGCAAGGCATTTGTACCTTTTGTCAAACTGCGCATGCCTTTGTTCAAGATTATTGCATATTGCAAAGAAGAATTGCAGCATGTGAAACGGCCTTAAGTTTTTGTAATGTAACTTCATTGGCATAACCTGCGTGCAGTTCGCAGACTTAAATTAACTTAATATGTAAGAAAAGCAAGATAAACAATCATTAACGACCAAAACAAATACACTCCCTTTTAAATACCAATCAATTAAATAGACATTGAGAAAGTATAATATCTAGAATATACCATTTTTACTAGGGTGATGCCTCGGGTGATGCATAGTTTCAATTCAATTTTTTTTTCAAATTGTACGTTATTTCATTTTCTTCTACAATTTAAAATATAATTCCAATTAGGATTTAAATATGCGACCTTTGTTTTTACTCTATAACGGCCGGTTGCAGAAAGCTCAATTAAAATTTAGAATGTTTAACGGAATGTCTAATTTGACAGCGAGTGCCTAAATTTCTGTAAGCAGCTTGTCAAATCGCAATTCTCTTAAAATTATAGTTTTTAGATTTCCGGGGGAAATTTATTAAGAGGAAGCCTGGTGAAAATCGGCATAACAGTAGAATATTAGTAGTAGTAGTATTGAAATAAATTGTTTTAAAAATGTTATATTTTCTTTGAATTTCGATATAACGTTTCTATTCATTTTCTTTTCCTGTCTCCTGCCCTATTCTAAAACAATTGTTTCTGTTTAAACAATAATTAATGGATACTATGTATTTTTAATGAATGATTCTTGTGTATTGGAAGGGTGGGTAGTTATTAGATCGGATAAACATTTTCTAGATCTTGACCAAATTTAGCAAACTTTTTTTTTCTTCTCACATTTTCTTCTTGCTTTATAATGTTGTTGACGTTCTTTTTTCTCCAGTTCTTCTTTATTTGGAATCTCGGTTATTATAGAAGCTCCTCGTTTCTTTCTTTTGTTTTTTTGTAGAGGACTGTCGTATTTAGGAAATGGTTTTGAGTTCTGTACATTCTTGACGTAAGGTCAAATACTTTGAGGTAGCTAGCTAATTCCTCTTCCTGTGCATCGTTAAAGAAACTTTTAGAGCTGCCTCCACTATCTGATAAGCTTTCATTTTCTCTTCTTTTTTTAACATATCTTCGAAGCGTAGGTTCTGGTATGTTGAAAATTTCACTGGCATTATTGGTGGTCCAGAAAGTTTGCAACAAGCGAGAAACTTATTATTAATTTTATTATTTATTTTTTTTATTTTACTTTTTTTATATATTATATTAATAAAAAATTGTGCCTCTAAAATAAATTGTTTTGGCAGTGTCAAGGTTAAATATACAGGGTATTCAAAATATAGAAATGTAATATTGAAATTTTGTGAATTCCAGGAAATATTATTTTTAAGACACTGGAATTAAAGAACGAATTTTTCGATATTAATTGAAATACTTATATAGTTGAAACTTGTCTTGAAATTCTAGCGTCTCAAAAAGTGTATTTTTTAATATTTGAGACAAAAATTTTTGTATTTTTAAACATGGCACGGACCCAAGGTTTTAAACTCTCTATCAAACACATTTATTTTATATGCATCAACTTTATCAAGAATAATATTTTATAAGAATCCAGTCATAAAAAAGTTTCTCATTTGTTACAAACTTTTTGGACCACATTGTATATTGACAGAAAAGTTCTCAACAAAATGAACCCATCGGTAGACAATTTGTTGAGGCAGACCATATAATAAAATTATTTAAATAATAAATAGTAAGCAATTCTCATATTATATTCTTATCTTAAACCAAAAGAATGTTTATTTTTATAAGCCTGTTTTTATATACTCGACTTGTGAATAGGTTTGACAGAACATCTTTCAGTAGGTTATTATTAGTTTTTAATGTATGTAGGTGTTTTAAAAGTTGGTCTTTTATGTGTTTATGTAATGTTTATCCTGTGTTAACGTGATGTAAGTGATTTATTTTATATTATTTTATTCCTGACTAAATTTTGACATTTTTTTAGATATTTACATGCTCTTGAAAATGGTTGTTTAACCGAAACGCGTCGAGCCTAAATAAATACATTTTTGTGAAGATTTGGTCTTATTGTTATTATTTTTTAATCATTATGTTCCGACTTCGCCCTGGAAATGAACTCAACAAAAGAGTCCCGTCTCTAACTTGCGAGATACGGAACCAGAAAAAATCATAGTTAAATAATTGACGGAGGCAAGTAGTCGAATTCGTCATCTTGCTTCCGTCAACTTACCCCAGAGGTAACCTCAAATATAAAAAACAAAGTTTGTAAAAAAGGGATAACTAAAAGGCAAGCTACATATGAAGTTTACTTTACAATTAGTCTAGAAAATATAAATATCCATGAAAACATAAATACTTACCATTAATTTATGCACAAATCGTTATTTTAAACCCATCGAATTTTACAACCGTGTCAATCAAAATACTTACTACTAACTACAGCGCCATCTTATTGCGTATGCTACAGCTACAGTTGTTTCTTGAGGTGATTATCCTCATTCATCCTATTTCACTTGCACCTTTCTTCGGATTTTAGAAAAACCGCTTTCATTATCTTGCCTCACCTTACCCTATTCATAATTTAGTAATATGAACATTTCGAATGTACCGATCCAAATAACTTAGTTAGATATCGTTTTCTTTAATAAATCTTTTTTATGCACGTCATTAGAACGATTACCATTATTTGTTTACTTTCCTCTATTCCGCGTGAATTTTCCTGTACTTCGTTTCCCGTATCCTCTCTATGTTGGTTGAAACAATTCTAATAACACTAGTTGCCTCATACCCTTTATAACTCAATGATGTTGAAACGTAATTCGAATATTTATTAAATACATGTCTTGTTTTTAGCAGCCTGTGACAGTTCTATGGCTCCTTACGGTAGTAACCTGCAAGCAAATGTTTGACATGTAACTAGGGTTGCCAGATTTCAGAAAAAGAAAAGCGGGAGGCGAATTCGCCTGTTGCCACGATGCCACGCCCAAATACGAAAAAGTAAATCACTTTATAGCAGCAGGTATTTAATAGTATAATTTATCATAAGACACTCAATGGAATAAATATTTCTTTATTTTAAAACAGAAAAATACTAACAAAACAAACCAAAATTCATAACATAATTTCAACTTTGTAAATACAAATGAAAATAAACTAGTAAATTCTCTAAAATGTAGAAAGTAAACACAAAATAATATATTACATTACCGAGTTGACTAATAACAACAAAATAATACATAATACACAGTAAAACACAAACTTAGTGGCAGTTAGCTAGAATAAAAATTTAAAAACCTGGCTTTTGCAGTTTTTTCCGGGCTATCGGATTATAACAAAAAAAAACAGTTGAAGATCAAATAAAAAATATGACGGAAACAATTTCACGCTGTATATTATAAGTAAATTTATAGTTAAGGATACATGAGCAATATTTATGTATTCGGTTTTTAAATTTCACTTCGGGCTTTCCCGGAAACGACACCCGAAGTAAAATTTTTGTGCATAACTTCATTAAATTTTAGCATAGATCGACAGAGCTCTTTTTCCTACTAGCCTACTAGACTAAATCATAATTTTAACACGCAAATATTTCGAAAACCGTTAAAGATAAATATATAATCCTATATATTTTTAAAATCAGGAGAAAGAGCTAGCTCTACCGATCTATGCTAAAATTTGGTGAGGCAATGCTCAAAAATTTTGCTTCGAGTGTTGTTTCCGGAAAAACCCGGAATGAAATTTGAAAACCGAATACATAAAAATTTTTCATGTACGCTAAACTATAAAATCCACTTATATTATACAGGGTGAAATTTTTTCAAAAAAAATGTTTTTTTTTTATATTATATATTATAATCCGATGGAAAAAACTACATAAGTTAGGTTTTTTATTTTTTTTAGCTAAACCATAAGGCAGTAAAATCGAATGCCCCGCTTATGTGAGACCCTACAATTTATTACATGATTGCAACACATGCTCATGTAAAATACTAATAAAAACAAACTGTCTATAAGATGGGAAAAGTAAACACAAAAACCAAAAAATACAAGAATAACTTAATAACAAAGTAAAAACGAAACATATACATTTCAATTCTACTACGTGTAGGAACGTTAGTTTTACTATAAATTTTTGAATATATTTAAAAAATGGAAAATCAAGACATTTTTAGTATTTTTCTTTAGATTTCACTTTTTCTATTATACTCGCGCCATCCTTTTTTAAAAATTTGGCAAATTCTTGACATGATTGTGTGAAATTATGTTTGACCATTAACTCTGCTTCCAATGAACGTAAATCCAGTTTATTTCTCTCTTTTCTCCACGCCAACCCCATCAAACTAAAAATTCGTTCGCTCATTGCATTCGAATGTGGAAGAGAGAAAACAACTGAGCAAATTTTGAACATATTGGGAGCATTAGCTTTTTGAAAATAGGCAACCCATTGTTGATCTACAGTTAGATCATCAAAACTTGTCTGAAAGTTTTCCATGAACTCTGTCAGGGCAACATATTCTTCAAAAAGAAGATCTTCGTCAATATCTATGTGAAAATCTATGCAAATTTTTAAAAAATCATTAATATTTGGTCTATTTTTCAAAATCATCGCGCTTAACGATTTAAATTTATTTTCGTCCTCGAAGTTGTACCATTTTTCCAAGTAGTTTATGATTCTCTCTAAAAGCACATCAGCTTCGCGTTTAAACATAGCAACTTTTGTTGAATCATCGCACTTTTTTAAGAATGAATGGGCTATAGATCCATAAAATTGTTGTTCCTTTTTTAATTTTAACGAACGTCTTAGTGATTCCATAATATTAAATAAATCTACAACTAACGTTTTTTCAGATTCTAACTTTACAATAGTGGTGTGCATAGTGTTTCCGATATTATGCATTAGACCCAAATATGCTTCAGCAAGCTCATCCTCAAAAAAGTTTAACAATATTGGAGGGGGTCGTTCTTGTGATAAAAAAAATGACTTCACCGGAGCATAGTGTTTTAGGAGACGCTCGACCGCAGGTACCAGAGAAAGCCATCTTGTTGGTACACTTCTTAACAGCTCAGCCCATTCTTCTTCACAAAAAATGAAAAATTATTTTAGTTCCGTTACTTTTTTTGTGCTACTACTAAACTCATTGTAACACTTAATGGCTATAGATTCCAAATCATATCTAAGAGCTACTTGTCCGTGTTTCCCTGCATTATGCACGATATGACAAATACAACCGACTGAAATGATATTCGGATTCAATTTGGTTAACTCTGTAATGACACTTTGCTTTTTTCCAAAGTTCACCGAAGCATTATCTGCACAATAAGCCGTGACGTTAGTAACTTTCAAACCATTATCTGTTAAACTGTTCACTAAACATCTGGCAATATCTACAGATGTTTCCGACTCTGATGAATAAAACTTTAACAGCTTTGTGCATACTCCAGTCTCTTTTTTAAAATATCTAACAATAAGCGGAAATGTTTTGACATTACCTTTATTAGATGCATCCGTTGCTAACGAAAACGGATGATTGTTCGCTAAGTCACTCAAAATACGATTTTTAGATTCTGGACCTAAAATATTCGTTACAATTTTTGTAGCTTTAGTTCGCCCACAAGAATAATGCCCGGCCACTTTTGAGTCAAAAAATATATTTTTGAACAATTTACCTGCACAATCCGAGGATAAATAACTGTGCGAATGTTTGACACTGTGAAACACAAACGCACACTCTGCTTGCGCAGTCAAGTCTCTGTTAATATCCTTACTGGAAAAAAATGTTTCGATTTTTTTTGTCTTACACTGTTTTTTCACATTTTTACTATGTTTTTCAGTTTTTACGTGTTTAGATATGTCGTTTTCTCCTCCGTGGCTTATGGAAAATTGCGATTCGCAAATCGTACATTTGGCTTGCGAAGCATCTTTTCCTTGTATGAGCCAAGAATACTTCGCCATCCATGTCATATTGAATTTAACGTCCCATTTAGTTTTTTTTCTTGACGAAGGACCTGCATTTTCATTTTGCATTTGATCTGTCGTCTCTGGTTCGGAAGATCTTGCTGGCTCATTCTCCTGAATTTCTTCAACCTCATCGTCATCGTCAACTACTTGGCCTAACCAATCAATCTCGTCACTTGAATTACTACTATCAGAAAGATCCATAACGATCACAAACACAACTCTCAAAATAAAAAACGTACAACGCAAGACACCAGAACGTGAAAACGAAAACTAAAAAATACCCTGTAAAAACACGTTGACAAGTCGCGCAGTTGCACTCGCTACCCTCGATATATTCGGCAATTCGCATGGCTTCGCCGCTTGACGGGCTCGGCCTGGGCTCGGTCCGCTACGAAGTTTCAGTTGTTACTAACGTTGCCGGATTGGGCACAGAGTATTGAATTTATTATTGCTAATTTTATAAAACTATTAAAAGGCATAGGTAATAAATTTGAAAAAAAAAATCTTTAAATAAAAGCTACATAATGCGTTGCTTAGGGAAAATAATTTAGTCCCAGAAGGCGGGAGTTTTAAATCAGTACGCGGGAGTCGGGAGAATAGATACCAATGCGGGAGGCTCCCGCCTAAATCGGGAGGGTTGGCAACCCTACATGTAACTATAATAATAGCACTTTATGTAAATATGATATGGTTTTCAGATTTGAGTATATTTCAGTACAGTTTAAACACTTTTGTTGAAATGTTTCATCATTAATATTAATTTTAAAGACACTTATTTGTAAATATTTAACTATGTATTATGAATTTGGGCTCGTAAATTAATCTGTTATGGCAATATTTCGTCTTGTGCTGTTTTGTACTGTTGAGCTGTTCTGTTATGGTGCTGTTGTTTTACAACACCCTTTAATTCCAAGTGTTATTTTGTTAGAGCGCTGTTTTTTACGCGCTATTTTGAGACAACGCTCTATCAATCTCTTTTAATTAGCGTTCATTTATAAAAAATTGTTTTATTACAGAGCTTGTTTGAAAGAAATATTGTCACTTTAACAGTTTCCCATATCATTACACGGAAAAGTATTGCTACAGTTAATAATACAAGTTTACTTAGTCGTGCCGTTTACCAATACCGCCAGATAATATCAAACTGAACTTATGCCGAAAAGGCCAATTGAAACAGATGTTCATTAGGGCCTCGCAAAGTTGCAAGTAAAAGTCGAGGAGTATCAAAGCACTTAATAACTTAATTTCGCGGATATTATCTGTAAACAAAGATTTTTCATTAAATTATAAATGGATAATCAGTTTTTAATGAGATAAAATTATGTAACGATAAAAACACAAGCCAGGACCAGGATTTAATTCAATTATTAACTTTCTTGGCATAACCTTTTGAAAGAATGCCTGTATTCTGCACCATGATGTGGCTAAAATTTTGATTTGCGATTATTTTTTCTTTAAAAGCGTTTTACATAATTATCAATTGGCACTTTGAAGGAAAAATCGACTGAAATTTTGTATACTTAAATACGTTTTAAAGTAACTATGTGGTAGGCAGAATTAATAAAATCATATTTTACAGTAAATTAATTTAGACCTAAGGGTGGGTATTTTTATAAAGCGCTACGCTGCTAAATATGAATATTAAAAACAATTTGATTATTGGTTAATAGCAGGTATATAATAATTTGTAGTGGATGCTGTACCAATATATTGCTTCTTATTTGTATAATGTAATTAACACTGGTATTAAGCTTAATATCTAATCTACACGCGGCGTTCAAGATCATCTTCTTCAGGATATAGTGTTAACGGTCACGATTTATTATGCAATGTATAAATCATTGTTATTAATAAATGACCAGACAATATAGCAAAACACATATATATATATATATATATATATATATATATATATATATATATATATATACAACTTTTTTTATTTTTGATTTTGATGAAAAATGTTACTCCCTCATAAAAAGTTCTGCTTCCTCCGAAAATAATGTTGGAATTACAAAATTTAAAACTTATTCTACAGGGTTGCCAAAAACTAAGAAAATCTAAAATTGTCTGAAGAGAAAACTACCCATAAGTTTAGTTTCAAAGCAAAATGCCATAAAAGAATTATTCTGAGTATTCCGAGGTGTCATAAAATACTAAATTTCATAAAGAAATTCGGAAGTATTTTTTTAGTAGCCGAAAATGTAATGTTTTGCTCTTACGCTAATTACTATAAAAACTGAGTAGGCTGAAAAAAATTTCAACATGTTGTTGTTACCGAAACATAATCTTGCATTGTACTAACTGTAGATAATTGAAGTGTTTGGTTATTTTATTACATTGAATATTTTTCTGTTATTTTCATCATGGTAGTTAAACATAGTTAACAAAACAAGAATAAAATGAAATTGTGTTAATTGTTGAAGTTCATTATAAAACATGCCGTGAAGTGGCTGAATTTTTTAATAATGGACATCCAGATAAACAAATAAGCCATGTTACTATTGCAAATGACCAAGTTTAAATCCACTGGGTCTGTTGATAATACTTTTAAAAGAAAACACCAAGCCTAGTCTACTACCGAAGAAAATCAAATGTAAGTTTTGCAAGCGGTCATTGAAAATTCCAAAGTCTCGGTGAGGAAAATAGCAATATCACTTCCGGGTAATGTAACAAAGTCAACAGTCGGTACGATTTTACGAACAAATAAATTCTATCTTTACAAATCTAGATATATCCATACACTTTTACGTAGAGATTTTGAAGTTTGTTTCCTGTTCAGTGCATGGTTCCAAGGAGAAGCTGTAGATGATTCTTTCTTTGCCAGAAAAATATTATTTACCGATGAGGCGACATTTAAGTCAAACGGAATCTATGCTCACAGAACTATCGCTGGTGGTGTGACGAAAATTCTAATTTTCTCAAAAAGTATCGCAATCAATACTCATTTAAAACAAATGTTTAGTGCGGTGTTTTAGATAACCAAATAGTAGGGCCGTATTTCTTTATAGAAATTTTGACAAGCTGACTACTGAAATTTTAAAATAATTGTTTTTAATTTGTTGAAGAATTGCCATTAAATATCAGGCGTCCACTTTGGGACCAACACGACGGAGCACCATGTCACAGTAGGTACAGAGATAGTTGCCAATTTTTTACAAAAAACTTTTTCAAATCGCTGGATAGGAAGGTATTCTGCAATTCCGTGGCCAGTCAGGTCTCCTGACCTAACCCCGTTTGACTTTTTCCTTTGGAGACTGTTAAAAGAAAAGGTTTATCTTCAAAGGCCGTTGCAGAACGTCGATCATCTGGAAACAGTCATCAGGCAGTGTGTACAAGAAACTACATCAGCTATGGTAAGAACGGCAATAGCAGAGTTCAGTAGAAGAACTATAATTTGTATGGAACGGGATGGCGCTCACGTAAAAGTATAATTTGTTCATTATTCATTTTTCATTTTTAGTTGTTTTTTTTAAATTTTAATACAATATTCTTAAATAAAACTTTTTGTATACTTGCAAAACGAGTGTAATGATTGGTCAGAATATTGATTAATTAAACCCCAAGCAGAAATACAAGATTTCGTCACAAGATTTAAAATTAAGAAAATCGGTTTTATCATACAACTTTCTAAAATCTCAAATATTCTCAAGCACACAAATAATTATCACTTATTTAATGTGGCATAGTTCTTATAAAAATTAATTACATAATTATAATTCAACATATGTCTTATTCAAGTGTAATTTTATATAATACAAACCTTTAATTAAGCTAAAAAAATTAAATTAAGCAGTACGTTACAAATATCAAAATTCAAAAATTCCAACGTCATATTCAACATATTTTTCTAACTGCTTCCTTAGATATTTGAAGGAATTTCTGATTTCTTCCTGTGATACTAAAAGGATAGCCTGGGTAATTCTACCTTTTAGCACGTAAATATTATTTGATATTGGAGCAACATAGACAATTTGTTTTAAACGGCCTCATAGGAACATTTCGGCCACATTTAAGTCAGGGCTTCTTGGGAGCCGCAAAATTCGGCTGATTGTTCCAATTCAAATTTGCGCCATTCTCTTACTTCACGAACGCAATGTGCCGGATAATCAATCTGTTGAAAAAACATTTTTGGTAAAAATTGAATGGCGAATTTTCAAGTTCACTGCTAAAACAAGTATCCAGCAGTTCTAAATACGATATTCTATTGCAGGTGTTATCGTAGAAATATGGGCCTATAATGCCATGGTCAGTTATCGTGCACTGCACGTTCACTTTTGTATAATATTGTATTCGCCAATTATTCTAAATCCGGCGTTTTCTCGAGACCAGTACCTGACGTGCTGGGATGCTGTCCCATAAGAATGTGCATCCATCAGAAAACATAAATATATATACATAAAAATCAATATTTTTACTTGAAATTTTATCTCCTACCCACAAACAAAAATCTAATCTTTTCGCTCTTCCAACGTTTGATTAAAGTGGGGTTTAAATGAAAATATTTTGTTTTCTTTTAAAATCGTCTGAATTTGAATTTTTTCATAATTGCTAACTGTTTATCATGATTTCTAACAAACATCACTGGAGTTTCTCTAACAGATTGAAAAACTAAAACAGTGGCTGCATTGTTATGATCATATTTATTCTTTTTCTTTTTAAGGTCTAAAACAGAACCAATTCGTCGAAACATTTTTATTAAGTTGCAGATTGCCATCCGAGTTACTGGCACTCCTTCAAACTTTTCGCTAAATTGTTCCCTGACGTAGCGGTATGATACTTGACCATCCCCGTAACACTTTGTTATAAAAATTCTTTGCTCAGTAGATAGCATTTTAATAAGGAATATTTTACATTAAATGGAATACAGACATTGACAAGTACGTCGTTAAATATCATAATTATTTTAGAAACTAGTAGGTACTCTGTACTTGAGAACATTTGGAACTTTAAAAATTAATGTGATAAAACTGCTACTCTTAATTTTAAATCTTGTAACGAAATCTTGTATTTCTGCTTGGGGTTTAATTCAAAAAATATTTATTATTTGTACTTTGGAGAGAAAATTATAAACGCGTAAAACAACATTTGTTGTATTTTCTATGCCTCCTGTAAAAAAAAATTTTTGATAACACGAACTTTATCCATTTTTGCAGCAAAAACTTTTATCAAGATTAACTTAATAACATTTTTGTATTTTTTATGCCCCTTGTATAAAAAATAAAATTTTTGATACAGGATACTAATGTGATAATAATTGCATGTTTAAGGCAAGTTTCGCAATTAATATGATTGCCTTAAACGCAGTTTTCATACGAATATCTTACAAAATTAATTTCTGCGAGGGTGAGAAAAGTGATATTTTTCACACCAATTTCAGTGTTTTTCACACTAGTGCAACAAGTACAATATTTTGAAATGTATTTGACAAATGTCACTTTTCGCACAATCATAGAAAAAATGATTTAGAGATGTACAATCTAAAGCTCGTCTAATTTTTTTACATACGTAGGTGGGAAAATTACTTTATGATCGCAAGCAGTCCTATATATTTTCACACGCACGTAAAAATAAACTGGAGGGTTGAGCACCGACAACTTCCTTATCATCGAAATAATTAAAACCTAATAAACGCCGAAATTCATAATAGCTCTAATAAATAATTTCAGCTTATCTGGAAGTTATCTAAACCGCCATTATCATTAACATTATAATCAGTGGGCAGCCCTTAGGATATGTGGCGAACCACTTACTGTTGAACACATTTTAGTCATCTTTACGATATCGTGAAGATAACCCGTTTTGTTAGTTCTCTATATTTTATTTTAGAAATAGTTAGATTCCTATCAAAGGAAATAGTAGAGCTGTGATTTGAAATTTGTCTGAATATCTGAGAGGACCGTATATGCGGGCCACTTAAGGCGTTGAAAGATATAATCTTCTAGGCTTAATTTATGACCACTGAACTTGAATAACTAAGGGCTGTAAGAACAATAGCAAAAAAAAATACTGTAAATTGGCCTTTACCCTGAACTTCCATCCTAACAAATTCCAAGACACCATTATTAACTTTATATATATTATATAAATTGTAATATATTTTACTTTTTTTGATAAAAGATATTTCCAGGAAAGCTTTGTTAGTAGGGCTTAACCCATCTTTTTGCCAACCTACCTAGAACAGCCCCACAAAAATAATTTTCCTTTTAGCAAAAAGAGTGAATTATATTAAAATTTATATAACTTGTACAGTCAATAACAAAACAAAAAAATCGTGGAAAATGGGTTAAAAGATTTCTATGCTTTTTGAAATTTGAAAGCTTGGTTCAACTACTTTTTGTCTAATGATGTCAGTTTATGTTGTTTCTAGTACATATATACACGTTTATATATATATATATATATATATATATATATATATATATATATATATTTTCTCGGGCCTAGGTTGATAGTAAAACACAATTTTTCATATCAAGTCAACGTTTCGCTCATTGTGATGAACTTTCTCAAGACTTTATTTTAGTTTGCTTGATCTCTAAAAAAGTATTTTTTCATTAAAACAAAAACACAGAAAAATATATACAAAGACGCAAACATTATATACGTACTAGAAACATTAAAAGGAATAAAAACTTAAAATTATTACATTAATAATATTACATATGCTACTATACATATACTTTGGTAAAATAAACAAATAAACAAAATAACAAATAACAATAGCACAACTTGAAATGAAGTATCTAAAAGAAAGTGTAACGGAGAAACTGGATTTTAATATAATTTTTTTTAAAAGGTTCGTTGATGATTGTTTAACTGCTATTTCAGAAGACAAAATAAATAAACTACTAAATGTTTTTAATAATTTCCACCCTAAATTGCAATTCACAATAGAAATTGAAGAAATTAATGAACTTAATTTTTTAGATTTAACCTTAATTAAAAATCTAGCACAAAACAACTGAAAAACTAAATGGTATACCAAAAAAACTTGGTCGGGCCGATATCTAAATTTTGATTCCAACCATTCAAATAACCAAAAAAATAGTGTGATAATAGGATAAATTGACCGCGCAATCGCACTAGCCTCTCCAGAATACCGACAAGAAATTCTGGATAAACGTTAATAGATAACCATTACCCTGAAAAAAATATTCTAAGAATTATTAAACAAAGAACTTATCTGTATTATAATAAAAAGAAAGATCGAATTAAAAACGAAAATCCTAAGTACGTTGCACTACCTTACACAAATAATTTATCAGAAAAATTGAAATCCATTCTTTCAAAACATAACTGTTTGTCACAAAGCCCATAATTTATTAAATTCTCTTTATACCCCATTAAAAAGTAAAGTGCCACAAAAAAAGAAATCAAACTTAATTTATTCAATTCCGTGTTTGAATTGTTCTAAAAAATATATCGGAATGATAACACAATGCTTAGAAAATAGGATTAAAAGCCACAAGTATACTAAAAATGCCTCTACTGCCCTTCACAAGCATAAAAAAACTACAAAACTTGAGTTTAATTTCAGTGCAACCGAGATTTTAGCACAAGATAAGCATTATCGTAAATTGACGTTTTAAAGAAATGATAGAAATAAAAAAGGAGAATGAAGCAGTTAATGATAAAAAATATATTTGTGGTTTAAGCCAAATATATTTCAACCTATTTAAATAATCAGAGAGCATTTAAAATTGAAAAATCTCATATTCCCTCTATACATTTTAAATAGAAAATAAACCTGCCTCTGTATATCTATAAAAATATTATTTGTTTTACAGCTAGCTAAACATCACATAAATTCTACCGGTTTTATTACTAAAAAAAATTGATAACCGAAACTCTCCAAACTCGATCAGTCTAATATCATTTACAACACAACATGTAAATTGCTTTTCCAAGGTGCGTGCCATAAAATTAAGTATTAAATGTTTCTTTTAAATTTGTGTCCTTAAATATGTGTGTTTTGTCAAAACTAATTTTAAAGTTTTATTTTACCAAAAGTAGCATATGTAATATTATTAATGTAACAATTTTAAGTTTTTAAACCTTTCAATGTTTCTAGTATGTATATATGTTTTCCTGTGTTTTTGTTTTAATGAAAAAAATACTTTTTTAGAGATCAAGCAAACTATGAAGTCTTGAGAAAGCTCAACACAATGAGCGAAACGTTGACTTGATATGAAAAATTGTATTTTACTATTAACCTAGGCCCAAGAAAATAAGGTTTCCAAATATAAATATAGGGTTAAAGAAAAATTCCCAATTTATTTACATATATATATATATATATATATATATATATATATATATATATATATATATATATATATATTAACCCGTAGAAGCTTTCTGTTTTGAAAGACGTATTCGTTTTTGATTGTGTTTTTGTGAGTGTGTTTTCAAGATACAGGATGTTACACTTAAAAAAAATGGTTTTCGTAAATATCCTTTACCCAACTTTATTGTAATTTGGCAGTATTATTTGTAGTGTTAAGGGGTTAATTTGACTGTAGCTTGATTAAATTTGTTAAGTCCAGTGGCATCCCGAGCGGCACCTTAACGAATATTTTTGATTAAAAAATATACGCCACTGAATTTGTTGTAATTTTTTTATAGATTAAATAATTAAAAATACAATTTTTTTTGTTTCTTGAGTTTCCTTTGTATCTTCCTTAGTTTTTGGCAAAAAAAAATAAAATCTACTTAGTTGCATATTCCTAGACCACAATATGTGGGGAAATAATCAAGGGTTGACTTGGAAAACCGTTGCAACATTTAATAAACAACTTGACAGTCAACTTATTTATAAGCTATTAATTTGTAATTTTTATAAAAAGAGTTTTTGGCAATTATTTTTTGAGTTATTTTTTGACCAATATGTTTTAGTTTACTAATAATGAAATGGCAGATATGCATTTCTGTTATGGAATGGCTTATGGAAACTAATGCTGCAAGACGCTTTCATAAAATATTTCCTCAGCATGTAGTGCCTAACGCAAGAACTTTTGTATATCTTTATACATGACTTTCTGAAACAAGCAGTTTTAAAAGATCGACGGTTCTCATCGGGAGGCCTGTAACGATACGAAAAGCTCAAATTGAAGCTGTTTTAAATTAAATTGAAATCAATCCTCATCCCAGTACCCGAAAAATAGCTGAAGAACTAAACATTACCCATGTCACATGTGGCAGATTTTAAGAGTCCAGCAGTTGTATCTCTTACTATATGCAACGTGTGAAAGTTTGCCGAGAGATAGGCCTTTAAGACTAGCTTTTTGTGATTAATTAATAAGAAATCCAGGTTTTCTAGGTCGAATATTATTTACAGATGAAGCTTGTTTTTCTCGCGATTCATTTATTAATTTCAATAACAATCACATATGGGCCGAAAACAATCCACACGCCTTAACAGAAAATAATTTTCAAGAACAGTTTTCTTTTAATATTTGGGTTGCAATTGTCGGTAACCACCTCATTGGGCCTTATCTTTCTTTCACCTAGACTTAATGGGGAAGAATACTGAAAGTTCCTTAGAATTTGTTTTACCTGGACTCTTAGAAGAAGTTCCGAACATGGAAAGATTCTGTATGTAGTATATGCACGGGGCTCCACCACACTTTAATCTAGTGGCTCGGATATTTTTGGATGAAAATTACCATAACCGTTAGATTGGGAGAGTAGATCCACACACATGGCCCCCTCTTTCGCCCAATATGAATCCCCTAGATTATTTTCTCTGGGGACACCTTAACGCGTTGGTATACAAAATACCTATTGAGAGACATATCTACGAAATAAAATCAGTAATTCATGTGACATAATAAAAAATACGCCAGGTATTTTCGGGAGAGTGCGTAATTGTATGATGAGGCGGCTAGACCTTTAAATTTAGTAAACTTCATTAGTTTAGATGTTAAGAATGTGTATTTAAATTACTACAAATAATTTATTTGTTGTTATTTCAATTATTAATAAAACACTTTTAATGTGGGTGTTATTTATTTTTGCTTTTTAATTAAGTATGTACAATAAATTTAACAGACAAAAAGTTCATATAAACGTGGGTCCGCAAATGTTCGTTTCAAGATACAGAATATTAAACTCTAGCTCCGTGTTAGTCTATTTCAAGATTCCGAAAGTGTAGGTACCCGTGGTACAGCATAGGAGTTAATTGCTGTAATGGGATTTCCGGCGTTCAATTCTGTCTTCAGAAGAGCTCGCACCCTTTGGATAGATCTTTCACCTTGGCCTTATTATGGAAATCTTGCTGATGATCATGGGGTGAATTTTGTATATTCGCTATGCAAGACAAAAGTGGTACGTCTATGATCTGTATCCAGGAATGTGCCTTTATAGCACACTGTCAAACTGATGATCCTTTTTATAGTCTATTAAAGCAGAGTGTATGTTGCGTTGTTTTTTCTGTACCTGCTTAAGTATCACAAAGTCAATAATAATAATAATAATAATTAATATTATTATTATATTACTTTCTCTACACGATCTAATCACAAGAACTCTATATTCTTAATTAACTAAAGCTAAAGTTTACCCAATAATAATTTATTAGGTAAATTTTGCCAAAGCCAAGTCAATTCTGTTCAATATTATTGTTTGAGTTCTTAAAGTTTTCATTTTGACCTATAACATATAGAAAAATAGTTTTTGGGATACCACCAACATGTTTTAATGAGAAAAAAAAAAAGATATTAGGTTATAGATTAGGTATATTTAGTGGGACTAAAAAAAGTAGAAATACAGAAAATTTACATACATAATTTATTAACCGGAATGCTAACAATTATAGGTAATTTATTATAGCTAAATGAATAAAGCTAATAATTATTCCTCAGATAAGACAAGTGTAATAAGTTTGTGTGGGCGCAAGTTTTACGACAAACAACCAATCAAATTAATTATTATGGATGTCTAGTACATAAAATCAAGGACTTACACGCCCAATTACGCAGAACGCATAAATTTTTAATTGGTTGATTTAAAATTCTCTTTTTAAATATAGATCGAGTGCATCTAAATCTTTTAAGCAATTAAATGTCAATTAATTAGAACTTAAATTTGTTGCATTGCACCATTCGTGGCGATACATTAACATTTAGGAATCCCCTTTTTAATGAAGTCCCATAAATAACTTTAATAGAGACTAAATCACATCGGGCGGATGGAAATATTTAAAATTTCTTTTGATTTTTTTTAAATTCAATTTTTATGGAAATAAAATAATAATTACATAAATATATTTTTTTTCCTACTTAAAATAAAAGAAATTAAATATCATATCCGTTATTATTATTTCCTCCTATATATCTGACAACATGATAATTTTGTCATGGATCGTTTTCACTCTATAAATTAATCGTGAAAATACGAAATTGTACATTTATATTGACTATTTGGATTCATTGCTTTTTTTACATTTAATAGACTTCTGCTCTGAACGTCGCGTCGGGATAAAGACACATGCCGAGAAGTCTCTTTAAAGGTGGGAAATAAATATTGTTTCCCGCGGTGTTTTCAGGAGCAGTCCACCGATTATCGGGTAACATCACTAGGGAAATGTTCTACATAACGGATCAATCACTGTGAGAGGGAGATTCTTAGGGGACGATTGTGATATCTACCTCTGGACAGGCTTATCTAATAAGTCCAAAGGTCCTGCGATGACCAGAAAATTTCACAGGAGTGCGTAAGTCCGACGTTGCTTTCAATTGGCTGAATGCTGAATGGTGAAGGCAAAAAAGAAAATCTAATCTAATCCTACTCTTAGTGAATACTTATGCAGTCACTTTATAAACTTGGTTCTTAGAGGTCGGCTTAGTATACACTGTTGAGAATTTTCAGTTTTTCTTTATGGTGTGGTATTGTGGATGTTCACATTTGGTGGCTTTCAAAATCTAGAAGGTCTTAGATGGATGTATAAAGCTTATACTTTTGATATTTTGAATTTAGGGTTTGTTATATTTTAGCCTGCGTAATTTATCGGTTTCCTAACAAATCAAATTGACAGTTTCCTAGAAGTTAAGACCAAAGACCGTTATTTTGTTAATGGGTTTATAGGCTCTTTAGACCATGTATTTGCAATAATATGGTCGGTCCTGAGCAAGTTTAGGGTATGTAATAGAGTTAGTAAAACCTGTAACTTTAAGTTGGTTCACAGCAACTGCGTTGCTCCGTTCCTTTTTTGATTCTTTACGATTGTAATTTCCTTTATTAATAATTTCCTTTATTTTAATATAATCAATTTGTTTTTACTCTAAAAGTTGAATTATTTATTTAGTCCTTCAATAAGTTATGGATCCAACATGCTTCTACTGCACACAACCATTGTGATTTATTAAGTAAAGAGTAATTTTTTTATTTCTGTCAAAAAGCTAGATACGCGCGCGAGTTCATCTTCTATATAGATAGATATAGTTAACCGTTGTGTAGTTGAGTGCATCAGTGTCAAGTAAGCTTTAATCATATCTGATAACGAAGCATTAGAATTGACAAAACTTGATGGAACAAATTATTCTATGTGGAAATTTGGAGTATGGTTTCTTTCACAAGCAAAAAGCTAACAGGTGTTAGAGATGGAACGAATACGGAACCTGATAAAAAAACCAAGTCTTCTAATCATAAAAACTGGATAAAAAGATCTTCAAAGGGAGCAGTGATTTTGTTGAGTTCAGTTGAGAAAAAGCTACATCCCAGTTTGATCAACTGCAGCAACCCAATAGAAATTTGGGATAAGTTCAAAGTCTTATATAGCGACACAAGCGTTGATGCAAAACAAAGTGCATGAAAGCAATTTAACATGTTTCGGATGAATGATAGAAATATAGAAGATCTGAAAGATGGTACTAAGTGCTCGTATTGTAAAGAAAAAGATCATTGAGTTCGTGAGTGTCCTAAGAAAAAGTACGACAAAGAGACATTACAAGCGCGTCGTCAGCATACGTGGGTGATGTCGCGGTAAATGTGTCGAACATGATTGTGGCGTGTGGATGGCAGATTCCGGTGCCAGCAAGCATATGAGCTATAAAAAGGAATATTTCACATATTTTAAGAAGCTACATCAACCCTATTACGTTAGGGTAACCGACAAAGGAACTGACAGCTACATGTAAGGGCACTATATTATTTAAAGAGACTGTGTACGGTCGTTTAATAGAACGCGAATTTAGAGACGTTTTGTTGATTCCCGATTTAAAAGAAATATTGTTTTCGGTTGGTATTATAAGCAGTAAGAAATTTTGACTCCATATTTATAAGGACAAAAGTATAATAAGCGATCGCGAGGGAAACCCTTTCTTTAGGTGTCCGGTATAAAAACTTATTTCACATGTGTTTTAAAGTTAAAATGCCTTTCGAATGCAATGCAGCACAAGTTACAACAAAAGTAAATTTTCGCGATGTTCAAAAAACGCGTAAGCAGCTTAATCTATTAGACCTAGACGCGCATTATGAAAAAATTGTCTTTTTCTCTGAAGCGTGTGCAATCCGTAGTATTAAAGACTATGCGAAAATATTCACACCGACATTTGTGGGCCTGTGAATATAGAGGCATGGTGTGGTACAAAATGTTTCCAGTTGTTTAAGGATGAATGCATTTCTTTTGGAAGAGTTTATTTTTTGAGACATAAATCGATAAGTCGTTAAGTTAATCGTTTAAAAGTTTTCAGCAAATTTCAAGAATTTGAAGCATTTTTGTCAAATCAGCTGAAAACTAATATAAAGGTATTACAGTCAAATAATGAAAAAAAGTACACATCTAGAGAGTTTAGAACCCACCTTCAGAAAAAATCGGTAAATTTCCTTTACCCGGATTTTCCCTCGTTATGATTTTTCTCCATTTGTTAGGAATAATGAAGTGTGACCCAATTTAGTTCAGTACATAGTAACAGTATAATTTGTGTTACATATACTGTTTCTTTATCTTTATTGGGCGCCATTGTGTTCGATTATATTGGATTCCTATCAATATGTTTACCGTTTCCTTTCTACCAATGCCACAAACATGAACAAGATTTGTTTACATTTGTTTTTTTAATAATTTGAAACCCATATTATCAGACTTTACCTACTCCGTTGGTCCGGAGATACCCCAGATATTAAGTTTCTAAAAGATTTTCATCAACGATCCTCTTTCTATGTTAGAGTGGTGTATTATTTGGGGTTAGGATTGAGTAAAAAAAACTAAAACCCTTTTTTAAATGGTCGTCGTTTCGCAAATCTATTGTTGCATCCTTAGGACACATAGATTTTATATCCTGCATGAAATTCATATTAGTCTTTACCTACTCATTTGGTTCGCAGATATTTCCTAACCCCAAATAATACACCAGTCTAACATAAAAACAAGAACATCGTTAAGGGGGAACTGCACGCAGTATTACGGATCAGTTGCAAGCCTTCCGCCGCTACAATATTGTGTTAAAACTATAAGTGATATGTATTAGCTTCAAAGTGATTTTAATAGGGAAATATGTGTAGTTGGGTGCTAAATGCGATTTTTTATGAAAAATTCGAATTTAGAATGAAAAAATTAGTGACAAAGTTGTCCATTTTCGATCATTTTTTGACGCAGATACCGACCCATATATTTTTTTTTCACAAAATGGCTGTTTACCGTCCTACACTGATCCTTTGTCTACTTAACTGCAAAATTTGAGATGTTAAATCGTACTCGTGTCTTTGTATTTCTGCAGCGCGTGAACCTTGTTGAGCTGTATGTGTTTTAAGTTGCCTATAGACAGCATAATTTTTCAAGTTCTGACGTGAAGGAAACGTCTCGAATTGAGTTATTATGATACACTGAAAAAACTCTGTCCAAAAATATATAAATATATTTAAAAGTAAAGTAAGTAAGTAAAATAATAATGTGGAAAAATATAAAAATGATGCAAAATGTGAAACAGGTGGAATGTTATGATAAAAAATATATTTACACTACGTCTTTTAAATTATGGAAATAAATATAATTCCACTACTTCGGTGATCGACTTGACCTAGAAATAAGCTTCAAATCTATCTTTAGATTTATAAGAAAATCAATATCCCGAACCGCCTGCAAGGAAGAAGTGCGATCCGGTACTCAGCCGTATTATTAACGTTAGTTCGAAAGACACTTGTTTGAACGTCTTGTTTAAAATTTTAAGTTTTCTTTGTTTGTGGCGTATATTCTTCATTAAAGTTTTGTTTACGAATCGGGGTGCTTTATTAACGAATTCATGTAAAGATATTTTACAATAAAATTTAACCAAATTAAAAATATGTCGGATATAACTGAATCGGCACCGACTTCAAAAAAGGAGGTATTGTAATCGTGAAATAATCATCCTCCGAGTTTAACATTCCATCTGTCTGTTTGTTCGCGGCATAGCTAAAAAACTACTTACCCGATTGACATGGTGAGAGCCTGGTAATTTTGGGTAAAAATCCAATATGCCCAAATAAAATGGCGGTCTAGTGAAAAAAATATTATTAAAAAACTACCTATCCAATTTACCTCAAATTTTGCACAAACATCAAATATTATGTTAGAATCAACTAGTAACATTTTGAACGAATCCAAGATGGCGGAATAAAATGGCAGCTGAATAAATAATTGTGGTGTAGGGACCAACTAGTGAAATTGTGGTACTAATTGAAGATGGCCGAACAAAATGGCGGCCAAATAAAATGTTTGTAATCGTGAAAAATTCACCATTTCAGATTTTACATATCTTCACGTTTTAGTGTCCCTAGATGTTAAAAATATGTTTTATCAATTCCGTCGGTCCATCTGTCGGAGTGTCTGTTTGTCAGTTCGCGGTATAGCTTAAAGACTACTTAACCGATTGAGTTCAAATTTTGATAAAAAATTAAGGATCATCTGGGGATGATCTAGTAATATTTTGGTAAAAATCCAATATGGCGAAACAAGATGGCACCCTAGTGAAATGTTAAAAAAATTAATATTGAAAAACTACTTATCCAATTTAGCTCAAGTTTTGCACTAACATTAAAGTAGTATGTTGGAATCAAATGGTAATTGGTACGAATCTAAGATGGCGGAACAAAATGGGAGACTAATGAAATATTTAAATATTTAAATTAAATTAGGAGTCATATGGGGATGAGCTGGTTATATTTTGGTAAAAATATAACCAGCTATATGGCTGAACAATGTTAATAACATTATTACTAAAAAAACTAATTATCCAATTTTGCACAAAAAATTAAGTGTTACACAGGAATGAACTGTAACATTTTGATATAAATTTGAGATAGTAAAACAAAATAGCGGCCTAATAAAATATTTAAAAAATCAGTCTGAAAATAGTATTTATTATATGATCTTTAATTTTTGTGCAAGAATTAAGTGGGATATAGAGATAAACTGGTGCAGTTGTGGTACGAATTTAAGGAAAATTAAATGAGAAATGGCATAAACTGGTACGAATTCGACATGACGTAACAAAATGGCGGTATTTGACAATGTGGAAACTATTTATTCAGTTTATTTTAAATTATGCCCCAAAGTCAATTGTAGCATAGGTAGAAAAAAGCTGGTAAAATATTGGTAGGAATGCAATATGATGGAACAAAATGGCGCCCAATAAAAATGTTTGAAAAGACAGTATATGTAACACATATATACTGTGACTCATTTCACTCATACTTCACTATTCCCAACAAAAAATCATAACGAGGGACGTTCCGGGTAAAGGAAATTTACCGATTATTTATGTATGAACCTCGATTATAGTTAGTGATACATTGGCCGATTTGAATAAATTTTTCGGGAGAGTACCGGGGTGGTCATATAGTTAGCACTGAAAATGGCGGCATAGCGCTATTTTGAATCCCTTTTCGCGGTAACTTTAAATTGCTTTATTATATTGCTTAAAATTTAGTGCAATTCATTACTTAGTAATAATATTTCTGGTGTCATAAGTTTAAATGTTTTTAACATAGCAAATAACTTTATTCTTGGCACAAAAAGTTATGCGGAGGGGGTAATCTAAAAATATCAATTTTTCATATAGTTTGGGTGGTTTTCAGGGACATAAAGTGCAATTTTACTATTTTAATTTTTAACCGTTGGGATTGCTGATTTTCTATGCATGTCAAGATATCGTTTATACATAATATTAGTTAAAGTGATTTTAAGTACACCGATTACTTCGGGGAGATTGTGGCCAACATTGATGATTTTTTAAAGAAGTTTTTAGTGTGGTACCGGGGTTACTCCGTAGAAAATATATTAAAAAAAGTAAAAAGAGTAATGACGCCACTTTAAATTATTTTCTGCCAGAGAGTTTTCGCACAAACTTTTAAATGCTTAAATATATATTGAAATTTTGAGCATGCAACTCTAATTAATCAAAAAATGTAATTTTGACGTAGCTGGAGGTAGAGCCCTGATCTAATGGGAGGCAATAATTTTCCTGGTCAGGTTATTTGGCTAGGTAATTACAAATCTTAATGAATGTTAATATTATTAGATAAGTTTATTCTGGACATAAAACTTTTCCTATGTCATAACTGAGGTGCGTAGTGGGGGACAAGTAGAAATTAAAAAAATAAATGTTCTGAAGTATCATGTTTTATATATCATTAATTAACGTAATTCTGGTAAAATTTTAAGTTTATTGGACCCCAGTAACCAGGTTTAGGAACCTTCAGCCTGACATTTACGATGGAACCTTTTTTAAATGAAGGATTAAATAAAAAAAATATAAAAATATAAAAATATAAAAAAAATTAGAAAAACTAAAACGGATTAAAAAGACACTGAAAAGTAAATAATAATACTCAATCTTGGAAATTTAACTTTATGAAGTCGGCCTCAAACTAATAGAAACTGTACATTTTGATGGTGACATTAAACACAACAGATCTTAGTTGAAGTCAAATTTCTGTGATGGAATAAAATATAATTTTTTGACTTCTTAGTGTTTTTTAAGTAGTTTTATTTTTTACAGTTATTGACTACTACGCGGGAGAGCTTTGGATTCATAAGAGACATATTTTTCTAAACTAGCAAAATGCTAAACAAAGCATTAATTTATTATGTTATGTAAAAAATAAAAAAAATTAAACTGACCTAAAAAAATTAAAAGGAAAAAATATTTTATTCCATCTTAAAAATTTGACTTTTTGAAGTCGGCGTCAAACTAATTCTTCATTACTGCACAACAAGACATATATGTATGCGTGTCTTGAATCCACTACTATGAGTATAATGTCTATTTGCTGTCTTTATTAGTTTGACTCCGAATTCAAAAAGTTTTTATAGAAAATCAGCAATATACTTTGTCAAAAAATAAAATTATTAACGAGGTTTCTTTCAAAGCCTAGACATCTACTAATGAAAAAAAAAGAAGTTTGTCATGTTACACCGATTTTTTGCATAATGTATCTTATTTACAGGACTATCTTGTATAATGGACAAAACATTATTTTGCATATAAAAAATTGACGTGTTTCGTCATTTTTTAACACACACACAATTTTTCAATGTCAGAACATTAAACCCAACTATTCATGTTTTATGTTTTTTTATTTTTATACCCCTAAAAATATCGAAAATCTACGTCCATGACACCCAAAATTTACTCCCCGCGAGACACTAACCTAGACTACTTTTGGTTCAAATTTTAAGCGAACCGGTTTGACCGTTCTCAAATTATCGTTGGTTGGCGCAAATTTTGTTTACATATACACAGACGCACACAATCGAACAGATATCATAAAATTTTGTTCTAAAAATATATTTTTCGTATTCTAGGGACTCGAATTAAACCCAACTTATATTTTTTAGAAAACAAATTTGCGACTTTCATACTTAATCTGTATAGCGTACATAGTGTATTAAAATAACAATATATTAGCTGTTATATGGGGCAATAAAAATAACTCCTTTTTATTCGCTTAAGAGTAGAATTTTAAAAAATTCTGAAATTTAAATTTGGATAATTATTTTTAAAAGCCATTGACGAAAGAATCGTCGTTAAATATTTTTTAGGTAAAGGGATATTGTAAAAATATATAGGCATATTTCACCTCTATACTATAGGGCTATATTTTGAAAAACCCGTAAGAAACTATATAACATAGCTTTTATTTTTTCGATAAGGTAAAGCATAATCGAAAAATGAGGGAGGTCTCAAATTGCAATGATTTCAATTTCACCCTGTATCTGAGAATCGAAGAGGGCTATGACAAGTTTGTTTATGGCGTTTTTCATTTTACAAAAAAGTAAAACCGCATTTCTCTCTCATCACTAATAAAGGAATTACGCCGTAATACCATCGAAAACCGGTAACCCTGATGTACATTATCTAATATTCTACCATAATATAATACTAATTACGTACTTGCTTTAGTACATTCATTTTTCGTTTAAAATTTTTTCGTCTACTTTCAGGCGTAGCTTTCAGTTAGAATATTTACGTGCCATGGCATGATTATAAAAATCGGTAAATTTCCTTTACACGTAACTTTGCTCCTTATAAATCTTTCCTTTTATTAGGAATAATGAAATGTGACCCAATTTAGTTCCACACATAGTTATTTATTAACACATATATACTGTCTTTTCAAACTTTTCTATTGTTCCACCATATTGGATGGGTACCAAACAGTTTCTACCTGTGCCACCCTTGATTTTTGAGCAAAGTCTCAAATAAATTGAAGAACTTTTTACACTGATTTTTTTAAACAATTTTGTCCTATCTTTTGAATTCGATCAGTTTATACCTATATTACATTTAATTTTTGTGCAAAATTTGAAGCCACTTAAATATGAATATGTTTATTAAATATTTTATTTGGCCGCCATTTTGTTCCGCCATCTTGAATTTGTACCACAATTTTTCTAGTTTATGTCTAAATCACATTTAATGCTTGCATAAAGTTTGAATTCAATATAATAAGTAATTTTATCAGGCTGATTTTTTTATGTTTTATTAGGCCGCCATTTTGTTTTTTTAACTTGGATTTGGACCAAAATGTTAACAGTTTACAGACTTGATTTCGTGAACAATTTGAGGTAAATTATATAATTTATTTTAAATTTTTTTTTAACATTTCACTAAAGCGCCATTTTGTTCGGCCATATAGGAATTTTACCAGAATGTTATCAGGTCATCTCCATATTATCCTTAATGTTTGACTACCTGAAGTCAACCGGGTAAGTAGCTTTAAGCTATGCTGCGAACTGACAGATATACCGACCAATAGTCCGACGGAATAAAGCAAACATAATTTTTGGCATCTAGGGTCGCTAAAACACGAAGATATGTAAAACCTGGAACGGTGATATTTTCACGATTACAAACACATCTGGCCGCCATTTTCTTCCGCCATCTTTAATTCGTACCGCAATTTTAACTATTCACTCTATATCTCACATAATTCTCGCACAAAATTGGAAATCAATCCTATAAGTAGTTTTTCCAGGCTGATCTTTTTAATATTTTATTAGGCCGCCATTTTGTTTAGTCAGTTATTTTTTTAGTAACAAGTTTTTTTAACGCTAGGCTGTCATTTTCTTCCGCCATGCCATACCAAAATGTTACCAAGTCATCTCCATTGACCCTTAATTTTTGACCAACATTTGTCAACAAGTCAATCGAGTGAGTAATTTTTTAGCTATGCTTCGACCAGACAGGCCGACGGAATAAAGAAAATATGTTTTACGGCCTCTAGGTGAAGAGTGCAAACATTTTGGAAGGTAATTTTTTCACGATTACAATACCTTTCTTTTACGAGGGAAGTAAGAATCACAAAAACACTGATACATTTTATTATGAATTCGCATATCGCAGATCGAAAATCAAACGAAAATCGAATGAGGGAATAACGAATAATGATCCCCACATCGAAATCAAAGAGAAAGGAGCACCGCATACAGTGTTATGTATAAACGAAAGCACTGCATCAGTTGAAAATAGTAATTCGCCCCCTACCCCTGAATGAGATCTATAGATCCGCCCTTTATCTATTTTATATGTTCATTTGTCATAATAAAATTCAACAACCAAAAAAAAGTCCTCACTTTATACAAATTAAAATAATTTCGCCCCCCTCCCACGACATCATCCTAGGGACAGCCATAAGCAAGTAAATTCCTAAATATTATCCGAGACGCCGCCGCTCAAATAATAATAAAATTGTAATTTATTCTGTTAGCCGCAGTTTCTTTCAGTGTTATATTTGTATTTTTCAACACGTCATGATATTACCCACCTTTCCATATTACTTTGAAAGTGACCTGACCTTGTCGCTGATATTTCGTTTGCTGTGTGCAGTTCAGCCTTAAAGAAAAGCATTTAGAAACTTAATATCTGGGAAATATCTGCGAACTAACGGAGTAGGTAAAAACTGATAATATGGGTATCATGTAGGATATAAAATTAATATGTGTTGTGAGGATGCAAAAATAAAGTTGCAAAACGTCGACAATTTAAAAAGGAACATTTGTTTTTTTACAGGATCCTAACCCCAAATAATACACAACTCTAGAGAGGATCGTTAACAAAAACCATTTAGAAACTTAATATCTGTGGTCCAACGTAGTAGCTGAATACTGAAAATATAGGTTTTATGCAGGATATAGTATCTATATATGTGTCCTGAGGGTGCAACAATAGAGTTGCGAAACGTCGACAATTTAAAAAAAGTCTTTTGTTTTTTTACTGGATCCTAACCCCAAATACTAGACCACTCTAACATAACAACAATTTACATCCATCTGAAAAAACAACCCTTCATGAGAAAATATTTGGTCGGCAACCGTAGGCAAAGTATTCAAAAATAGGTGGGTCACAAGCGTACCCAAATATGCCGAAAGAGAAACGTCATAAATTTGACCCAAAAAGTCGAAAAATTTGTTTTTGTTTGTTATGATGGAGAATCAACTAATTATAGATTATGGGATAACATAACAGTGATGTTGATTTTAATGAAAATGCTGGCCTTATTGTACAAAGTTTTGATACTTTTGCAATAAATTTCAACTTTGATTTTCCCACGGAAGACGTCCTACATCCTGTTTCTGCAGAAATCTCGACAGAAATAATCCTATTGTGCATCCCCAGCTAGAAGCAACAAGGGAAGAAGAAGCTGACACCAGAAATTTGTGTAATGGAGAATCGATTAAACCTCCTGATCGATATGGTGTACGGGTCGCATATTATATTGAGGTAATACCTATTAGTTTTCATGAAGCAATAATTAGCGAAAATGCAAATAAATGGAAAAAACTATGGATGAAGAGATTGAAACACTTCAAGAAAATCATACGTAGAGTTTATCTGCATTATCGCATGGCAAACGCGCTATTGGTTGTAGATGGATTTTTGTTATTAAACCAGACTCATCTGGAGAGTTTATAAAATGCAAAGCTAGATTGGTTGCTAAAGGGGTTTCTCAACGAGAAGGTATTGATTATTTTGAGGTCTACGTACCTGTTGTAAGATATCAATCTGTCAGATTGTTGTTAGCACTAACAGCGGCGCTTGATGACGAACTTATAAAGTTTGACGTAAAGACAGCGTTTCTTTACGGTCAATTTCAAGAGAAAATATACATAGAGCAGCCTCCTGGATATTTTTAAAATGAAATTTCTGTGTGCAATCTACATCGACACCTTTACGGTTTGAAGCAGTCCCCACGTTGCTGGAATGAAAAAGGTCGGGTTTTCTAAATACTCAGCTTCGCCAGTAGCGAAAGTGTCAAGTGATGTTGTTAAAGGGTTTTCGGTATATTTAGCATTCTACGTAGGTGATGGACTGATAATATACGAAAATCGTAATTGAGGTGTAGATAGTGCATGTGAGTTTTTGGGTTTTCACTCTGGGAGTTGGATTATTTATTTAGTCCTTCAACAATATTGTATGCATTTTGAAAAATGTCCATAGTTTCAAAGATATTTCAAATATGTAATAAAAATTAAGTAGTCAATTAAAAAAATTATCACTAATGAAACAACATCTAAATGGATTAATCTCTATACTTAATAATAGTGTAAAAACACAATGTGTTATTATTTGTATGAAAAATTAACTGAATTTCAATCCATTTCCACAATGAATGCACTATACAGGTAAAAATTAATGTGAAAAAGACAAAATAGATATGAGCACTTCTATATATAGTCTTGTTCCCACGACGTTAGGTAAACAACCATTTTGTTTATTTTCGCCACTCGGTGGTTAATAATAAAGTTTGATGATTCTTTCAAATTAATAAATATTTGGCATAAATCAGTCAATAGCTAAAAAATCTATCTGCAGTTAAAAACTAAATATAAGTTTTTTAATGTTAGAAGAATTCGAAAAACATTTGAACTAACATTCTGAGACATACTCTATACCTGAATTCAACTGTTTATAAAATTATATTATACACTAGGTGCGAACATACACCATAGCACCTCATACATCAACTGGATACTCTTTAAAAGTTGCACCAAGAGGTTTTCTAATTTTTTAAGTTTTTGAAAATTCTCGATTTATCCTCTTGTACTTTGTAACTCTCTTTCATAGACACAAATATCATAGATCTAATCTTTATACCTAAAATCCAGTGACTGTCAAGTATTTTATTACCACTGTATAATACAAATCTCCGTACTTTCAATGCTCCTTGATCTCTTCATCAATAAATCGATTCTAAGCAAGACGGCTTCAATAATTCGAAACGCACTCTCAACATAAAAATTATTTATGGCAGCCATTTAAATCAGACGCTTAACGATTTTAAATTCAAATGACCGAATAAAATTCGAGTTAATCGCGGTTAAGTATCAATCTCCAGTAGTTTAATGTATGGAACTATTTTATTATTTACGAGCTCTGATTCGGTATTTAATGGGGTCACTGAAATATTTCGGCTTTATTTATATCTTGTTATCATTCTTTCATCAGTCTTTCTGTATATATTATCTAGGGTGCAGAAGTACGGGTTAGGCCTCTCCCCACTTCGTGTGTGCTAGCTAAGCCCTGTTTACTCTGATCAAGATAATACAGTATATTCCTGTCGATTTTGTCGTAAGTGCAAATCAGGATTATTCAAATAATTTAACAATATATCAGATTTTGCTACTCAATAGCAAAAGAAAAGGTAAAGTACATCCCTGAATATAAGATCTTACCTTTTGTCTTTTCAATAAGACAACAAATACATAGGGTATGTAGATTTTGTACATTCTTGACGAGTACTAAGGGTAGAAATATTTTTATTTTACCTGCTTTGTTAACGCTCTCTTTTACACATATAGTGCAATCATATTGGACCCATTTTTATATACATTCACTATTCGGCAACCCTGTTTGGACTTTAATAAATTTTTTATAATGTAGGTCTGCCGACCACAGGACCGAATTGGATTTTACATTTCTTGCTATAATCTGCGAAAAACATAAAATATTCAAATTTGGTGCATCACGAAGACACAACTTTATGAAATTAGTTTCAAAATTCACTCTTATCGAGTGTTTTTAAACATAATGTTATTGTTATGGACAATGCAAGTTGCCATAATCGCCAAATAAATAAAGTTACGAATGCAGACAACACCAAATCTAAAAAAACAGAAATGTATGTTATAGGGTTAAAGGATTCCAAAAATAGACCAAATATAAAGTATTTTTTTATTTCGCTACGTTTCGGCAGATGTTTGCTACCATTGTCAGACTAAAATAACACAAATGTTTGTTTAGACCAACAAATTAAGAAACGTAAATTGTAAAAAGTAAACTTGGTCTTGCAGATATTTGAATTTTTATTCCTATGATGATGATGTACAAAATATCAACTATTACGAATTTGATCTCAGATGCTAAATACTTTGATGATATTCTCATTTTTATTAAGAATACATTGGAAAAAAATTCTTACCCAAAAAAGCTCCTAAATCGAATTATTGATGACCGCTACACCAAACGAAAAAAAAACAAGTTCCCGTACCTAATAATAATAATCACCTTAATAATTTCCCAAACAATTCATGCAGAATTTCATACATAAAAATGCCCCTTTTCCACATAATTGAGAACCAAATGAGCAAAATATTACAATCTTTTAATGCTGCTCCGGCCTGGACACCTTCTAATCTTATTTCTAGAATTTTCACTTCATTAAAAGATCGTAATGATAAAACATTGCAAAGTAATTTAATATACAAATTAGAATGTATGTCCTGTGACCCTACTACTGTATATATTGGCAAAATATCACAATATACAAAAAACGCTTTTATCAACACAACTATAATATTCGCAAAAATAACCCCTCACATTCAAATGAGCCGACGAAATAGATAAAACATATTTTTTGGCATCTATGGATGTTACAACGTGAAGATATGTAGAACCTTCTCATATGGTAAGTAGTTTATTAGCTATGCCGAAAAGGCAGACCGACAGACAGATCGACGGTATTGAGAAAACATGTTTTTCGTCATTTAGGGACGATCACGATTACATTTCAATTCCCTTTTACGAGGGAATTAAAAATATAAGACATTAGACTTAAGTCATTTATTGCCTACTGCCTATAATTTATTAGTAAATGGTTATTTTGTTTAGTTATAAATTCCTGTGTGGCAATAAAATTGTTGTATAGGAATAGTCAATGAACAAACAAATTTTAAAAACTAACACTAAAACGTAAAGATGTGTAAAAAGTGGGAGGGAATATTTTTTTATGATTTCAAGCATGTTATTTCGCCGTCACTTTGTTCGACTATCTGAATTTGTATCACAATTTTACCAATTCATAATAATGAATTTTGCACAAAATTCGAAATCAAGCGAATAAGTAATTTTTTCAGACTGATTTTTTCAATATTTTTTAGGCTGCCATTTTGTTTCCCATCTTGGATGCGTGCCAAAATTTGGAAAATATGGATAATAAGTTTTTAGTAATATGTTTGTTACTATTTCACTAGGCCGACATTTTGTTGCGTCATATCGGACTTTTATTAAAAATGAAACACGCTTGTTGAATTTCCAGCACAAACTAATTTTATTAATAACTATATAAGAGAAAATTATCAATAAGCATTTCTGCTGATGTGTTAAAATAATATCGCCTATATAAAGTACAGTGGCGCAACAACAAACAGCATTTTGGGTTATACAATTTCAACACTCCCACTAACACAAAATGATGATCAAAAATTTACTTTAATGGGTGTGTTATACCCAACAAATCCAAAAACTTATAATGTTTAACTGATGCCAAACCCTTTGTAAGAATATCGGCTGGCATGTTCGCTGTATCTAAATACTTTACTTCTACTAAGTTATCAGAAATTGCATCCCGAATAAAATGATGACGCATGTCAATGTGTTTTGTCCTGGTACTTTGAATTAGCAGACAATTTAATTGCGCTCTGATTGTCATTGAATATTCTAATACAATTAACAACTTCTGTTAACTCAGCTATTAAATTTCTTAAGTAAATAGCCTCTTTTGTAGCTTCTGAGACCGCCATGTATTCTGCCTCAGTGCTTGATAGCACTACAGTCTTGTTTTCTACATTCCCATGATATTACGGAACCACAAAGTTTAAAACAATATCCTGTGTATGATTTGCGACCATTCGAGTCTGCAGCCCAATCTGCGTCAGCAAAACCTTCTAATTCCGTATTATCTTCACGAAACTTTAATCCGTAATGCTTAGTGTGTTTTAAATATCTTAAAACGCACTTAGCTTGTTTCCAGTGAGTTTCGTCGAAACAATTATTAAATTGACTCAGATAACTTACCGAAAATGCTATATCAGGTCTAGTCAAAACAGCGAGATACATCAAAGAACCGATCAGTGGCTGATATGGCAATTCCGTGTTACATGGCTTTTCTGTTTTTGTAAGATTTACATTGACTTCCATAGGCGTACAGACAGTCTTGCAATCCAACATATTAAATCGTTTTAAAAGTTGATTTATATATTGCTCTTGATCTAAACAAATCGTTTTCTTGTTTTTATCAATACTAACTCTCATACCGAGACATTGCTTAACTTGCCCTAAGTCCTTAATCTTAAAATGTTGCCCTAACTCAAGTTTTAAATTATTTGTTTCGATCTTATCATTGGAAAAAGTAAAAAAATCATCAACGTATACTGTTATAAAAGTCAACAAATTACCTCTGCTCTTAGTAAACAAACAAGGTTCATGATCAGATTTCTTATAACCTAAATTCTTAAGAACAACGTCAACTTTTATGTACCATGCCCTAGCAGACTGCTTAAGTCCATAGATAGCTTCATTCAATTTCAAAATTTTATTTTTATCATGAGTTTTAAATCCCTCTGGTAACATCAAAAAAACATTTTCTTCTAGAATGCCATTCAAAAAAGCGGTGGTAACATCTAAATGTTTGATATCTGATTCTAATTTCACAAATAAGGCTATTAACAATCTATGGGTGGAATGTCTTACAACAGGTGAAAAGGTTTCATCAAAATCGATACCTGGTTTTTGGGAAAAACCCTTCGCAACTAACCTAGCACGGTACCGCACTTTGTTTTCACAATCAATTTTCTTTTTAAACACCCACTCGCACTGCACAATTGTCTGTTCTTGAGGAATGTCAACCAGCTCCCATGCTTGGTTTTCCTCGAAAGATTGCAGCTCTTCTTTCATTACCCTTCTCAAGTGGTCACCATCAGGTTGTGATAAAGCCTCTTTAACAGTTTCCGGATCAGTGTTCACATCAGAATTTTCTGAGTAAATGCAACTAAAACCATTTTCAAAATTTCTTGGTTTTCGCACTCTCTCAGATCTTCTTAATACAATAGGAGCGTCTTCATCAGGAGATGAATCATCACTGTCATTACTGACAGCATTCTCCCAAAGTTCACCTGAGCTATTAGAGAGTAAGTCATCCTCAATTATTCCATTTGTAACATGATCTCCCACTGGAACCAATATTAGGTCATTATTATCTGCTTCCGTGTTTGCTATACTGTTCACCATGATGTTCTCTTTATCTTTGATATTTTCCATTATGGTCACATCTCAACTCGTAAATATTGTATTTTTCGTAGCATTATATACTCGATAACCTTTAATTTTATCATCTTACCCTACTAAAATACATTTAACAGCCTTCTTGTCCCATTTTAAGCGTTTTTCTGTGCGAACATGTACCATTACTGTGCTACCAAAAATTCTGAGATTTTTCACATCAGGCACCCTGCCTGCCCACAGTTCGAATGGAGTTTTATTAATTCCAGAAGCTAATGACCGGTTTCGTAAATAGACTGCAGTGTGAACTGCTTCTGCCCAAAATTTCTGTTCAAGGTTCGCATCAAACAGCATTATCCGTTCTGACATTCCGTTTTGTTCAGGCGTATATGGGTTTGTTTTTTGATGGATAATTTCACAGGTTTTTAAAAATTTGTCTAACTCCCTGTTCAACTCTCCCCATTGTCTGATCTCAAGATCTTAATCTTTTTGCCTTGTTGATTTTCGACCATGTTTTTAAAATTTTTGAAACAATCAAACACTTGGTCTTTTGTCTTTACAAAATAAACAAAAACCATACGGCTAAAGTCATCCTCAAAAATTATGAAATATTTTGATCCTCCAAGAGACACAGTGTTCATTGGACCACATACATCTGTATGTACTATTTCCAAAATATCTTTAGCCGTGTGACCCTTATTCTTAAATGGTAATCTAGGTTGTTTATCGCAGCATATTTCACAATTTTTTTGCCCTATATCTAGAACACCTGGATAATTAAGTCCCTCGACAATACCATCCTTCATTTTAGTCAAGTAAGTACTATTAAGGTGCCCAACACGACGATGCCAAACTTCTCCTGAAATAACCGATTTCGTCGATAATAAACACGTATCAACAGTCAATGTGTTTAGCTTATATACCCCATCCTTTAAATCAGCTGTTCCAACTAAATTATTTTGGTTATTGAAAATCTGACGGCGATTATTCATAAACTTAACAGTGTTACCATTTCTTATCAGTTGACTTACCGATAATAAATTCGTTGCCAATTGGGGAACACACAACACATTTTTAACAGTTATTTCGTAACTATCATGTTCAACAACAGTCCTTAAATTTACATCACCCGAACAAATAACAGGAACATTTGTCTTATTAGCCACCATAATTTGTGATATATTCGCTGAGCTTTCCATATTCTCCAACCACTCTTTATTTGCAGTCAGATGTACACTAGCACCAGAGTCAATATACCAATCGAATTTATTGAATGATCCGTTCAGAAAAACTACACTAAAAGCGTTTGAAGTCTTCTGTTTAGTATCTTTATTATCCTTATTCGGGCATTTATTCTGAAAGTGTCCAATTTGTTTACATTTATAACATTTTATCTGTTTATTGACATTCGCGCCCGATTTCAGATTTTTATTAGCGTTTCGGTTGTCACGCCAATCCTGTTTACTGGCAAACGCATCTCCACTGCTACTGACATCTATTTCCATATCCAATAGTTTAGTTCTAATCGAATCCGTTGTAATGGCAATCCCTGAGTGTTCAATTGCCATAATCATGGGTTGAAACTTATCTGGCAATCCGGCTAACAAAAGTGAACCAATCCATTCATCATTAATATCGAAACCTGTACCTCGTAGTTTCTGGCCTGTTTCGACAACTTGATTGACATAATTTGTCATAGAATCACAATTTTCCAAACGCAAGGAAATTAAACATCTTAACAAATTAATCTTTCTTGCAAAACCCTTATCGTCAAACAACGTCTTCAATTTATTCCATAATTCTAAAGTCGTTTTTGCATCTTTAATATGAACATAAAGTGACGTGTCAATTGTTAAGATAAGTTTTGCTTTGGCCTAGGCGTCATCGTCAGCTACAACTTCTGATATGCATTTAGATAGACCCTCTCAAATCAGATAGTTCTCCACAGCAAACGCCCAATCCCCATAGTTCTCTCGTCCTTTCAATCTTGGAACATTAACTATATAATTACTAGCCATTCTTGTGCGATTACTCGGAAATTAAACTAACAAAACACGATATCAAATTTCAGAGGATATCAATGGGCTTCGCGACGGCCTGGGCCCATAACCTATTAAAAATGAAACACGCTTGTTGAATTTCCAGCACAGACTAATTTTATTAATAACTATATAAGAGAAAATTATCAATAAGCATTTCTGCTGATATGTTAAAATAATATCGCCTATATAAAGTACAGTGGCGCAACAACAAACAGCATTTTGGGTTATACAATTTCAACAACTTTTACCAAAATGCTACCAGGTGATTGCCATAAGACTCTTAATTGTTGAACCTGAAAAAAATAGGAGGGTGATTTTTTACGATTACATATTTAAATACTCCCCTTACACAAGGGAATTAAAAATGATAAAGAAAATTAACCTATATTAAAAAATATAAAAAATACTTGCTTAACAATCTCCCTCGCATACATACAGTGCAGTCATGAAAAATTATTGTATTTGCACCTTCGTCCCTCACCCTTATTGATATGCTTGCACGGAATTAGTTTAAAGCTCGTGGACAGTCCGCCAGCCACTTTGTTTTTTCATTAACTGGTTGGCGAATTTAGCTCAGGTTCTACAGTTAGTGTTTTGCCCCACACATGACTATCTTGATATGTTGCCCTTTTTACATGTTGTATAAAAGCTTCTTTGGTAGGAAGAATATTTGAACATTGGCTTAAATAACTTCATCCTTATTTTGTCGACGTCATGATTGACACTGGTCCGCAATCTCTTAATAATATACAACATATCATCACCAAAAGAGCATTAGGCAGGACCTTTTATGTTGTCCAGGCTTTTTCTTGTCATGACCGGAAAAGCTATAAAATATATGAAGAGAACGTGACGATTCCAGACTCTCAGCTATTTTGTGAGCTGTCAAATATCACACATCTTTGCTTGTGCAGAACTAATTTCATATCCCCACTGACTAAATTTTTGAATTTTTTTCTGATGTACAGAAACCACTCGTACCATTTCAGAGGTTCTCTTTTACAGAAGAAATTGACTGCTAACATTTTTTAGATGGCGTACGATTCCGAGATAGGTGACGATCCCACTTGGGATTTTACGTTTTCGAATATCAGAAATAATAGGCTAACTTCAATTTATGATATATACCTCTTTTTACAAATTACATTTTTTTCAGCTGCATTTTGTTTTTATGGGTTATTGGGTTTCTATAAGTGTCCTTTTTACAGCTGTTCATTGCAATGCATTCGTACGGTGACGGCAAGCTAATTGGAAACGATACCTTACGAAAATCTGAACCGTTGCTAGAAAGATATTTCGATTATTATAATCATTGTTGCTATTGTTAGGGTGTATATCTATTATTATCGCATTAGATTATTAAGTTTAAAACATAATGTATTCATTACAAAATTCGAAGAACACTACATTTTTAAGCGGCAAACTAATTGGAAACGTGTTTCTGAATCAACATTTTCTAACAACTTATAAGTTTTTGTCTCAATCGAGTACCTAGTATTTAGTTGGATATCCAATGGCTTTAGTTATTTTTAAACACCTCCTAGGCATGTACTGTATTAGACGTCAACAAGTTTTTAGTGGAATACTGGTCCAAGCTTCTTTCATACCCTCGAATACTTCGTTGAAATTTTGGAAAGTTCTTGAACCTAATTTCTTTTTAACCATCATCCAAAGATTTTCTATTGGGTTAAGATCTGGACTACAAGATTGCTATTACAAAACATCTACATGATTATCCTGAAGGTGGACAGTCACCCTCCTAGCAGAGTGTTTTGGATCATTATCGTGTTGGAATTTCTAAAGTACTGTTAAATTTTTTTCTGCATATGGTTGCATCACGTTTTCCAGTATGTTAATGTATTCATACTGATCCGTAGTATCAGTTATTTTATAAAGAGGACCAACACTATTCCAAGAGAAGCAGCCTCATATTATGATACAACCACCACCAAATTTCGCTGTTTTAATATAACGTGTTTAATAAAACGTTTTCTATTAGAACCAAATTTATTTACCTTGGAGTCATTTGACCATAGTATCTGCTTCCATTGTTGTACGTTCCAAGGAAGGTGATTTCTAGCAAATTCCAACAGCACCTTCGATTCACTTCAAAAAGGTGGGGCTTCTTTCTTCGTACTCTGCCAAAAAGTTGTGTCTTGTTCAAACGATTACGATGAAAAATTTCTTTCCAAATATCAAATGCTGATTTGTGAGGGTCTGCCTTACAAATGCAAATAATTCGACGATGTGTTTCCATACTCGTTTTTCTGTGACGTCGCTGCCTAGGAACAGTTCTTGTGGTTCCATGAATCCTAACATTATGAACAGAGGTAAACACCACCTTTTTTGAACCATTGACCATTTCTGCATTTTTGCCCTATATCTAGAACACCTGGATAATTAAGTCCCTCGACAATACCATCCTTCATTTTAGTCAAGTAAGTACTATTAAGGTGCCCAACACGACGATGCCAAACTTCTCCTGAAATAACCGATTTCGTCGATAATAAACACGTATCAACAGTCAATGTGTTTAGCTTATATACCCCATCCTTTAAATCAGCTGTTCCAACTAAATTATTTTGGTTATTGAAAATCTGACGGCGATTATTCATAAACTTAACAGTGTTACCATTTCTTATCAGTTGACTTACCGATAATAAATTCGTTGCCAATTGGGGAACACACAACACATTTTTAACAGTTATTTCGTAACTATCATGTTCAACAACAGTCCTTAAATTTACATCACCCGAACAAATAACAGGAACATTTGTCTTATTAGCCACCATAATTTGTGATATATTCGCTGAGCTTTCCATATTCTCCAACCACTCTTTATTTGCAGTCAGATGTACACTAGCACCAGAGTCAATATACCAATCGAATTTATTGAATGATCCGTTCAGAAAAACTACACTAAAAGCGTTTGAAGTCTTCTGTTTAGTATCTTTATTATCCTTATTCGGGCATTTATTCTGAAAGTGTCCAATTTGTTTACATTTATAACATTTTATCTGTTTATTGACATTCGCGCCCGATTTCAGATTTTTATTAGCGTTTCGGTTGTCACGCCAATCCTGTTTACTGGCAAACGCATCTCCACTGCTACTGACATCTATTTCCATATCCAATAGTTTAGTTCTAATCGAATCCGTTGTAATGGCAATCCCTGAGTGTTCAATTGCCATAATCATGGGTTGAAACTTATCTGGCAATCCGGCTAACAAAAGTGAACCAATCCATTCATCATTAATATCGAAACCTGTACCTCGTAGTTTCTGGCCTGTTTCGACAACTTGATTGACATAATTTGTCATAGAATCACAATTTTCCAAACGCAAGGAAATTAAACATCTTAACAAATTAATCTTTCTTGCAAAACCCTTATCGTCAAACAACGTCTTCAATTTATTCCATAATTCTAAAGTCGTTTTTGCATCTTTAATATGAACATAAAGTGACGTGTCAATTGTTAAGATAAGTTTTGCTTTGGCCTAGGCGTCCTAGGCGTCATCGTCAGCTACAACTTCTGATATGCATTTAGATAGACCCTCTCAAATCAGATAGTTCTCCACAGCAAACGCCCAATCCCCATAGTTCTCTCGTCCTTTCAATCTTGGAACATTAACTATATAATTACTAGCCATTCTTGTGCGATTACTCGGAAATTAAACTAACAAAACACGATATCAAATTTCAGAGGATATCAATGGGCTTCGCGACGGCCTGGGCCCATAACCTATTAAAAATGAAACACGCTTGTTGAATTTCCAGCACAGACTAATTTTATTAATAACTATATAAGAGAAAATTATCAATAAGCATTTCTGCTGATATGTTAAAATAATATCGCCTATATAAAGTACAGTGGCGCAACAACAAACAGCATTTTGGGTTATACAATTTCAACAACTTTTACCAAAATGCTACCAGGTGATTGCCATAAGACTCTTAATTGTTGACCCTGAAAAAAATAGGAGGGTGATTTTTTACGATTACATATTTAAATACTCCCCTTACACAAGGGAATTAAAAATGATAAAGAAATTTAACCTATATTAAAAAATATAAAAAATACTTGCTTAACAATCTCCCTCGCATACATACAGTGCAGTCATGAAAAATTATTGTATTTGCACCTTCGTCCCTCACCCTTATTGATATGCTTGCACGGAATTAGTTTAAAGCTCGTGGACAGTCCGCCAGCCACTTTGTTTTTTCATTAACTGGTTGGCGAATTTAGCTCAGGTTCTACAGTTAGTGTTTTGCCCCACACATGACTATCTTGATATGTTGCCCTTTTTACATGTTGTATAAAAGCTTCTTTGGTAGGAAGAATATTTGAACATTGGCTTAAATAACTTCATCCTTATTTTGTCGACGTCATGATTGACACTGGTCCGCAATCTCTTAATAATATACAACATATCATCACCAAAAGAGCATTAGGCAGGACCTTTTATGTTGTCCAGGCTTTTTCTTGTCATGACCGGAAAAGCTATAAAATATATGAAGAGAACGTGACGATTCCAGACTCTCAGCTATTTTGTGAGCTGTCAAATATCACACATCTTTGCTTGTGCAGAACTAATTTCCTATCCCCACTGACTAAATTTTTGAATTTTTTTCTGATGTACAGAAACCACTCGTACCATTTCAGAGGTTCTCTTTTACAGAAGAAATTGACTGCTAACATTTTTTAGATGGCGTACGATTCCGAGATAGGTGACGATCCCACTTGGGATTTTACGTTTTCGAATATCAGAAATAATAGGCTAACTTCAATTTATGATATATACCTCTTTTTACAAATTACATTTTTTTCAGCTGCATTTTGTTTTTATGGGTTATTGGGTTTCTATAAGTGTCCTTTTTACAGCTGTTCATTGCAATGCATTCGTACGGTGACGGCAAGCTAATTGGAAACGATACCTTACGAAAATCTGAACCGTTGCTAGAAAGATATTTCGATTATTATAATCATTGTTGCTATTGTTAGGGTGTATATCTATTATTATCGCATTAGATTATTAAGTTTAAAACATAATGTATTCATTACAAAATTCGAAGAACACTACATTTTTAAGCGGCAAACTAATTGGAAACGTGTTTCTGAATCAACATTTTCTAACAACTTATAAGTTTTTGTCTCAATCGAGTACCTAGTATTTAGTTGGATATCCATTGGCTTCAGTTACTTTTAAACACCTCCATAAACTGTATTAGACGTCCACAAGTCATTAGTGGAATACTGGTCCAAGCTTCTTTCATGCCCTCGAATACTTCGTCGAAATTTTGAAAAGTTCTTGAACCTAATTTCTTTTTAACCATCATCCAAAGATTTTCTATTGGGTTAAGATCTGGACTACAAGATTGCTATTACAAAACATCTACATGATTATCCTGAAGGTGGACAGTCACCCTCCTAGCAGAGTGTTTTGGATCATTATCGTGTTGGAATTTCTAAAGTACTGTTAAATTTTTTTCTGCATATGGTTGCATCACGTTTTCCAGTATGTTAATGTATTCATACTGATCCGTAGTACCAGTTATTTTATAAAGAGGACCAACACTATTCCAAGAGAAGCAGCCTCATATTATGATACAACCACCACCAAATTTCGCTGTTTTAATATAACGTGTTTAATAAAACGTTTTCTATTAGAACCAAATTTATTTACCTTGGAGTCATTTGACCATAGTATCTGCTTCCATTGTTGTACGTTCCAAGGAAGGTGATTTCTAGCAAATTCCAACAGCACCTTCGATTCACTTCAAAAAGGTGGGGCTTCTTTCTTCGTACTCTGCCAAAAAGTTGTGTCTTGTTCAAACGATTACGATGAAAAATTTCTTTCCAAATATCAAATGCTGATTTGTGAGGGTCTGCCTTACAAATGCAAATAATTCGACGATGTGTTTCCATACTCGTTTTTCTGTGACGTCGCTGCCTAGGAATAGTTCTTGTGGTTCCATGAATCCTAACATTATGAACAGAGGTAAACACCACCTTTTTTGAACCATTGACCATTTCTGCAATATTTTGATACGAATAGCCTTTCCTATAAAAATTAATAATGACTTATCGTTCATTTTCGTTACAACTTTTTCGCGAATCTATACTTGCAGAAATTCGAATAAGGATTAATATTAAATTATTAACAGGAGCGGAAGTCAACAACCCACTAAAGCTCAATTTTAAAATAAGCCTTCTTGTTAGAAAATGTTGATTTTCAATTTTAAAATGGTCTTACTTGTTAGAAAATATTGATTCAGAAATACGTTTCCAATTAGTTTGCCGCTAAAAATGTAGTGTTCTTCGAATTTTGTAATGCGTAAATTATTTTTTAAATTTAATAAGGTTGTTTAATGCGATAATAATAGATGTACATCCTAACAATAGCAACAATGATTATAATATTCGGAATATCTTAAACTAATTTCTTACTAGTAACGGTTCAGAATTTCGTAAGGTATCGTTTCCAATTAGTTTGCTGTCACTGTATATGGCAGCCATATTCAATTTTCAGGGCCTATGGGGACATTGTCGAGGAGCTCATTATTCGTAGAATATTGTTTAGGATGCACCAAATCCCCATGTCAAACTTCATGCTTTTATACATAAGTGAACAATTCTGTTGATATTTTATGCTATGCCTCTGCACTAAATAATGGTTTTCCTAACAGTTACAAAATTCTCATGTATTATGGAAGTGAATTTTTCAGTTTCTTGTGGTATTTTTGTATGTGTTACTCTGTGAACATCAGTAGCTAGTTCAAAGTGATTTTTCAGTCAAATAAAATTGCTAAAGGACTTCGTGGGTTCAATGAGCGAAAAACGAGTACGTGATTTTATCATTATTAAATATAGAAAATAATATAGCTTCGAATCTAGATTTAAAAGACATTATAAATCGATTTGCAAACGTCAAAGTCAGAAAAAGGCATTTCTAGTACATAAATGGTAATCATATTTTATATTTATGGTCTTTATTCATTCATTTTTTCTAGTTTTTTATTTTTTTGGTAAAACAAAAAAAAGTGTTATTTCTAGTTAGTGACTATTTTAAAACATCTATATGTAGCAGAGGCCCCCCCCCCCCGCATGAACATGTTTTGCTCCGGAGCTCACCGACTTGTACAGGGTTGCATTGTAAAAATTAAGTGTTTGCGGACCCATATTTGTTCCTTTCTTCTTATTTGTACGACAGGAATATGATATTAAAGTTGAATTTACTCAATTACCATACATGTATAATTAACATGCAGTCTATGAATTAGAGATATTTCAACCAATTGTTATATTTCGCGAAGTATTAGACAGTATGTGGTATGATACTTAAAACATGTGGTCAAAAAATTTTGCCAGGAGGAGCTTTTTTTTACACAAACTGAATTAAATTATTGGTTTTAAATATTTTGAAATCAATATGCACACACAAAATTTCTTAAAACTGTAGCACTTGATTTTCGCCTAATTTTACAGTCGTATATTTACTTCCCTCGTAATAGGGAAGTATTGTAATCGTGAAAAATTCACTTTCCGAGATTTTTTTCAGATCTTCGCCTCTCAGGGTTCCTAAATGACGAAAAACCTCGATTAAAATATTAAATAAAAAAAATATATTTTAAATAATACATAAATTACAAAAACTCTAAAGGAAAAAATCATTAATCCACCCAGTAGCAAGTGTTCCTCGGGCTTCAATGATGGTCTCTAATCGTCGCGGCTTACTATAAATAATGTTGGCAATAACATTTTGGTCCAGCGCCTCTTTAGGGTGTCCCATATGTGTTCGATTCGATTAAGTTCCGGATTTATTGGTAGCCAATCCAGTAGAAGAATTCCAACTTCGTTCAGGTACTGCGTGTAAAATTTAAAACACCTTTTACTGTCAAAAATGACCATAATGATATTACAAATAAATAAAGTTTTCCCCGGATACTGGCAGTGGCGTAACTAGAGGGCACAGAATTCACTTGCCGCCCTTAAATAGCTAAGGTTTATATTTTTTAAAATTGTGTCATGACATACTTTTTTCAAGAGCTCGTTTTTGAGAAGAGTAGCCCAACATGATGGTTATATTGTTATTTTCTCCCCTCTACATGACCTTTAGTCACTTCCATCATTGCCTCCTGGCCTGTGCCACGCCTTACATACTGAAAATAAAAATAACAGCTTTCTAGATCATAATTTAAAAATAAAATTGCCAGCAAATGTTAAGAATGAATGAGTTTTATTGTTAAAATAAAGCGGAACATAACTCTACTGTCCAGTTTTCATGCAGGAAAATTCGTATCGAAAAACAACATTTAGTTTCTCCTGAAAAGGCGCAAATGTGTGATTAAGTCTAATAATTTTGGTAACTTATATCGGAAAAATCATTAAAATCGGATGAAAATTAAAAATTTATGCTCCACTAAGGGTTCATTAAGGACAAGGATTTTTGTTAAGCAAAAGTAGCAATCATCAAGATGATTCTGAGGTTTCCTCCAAACCATTGGCACTCAAACTTGTTAGACTTCTGAGCATCCTGTTGCCATCTTTTAAGGTTTAAGGTTAGGATCCTTGAGTAAGTGTGGCAACAAATTTTGGAAGTTCAGGTTTTTTCGTGGTCAACTTTGCACGCAAAATATAACGTCTTTCGTTGAGCTTCAGTGTCACTTCATCACATATATAAGAGAAATTGTTCCGGTTGTTCACACAGGATCGCGACGACATATGAAGAAAATAATTATTTTACAGTATATCCAATATCGATCCTCCGACGGCCGGCTGGCTACTTATATAAAGTATAAAGTACTAGAAGTGACGACATAATTCCTGGATACACGGGCACTTGGATAAGTAGCTGACCCTTCGATGACTACGGGGAATTACATGGGGTTTAATAGGTATCTCTGGTATTTTAAGCTCTAGGGTTGGGACTTTGTAGATACGGGATATCCCCAGACATCCCGCAGGCGGTGTTGCCAGATTGTTGATAATTTCCCTAAACTTCTGGAAAACGTAAACCACGGTATACTACAACTTATATATCGCACAAGTAAATCCTTATACCTGTTTTGCAATCAATCAAAACACGCTGTTGATGTTCCCTAGATTTTGGTACGTGATACGACAATTTACAAGTCAATCTAAGGCTTACGCAGACGGAAATTACCGAAATAATGTATTAGTTTGGAGGGGAGGATTTTCATGCAGGACAGTGTAATTTGTCGCGAAACCGTATTAACTGCATTTACAAAGCATTAATTTTACTCCTAAAATAATTTGCACCTCTTAGTATAGCCTTTAAGGATTATTTTAATTGTGCTTTGTTAATGTTATATTATATTATCTAAAATACATTATCATACAACCAATTCTCTAGTAAAGATAATGTGTTGCTAAACATTTTAAAACGTTATTTAAAAAAAATAGATATTTTTACAAATATTTTGTCACTCATGGTGTAATTGAAAAATGAAGAAACGAATTCTGAATAATATGTTTTTTAAAATAACAGAGTAATTGTTATAGCAATTTTCAAAAATCGAAATAATCCCAACTCAAGAACTCGTAAGAAAATTCCAAATTTATTTATACTCTTATTAAAGCCAACTGACATGACGTTAAGAGTGTTTTGAAAACATAATGAAGAATAAAAAACGTTAATATTAAACCCGGGCTTTGTAATTCACTTTGTGACACTCAAATTTATGTCTGTTTCAGCTCGCTAAAGTGGATTAGTAGCGGATTATGAAGAGTGCTGCCAATTTAGGCAATTTAATTTTTGAAATTTTGTTCCTGAAAACGTGTTTTAGTTATACTCGTATTTTTATCACGTAACATTTATTTATATTAAAAATATTTCCATAGTAGCAACAGGTGGAATTGGCAAGAGAATATTTATTTCTAGACTAGGAACATTAATAGGTATTTTTTTATATACGTTATTAACCATAGGAACTGACTTCGTGAATTGTTTAAGTCCATCTAAATAATGTTATTATTTCCATCTTAAAAGGTAATGTAATCGTTAAAAAATCACCCTTCAAATTTTTTCAGACCTTTACGTTTTAGGGCCCTAAAAGGCGGAAAACATGTTTTCTCTCAATTCCGTTGGTCTGTCTGTCTGTCCGTCGGTCTGTCGTCGGTGGCTCTAGCTGTTCGTGGCATAGCTAAAACACTACTTTCCCAATTGGCCTCAAATTTTGCTTCAAATTTAAAAGTCATATGGGGATGACCTGTTAACATTTGGTCAAATGTTAAAAAAAGTATTACTAAAAAAAACTGCTAATCCTGTTTACCTCAAATATTGCACAAAAATCAATTATTACTTACTGGTCAAATTTTTTTATATATCCAATAAAATATTTAAAAACTTGACCTGAAAAACTACTTAATAGATTGATTTCCAATTTTGTACAAAAATTAATTGCGGTATAGACATGAACAGGTAAAACTGTAGTACGAATTCAAGGTGCTCAAAATGAAATATTGGTAATCGCGAAAAAAAATCCGGGTTTTACATATCTTGACATTTTTGCGTCCAATATGACGGAACAAAACGGCGCTCTAATGAAATGTTAAAAAATTATTACTGTAAATACCCAATTTACTTCAAATTTGGCACAAACATTAAATGTATCACAAAAATCAACCCGTAATATTTTGGTACCAATCCAAGACAGCAAAACAAACAAATGTTATATAGGGATTACCATACCATACCAATTCAACATGACGGTATACAATGACGGTCTCGAAAAATCAATGTAAAAATTGCCCCAAAAATTAAGTGAGATATAAGGAGAAACTAATAAAATATTGGTACGAATCACATATGGTGGAACAAAATGGCGTCCAATTAAAGTGTTTGAGAAGACAGTATACTAAAGCGGAACTAAATTGTGTTACACTTTAGTATTCCTAATGAAAGGAAAGATTCATAACGAGAGAAGTTCCGGGTAAAGGAAATTTACAGAAAACATCTATAATGTTTTCGACTTGATATTTGAATAGATGGATAAGTGTATTGGAGAATTTTTTTTTTGTTATTATTACCTGTCCCTTTGATTATTAACTTAAAAGTTGAAACTGGGCAAATATATCACTAAATACTTAGGTATATTAAAAGTATAAAATGTTTCTGAATGTATAACTCGTGGAATAAAATTAATGACAATAAAGAGAATGATATTTGCGAGCCCGATGTTCCGAGGAATAATATGCTGCTTGGTGGGAGAAGATGATCACAACATGGCTGACGCAACGGAAAACAGAATTTTGAGCGTTCTGATCTAGTGAAAATGAACGTGTTTACATTTTTTGTGGAGTGTGCCAGAAGATGCTTTGGCTAATGACAGGATTAGTAATTTCACAGGATATTTTTTTAATTTGACATGTGTCCAGAGAGTTTCAATATCTCCTCGAATGCTTTATGGGACCGTAAATATGGATACATATATCAAAAAATAGAACACGTTTCACGGATCACGTAAAGTTCTTGAATGTTTTAGGCTGCTTACCAACTGACAGTAATTTTAATATTAAATAATAAATGAGTCGTCGCAAACATGACACTGGCGTTTTATATAACTACTTTATATATAGGGATATATAGAGTAGTGTTGTTGACTTTAGTACACAAGAAAAGTAGGAATACCTAGCTAGAGCTTCATTTTTTACATTAGACTAGATATATAAAAACGTTGTAGATGTTTATAATTATAACATATTAATAGCTCAAATTATAAACCAATTAAAATGTTTTTTGAGACTATTTTTGAAGTTTTTTTCGCAAATTTTCGTACTGAAAAACTGTATATTATATTGTCATTAACGACGAACCTGCTGTCATTTGCAGGGAAGTTATAGTTTATATCGTGCTTTCCGGTATGACAAAAGTTAGTAACTCGTTAATAAATGAAATGAAAGGGACGATATCTTGCACACATATTTAGCATCACCTAGCCTATATTTGTAGGAAGTGTCAAATCCATGTGTTGCAAATTGCATAAGTTACTGACATTTGCAAAAAGCTAATTTTTCAGAGCTTTTGGCAATTTTCTCGAAGGCTAATCCGCAATTTTGCACCGGTCTCATTTCAGAAAATAACAGTTTTAAAATATCTGCAACTTTCTTTTTTGAAAACATCAAAAAGAAATTGAGTGGTTCTAGTAAAAGTCTTTTAAAAATATTCCAATTTTCTATAATTTTTAAGTGGTCGGGTATTTTTTTACAAAGTTCTATTTCCTTAACAGTTATGCTTTGAGCTTTGGTTGTCGGAAAACCCTCTACTCGAACATATTAATTCTTAACTATTTAGTGTAACATGATCAAAGTGTTTCATTTTAATTGTATGTATTAATTTTATCGTTTCATAATTAATTAATGTCTTTATATTAAGTAATTGTGTTTTCTGTGCGGTTGAATATCAGTGGGCTGCTAGACAATAGACATTCTCTCTCGACTTTCAGACCCTATGCATACAAAATAATTCTTGTCACCTAAGCAGCTCTGAAAGAACTTCGAAAAGCAGACGTTTGACCCCTATAGCTTGTAATTTACTTAAAAGCACAGAATATTCAAAGGTGTCAAATGCTTTTTGAAAATCTAATACAAGGCTCTTGACGAACATCTTCCTATCAACCTCACCATACATAAAATATAAAAGGTTTATTAGTGCCGTCTATATTCCCCTTGTTGACAAAAAATCGTTCTGACCAGCCGTTATAAAATTAATATCATTTACATAGTATAGTAAGCTGTTATATGTTATAATATATTATTTTATAATATACTTGTGTCAGTGTCAGGAGACGCACGCCTGTGAGCGTGCGGTGTAAATCCCTGATGTTGTCCCCTAAAAGCACAGGCAAAAAACATCGTTATAGTTATATAGATAAATTTAAAAAAATTAATACAGATTTAGTTATAAACCTACACGTTTCAATTTACAAAAAGCTTTCAATACGAATAAAAAGGGAATGTCATCTTAAAGTAAAAAAGTATAAAATTAATGCAAAAGAATCGATTTTTAAATGGTGAATTTTTTTGACCACTAATTTTTAATTGTTCACTTCTCTCATAAAAGAGAAGTATTGTATCACCCTTCCAGTTTTTTACAGATCTTCACGTTTTAGGGTCCCTAGATGCAAAAAACATGTTTTCTGAATTCCGTCGGTCTTCCTGTACGCAGTATAGCTCAAAAACTACTTATCCGACTTACTTAAAATTTTAGTCATTAATCAAGGGTCATAAGGGGATCAAACTGTTCAATTTTGGTAAAAATCCAATACGGCGGAACAAAATGGCGAACTGGTAAAATGTTTTGCTCAAAAATCAAGTATTACGTAGAAATCTGAGAAAATTTTGTTCTGAATCCAAGATGACGAAACAAAATGGCTGCCTGATGAAATGTTAAAAAATTATTACTTAAAAAGTACTTACTCAATTTGTCTCAAATTTTGCACAAAAATCAAGTATTGCTTAAAAATCAACTGGTAAAATTTTGGTGCAGATCCAAAATGGCGAAACAAAATTGCAGCTTAATAAAATATTTAAAAAATTAGCACGAAAAGCTATTTATTAGATTGATTGTAAGTGCAAGAATTAAGAGTGATATAGAAATGAACTGGTTAAATTCGGGTACGAATTTGAGATGGTGAAACAAAATAGTGGCCAAATAAAATATTTGTTATTGTGCAAAATGCTCGCCAAGGTTCGATATAGCTTCAAATTTTAGCGTTTCTAGATGTCTGTCTGTTTGTCGGTCTGTCAAATTGGGGCATAGCTAAAAAAATACTTACACGATTGACTTAAAATTTTGATCAAAAATTAAAAGTTTTATGGAAATGACCTGGTAACATTTTGGTCATTATCCGATATGGCGGAACAATATGGCGAAACAAAATGGTGAAATGATAAAAAATTATCACTAAGAAACTAATTATCCAAATTACCTCAAATGTAGCACAAAAATCAAGCGTTACATATAAATAAACTGGGGGGGGGACCTATATGCCAGAGGAATTTTGTCATGTGTTCAGATTCGACTGAAAATTATAGAATTCAAAATGGCAGACGACGAATTTTATAATTTGTGTAGATTCGACTGAAAACCCGCGTTTGGGGGGGGGGGAGTTATATAATAGTACATTATAAGTTTTAGTAAACATTATAAAATTCAAAATAGCGGCGCGAATATGCCGGACGAATTTTTGCAGTTCGACTGAAAATCGGTATCTGCAGTTATATTTAAGAATCAAAATTAAAGAAATCAAATTGGCAGCGCAAACATGGAGGACGAGTTTTACCATTTGAGCAAATTCGATGGAAAATCAGTATAATAAAAATAATAAAGGAAACTAAAAAGAAAAAACATTTAAGCACAGATAAATTTATGACAATTTTGAGCCCAATGACCTCTGTAGTATGTGGTATTTAAAAAACTATTTAACACTTCTCCTTATTTTTATGGAAAAGTTCATTTATGATTGTTAAATTTTAATTTTCTATTTCTAATTCTTTATTACGTATAAAATTTGCTGAGATATCAAAAATAAAAATGTTCCCATATGATGGGGACTTTGTTGGTGACGTTGTTTTACCTAGAGCAACTAAATCAACTTTACTTAGAGGGCTTTTTTTAAGGGACCCCTCTAATTTGGTGAATAAATCTATTTTTGAAAAGACGGAAATTATGTATGGCGGAAGCAAGAAGTGAAAATGAAAGGAAACAGAGGACTTAGGGAGATAACTATTAAGTGCCACCCTCTAATGGAGTCTTGTTCTTCGCTATCGGTGCATTAATCTATTTTTTAATAACATGGTTGGGGTGGCAGACAGACGTTCCTAAGATTAATATCTTTTGCCCTGACATCGGCGAGTGGTATGCTCCCTCAGAATGAAAATTTAATAAGCAAGTGGATTTTTCTATCTATGTACAGGATTTCTGTTTATATTCTGAAACGAATCTTAATCTTTAATTAAAAAAAATATATATAAAAAATGTTGATTACAAAAGTTTTTAGATTTTAACTGAATCGCTAATGCTAAAATAACTTAATAAATGTCTTTGATTAGTGTAAAACTTCTTCCACACAACGGGCTTTGATGGACCATCAAACTATATTGCCATTGCCATTGTGTTAAGGGTATATTGTTTGTTGGGTCGTAACGGGTCATAACAATTAATATTGACTGGCAGTGGGCTTGCCTATTTTTCCAGTTTGCTGACTAAATAAATGGAAACATATACTTTGTAGGGCAATTTTGTGAATGACTGTATAATAATGGCAGCTACGATGGCCATTCTGTAGAGAAAACTTTATTCTCTCTGTTCATAGTAAACTTACCACAGGCGCGTCTGAACTATTTTTTACTTCCCTCGTAAAATGGAAGTACTGTAATAGCGAAAAAATCACCCACCGAGATTTTTGATCTTCACGTTTCAGTTTCGATAGATGCCGAAAAACATGGATTCTCAATTTCGTCGGTCTGTCTTTTGAGTTGACTGTTCGCGGCATAGCAACTACTAATCAGATTGACTTGTGAATGTAAAGTAACCATCCAATATGGCGGAAGAAAATGGAGGACTAATGGAATGTTATTATTACTAAAAAACTAATTTACCTCAAATGTTGCACAAAAATCATATAGTACGTATGAATCAACTGGTAAAATTTTGCTATGAATTCAAGATGGCAAAACAAAATGGCAGACTAATAAAATATTTAAAAAATCTGCCTAAAAACTACCTATTTGATTGATTTCAAATTTTGTGCAAGAATTAAGTGTGAAATAGGGATTAATTGATGAAATTATGGTATGAATTAAAGATACCGGTACAAAATGACGGCCAAATAAATTGTTTGTAATCTTGAAAAAAAAAACACCCTCCCAGGTTTCTTTACGTTTTAATATCCCTAAATGCCAAAAAACATGTTCTCTAATCTGTCGGTCTGTCTATTTATCTGTTCGCGGCATAGCTTATAAAACTACTTATCCGATTGACTTCAAATTTTGGTTAAAAATTAAGGGTTATGTGTTGATGATCTGGTAACATTTTGGTAAAAATTCAATACGGTGGAACAAAATGGCGGTGCAGTGAAATGTAAAAAAAATATTAGTAAAAAACTAACTATCCAGTTTACCTCAAATTTTGCACAAAAATCAAGTAGTACATATGAATCAGCTGGTAAAATTTTGGTAAGAATACAACATAGCGAAACAAAATGACGGCCTAATAAAATATTTGTTACATTGATTTCAAATTTTGGGCAAGAATTAATTGTGATATAGAGATAATATTAGTAAAACTGTCGTATGAATTCAGGTATTCAAATAAATTGTCTGTAATCGTGAAAAAAAGATTCTCCCATGTTTTACATCTTCATGTTTTAGTGTCCATAGATGCCAAAAAGCATGTTTTCTCAAATCCGTCGGTCTGTCTCTCTGTCAGTTCGCGGCATAGCAGTAATCTACTTACCCGACTTCAAATTTTATTTTAAAATGAAGGGTCATATTATGTGAATGACAAGTAAATTTTTGGTAAAAATCCAATGTGGCGGAACAAAATGGCGGCCTAGTGAAATGTTAAAAATTATTAATAAAGAACTAATTATTCAATTTACCTCAAATTTTGCACAAAAATCAGGTGTTACATACAAATGAACTGGTTTATGGTCCGAATCTAAGATGACAAAAGAAAATGGCGGCCTAATAAAATATTTAAAAAACAACTCGAAAAAAGTACTTATCAGATAGATTTCAAATTATGTTCAAGTATTAGTGTGATATAGAGATAACTGGTAAAATTGTGGTAAGAATTCAATATGGCAAATAAAATCAACAAAAAAATCTTATTCAGCATTTTTTAAAATTAAAATTAAAGGTGATATATTTGATAAGAGAGTATGTATGTGTTACTAAATGACTATATGCGGAACTAAACTGAACCACACTTCACTGTTCCTAATACAACGAAATTCATACCAAAAGAAGAAATTTACAGATTTTTTAAAATTTTGTATGGCCGTTTTTAAATTATGAGGTATATACAAAAGAATAGATAAAAAAATATACTAAGGCAACAAAATGGAAAATGTTTTTATCAGTTTACATAGAAACAAATTGAAATAATTCAGGGCGTAAACTATACATGACTATATCTCATGTTAAAAACTATGCAACTTTTTTTAACGTTTCTATCTCATCTCAATAAAACCAAATTAATAGGAATTTTACAAGTCGGTGGCTTATGTTGCTCCGCCAAATATAAATAGGAAGATACATAGGGCTGCATTAATTGATCTACAAATCTGTCGTTAGCATCTGTTTTTTTTTAGGTTTACTTTAAAACAATTTTTAATATAAAAGATACAGCCGAAATAAATAATCTGAACAATAATAATTAGAATGTTTCGCTAAGAGCTAAATGGGCCAATTGTGCAAAAAGTGCAAGCAAGTTAGAAAAAAAAATGTTTTCTGCCATATCTGCAAAATATTTCGTAGATAGCAAATATATAAATGTGAAACATAAAGGTGAGGATATCCTAGAGAAAGATGAACCCAATGATTTTTTTCAATCAACTATAGTTTATTTTTTCTTGCAATAAGATCTCCTGTCAAAAATCTGAAAATTCTGAATGCGTCACGGACCAAATTTATAATAAATCCAACAAAAATTATTATTATTTTGATATCTAAAAATGAATTTAAAAGATGAAATCTAAGGCTACAAAATGTGATAATTAGCTTTAACCCACAAACTGAGCATATACAGCAGCTTGCAAGTAAAACTGCTGAAGCTTTCTCCGCGTGATCCATTTTTACTTAATTTAGAAGTCCTTCCCATCACGTATAAAAAACAGTATAATCAATATAACGAATTAGAAGATCGGAAATCTTTGATTGTTAAAATATCAATGAGGGATATTTAAAATTTTCAAAAAATGGAACACTCTTAAGAAAAACCTGCAGTATTTTAACAGTTATTGGCAAAAAACTAGTTTTGTTGTAGCTGTTTTGCACTTGCTGAGGGTCTAGCAGCAATTGAAAAAAAAGACATGTTTTCTAATTTTCCTAACGTTGAGATGGTTTTTTTATTCGCTGAATTAGTCTTCTGCCTCCCTCCCTCGAAGAACTGAATTCTGGCCATGTGCCTGAATATAACAATATAAAGTTACTGACGCGATGCGCATGGGGAATAAGAAAAAATCCAATAATTATTACAATACTACACACAATATTATACATTCACGCAAAACTAACATTTCCTAAAATCACTTTGTGAGTTTGCCTTATACCAAAATGGCCATATTAAGGTAAAAACCACTTACCATTTTGGTAGTTTACGTTCACAATGTAATTTAAAGGCAAGATTGTTGCAGTTTTTTGAACAATGTATAGAAACATTTAAATCAAATGACTACGTTTCGACACTGACCAGTATCATTCTCAGGGGGCAATTGGAGAAAATATTTTTCAGTGCATTTTAAAAAAAAATACAATAATATTTTGTTCATCTTCACAAGTTCTATTACGTATAAAGGTAGGTCTTTATTAATACTAAAAGCGATGTATCATGAACATTTCTTCATATTTTTTCATAGTTCTTTAAAAATATGCACAAAAATTCAAAAAATACCATTAGTGATAAAGCTATTGATGAGATTTACAACTTACTAAAGTTACTCAAAATTTGGAGGAATTTAAAAAAAATTGTTATTCATGCCATTGACGAGATTAAAAACCTGCTATTAGATAAGTTACGAAATACCTTTTTTAATACCTTTCAACTTAATAAAATAAAAGGCATCGTTACAAATTTTGACTCCCAGGTTTCTTCACGTTTTAATATCCCTAGATGCCAAAAAACATGTTCTCTAATCCGTCGGTCTCTCTGTTTGTCTGTTCGCGGCATAGCTTTTAAAACTACTTATATTTTGGTTAAAAATTAAGGGTTATATGTTGACGATCTAGTAACATTTTGGTAAACATTCAATACGGTGTTTTATGACAAGGTTTTTCAAAACTGTCCAGGTAATACAGTTCTAGTTGGCTGATTCGATAGATCACATTACGAAAATAATTTTTTTTTAAATCCAACTACTGCCATCTGTAGTGAAAACATAAACCAAATTAGATTTATCATAAAGTAATCTTTGAAAACCCACATAGCTTTAAAATTGTAAGAGCGTCTACAGAGTTGACTCAGAATAATATATTTGAATGACGTGTAAATCATAAAACATTTTTCTATGTTACAGTTGCAAGTAAAATTGAATCTTTGTACATACGTTTTTGCTTCGTCCAGCAGATACTCAGAGATGCATCTTAAACATATCAAAAATGTAAGGTAATAGGTAAATTAAAGATGTTTGTTAATGAACAAAAATTTAGTCCTTCCCCTTAAAAGTGGAGTGTTAAGTACTGTAATTTACCTTGTATTAGATTTTAAATGCTAATTTACAAATGTTCATTAGTTTATTTCCATTACGTTTTTTTGTAGAAATTACCGATATAAACTTTTAGAGCTTTAAGCAGAATAAAAATTCAATTGAATATAATATGTTAAATTAGATATTTTTAGTGATGTCTTATTGACTTGTAAAAAGGAAGTATTGTGATCGTGAAAAAAATCACCCTCCGAGATTTTTTCAGATCTTTAGACAGTGTCCCTATAGGTTTTTCTCAATTCGGTAGGTCTCTCTACCGGTCTGTCTATTCGCGGCGTAGTTAAAAAAACTACTTACTCGATAGACTAAATCTTTGTCAAAAATTAAGAGTAACCTTTTTGTAAAAATCTAATATGGCCAAACAAAATGGCGGCCTAGTGAAATAATAAAAAAATTATTAATAAAAAGCTACTTATCCAATTTATCTCAAATTTTGCAGAGAAACCAAGTAATATGTTGGAACTCGTAAAATTTTGGTATGGATCGAAGATGGCGGACCAAAATGGTGTCTGTCTAGCAGCATAGCTTAAAAACTACTTCATCAGATTGACTTTAAATTTTAGACAAAAATTAAAGGTTATATGGGGATGACTGTGTGACAAGTGTTACATTGGAATGTGCTGGTAATATTTTGGTATGAATATAAGATGACAAAACAAAATGGCGGCATAATAAAATATTTAAAAAATTAGCCTTAAAGAACTACTAACTATATTAATTTCAAATTTTGTGCAAGCATTAAGTGTGATATAGGGATAAACTGGTAAAGTTGTGGTAAAAATTGAAGATGGCGGGGCAAGATGGCTGACCAAATAAAGTTTTTAAAAAATTAACGTAAAAAATCCTATTCATTTGACTTTAAACTTAAATATGACAGAGGGATAAACTGGTACGAATTCAACGTGGCGTAACAAAACGTCAATGTTATATATATTTTTTTTTGGTTAGTGTTAGTTTATTGAATAATTTTACAAGCGTTATTGAAATTCTCTTATAACTTATGACTTATTCTTAAATTACAAGGCAATTTCAGATGTTTTTCTATATATGACGTTTTATCATTCGAATTCATAGAAGTTCAAAATATTGTCGGAATGTTTTCCAAGAATATTTTGAACCTGAATTTGAATGATAAAACGCGTTGTATAATTCTATGATTAGTTTATAAAATTTTGAATTTAAAATATTTTTCTTCTCTCATTCAATGTTATAAATAGCACTTTTAAAAATTATTAAATGTATTTAATGTCTCCCATGAAACCTAGTTAAAATCTAATCCAATGTATTTATTTTCGCATAAAACCTCAAAGTTCAACGTTCAGCGTTCAACAAAACCCTGTATAACGTCCTGCTACCAGATAATCTCACAGTTTTAAAATGCACCATGCATACACAAAAGATATTTCAGAGAACAGAGAAATAGTTTAGGAAACTTGGGATTTCCGGTATTATTTCGAAATTTATGGGCCTTTGCTACACACGCAGGGTTATTTTAGTTTGATATAGAGTGTATGCTTTGCCTCGGTTAGATAAAGCATACTCAGGGCATAAAGTAAATATCGTCGTGAGTTGCGGTTTAATTTAGTAAAAAATTAGTTTTATATAGTGAAAATAATATTAAATCAGGTACAAAAGGTAAATTAATAATAGGCTTTGTTAATAAGTTGTAAGTTACAAGGCTATAATGTACCTCTTGGTATAAACAAATTATATAGGATAAAAAATAAAATTTCATATTAATTATTAACATGTGATTGTTAATTACTAACATGATAGGTGGAATTATGCTAAGGTAGTGCTGATTAGGAAAAAAGTAACTATCTTATACCTGCCCCAAAAGCGGCAGGCCTGTTAGCTTACTTTCAAATATAGGCAAAGTTATCGAAAAAAAATTGTTCCGCTTTATCCGAGTAACTTTGTTGAAGAAAGTCACATTCTTTCTTTGGCCAGTTTCGGTTCAGTAAAGGCATAAGTACTACACATCAAACTTTTTTGATTGGTATTTGACATACTTAGAAGCTTTGATAAACTACATCAGGTCGGGACTATTTCTCTGGATATCATCAAAACATTTCACTACGCGCTTTTTCTCAAATTAGTCAAACTAAAATTTTTAACTAGGATTGTTGTGTGTAGAAATTGTAAAGATAGTTTTAAAACATTTTTACTTGTTACTATCAGTTTTGAGTTCTATTTTCAGCACTAAATTAAAATTATTAATAATAGAGATAGAGTTCCGGGAGTAAAATTTGTTTATTGAAAATGTTTTCCTCTTTAAGGATATTTTTTAACATTTCTTAAATGTTAATAGTTTCCGAGTGATTTGTAAAAAACTCGAAATAATGTAAATTCTTGCTACTGCTAGTAAAAAAATCGGTAAATTCCCTTTACTCTGAACTTCCCTCGTTATGATTTATTTACCATTTGTTAGGAATAGTGAAGTGTGGCCCAGTTTAGTTCAGTACATACTCACAGTATATATATGTCTTACATATTCCTAACCCCAAAAAACCGTTTAGAAACTAATATCTGGGTAATATCTGCGGACTAACGGAGTGGGTAAAGACTGATAATATGAGTTTCATGCAGGATAGATAATTTATGTAATGTGTCCTGAGGATGCACCAATAAATTCCCGAAACGTCGAATATTTAAAAATAGATTTTTGTTCTATTTTTACTTAGTACTAACCCTAAACAATACACCACTCTAATATAACAACATGATTATTAACGAAAACCATGCGGACGAACGCGAAACATCGACAATTGAAAAAAAGACTTTTTTTATGAATCTTAATTCCAAATAATACACCACTGTAACAAATTCTTTTTTACATTGTTCCGCCAGATTGAATACCAATATATTACCAGGTCATCCCAATATGACACTTAATTTTTGGTCAAAATTAGTCAGTCAATCGGGTAAGTAGTATTTAAGCTATGTCGTGAACTGGCAGACAGACCGACAGACATGCATTACCGTGTTGCAGAACTTGACAACTTTCTAGCTCAATCTAAATTCAATACATTCTAAAATACAATTTACGCTAGAGTTAGAGGAAAACAACAAACTCCCATTTTTAGAGGTTCTGCTTACAAAACGGGACAATGGACACATTGAATACACCGTTTATAGAAAATAAACACATACTGACAGATATTTGAATGCTGGATCACACCACCATCCAGCACAAATTCAAGCCGGGGCCAATACCCTCAAATCTAGATCTGTGCGATTAACTAATACACAAACGAGACATGATGAACTTAATATAATATCTAGTGCTTTAAAGAAAAACGGTTACACAAAGCATGCCATAGATAAAGCCAACAAACAGCAAGGATTATGAACTCAGAAGACAACAAGTAGTCCTACCAAATGTAAAAGAAACCACAGACCGTATTGGCAGGATTCTTAGAAAACACAATATACTAGGAATTCATAAGCCACAAACAACCACATGTAAACTACTTGGAAATCCAAAAGATAAAATAAAATTGGAAAACCACGGAGTGTATAGCATCCCGTGCCAGGACTGTGAAAAGTTGTATGCTGGGCAAACAAACAGACGAATATCAGCAAGAGTAGAACATACAACTCAGTATCAGAAATAAACAAACAACCTCTGCATTATTTTTACATAATCAGGAAACAGGCCACAAAATAAACTTCCGAGGGTGTAAGGAGATTGCCAGAAAACCAAGGTGATTTAAATAAAAGGGACGAATCATTAAAGTTACTAGCAGTATGGAAATCAATCTCAATCATATATATACCAAAAACCACAGAAAATCATCAAGGGCATTAGTCCAACAACAACGTGCCGAAAATATAAACAATGACGCAGGACCGTTAAGATATAACCGGCCGAGGGTAGGCGTATAAAGGAAGCTCCGCAGTCACTAACACTTTCAGGCTTCAATCGGACGCAAAACAGAAAGCTTCAAAAAAATATTATATATATATATATATATATATATATATATATATATATATATATATATATATATATATATATATATATATATATATATATATATATATATATATATATATATATATATATATATATATATATATATATATATATATATATATATATATATATATATATATATATATATATATATATATATATATATATATATATATATATATATTATATTTAGAGACCTTATTCGCTTGCAAAGACATAGCTCGGTTTGACTCCTAACTTTTACGCATTATTGCACACGAATCTACTATGTATAACTCTACATTTATTTACAATCGGGGGTACAACGCGATCGAAACGTTGCTAATAATTTATAACAAAGACAATGCAAATCCAAAAACTCAATTTTAACCAGAATGTTTCATTGTCTACAACCTTCAGAAAGACGTAAGCAATATAGTATTGGGTACTACGCCAAAAAATATAAAGCTCGATTAAAACTGAATTAGAATTTAAGTAGCAACATACATAGAATATCAGAGTCTGCGAAAGTGCATCACATCAAAGCGTTACTCCAAAATTGTTTCTTGAAATCGGTCACATTAAACTGGGTCCCACATTTAATATTTTATGTGCATGGGGTTATTAGTTTTCGTAGTCTTTTGGTGACATGCATCTATTAATTCATAAATTATTTCCATACGACATCTGTATGTCCTAACTGAAGTATTCAACAGTGGTGGCTCGTGCAGAACTACGCTGTTCAACTATTAAAAAACTTCCCTCAAACAATTTTCTAGGCGATAAACCTTATTATATATCAGTTATTGTTCAACATATCTGGATTTTTTGTTCAAAATAAACTTTAGATGGTGCTTTAAATTCAACAATGAGAATTAGACTTTGTGAATTGACACATTTTCTAGACGAAGCAAATGTACTTTTTGTAAAAAAAAATCTTTTATTTAGAGGGCAGCTATTAAAAATCTAGCAAAAACTTCACAAGATATTATTCCAAACTTTAACTTTATATCATTTCTACTTTATTTAACAGCCAATAAATTATCAAATTACTGCCAATAATATAAATTGAATTTATTAGGCAAAATCTAGAGTAATCTAGTTTTATAAGTCCGGAGAGAAGATTATTGATTTTGACCAGTGTTTTACAGCACTTAAAATAATAGAAAAAATGGGGTTTCCTGTTGTTCTTCTTTGGGCCAGTTTAGCTAATTCGTTGGCAATACAAAATACTTTTAAAAACCGATCTTTTAAAGTATTAGGATGTTCTGCATATTTTACATTTTGGGATATTTTCACAGATTCATCTCAACTAACACGTGGCCCTTCTAATTATTAATGACATTATTATTATTTTGACATTACGGATCTAAAGCGATAAACAGATCCAACAGTTTCCGCTGTTTTAAACGTTTACAATAGGTAAAACTATTTAAGGTAAGATGGATTTAAATTTTTGCGAACGAAAATAAAATGTATGGTAGAAAATGTTGAACGGAATTGCTATCAAAGTTTGTACAATAGCAAGAAAAATGTGAGAACTGCATAAAGATTTTATAAAAAATTAATACCATAAAAATATTAGCTAAATGTTATGATAACTTTTTGACCTGATCCTGTATACTAATTCCAAAGGCGAAATTGAGTTCTACGAAAAAAGTTATATAAGAAACAGTTTTCACATTTTCGATAAGTTATCTGATAGTTAAGATACGAGGGGTGCCTGAAAATGCAAAATTTTCAATTTAGCCCTGTATCTTAAAAACTAAAAGGGCTATGAACATTTTGTTAACGGCATCTTTAGTTCTACGAAAAAGTAGCACACTGTCGCGAAAACCTCAACTTTCTATCTATAAAAATGACCGAGATACCCCGCAAAAGTAGCCAACACACCCTGTACAGCAGCAGAATCGATAATTTAAATTTAATCCAATTTCCTCTTAAGTGTGTCAAAGTCACCTTTGTTATGGTTTATGATAATTGTTGGTTTTTGCTAGTGATCGTAAACCTAAAAATATCACACAGTAGTTCAAATTATCTTATTTGTTCAACGCAAAAGTTAATAAAATCCAAAAAAAGGTAACTTGTATAATATTAGGTTAAATTAGGTTAGGTTAGGTGTATCGCAGTGGTGTGCAGTGTTTTAATAGTTCTTATGTCAGTGTGTCCATAAACCGTTTGTTTAAACCAAATTTAAATTAACATAAAATATTAACTCACGGATTCACTAAAAAGGTGTGTGAATTAGACTAGATCTAGGTGCCATGGCAAACAAAACTTTTAGTTTGCCAGCTATGTTTTGCTTGCGTCAATGTGAATTTGACATTTGGAAGCAACTGTTAAGTTAGACCTAGTCTAAATTTAAACCTCTTTAGTAAATATGGCAGTAAAGGTTTTTGTCCTACGTAAAAACTACTTACTGCCTGCCTGTGCATTTATTTTAAGTTTCTGCAATTAATATATTCAAGAAATATTAAAAATATAGCGGATGGCTCAAAGCCAAAAAAACAGCAATTACACGGGAGTTTCAACTCGCGTTTAAGACGCATCAACCAAATTTAATAATCATCAAAGTCCAGTTTCGCTCCAAGCTTCAAAAGCAATAAATGCCGATCTTTTTCTATCAGGATAACCAAATAAAAAGCCCTTTCCCATATTAAAGTGTTTTCAAAGGGCTAACACTTTGAAAATTTATATTCAGATCATTGGTTTCCATGAATACGATATCTCGATGTTTATATTAACACTATTAAGAATTCATTTATGAGTCTGCTTTTCCTGTATTTCCCTTAGCTAAATACTCCTAACAATTCTTGTTGTAATTTTCTTAACTACATCGTTATGAATCATTCCTATGATCAGGAATACTGATGTGCGACCCAATTTAGTTTTGCACATATTAATTTAATAACACACATATACTTATTGCCTTACAATATTTTTATTGGGCGCCACTTTGTTCCGCCATATTAGATTCATAACCCCAGAGTTTCTACTTATGCCACTCTTGATTTTTGAGCATAATTTAAAATAATTTGAAGTAGTTTTTACACTGATTTTTTTAAGACAGTCGTTTGTTTCGTTATGTTGAATTCGTACCAATTAATCCCGATATCACATTTAATTTTTGGGCAAAATTTTGAGTCATTTGAATAAGATTTTTTTAAGTTGATTTATAAAATATTTTATTTGTCCGTCATTTTGTTTCGCATCATGAATTCGTTCCAAAATTTTACCAGTTTTTCTCTATATCACACTTAATCCTTGCACAAAATTTGGATTCGTACCAAATTACTATGTAACATTTGGTTTGAGTGTACAATTTGAACCAAATTGGATAATTATTATTTTAATGTATTATTTTTATTATATATTTTTTTAACATTTCACTAGGCCAATATTTTGTTCCGCCGTATTGAATTTACCAGGTCATCCCCATATAACCCTTATTTTTTGTCCAAAAGTTGAAGTCAATCTAGGAACCTGGAAACGTAAAGATCTGTAAAAACTTGGGAGGGTGATTTTTTCACGCTTACAATACTTCCCTTTGACGAGAGAAGTAAAAACGGAAAATAAGATAACTTGCGATTTTAACCAATATTTCGATTTGCCCACTACACGCAATTTGCTACGAACTCATGTTTTTTTATTATATGGATACTATTCTTTATGATTCTTTAACATCTTTGTCACATTCGTTTAAAAGCACGGCTTTGATTCTTATAAGATTTGTAAAAACTATAGTTTTTGCTTGCCCAGTGAATCCTTTTGTGATGACATATGTATAAGTGGCTAGGCACTTTGCTTTAATTTTTGGTAGTTGAAACATTCAATAATAGAATTCATATAAAAAAAATTGGTAAATTTCCTTTATCTGGAATTTCCCTCGTTATGAATCTTTCCTTTTATTGGGAATAGTGAAGTGTAGCTAAATTTAGTTCAGTATATAGTCATCACTGTCTTTTCAAAAAATTTTATTGGGCGCAATTTTTTACGTCATGTTGAATTTGTACGAGTGTATCCCTATATCACGTTTAATTTTTCTGCAAAATTTAAAGTCAATCGAATAAGACTTTATTTACGTTAATTCTTTAAAAAATTGAGTTACCATTTTGTTCCAACATCTTGGATTCGCACCATACGGAATACATGATTTTTGTAAAACAATTGAGATAAATTGGACGAGTAGTTCTTAAGTAATAGTTCTTTTAATATTTTACTAGGCTGCCATTTTGTTTTACCATATTGTATTTTTACCAAAATTAATAATAAGTAGTTTTTTAGTAATAATTTTTATAACATTTCACTAGGCGGGCATTTTTTTTGCCATATTGAGGTAAATCGCGTAAGTAATATTTTAGCTATGCCGCGAAAGACAGACGGACAGACCGACGGCATTGAGTAAACATGTCGGCAAACTAATGACTAGTGACACTAAAACGTAAAGATCTGAAAAAATTTCGGACTGTGATTTTTCACGATTACAATTCCTTCCTTTTACGAGGAAAGTTAAATAAATATATGTAATCAGAAAAAGTTAACAGAATTTTTATCGTAGAAAATTTGGATTATCCAACCAATTTTATAGGTTAGGCAACGTTTCTTTGCCTATATTGTATGCACGTCATTGGACTGGATTGGTACGGCGACGTTAGCACCTGAAGCAGTTTAAATAGTATATGTCGGTATATTTGACTTACTGGACTAAATCTTATTATTAGTAGGTTCATCAATACTAGTAACTACCAGCATTGTGATACATAACAAAAGAAAACATATTTCAGAGTTTGCATAATTTGCCTAAAGGGTTGGCCACGCCTATAAAAATTTTAGTTGTTCTAATATTTTTATTATACTACTGTGTTTACTATATTTTAAAATATAATCTTTTCTGAAGATATTTGCTTTTCTGTTTTACCATTATTACTGCCCTCGTAACAGGAAGTATGGTAATCGTAAAAAAATCACCCTCTCAAGTTTTTACAGATCTTCACGTTTTAGGGTCGTTAGATGCCAAAAAACATGTCTTTTCAATTCCGTCGGTCTGTGTGTCGATCTGCCTGTACGCGGCATTGTAAAGGAATTATACCTTTTTTTTGTATATTATTTAGCTTTTTTTTACTTACATAATGTATTAATTATATTTAATAGTTTGGTAGTACTCTTTAACATTAGAACACCAGACCATTTTCGACATACGTAAATATTAAATATTCGTAAAATTTACGACTTTTTGGAATAGGACCATCTATTTATTTTTATCGTAATATCTCCTTACGATAACAAACTAAACATGATATTTTAACAACATTTAAATCAAAACCCAAAATTAAAACTAAAAAAATAATTTATTTATCAACACATGTGGTGCAAAAATTTGCTGGCTGCTCGGCGGAAATGGATGCTGGCAGAAACCGCAGTAGATTGTCATTCGCTTCAATCGACTTGGACAATCATAACATACTTTACGTTTCTTCTATATAGGGCGAACATTTCCTACAGGGAAATCGATTCAAGTTGGGGTATATTTTTTGATCTCAAGCCACGGTGTAATAAGGGATTGGCCAACGTCTTCTTTTTCGGCCGCAGTTTATATTAGAATATGTTTGATCAAACTTATCGATATCAGCTTTCGTTTGATGATAAGTACGTGTAATAATTGTTTTTTTTTGTCACTCCATCACATTCAGCTGACAAGAGAACTACAAGTTTATTCTGTTTTGGTTTGAATGAAACCAATGTCTTCTCATCATCGAAACAAAACATTGATGTATCTGCTTTTCTCTTCTTTGTTTCTAGATGTTCAATAAAAATATCTCTCCTCCAATTGTATAGACCAAGTCAAAGATTTCACATAGAAGTTTGCTAACGATAAACCGTTAGTGTTAGTTGAGTTTCCTAAATTGTAGCTGAATTACACACCATTGCAATTTTTAGACCATACTTCGCAGACTTGTTTGGTATGTACATTCAAAAGAGACATCGCCCGCGAAATATTAATAATGGTTCGGGTATGGTAACATATGACGTCGGAGTGTAAGATTCTTACATGTATCAAAAGACATATCCAATATTTCTCGTATGGGGACAAACACATCACCACTTATTCTTTCATTTCTAGAACACTTTCCGGCAAACTTAAACAGTCTATCAAAAACGAAAATCGAGTACAGCTTATAGTTTTAATTTTTGGTAGTTGAAACATTCTATAATAGAATTTATATAAAAAAAATTTGCAAACTTCTTTTATCCGGAACTTCCCTTGTTGAATATTTTCTTTTATTAGTTCAGAACATAGTTATTACTGTCTTTCAAACATTTTTATTGGGTGTAATTTTGTTACGTCATGTTCAATTTGTACCAGTGTATCACTGTATCACAAAGTCAAAAAAAATGTACGTTAATTTTGGATTCGTACCATAATTTTCTCAGTTGATTTCTATATAAATTGGACAAATAGTTTTTTAGTAACAATTTTTTTAATATTTTACTACATTTTGTTTTGCCATAGATATTTCTCATATGGGGACAAACACATGACCACTTATTCTTTCATTACTAGAACATTTTCAGTCAAACCTCAAGCAGTCTATCAAAAACGAAAATCGAGAACAGCTTATAGTTGATTTGTGTATGGATCCAGATAATGCGCTACTAAACATATGTCTTGTATTTACATGGTTATTCTTCATCGCACCAGAAAAATCAACAGACCAATCAAAGTTACAATTTCGTCTTTGCAGGTTCTCGATACCTTTGCGTCTTTGTTCTTGTACCTTTCTGCTTTGCGTTGTATTTCTTGATTAGTTTAGTGTACTATTTTATCCACCATGTCAATGACAAAGAAGAGACGAAAACATTCAATCGGATGCATATGTTCTTTTGCTATATCCTTACTGCCTGGATGGAAATGATTCACATTCCTTTTTGATGGCAGAGGTAATTTTGTGGACCATAAGTGACTGCTTAACAACAAACACACCAAATATTTAATAAATCAAATATGAGCTCCCACCGTGCAAATAATGTAAATACCAAACTATCGTAATGTTTACGACGTGACGATAAATTGAGCAACTAATTTTTTTCACTGATTTTGTTACACAAATATCGATTTGGTTAGCAGTTAGGAAGCTACTGAAGTGTACAACGTTATACGCTCATTAATATGGAAGGGATAGAACTTTTTCGCAAGGCAGTCGTAAAATTTACGAATGTCTATTGTTCTAGGGTAATAAGAATACTAGGAAAATAGAGTGGTAAGTTTACTTTTTGGTAAACTTTTGGTAAACATATTAGTGGTGACAACTAAAAATCAGGCTTGCCTATTTATAAATAAGGCTTAGATTGCATAAAAATACACAAACCGTATAAAGGGGGTGAAACCCCCCTCCCCAGCAGAATCACGGGATAGTTCCTAACTTCGTATTCACAATAGTGAAAATATTGGTGCTCTCACCAGCAGCTTATAATATAACAACTAGACTCTGGCTTCATCTAATGATAAAGATAGAGTTTCGAGTCGCTTGAATTTGATTGATATTCGCCGTACATCTTAAATGTAATCCTACTAATTACAAAAACACTACTGAAGCAAAGTAGCAGAGCTCAACTTAATCCCAATATTTATCTTTATTTCGACGGCAAATAGAAGTAAATTTTCCGCTATCGCCTTCGAACGATACGGGGGTTAGGCCAAACAGAGCGACTAATTAAAATCAGAAATATATTGTACGGCGGTATGGCTTGTGCTGCTGCAGTCTGCACACCGTTATAAAACTTAATGGTGTTTAATATTTATCTTTTAAACTGTTTTAATCGCTTTATAAACATCGTATAACTCCAGCAATGAGAAATACGATATCACCGCGTCGCTGGTTGGCGCCCCTAAAGGTATACAGACAGAGGGAGGATGAAATGATATTGTTTTGTTTGCGTAATATACACAATAACTGTATTTTATTTGGATGATAGTATGGTACTTGTATAAACAATGAGCAAATTATCGGCAAGTATACTATACAAATTTATGCTTGCTTCGGTTCAAGTATTAAATGAATAGAATTTTTGAGAAAAAAATCCTATCGACTTTTGCAGTTGTCATCTAATTAATACTTAATTACTAGGTACTATAAAAATGGTATTTTGTATTAAGTATAGGAAGTGTAGGACTTTATTTAAATGCTATAAACTGTAATTCATTTCAACTTAAGTTTTTAATTTTATTATTATTTTTTTCCTTCTTTTAGGGATTTTTCCAATCAGTTCCAGTCAATCACTAGGTAATTACTGTTCTATAATACGGTATATTCATTATTTTGCGCACTATTCTGCATGTTTCCAATAGTACAGACTTTTGCATTGTTGTTAGTATGCAGCTACCTTTAATATATGTATGTTTTCCTTTAGATTTGATGTAGCTAGGCCAGTGTTGTGTCTTTTTGGTTTCTGCCTTTACGACCTTGTTATCATTGGAATGGGTAATAATTATAAAAAACGCGTTCTTCTCGGTTCTATTAACGAATACAATATCAGGTTTGCTGTTTGCAATATGTTTATCGGTGATGAAGGGGGGTATCCCAATACAGCAAGTAGACTGGATTCTCCAAATCCGGGTAATGTATGTATTTGAAGTATAATTCTCTAGTTTCTTTGAATCTGCAGAACACTGCGAACTCTTGGTGGATGATATTTGCCGTGAGGTTATGTTTTTGAAAGTATTCGCTTCCTGCTAGATTCGTACATCTTGCTATAATATGTTCAACAGCGTCAAAATATTTGTGGCACACGGCAAGTATCATTTGCTAGATTAATTTTCTGTCTAAATATTTTGTGTTTTTTTTTTGTTGCAATGTTTTGTGACCGCCATATATCACTCTGTTTTATCGTACAAATATTTACTTTACCGGCCGTGGAGAGGCTTTAACAGCCAAGCTTCTTTCATGTTTTGGAATCTCTGCTCACCGGTGGGAACATGTTTTTGCACACATAATTTCAATAGGGAGTATTTATCAAGAAAGTGGGTTAATTTTTGTAATGACGATGCTGTTGGTCTTCTGTAAAAGTTCAATTTTCTCTTTCCTTACAAACTTAGCTGAATTACTTGTATCAATTAGTGTATTTAAACTTTACTCTGAGCAAACAAAGCTAGTCCAATATAATAAATATATAAAATAGGTGGCTAATTATGTGCTTTTCATTTTGATGGTTTACTAGGTAGCATAATCCTGATCTTTGTAAGACTTCAGAGAGAGGGGTTAAGGCTAAATATAAACCAGAAGGGCTTAAGGAATCACCTTGGAAAATACCACTTTATATCGGCATTTCCTCTATGTGATATTTTTTTGTGATTATTTTCAGTTAATTACTAGCTCTCCACTGTTTTATGCTGCCTCTTAAGAGCGTGACAATTTTCTGGTCAACTTTGTACAGCTCAAGAACTTTCAGAAGCTAAGAGTGTGTAACAGAATCAAACGCTTTTTGATAATATATCCAGGCGACAGCTAAGTTTTGCCCTCGTGGCATGACATCTTGGGTTACAATGCTATAGTAAGCAGTTCCTTACACACTTGCATCTTTTTCGATATTTAGTATATTCTGATTAGTGAGATGTTCGTTATTTGTTGTTGTCAGTATAGATGTTATAATTTAATACATTTTGGGCAAGCACGTTAATGGCCGAAAGTTTTTGAAGTGCTTAGTATTGTCTGCTTTAACGATCATGACTGTAATTGTCAGAAATTTGGGGAATGCTTCTTTCCCATCTAAGAGTCTATTTAATTTTGCCGCAAGTATCTTTGCAACGTTCACGTTTTGCAACCAGTAGTTATGGATATGGTCGACGCCGGCCGTTTTCCAGGTCTGTGACTTATAATGTCTGAATAGTGTCCAAATATTCTTGCAAAAGTTTTTATAGCCTTTGGTATTTAGTGGTTCGGCATTTTCTGCAGTCTTTGTACCAATTTTTTATAAAACTTTTCCTTGTTCTTAAAAAAGATTTTATTATCTTCTTTTCTTTTGTAACTTCGGTTGTATCGCCTTAATCTTTTTCCCAGCATAGCAATCTTTTGTCAGAATATCTTTATATTTCGCTATTTTCACCTCACATTTTTCGTTAGATATACAATCAAGTGCCTTCTGGGCTAACATAGAAATCGTGTTCTTCAGTGAGAATGTGTGTTTGTTCACGGTTTATTATTTCCAAGCACTCCTTAATTGTTTTGTTTGATCTTATTTTTGCCAGTTTTGCTCTCTTTTCTGGGTCAGTGTTGGCATACTTTATTAAAAGTTCTCTAAATTTTAAAATGATGCATTCGGTTGTTTTATCTGTTTTAATTTTTGCGTTGTTCGTTGTTTTGGTCAGTGTGTATATCTTGTACGGACTCGTCCACTGTCCGCACATCTGTCCTTGGGTTATTTTTGGCTGCTGGAAAGTTTGCCACTTTGATATGCGCCTTAACATTTACGTTCTCAAAAAGCCAGCTGATTGCATCTCAGATTTCTTCGATTTTGTGGTGAGTCAACAGCTTTCTGGTTTAATTGCATATGGCTGTCAGTCGAGTCTTCTCCATTCAACCACTAGTTTCTTCCTTAATCTTCTCTTGTTCTTCTCGCATTCTGTTCCAAGGAAATAAGCACGCATAATGTCTTTGTTTTCATCATCACTTTCTGCGTGAGTGTGTTTGATGTACCTCAGGAAGAGCCTTAACTCCTTGTTGGGCCTGTAGCTCTGCTACACCCTGTTGATTCCTTCTAGTTCTAGGAGACAGATGTCTCTTTAGGTAGGTCGCCAACTTGGTCCTAAAGGTTGTCTCCCCATCGCGTTGGCCCTTTTCTCGTTTTCATCAACCGGAGTTGGTTACTTGGCCTCAAGGCTCGAAAGAAGGTATACCGGGGTTGACTAGTCAATGAGGTGCAATTGGCTATTAGGTAGGAGAGGCTGTTGGAGAGGCATCACTACCCCATTTGAATTTGAATTATTAATATTATTATTATTATTATGATTATTATTAATATTTACGTATTCTACAATAAATAAATACTATCCTTTATTATTTTCCTCCACAAAAAGAAGGTTTTATTTCAGGAATTAGAATTTGAAATATTTATTAGGTCGCTATTTTGGTCCGCCATATTGAATTTATACAAAAATTTTACCAGTATTCCTATATCACACTTAATTTTTGTCCAAATTACAAATTACATTACACATTTTGTGAGGCTGCGATTTTGTTTCGAAATATTGGATTTTTATCAATCATCCCCATATGACCTTCGATTTTTAATCAAAATTTGAAGTCAATCGGATAAGTAGTTTTTGAGTTATACCGCGAGATAATGAAAGAACATGTTTTTCAGGTTCCAGGGACTATAAAACGCGAAGTTCTGGAAATATCTCGGAGATGATTTTTTCAAGATTATAACACTGGTAGTAAATTTAACTTCATTGGCTCGCCATTTAAATGGTAGGCGGTGGGACGATCTATTCGAAACACATTTGGTGTGTGAATAAATTATTTTCATTTACAAAAAGCTATTTCTTAAGGTACCAGCCCAAATCCAATCATAGATACTTCTAACTTTACAAATACCACCAGGGCTCGTTTGTATAACTGGCTGAGATACATGACTAAATGCTGTGCTTTTTCATAGCCAAAGTGTTGAGGCTATATATTATCTTGTTTTCGGATTCTACGACAGAGTGGCGCTGTCAATTTCTAAGTCAAAGGAAGTCTTGGAAGATGCTTTAATTAAAAAGTTGTTGCTCTTATTAAACTATATTTGGTACAGGGTAGCTTACGTGAGATAACCCAGTAAGTTATCTTGACAACTATAGGAGTTACCGAAAAAAAGTTGAATATATATATATATATATATATATATATATATATATATATATATATATATATATATATGTGTATATAAAATATAATTTTATAAAAGTTTGTAAAAAACCTGTACAACTAAGGCAGATTCCAACATTAGTTTTCGAAATTTCAAGGCAAGCAAATATTTTTATGAAGAATACATTTTCCTCCCAAAGTGCAAAATAATTACTTTTACAGGTATAATTACGTCTATCCGGGGATACACTGTATAACTCAGTTAATAATATTGATTATTATGTTTGCTTTACAATTTGGTTCCGTTGTGTTATTTTTAGTCTTATTTTCTAAAAAAGCTTACAGGATTAAAATACTTGCTTGTTTTGCAAGACTTTGCATCAGAAGCCTAAATTAATTTGCATTTGTGACATCAAACTTTCTTGAGGCATGTGACCAAATCTTATCGCAGAATTAAATTACCGAACGAAAATAAGCGTCAGAACTGTAAAATTAAATTGTATTTGTAATATCAAAAAGATTTAAAAAACTTTGAGTCATATGGTCGTATGTTTTTTAATCTAACATCTTTAGATATTATTAACATAAAAGTGCTTCTTCATTTTCAATCCAAATAGATGAATTCTGGAAAGTTGTTTTATTCTATTTCAGTCGATACATATTTCGTCTGAATAAGAGCAAATCTGGCAAACGACGAATGTGAGCGGATAGGGATTGTTGATGCAGATACATACATGTCAGTCGGTAGGTCACTTGATAAAGGTCAAAGGCTACACCGTAACCCAACAATTGACAATTCGAGGGTGGGATGTGAGCCGGGAATCAAGAGTGACCGAATACCGTTGTTGAGAACCCACGTTATCCTGGAGGTCCCGTCCAGATTGGTCAATCTCATGAAGGAAAAGAGACGTTAAAACAAACTAGCAAACAAGGATCAGGCTAATATCTAAAACCTAAGTAATGCATGTCTGTTTTTATTAGTTGGATGCTGATTACTTTTCTCTTGACTCTTTTTGAAACTTTTTAGTATTTGGAACTCCCTGTATATTAAATATGATAAATAAAGATATTTTTAAAATGTTTGAAAATAGGGAAAATAACAAATTCTAATTCTTCTTTATAAAATTAATTCTTCAAGTTATAATCAAACTAATTTCTAAACAACATATGATCGTACGCAGTTACTAACAAAACAAGTTATTTATTATTAGGGATCAATCCAAAATTTTGTCTCCTTTATAATGCATTTTTAATAATATAAATAAATGATGCTCTTCTTCCGTTTCTTACACATTATACTTTATTTCCTGGGAGCATTGTTGTAAGAAGTGCGAGTAACTAAAATTACACAAATGTATTTTTAACCATCCTTTGAGAAATATTAACATCCTGCTTTATTTAGTATGGGAATATAAATTCTTTTTATGATTTTGTCTTTTATAAATTTGAAACAAGCGTTGGCCGTCAAATAAGTACTTAAACTTATAAAAGGAATGCATTTGAGAGATCTCATGTAACATAATAAAGGACTTTATTTAGATATATCGCATATAGATATAGAGCATCAACAAACCAGTTTAAGTCAGTAAAATGATGTCCATTAAACCTTTTAAAAAAATGTAATTTATTATTTGCCAGATTTGCTCTTATTCAGACGAAATATGTATCGACTGAAATAGAATAAAACAACTTTCCAGAATTCATCTATTTGGATTGAAAATGAAGAAGCACCTTTATGTCAATAATATCTAAAGATGTTAGATTAAAAAACATACGACCATACGACTCCAAGTTTTTTAAATTTTTTTGATATTACAAATACAATTTAATTTTACAGTTCTGACGCTTATTTTCGTTCGGTAATTTAATTCTGTGATAAGATTTGGTCACATGCCTCAAGAAAGTTTGATGTCACAAATGCAAATTAATTTAGGCTTCTGATGCAAAGTCTTGCAAAACCTTGCAAAACAAGCAAGTATTTTAATCCTGTAAGTTTTTTTAGAAAATAAGATTAAAAATAACACAACGGAACCAAATTGTAAAGCAAACATAATAATCAGTATTATTAACTGAGTTATACAGTGTGTCCCCGGATAGACGTAATTATACCTGTAAAAGTAATTATTTTGCACTTTGGGAGGAAAATATATTCTTCATAAAAATATTTGCTTGCCTTGAAATTTCGAAAACTAATGTTGGAATCTGCCTTAGTTGTACAGGTTATCCAAAAGTTATAAAATTCTGAAATTGCCTCAAGAGTATCTTAATTTTATAGTTTTTGAAGTATTTTATAAAAAAAAATGTTAATTGGAAAATATTAGAGGTTTTAAAATCCTTTTGTTTATTTCAGACCACGTCTAATAAATCTTTAAACTAAACATATTCTTTAAAGTTAAGCTAAATTTATCTCGGCGTTGGGACCCGCTATTTCTTTTAGAATAACCCTTTTTATAATAACTTTTTTCGATAACTTAGAGTACTTTACTCTCTGGGTAATCTTAGAATTTTTATAATTTTTGGTTACCTGTATAACTAATTTACATTTCGATAATACTTTTCAAAGGATTAAAACTTTTCTTTATAAAATATTTCAATAACTATAAAAATATTATTGGGGTCATTTTAGATTTTTATAATTTTTGGACAACCTGTATAAATTAGTCAAATTCTAACATTAGTTTTCGACGTTTCAAAACAAGCAACACTTTTTATGAATAATGAAGTTTTCTCCTAAAATGCAATATCACAGGTATAATTACCTCCATCCGGGGACAATCAATTAGTCAATGAACCACGAATATAACACAATATAGTTTTACCATTATCGTCTCTTTTTCGCAACGAAAATTGACTAGACAAGTTCTACAACTTAACGTAGGCTCCAAACCACGGTTTTCGTTTATTTATTCGACCCCGGCCCTCATTTCACTCTCGAGCACTCAACTCTCTGGTTAGGGTACAGCCTTTGAACTTTAAACAGTGACCAACAGACTAGCAAGTGCAGTATCTGTACCAACTTCCCTATCCATTCCAAGATATATTCGATTTCATTTGGCCACTATGAAAGGGATGGTGCATGATGATATATTTAACACTTGCCTGTGTGAATTTTACCTCTAAATTCGAGAGCACGTCTTAGCAGGCAACCGTAGCAGGAAACAATATATCGATGTCCACGCTTTGCATGCTTGGCTATCTGATGTAACACAAGATATTAATTTAAAAAAAAACGTATTTTTACTAGTCATTTTTTCGTCTGTCTAATATGTCAATTACAATTTCAATACGAAATTAAACACTTAATATCGGGAAATCCCTCTTCTGTTCACAACAAAAACTATTCCTCCAGAAAGTCGTCTTAAGGCTCACAAGGTTTTTCAATAAAAACTTGTGAAAAGGTACTTCTAGTGATGTATAACAAGCTTATCAAATTTTAGGTCCTTATATCTAATAGGAACAATTAAAAAATGCAGGGCTGTGGTTTTTTGTGCAAACCGACTAAATAGAATGCTTTATTTTTCAAAATGTAGAGTTTATTCTCTTCAAAATGACGTTCAAAATATTTTTTTAAATACAAAGTTCTATTAAAATTCTTATTAAAAAAATATTAATAAAATTTGATTTTTGAGTTTTAAATACTTTTTTTTATAAGTATATGTTGAGAAAAAAGCGATTATGATCAAAAGGAAACCACAATTATAAAAACTTTTTCCTTTTGGTTTTCGCTAATTTTCATGACGATATTAAGCTTATGTTGTGTTAACAAACAAAAAGCAAGGACCTTTTTTAGTCGCTAAATAATATAAGTGCTCCTCAGGAAGGCATTCTATATGCGCCACTGGGAACTTCTATTAATAACGTTGTGATATACCTTAACCTAATCAGATCAAATAAAGGTCAATTAAGATTATTTAAGGACAAAAACGCTCAAAATGGCTAAATTTACGAGACAAACCCAGTACATTGTAGGTACTATTAGATTGTCATAAATGGAAAACTTAAACAAAAAACGGAAGCAGTTGGCAATAAATAACATGTTGGACCCGTTAACGCCCTGCCTAATTAATTTTTTTATAGACTGCTCTCGTACCGTTCAAACAAACCAGCGCGACTGTTTTGTAAGACGATCGGTTTTTATTTAAACCAGATTTGTTCCAGTATCTGACGCATTCTTGGAATAATTTTATTTTTAGATCTACAAATGAACCATTGTTTTAATAAAAACTTTTTTTTATTTTAAAAGACGTTTAAAAAGTATATTAACAAAATTGACAATAATACATAATTATAACTTTAACTGAAATAAACTATACATTTTCTATTCATTTTGCATTTATTACTGTCACTACTACTATAGACACAAGACACACTTAAAAATAAAGATAAATTATAGTAAAAGAACTTTTAAAATACGTTGCAAACTACATAACAGACAAATATTAAATAAGAGATTGTATTTTTTCCATTACAAATTACATGAAAGTAATTTTTAACTGGCAATCTCGGAACAGAAACTTACAAGATTTCAGTGAGAGCTGCTATTAGTGTTTGTTTGGTATAGCGACATAAACTAACTCGAAAAAAATTTTGAACTATTTTTGAGTAATTTTATAAAAACAGTTTTATCTGTAAATAGATATTTCTGCATTCTGTAAGATATTAGTGCATTAACCCTGGGAATATCGTATACTAATCAATATCATGTGCCAAACTAGAAAACATAGAAAGGCCAAGTTAACTCTTGCAGAACTAAGCTATGATAATATTCTTTCCAGGAGTGCTATATTTTAAATATTTTGATTGATGATATATTTGATTTTGAACAACAAATGTTGAAAACATTGCTATTTTTAAATTGTTTAAAACTGTACAGAAAAAAATATTTAAAACTTAAATATAGTTTAGTATAAAATTAGTTTGAAGAACATACTCTAATAACAAAACTTAGTTATACAGTGAATAGTTTAAGGTAATAATAATTAACTATAATATCAGAGTTTAAAACAAGAATGTTTAACCCTTTTTTTTTAACATAATACTCACCTTGTAATTAAAATATGTTTATTACAAAAAAAACACGTTGTTTGTTTAAGAATTTTATTTTAATTCTTACCCAACGAAGAACAACTGTTGTGCTTATTACTATTATCACGGTTAAAATATTTTTTTTCGGGTAAACGTAATGTACAAATTGCAGACATTGTCAGACAAATAATTATTGTTTACCTTTACATTTTTTTGTGCTTTATAAAGTAAAAGTTGTGATTGATGATTTAAAATATGAATGGAATAATAGTTGAAATGCTTAAATGACATTTTTCTTTTAACTTCTTTTATCCGTAATAAGAGAAATGGGCAACTTTTTTGCTATATACAATTTCCCAAGCTTGGTTTTACGGCACAATTCAAAGTAATAATCTTGAACTAAAACATTTCTTTAGCTTAGCTGATACCTCCTTTTAGCAGGATCTTCACCAGCATGATCACATCACATCAACTGCTACGGCATTCTTACCAAGGGGATAGAAGCGTTTTTGACCCTCATGCATCGCTTTACCGCCCAACTGCAAATACCAAGGACCTCCTTTATTCCCGAGTGTCCGTATTAATCAGTCTGGTATCATTAAAGGCCTTTCACTCTTCCCCTAATTTCCAAGTTTTTAAATTCCATATGAACTTTTTCTTTCTTTATTAATGACAACCACAGTCCCTAGTACTTAGGTCTTTAGCTTCTGTAGTCTGCCCATAGGTAAAAAAAAGTAAGAACTGAGATAATTGACAGCAATTTTTCCAGGACAGCAAATTTAAAAAAAATTAAATTTTCCTCTGAACTTGGATGTTCAGGTATAATCTGACATCCACTTATTCAGTTTAATATTCAAAATAAAAGGAAATGTTGAATGCAAAAGTTAATTGGTTTTTACTTGAACCATCAGAATCTGTCAACAAAATTAGGAAAAAATAATTGGAAAGTGAAAAATTGAGCATTGACTTTGTCATTTTAAATGGAACACCCTCTATAATATTATTACAATAAATAGTCGTCTTCTTACTGATTATAAAAATACGAATACTAGGTTTAATATCTTTATTTCTAAAGACAATCCAGAAAATTGACAAAAACCTGCTATAAGGGGCAATGTGTTAGAAAGAGAGACCACAGATACATAAATAAGGACTGAAGTAAAGTTATTAGAAAGAATACACCGACTCTTATGCCAGGGTTCTTGTCAGTTCTTTCGATTGTTTTTAAAGATAAAGGCATCCAACCTGACATTTTTATAATCAACAAAAATAGGTGCATTTATTGAAATAATATTATATATAGTGTTCGATTTAAAATAGCGGAGTCGATGCTCAATTTTTTACTTTCCAATTGTTTCTCGTATATTTTCTTCTATCTTGGGGAATAAACTCTGCAAATGGGTGTCAAAATATACGTGAATACCCTGTGCAAGTTTCAATACATCAACCTAGTGCTATATTTTAGTTGGTAACTGTGTTTGTGGTAACCTAGTGGCTCTGAATTTAGATTATTCTCAAAAAACCAGGAGACAAATTTGATAGTTTCTTTGTCAAACAAAATACCCTTATAAGAATTAATTTCTTCTAAAGATTATTAAATTAACTCTATATTGCTTGGTCGATTCCTCCCTTATGAAGCCTTTGTAAACCCAGATTTGAACACCTTATTTTTTGTTCACACGCACATATTCAGATAATTCGATTATGGACCTACAAAACGGGCGATGCTTATATTTTCGTCACTTTCGGCTACAACACGCAAGAAGTTTCCTAATTAAATTGTCTTCCCAACTGCACTAATTAATTTTTGTTTTCTTTTGTTCGTCGCTTTTGCGTGTGTCTCTCGTCTTTCTAATAAAATTTCCAGCTCTCTTTCCTGTCTCCGAAGAATCAACGCTAAAAGAGGTTTCCTCTCCTCATTAAATTAATTACCGTTCAAAGACAGTTGACGACGATCTTTTTGTCACGCCCGTCATGAAACCGACTGCGACGACAACTAATATTTTGCCTAAGTATAGGTCTACGACGACTTGGAAAAGACTCCGACGTACACTGTACTAAACATATTTTCTTTAAATGGAGCAATAGTCTGGGCAGTTAGGTCACAATTTGCTTTACTAAAAAGGAAATATCCAAATCCATACAACTTGTTATTCGACTGACCTTTGTCTAGATATACAAGTTGTCTCCGATTCAATGTGATAGCTAATATCTTCGTTATTACAGAAAAACACGAAGTATATTTTGAAATAAAAGTTATAGACAATAGCCATAATGTACATTTAAATTTTATTAAACATGGCGCGTCAGAAATTCTTGAAAATAAAACGTTTTGTTTATTTTTCAATGACGCACTCTGTATACTTTTAATTTTTTCAACTCCAGGGTAAACTGTGAAAATATTTCCTATACAATTTGATGGTTTTCAAATTATAGGCATATTTAACATTTTATTACTTCAAAAAAACACTGAAATAAAACAGAAACTTAGAAGGATCGAAACATGTGTTAAAATTGATATCCATTAGAAACAATACAATGACTAAGTTTCCTAAAACAAGCTGCTCTAATCATATCTGGAGTGATATTTTTATGTGTTTATTCAAGATTGACCTTTTTCCCAAAGAAAAAAGTGCAAAGACCTTAGGTTTGGAGAAACCTACCTATTAATTTAACTATTTACTACTCTCTTAGTTATAATAATGTACACCTTGTTCTCTGTTTTTCACTTTTCTTCCTTCAGATATTTGTTTATACTTGATGTAATGTCAGTCATGTGTTTGTCATATAATCAGGAATTACTTTTCAATACTTACAGGAATTACTTTTCAATACTTGCAGAGTTACAATTTACGGCGAAGCTCAACGAAACTGTCGTAAACAGTTCGTATTTAGCAGGGATGTATTCCAGATAGGCAAGTAATCTCACTAAAGAGCTTTTCGCTTGTTCAATCTGAACTAAGAATAGGATCATTTCCATCGAACCTTAAATACGCTGACTATATACGACCACTGCCAAACGAAAATATCCTAATCTATATTTTAGCATATGTTAAAATAAGTAACCATATATAAATTCGAATTGCAGAGGAGGTGCGAATCAGTAAATCATTAGTTTAAATAATACTTACTCAATTGCAATTAACCGATTTCAATTAGAAAGTAATAGTTCTTGGTTCCGATGAATAGTAGCCTTTAATTTCCAGAATACATTCAATAAAATTTACGGGGTGATGAGCCACATTTTCAAGAACGAAATGGTTAATACACAATTGTCATTATTGAAGTAACAAAATTTTCTGTTGTGCAACCTGGCCTTTTTAGCAAATTAAGTTCCGATTTTCTTGAGATATTTCACTGCCAAAACGTCAGACAATGTAGTGAGAAAAATGGTGATGTGTTGCATAATGCAATTCTTACCGAGGGTTTAAATGATAAATATTCCCAGAAACAGATTTATAATAAAGGTTCTATTCAGTAGTCAGCCCGTTCTCCAGACCCAGCCCATTAGTCATTTTTGTTTTAATAAACTTAAAAATATCTATTATGATTAATAGAACAAGATTAGAGAAGAATGTAACAACCGATGACCTGATTAGAGTAACTCGTTCCAGAGACTTATTGATCGGTTTAATACTTGCGCTATTTAAAATGGGCTTCACTTTAAACATATTCTTCGAACATTGCACATTTCTGTTTTGTTCTCAATGATTTTACAGTAATATGTTTAAGATGGCATGTTTTAATAAAATATGACTGAAAACCGTCAAAGTTGAGATATGGTTTTCGTAAAATAAAGGAAATATGTCTAAAATATACTGAAAAATTATAGATAGTATAGATAGACAGATAAACATATATATCATGTCAATATAAAAATTGTATTATGTTTACATTCGTCAATGCGTCCTAAATAAAATTACACATACAAATATGTAAAAGTAAATTATTAAAACATTGACATACGTACAGGGTGTGAAAAAATACATCGACGTAAATAACGCTTTGCAATATGAAAATTATGGGAAACTCAGCTGGATAAGACATCACTACAGTCCTCTCAAAAAACTAATGAAAGAGGGCGTAGTAAACGCAAAGGGTATATCTTCTAACTTTACACACCTTTTCTACATGTACGGGGTCTTCCCTCATAATTCGTCAATACCAATATTGACTTATTTTTAAGAGACAGGCAAAATTGTTTATTGTTTTATTGTGTTAATTTAAAAGTTGTAGAGTTTATTACGTAGTTTATAAAAAATGATTATTTATGTGTATAGTATATTTCAAAAATGTTTAGCAGAACCAACATACATTTTCTTAAATGCAGCACCCATAGTAACAATGAAGTATTAGCCAGAAGAGCATCGTGTATTTATTATCGAGGGACAGTTTTTTTTTAATTAGCTTCAATATTCATCGGGTATGGGATGTTTCTAGTAAAAATTTGGTAAAACTTCAAAAGTTAAAAAACAAACAGATAAACAATATCAGGCATCAACCAAAAACCACGTGGGTGTCCAGGGCTGGCAACGGTTCCAGAAAGTATGAAAGTGCTGACTTTTGCTGTTTAAAATTCGCGCAGATCAGACCATAAAAATGCCCAAGCTTTGCGCTTGTGTCACCTGTGCACATATTTCTGACAAGAAATTTAAAAGTTCATCTCTACAAAATCAAACTGGTGCAAAAACTAAATAGATAGAAAACTAGTTGACTTAATAAGTAGACTTCTTTCTTCTTTCGCTGAAGTATTGATACGATTTTTTTTTGAATGATCGTATCAACAATATTATTTTTAGTGTCCAGGCCTACATTCATCTTTCAGGTGTTGTAAATAAAGTAAACTGTCGTTATTGGACTCTAGAAACTCTAAGGAATATAACGAAAGGCCGTTATATAGTCCAAAAAAGACCATATAGTATGCAATGTCCAACGCAGAATTTATTGGTCCGCACTTTTTTGAAAATAGGTTCGGCGTAACCATTGCACAGTGATTTCGCTTCCCTACTAGGGCGGTCATAAATGCATAACTCTGAATTATAGTATATCTAAAATCAATTGAGACAGCGGAAAATTTGGGGTACGCTCAATTTACTACACCACTTATATCAAATAAATTTATTTTTATTCAGTTGACAGGTCCCTGTACAAACAGCGGACCTTCGCGACACAGTCAACGTGGACTCATTATAAAATTTGGGGGCTGAGAATAAGAGTTAAGCACTTTGATTGGTTATATCTGTAATTCAATTAGTTAGATTTTTGGAGACGTTGATTTAATAAAAAATGCACAAAAAAGATATATTTTAAAATATTTGCGTCGCCTGCACTTGTTCAGAGATCTCGGGTCAGTGTTAATGCCATAGAATAAAAATTTCTTTTTATTCTATTCAATGTTTTTACTTACCTTGTAAAGGGAAGTATTGTAATCGTGAAAAAATTACCATTCGAGATTTTTTCTGATCTTTACGTTTCAGGGTCCCTAGATAAACATTTTTTTTCTCAATTGCATCGGTCTGTCTGTCGAACTGTCTGTTCGCGGCATAGCTAAAAAACTAGTTAAACGATTGACTTCAAATTTTAGCCAAAAATTAAGGATCATATCGGGATGACCTGGTAACATTTTGGACAAAATGTTAAAAAAATTATTACTAAAAAACTACTTACCCAATTTGTCAAAAACCAAGTATGATATAGAAAACAACTGATAAAATTTTGGTATAAATGCTAGATGGCGGAACAAAATGGCGGCTTAATAAAATATGTAAAAATTCAGCATGAAAAAATACTTTATTTCATTTTCAAATTGTGTGCCATACCTAATTCTGGTATAGAGAAGAACTAGTAAAATTGTAGTACTAATTCAAAATAGCAGAACAAAATGGTAGGCAACCAAATAAAATGTTTGTAATCGAGAAAAAAATAAATTTTTTAGGTTTTAGCGCCTCTGGATGCCAAAAAATATGTTTTATCAATTCCGTCAGTCCATCTGTCGGTTTGTCTGTCTGTCTGACAGTTCGCGACATTGCTTAGAAACTACTTATCAGATTGACTTGAGATTTTAGTCAAAAATTAAGGCTCATATGGGAATGAACTGGTAATATTTTGGTAAAAATCTAATATGGTAAAACAAAATGGCGGCCTGGTGATATGTTAAAAAAATTATTACTAAAAAACCACTTATCCAATTTTTGTACAAAAATCAAATAGTATTATATAGAAATCAACTGGTAAAGTTTTGGTATGAATCCAAGATGGCGAAAAGAAATGCCGGTTTAATAAAATATTTAAAAATTCAGCTTGAAAAACAACTTCAAATTGTCTGCGATAACTAATTGTGGTATAAAGATAAACGAGTAAAATTGTGGTTCGAATTCAAGGTTGAGGAACAAAATGATATTTGTAATTGTGGAAAAACCAATCTCTCATATTTTCAAGTTTTACCGCGCCTAGATGTCAAGAAACTACGTTTTATCAGTTCTGTCGGTTTGTCTGTCTGTATGTCAGTTCACGGCGTAGCTTAAAAACTAGTCATCAGATCAACCTTAAATTTTAGTCAAAAATTAAGAGCCATATATGGATGACCTGGTAATATTTTGGTAAACATCCAATATGGCAAAATAGAATGGCGTCCTAGTAAAATGTTAAAAAAATATATTAAAAAACCAGTGATCCAACTTATCTCAAATTTTGTACGAAAATCTAGTATTATGTAGAAATCAACCGGTAAATTTTTTGTATAAGTACAAGATGGCGGAACAAAATGGCGGCTTAATAAAATATTTACAAATCCAGCCTGAAAAATCTACTTAATGGACTGATTTCAAATTGTGTGCCATAACTAATTTTGGTATAGAGATATGCTACTAAAGCTGTGGTTCTAAATCAAAATGGCGGAACAAAATAGCGGCCAAATAAAACATTTGTAACTGTGAAAAAATCAGTCTCAGAGGTTTTAAATATTTTAAGGTTTTAGCTTCCCTAGATGACAAAAAATATGTTTTATCAATTCCGTCGATCTCTCTGTCTGCCTGTCAGTTCGCGGCATAGCTTAAAAACTACTCATCAGAGTAATTTGAGATTTGAAATTTGCAATATGCAAATTCAAAAACCTCTCTGAACGATTCAATTTTTTACGAAGTTTTTGACTTTCAGCCACTATTTACTTAAAATAAGTTTACATTTCTATCACGCCGTTCATGCTTCACAAGGAAATCGCCGACTGTTGACGGATATTTCGTTTTTATGTTGTCTCAATTGACTTTAGATACACTTTACTAGCTTTCTTATTTAAATCGTCAAAATACAATTATATACACATAATTCATACAGTTTATAAGATTTGTTGGTGATATTTTTTTATGATGTATTTAGTTATAAAATGTCTTACAGTTTTATATGTTTAAAATAATGAATTTGAAACATTGCATACTGTGACTTTTATTTCTAGATTGGAGTAAATAATGGTTGCTTGTATTAGCATCAACCTCATATCAAATACAAAAAAAATAGTTCATAATAAAACAAAGAAAATATAAAACAAATCTAACACAATTTATTAAACCAGCAAATTTCATTTAAGCAGAAGATAATTTTAAACACATAATAAATCTAACACAGACTTTGACAATACATCTTTTTATTTACAGGTGACTTTCGTAAAATTAAAATTAGAGGATCTGAATGAAGGAGAAACCTATTAATTAAATCGGTACAATCTCGTCGAAATGATTTAATGTGTTTGTTATTCGCCTCAGCTGCTTCTTCAGATAGCTCGCCAATTGACAACAAAGCGAGATCTATGGCATGAGTCCATGAATAAGTACTTTATGGACGGAAACGGGCATGTAATACTACGGATACTCGGCAAATGTTATCTCTTCTCTTTTTGATTTCGGTAATTGTGGCTGAAATTTCTGAATTTCAAAAACCGCCTGGCTGTGTTGCCATCGTTTATATATTATATTATCGATAATAAGACCTAACCTTTCCCTAAATTCGGTTTGGACAAATTTTTTCTTTGCAATCACAAGCTTGTTATTGTTGGCAGACCTGGCTTGCCATTTCTTAACCAACTTATAAGCGACATGAATAAATGTTTTATAGAATCGAATTCAAATGTGAAAGGGTGCTAGACCAAATTCATATTTCCTCTCATCCACTTGCTTATTTAAACGTTTGTCAATTTTGTTCATCTCGCTCGGAAAGCCTTAACATATCTAACATGTAGATAAAGGAATATTGCTGCTAAGTGCATTACACACTTAATCATCTACCACCAGCAAGCTATATATAATGTGATATTCGCGATCTTTTTCCTTGAAGACAGTAGGCCGCAAGTTTCTTATTTTCTCTTTAAAATATGTATCCTCCTAAACCAATACAGTAGTCGTTTTCTTCAAATATTGAAGGCGAATAGGCCTGCAATATCGAGTTGATGAAGGATTTGTCCGCAAAACTACTGAATTTGCTTCATTATTAGCTGTCGAAATAATTTGGATTGCGAATGATCCAAAAGTGGTAACTGTCTTCAAGAGTAGAATCAGAAAAACACTGTTTATATTCGAAATGCCCGGTGCTGCCACCTAAACCCCATTTCCCTATCAAAGATATCTTATCTAGCGGATCGTTAGGTACCCTATCTAAAATATTTATTTGAGACTTGAGACTTCGATTGGTAGTATGATCTAGTAAACTTTGCAGTTCGGCGGATGAATCAATTATATCTAAAGAAAGTGTTTTTTAGATACCACGACATTTTGGTGAGATGGCAAAATGTTTTTTGACCTTCTTGTCTATAAATTTCTTAACTAATAAATATTGGTATCGAGTTAACTTAGCTTCAACAATGAGCTACAAAACTTCGCATGAGTCGATTTTAGTAGAAATTAATGAACTGTCGTCGAATGCATTGACTAACATATTCGCAAGAGAACTATCTATTTTTGACAATTTAGAGTATTTAGACAATCTTTTCCTTTTAGTACGCTTACTGGCTTTGTTAAAGTATTTTTTCGGACGGTCACGCGAAGAGGACGTTGATGATTCAACATCATCATTTCTATGAGACATACGTGATGCATTGTTTCGCTGTACATCAATATTTTCAACTACATTCAGCCAATCTGAATTTAGATTTAGTACGGTTGCACTTTACTAAGTAATGTATAATTCGTTTACATGTATTACTAATTTTATCACTCAATGTCTCTAAATCAATATTTTCGTAGTTATCCGAAAGACACGATCTTTGTGGGAAAGTATTAAGAATATGGTGCTTTTTCATTGGCATAACCCTCTTTAGAGTGCCAAGTATCGAAAATCGTCCTCCTCGAAACAGAACCTTTGAAAAATATGCCTAACAAAACGACATAAAAACTGGAATATGAGAAAAAACTCTGTTTCCTGTACTATGGACATGAATAATTTGACACGCCCTAAACCTAAAAGGAGGCAGCAAGAGACAGATGAAATCTATTTACTCTTAATCTGAACATTGTTCCAGGTAAAATAACATGCATTCCAAGTACAGCGAAAAATTGTACATCAAAATCAACTAACGTTATATGAAAAAATCTAGCAAAAATCTACCTTCAATAAAAAAGTTATTGAAATACAAAAGTACGTTTTGTTACGTGGAACATGTAAATAATAAAAGTACATATCTTGCTCTCGCACCTCCATATTACCACTACATGTTAATACTCGTTTTGAAATAATGACACACAAAAACAGAGTGATATAGTTGCGTTGACTGACACGTCTAGGTTAAGGAGGTTTGACATGCACCCACTTGATATGGACATAAATCAAAGATATAATTTCAACTAGTATAATTGTTTTTTTTAAAGCTCATCAACCTGTCAATCACTTAGTGACATTTTTAAACCGGTATATGCCAAATAACTTTTTTCTATTTATAGTCTATAAAGGATCCCTGTGCATTGACGCGAATAGTGATAATTATTGTGAGACTTCAAGGATTTTTGGTACCTCAGTTACAAGAATTTTATAGTTTTAACTCGCTCTAGCAGTAAACAATAACTCACTCTTTGCTTTTGAAATCTAAAGCTTCATTTTGCTCTTTCAGTTTTTGACTTTTATTGTTAAATCAATTGGCTATACATTTTCTTTTTTTTTTGTTTAGTGTAAGCCGTTTTTGTACATTTTTAGATATTTGCTTATTTATATTTATACTTTTTTGTTGTGTTCATTTTTTACATTGATATATTTTGTTTATTTGATTTGAATATTCTGGGTTATTTTAATTGTATACAATATCTGCGATGTTATATTATTATTATTTATATATTTCTCGACTGGCATAGTGTAGGTTCAAATGCACATTTTTTCCATGTTCATGTTTCTATCTATTGTGGTTGTTAGTGTCAGCCTAGTTATATAAATTTTTACTACTGAATTTGGGCAAATTGATGATATTAGTAATTTGTTTTCAGACAAATTTTCTTTTTTAAACTTAATACACTTAAATATCAGAAGTATTTATAGGAACATAGACGAATTTCGTATATTTTTGAAGCATCTTCCTTTAAAAATAGACTGTATTGTATTATCTGAAACAAGAAGGATAATGGATGTTTCACTTTTTCAGCTTGAGGGTTATACCAGCTTCTTTAATGAAAGTTATCTAACCCAAAACGACGGTGTACTGGTTTTGATAAGGTCAACATTGGTTAAAAACATCAATATATCACAGTTTCAAAAGTTTAAATACGTCTGTGCAACTATAGAAATAAATAATAAAATCGTCTTTCTTATGGCAATCTATAGCCCCCCTCAACAAATTGTTACGATTTCCTTCATTCTCTAGAGGCCGCTCTTACAGCAAACAATTTGAATAAGCGGTATGACTATTCGGACTTTTTGGCAGATATAAATATAGATATCATGAAGGATACACACTTAAAACAGGAGTATTGAACATAATGGGTGAACATGGGTTTGTGTCTTTAATCAATAAGCCTACACGGGTTCAGCTAGACTCGATGACCTGCATTGATCACGCGTTTGTAAAGATGGGAAACGGTCTTAAGGTCAATTCAGTGATTCCTTCAATAATACAAACTAATATCACTGACCATTATCTCGTTCTGATAAGTCTATTGTCGAATGATAGCTGTTGAAGTCCGAAAACAATCTATAGGAGTATTGAATGATAAGTCATTATGAGATAAATTAAAAAATGATACTCGGACCGTAATTTATAAAGAAAATAGTGCGCAAACGGCATACACGAAGTTCATCTCAAAAATTCAGACTTACATTAGAGCATTTACAGAAGACCAGAGAATAAGAATAAAGAAAAGGAAAGACTAGATGTCAATTGGTTTACTGACGTCAATTAAAAATAGAGATTTAATGTTTCAGCAACTTTTAAAAGACAAACATAACTTAAACCTTAAAGAATCGTACAACAAGTACAGAAACAAAATAAATTCGTTGATCAAAAAAGTAAAAAGTGAGTATTTTAAGAATGCATTATCGGAAAACAAAGGATCAAAGATGAAAGTGGCAACGAGAAAACAAGTGACAAAGACATATCAAATTAATTTTATAATTTCTTTTCTAGAATAGGTCGCACTCTTGCTTATAAAATTAATAAAAAGAGTGACTACAATTTTAAGGAAAGCTCAATCAGAACTCTATGTTTTTAACACCAGTTGTTCCAAATAAGCTTAAATCCTACATTAAAAAACTTAAGAATAAGAAAGCACCCGGACACGATGACATTAACAGTGAAACATGGAAACGGATTGAAATATTTATTAAAGAGCCATTGAATTTTATTTTTAATAAAATAATGGAAACCGAAGAAATCCCATTGGAGTTCAAGATTTCTATCGTAAAGCCGTTATGTAAATCTGAGAGTGATAGAGTAAACAATTACAGACCCATAAGCCTAATATCTAACTTTGCCAAACTTTTCGAAATGATTATTAAAGACAGACTTATATCACATTTAGAAAAATGCAATATCCTATCCAAAAAACAGTTTGGATTTAAAAAGGGCTGTAATACAGAGGATTCAATATCGGAGCTCACATCACAGATTTACTATATGGACAAGGGAATTAAATCAATTGCTGTTTTTATTGATCTTGCAAAGGCCTTTGTAAAATTGTATAATGTGGGAATACGAGGACAAATATATGTTTTATTCAAAAATTACCTTACAAATAGTTGCGGATGACACAGCTATTCTCTATGGTGCAAAAACTTTGATATCTCTGATACAAAAGGTTACACGCGACCTAGAAATGATATTTGTTCGGTTTGGATCTAATTTGTTAACAGTACATTATGACAAGACCAAGTTTATGCCATTTTCGTCATTTAACATGCACTTACCCGAATTTAAAGTAATTAAGGTCTCATGCAGTAAGTACGATATGAACATATATTCAACACACCAAATAAAATACTTAGGAGTAATTATTGATTCTCATTTGCGATGGGATTTCCATACTAGCCATTTAGTCCAAAAACTGAGCGGACTTTTTTATAATTTAAGAGACTTAAGGAAATACTTGGCATTACGCAGTTGAGAATAATTTATTACGGTCTGGCTGAGTTATGACCTATAGGATATTGGCATGGGGCGGTTGTAATAAAAACTGTATAAAAAAAGTTGGAATTGCGCAGAAGGGAATCATCAAGATAATTTACAATAGACCTACAAATTATTCTACAGACCATTCGTATCATGATTCCCAGCTGTGTGACCCAAGGCAGCTGTATGCGAAAAAACTTATACCCTTCATATGTAGAAGCAAGGAGACTCTGGATCTGGTTAAGCATATATACGACACAAGGGCAAAACTAAACCAAAATTTTAAAATAGAGAAAATGGAAAAGTCAATCGGACAACGAAGTGCTTTATATATAGGACCTAAACTTTATAATCTTCTTTCGAATGAACTTAAACAAAGCAAATCGATAAAATCTTTGAAGATTAAACTTCGAAAATGGGTGTTAGATAACTGGGAATTAATAAATAATATTATTAATTAATGATTGTGTGTGTGGGTATGTACTTACAAAAATCAACTAGTGTCAGAGTTTTACACTGTTATATGTGTGTAGTTTGGTTAAATGGTTTCAACTAGTGTTTATATTATTAATAGAAAATTAAGATATAAATACCTGTACCTTCCTCTTCTCGATATCAGCTGACTGTTCAGTTGAGGCTTTACTCAAGGTGGCGGACTAGGTCACGAACACCTTACAACGTTACATCGAGAAAGGGCACGTAATAGAGGTTATATTGTAATAAGTGTATTTTTAGAATTGTTTAAAACATACCTTGTAACCCTATTTACGTAATATATTATTGTTACTATTATTATATTGACCCCGATATATGATTTCAACGCCGTGGTACTTTAGAGAATTATTTCCCAGCACCGTGGTGCCTTGGAGGATTATTTCTCGAAAAGTAATCTTTGGAGACCTAAGTTGGTCAGCTGGGTGTTCGGACCTGACCTCTTTAGACCTTAAGAGTAAATTGCAACTATTTGCTTAATTCGTGGAGAAATGAATGCACCTACCAAGCGAAATATTTTTGTCAGTTTTTAAACACTTGAGGACGACATTGCATATTTTGATCGAAGCGGAAGGCATCTGAACAATATGATTTTTTTTTAAATAACGCAAACATCATTCGTATTTTTACTTCCCTCGTAAAAGGGAAGTATTGAAATCGTGAAAAAATCACCCTCCGAGATTATTTCAGACCTTTACGTTTTAGTTCCCTAGATGCCGAAAAACATGTTTTCTCAATACCGCAGATCTGTCTGTCTGTCTGTTGGTCGGTCTACCTGTGGGCGTCAAACCTAATAAGCTACTTAACCGATTAACTTTAAATTTTGGTCAAAAATTAAGGATCATATGGGGATTACCTGGTAATATTTTGGTAAAAATCCAATATGGTAAAAGAAAATGGCGGCCTAGTAAAAAGTTAAAAAAATATTTACTAAAAAACTACTTATCGAATTTATCTCAAATTTTGCCCAGAAATCAAGTATTATATAGGAATCAACTGGTAAAACGTTGGTACGAATTCAAGATGGCGAAACAAAATGCCGGCTTAATAAGATATTTAAAAATTCCGCCTACTTAATGATCTTATTTCAATTTATGCTTTAACTAACTGTGGTATAGACGCGAACTAGTAAAATTGTGGTACTAACTTAACATGACGAAACAAAATGGCGGTTTTACATATCTTCACGGTTTAGCGTCTCTAGGTGCCAAAAATAAGTTGTACTAATTCCGTCGGTTTGTCTGTCTGTTTGCCAGTTCGAGGCATAGCCTAAAACTACTGCCGGAGCAAGATGGCGGCCTAGTAAAATGTAAAAAAATTATTAGTAAAAAATTAATTATCAAATTTGCCTCAAATTATGCACAGAAATCAAGTATTACATAGGAATAAACTGGTAACATTTTGGTTTGAATACAAGATAGCAAAACAAAATGGCGCCCTAATAAAATATATAAAAGATGAGCCTAAAAAAGCTACTTCAAATTTTCTGCAAGCATTAAGTTTGATATAGAGATGAACTGGTAAAGTTCTGGTACCAATTCAAGATGGCGGAACAAAAAAGTGGCCACATTTTTTTCTTAAAACTCTTATTGAATTGATTTTAAATTTTGCAGAAAAATTAAATGTAATATACGGATAAACAGGTACGAATTTAAAATGCCAAAACAAAAAGGAGGTGTGCGTCAATGTAAAAACTACTTATTGAATTTATTACTTCTCTTTTAAGAGGTAGTATTGCTTCGGGGTTCCTAAATGCCGGAAAATATGTTTTCCCAATTCCGTCGGTCTGTCTGTCGGCCTGCCTGTTCGCGGCACAGCTAGAAAATTACTTACTCAATTGACTTTAAAATTTGGCCAAAAATTAAAAGTCATATAGGAATGACTTGGTCCCATTTTGATAAAAATGCAATATGGCGAAACAAAATGGCGGCCTGGTCAGTCAAAAATAATTGCTAGAAAACTACTTATCCAGCTTACTTCAAATTTTGTACAAATTCAATTGTTAGTGTCGTTGTGTCCGCACTTTGTCCATAATTCCTAGACGTGACGTGAAGGAAAACATTTCACAACAAAAACACCCACACACGAGAAACAGTTCTCTAATCAAAACGTAATAAGGCTACGTGTGGCCAATAAAGTACTTTATTACGGGTACGATTTTTTTTATAAATACACAATTGGTTTTTTAATCAGCCATCGAAAAAGGGAAATCCATTCCTAGGCCCTTTGCATTTTGACTTTCACCCTAGAATTAGATAGAATGGTTTGAGCTGAAGTTAAAGATTTTGTGGCAAGGCGAGACTTTTAAGATAAAGGATGTTGGAAGTATTTTTTAAGACGCCTTATTCCTAAAGTGGAGTGGAGTAAATTGTAAAGCATGTAAATAAGGAAGTTACAAGTTACAGGAGAGGGAATCACACTGCGCTTCACATATTTTGTTTGAAATGCAATAAACGCATCCGAGCTTGCTCGAGGACATGTAACTTCCCAGATAAGCAAATGCATGAAATTCTTTGTAGTTATTAACTTTGAGTTTGTGCCCTCTCGCTGCGTTTGCGAAGATTTTAATATCTGTGTTATATAATACACCGTGTTAGTTTCTAACAGTTTGAAATTCTTAGAAGACTAGTATGTAATCTCATTATTGTGTTTACTATTCGGCTATGTATAATATGCTAACGTTAGCTGTCGTCGCAGTTATGAGATATTTTATGTAGAACGAAATAAAACTGATATTTTCATAAATAATAAAACAAATGCGTAGAATAAGACATGTTGAGTTAATTAGCAGTTACTGAATTTTCCAAGAATTGTCAGTTAAACTATATGTGTGCATTTCTTAGATTGTCGGTTTGTTACTATATAAATGGGGCCCAAGTGAGTTAAAATAATACAAGCAACAAGAAAAGGACGTTTTTCGCGCAACTTTAACTTTTCTCGTGAAAATAAAAGTATTGTATTTGTGAAAAAATCACCTTACTAGATTTTTTCAGATTTTCTCGTTTCAAGGTCTCTGCATGCGAAAAGCATGTTTTGTCGATTTCGTCGGTCTATCTATCTGTCTCTTTGTTCTCAAATTTTGGTCAAAAGTTAAGCGTTACATCTAGATGACCTAATAACATTTCGGTAAAAATTCAATATTAAAGGGAAGTTTTTCACGGAACTTTAACTTCCCTCGTAAGAAGAAAGTATTGTAATCGTGAAAAATCACTCTACGAGATTTTTTCAGATCTTTACGTTTCAAACATGTTTTCTGGATTTTGCGGGTCCTTGTGTCTGTTTGTTCTAAAATTTTGGCTTCAAATTTTCCTGAAAATTAACGATCATAGGAGTTGACTTGATAACATTTTGATAAAAATCCAATTTGGCGAAACAAAATGGTGGTCTAGTGAAACGTTAAACAAAATATTACTAAAAAATTATCTATCCAATTTACCTCAAATTAATTTTAATTTAATACAAATTTTAATAATAATAATAATTTAATACAAATCACAAATTACCTAGGAATCAACTATAAAATTTTGGTACGAATTCAAGATTGCGAAACAAAATGATGTTTTCGTAAAATATTTAGAAAGTAAGATTGAAAAAGCTGCTTAATAGACTGATTTTAAATTTTTTGCAAGAAATAATTGTGGTTTAGAGATGAACTGATAAAATGTTGCTGTGAATTCAAGAAAACGGAACAAAATGGCGGCCAAATAAAATGTTTGTAATTGTGAAAAAATCACCCTCCAAGGTTTTACATATCTTTAGGTATTGGTAGTCTAAAACAAGACTACCTAGATGCCAAAAATGTGTTTTCTGAATTCCATCGGTCTGTCTGTCAGTTCGCGGCGTAGCTAAAAAACTACTTGTTCGATTGACTTCAAATTTTGGGTCATATGGGGATGACCTGGTAATATTTTGGTAAAAATCTAATATGGTGGAACAAAATGGAGGCTTAATGAAATGTTTAAAAAAATTATTTCGAAAAAACTAATTATCCAATTTACTACAACTGTTGCACACCAAAATGAAGTGCTACATAGGAATGAACTAGTAATATTTTGGTAGGAATCCTAGGTAGCAAAAGAAAATAGCGCCTTAATAAAATGTTTAAAAAATCAGCCTGAAAACTGTTTATTAGATTAATTTCAAATGGTGTGCAAGCATTTAGAGTGATATAGAGATAAAATGTTTAAAAATTTAAAAAAAAATGTGATATAGGAATAAACTGGTTCGAATTCAAAATAACAGAACAAAATAGCGGTCTTAAAAAATCAGTGTAAATCTGCTTATTCAATTTACTTTAAATCCAATATGGTGGAACAAAATGGCGCCCAATAAAAATGTTTAAAACGACAGTATAAATGTATCTACAAATATACTTCACTATAAGTATAAACAACATAAGCATTCGATTGTCAAAATTATATCACAACCACCTTCCTTTAATCGCTTATTGTTATTTAAAATTGTTAAATGCAAGTTAGGTCGTTTGTTCTGAAATTTGGTATAAAACTTAAAAAAACTTTTAATTCTGAACAACGTTTTTTAATTGAATTATTAGATGATTTGTGAGAAAGTATATTAAAAAAAAGAAGTGAATCAAAGCATGTTGATTGCGCTGAAGTTTGATATAAACGTATAGCTTTTAATTCTGAACAACTGTTCTTTATAAGATTTTTCGATAACTTTTACGAAAACGGTTCTTATGCCGAAAATACCTGCCTATTTGATTTTTTTAAAACAAAAATATGTCTCTAATTACTTTTTAATCAAGCAGGGCTGGGTCTCCAAACACTAAATTTCAACTCGAAAGTTTTTTGTTAGTCACACCTATAGTGACACTGTACGTTACTAAATGACAATGTGCAGAACTAAATTAGGCCACACCTCACTATTCCTAATAAAAGGAAAAACTCATAATAAGAAAAGTTCCAGGTAAAGGAAATTTACCGATTTTTAAGTGTAGAAATGATTTATTACTAATAAATCTGCTCTTCCGTCATAAGAACAAGTATTGTAATCGTGAGAAAATCACCCTCTGGGATTTTTTCAGATTTCGGCGTTCCTAAATGCCGAAAAACTCAATTCCGTCGGCCTCTCTGTCGGTCTGTTCGCGGCATAGCTAAAAACTATTTATCCGCTTGATTTCAAAGTTTACCTCAAATTGTACGTAGAAATGAACTTGTAAAATTTTAGTACAATCCAAAATGCTGTAACAAAATGGCGCCTTAATAAAAAATTATATACAAAATCAAATTGAAAAAGTACTTATTAGGCATAGCTAAAAAATTCGTAAAAATCAACTTATTTAAACCTTAAATTTTAATTCAAAATTAAGGATTACTTGGGATGATCTGCGGTAATATTTTAATACAAACTCAATATGGCGGAACAAAATGGCTAGTTAAATGTAAAAAAAAACCCCTCCTTATGAATTATTACTTTTATTAAGAAGAGTGAAGTGTGATCCAAGTTAGTTCAGTACATAGTCACATTATATATCTGTTACATCATATACTGTCTCTTCATTTTTATTGGGCGCCATTTTGTTCCATTATATACGATTCCTACCAATATGTTTACCATTACCAATTGAACAAGACTTTTTACATCGATTTTTTAAAAATTTTATTTGGCCGTCATTTTGTTTCGCCATCTTAAGTTAATACCCATATTATCAGTCTTTACCTACTCCGTTGGTCCGCAGATATCCCAGATATTAAGTTTATGAATGGTTTACATTAACGATACCCTTGTGGTTATATTCGAGTGGTGTATTATTTGGGGTTAGGATCCAATAAAAAAACCGTATTTTTTTTTAAATTGCGGACGTTTCGTCAATTTATTGTTGCATCCTCGGGATAAATAGATGTTATATTCTGTATCAAAACCATATTTATCCTTACCTACCCCGTTGGTCCGCAGATATTTCTTAACTCCAAATAATACACCACTCTAACATAACAAGAAGATCGTTAACGAAAACTATTTAGAAAATTAATATCTGGGAAATATCTGCGAACCAACTGAGTAGGTGAAAACTAATAACATGGGTATCATGCAGGTTAAAAAAAAGTATGTGTCCTGAGGATGCAACAGTAAACATCGACAATTTAAAAAAAACCTTTTGTTTTTTTACTGGATCCTAATAGCAAATAATACACCACTCTAACAAAAACAAGAGGCTCGTTAACAAAAACCAAAAAAGCGTATATGTGTACTAAATGATTTTTGAGCTCCTAAATCGGGTCACACTTCACTATTCCTAATAATAGAAATAATTCATTACGAGTGAATTTCCGGGTAAAGGAGATTTGCTAATTTTTTTAAATATAGTGCACACAATAAAAAAAGACATCTCTCACTTGCCCCTACTTCTGCTGTTGTAAAATAATGTCTTATGAAACTACTATTTAATATACCATTAAGGAACAAACTATAATAGAAGAACCACTTTTGCCACTACTAATAGTATTTTCCTGACTCGATTTGATTTGATCAATATGTAAATATCGTCTACTTTTTGACGATGAGGTTAGTGGGTTAAGCTCGGTAATTATATCCATCATCATTTCTAAAATATATGAAACTATACCTTCAAATTATGTTACCTCAATTACAATATCGGAATGTGTAATCAAAATTGGAAATTCAACAAAAGCAAACCAGTATGTCCCAAAGCTAATATTTTAATTAGCCGCGCCCCTTTTTTCCCTACAGAAAGAAACCTGAACACATTCCACTTCTAACAAGCCATTCAAATCTGAAAACAAAAGAGTGACTGCCAGAATTGGTCCTCAATGAACCAGCGTCAAGAATTCATGTTCGCAGACAATAAAGGATTTGTACCGGGTGTTTTAAGATTTAGTCTGGTCTAAAAAGACTATTTATTGGTACGGCAAAAGAGATTTGTATTTAAAATGAAGATTAAAATTGTTCAGCAAATTATAATTATTAATGACATGAAGTGAATTATTATTTGATGTAAAAACTGCTTGTCAAACTTACTGAAAAAGGGACGAACATTTATGAATTGGTTGCGAATCCAATAAGGCGGTACATAAAAAATGGCATATAATTAACAGACCTAGAAAAAGACTTCAAGCCTCGGTCCTACTAAATTTTAATTCTACATTTTAAAATAAACATGACACGTGTTTCGCCCTTTCGAGCATCATCAGACCTACAAACAACAGAGAGAACATTAGTAAATATTCACACTCACAAATCCTAAAACAATAACATACAAATAGAGTAAAACACACTAAAACACACAACTACAAACAACTACATATACATATTTGAAATGACACTAAAATGAGGTTAAGTCTCACGTGAATATACAAAATAATATATTAAAAAAGATTCATGTCTCTAGCTGGGACCAATGCCGAACCGCCTGAGTGGGAGGCCAAAGTAAGTACCTGCAGACCACTGAACTAGTCAAAGAAACTAACCAAAAACTCTCACTCTATAAATTAGTGAATGAAATGAAGGTTGCGTACAATTATTATTACATTAAATTGTTAAATATTAGGGTTGGTTCGAAATTAAAAACATCGTTAATGCATGTGAGAATAGGACTTTTTAGAGCTTTGGTTATTTCCATTTGTTCTAGACGGTCAAGCTTTCTCCACTTCAGACGTTCATGTAAAAAAATAAACGTCAGAAATGGAAAATGCATGATCTGACCCTAACAAATGATTGGCAAATGCTGAAACAGTCTCAGTTACATCCGTATTCCTGAATTTGTTGACAAGGTTCAAATGTTCTCTCACCCTTGTGGAAATTTTTCTACCTGTTTGTCCCACACAGGTCGTGGTACATTCGCTAGAATTTAGCGCATAAATCCCAGATTTGGACAATTTATCGGTTGTGTCCTTTGTCCTTACTAAATGTCTCTTAAGAGTATTTACTGTTTTGTATGAAATATTGATATATTTAATATTTTTAAAAAATCTAGCCAATTGGAGAGAAATTCTTCCAAAAAAAGTAATGCACTTGAAAAAATTTGTCTCATCCCTAAGTTTTGAATGTATGACAGTATAGAACGTTTTGTACTTGTTTATAAATTTATAATATAATTTTGTGACAGACTCCAAAGGAAAACCGTTATTCATAGCATCTGCGTTATAATAACAGGCTTCCTTTGACAATGGAAAATTACACAACCAATAGAAAATAGAGTTGAACGCGGCGAATTTATATGTGTAAGGAGAGTTTGAAGCACACTGAATAACATTATCCGTATACGATGATTTCCGGTAAAGCTATCCTACTGTGTTTAATCGATAGCGAAAGGTCAAGAAACGGTAGTTTTCCTTCATCTTCCATTTCCAATGTAAACTGAATTTTAGGATGCAACGAGTTAACGAATTGTAAAAACTCTTCCAATTGTTGTCTGTTGCCATTCCACACAATGCAAATGTCAACCACGTATCTTTTATATGCTGTTAGGAAGGAGGCAAAATAACTTTTCATTTTGTTTTCCAAATTATTCATGAAAACCTCACTCAGAAATTGCGATAAACACGAACCCATAGCTAGCCCGGACCATTGCCTATATAACTGTCCATTAAACTTGAAAAAATTTTGGTCTAAAACTAAGGTAAGAAGAAAAGTGAGGCCATCAACGAGTAACTCTGGCAAAGAAGATCTCGCCAATAAATCTCTTACCAACTGAATACAATCTCTGGGAGGCACACTAGGAAAAAAATTCTTGACATCCAATGAGACCAATAACGCATTGTGCGGAATATCAACGTTTTTCAGGTAATTGGCAAAGTCGATGGAATTCCTGGTAGAATATGTGCCATGAAAACCCGTTACGTCCCTAAGAACCCTATTTAGCCAAGATGAAAGCTTAAAGCATGGGGAGTCAATAAATGAAACCACTGACGAATCTTTGACAAGCCATAAAGTAAAGGTGTTTTCGTGTTCATAGGATATAATTTATCTTTTGCCATGTTAAAATACTCTGAGGTTGTTAGAAATGTGTCCAGACTACTCTTTAACCTAGTAAAAAATGAGTTTGTTGGGTCTCTGTCTCGGATGTAACTGAGACTGTTTCAGCTTTTGCCAATCATTTGTTAGAGTCAGGTCATGAATTTTCCATTTCTGACGTTGATGTTTTACATGAACGTCCGAAGAGGAAAAAGCTCGACCTTTTAGAAAAAATGGAAATAGCCAAAGCTATAAAAAGTCCTATTCTCACTTGCGTTAACGATGTTTTTAATTTCGACCCAACCCCAATATTTAACAATTAAATGTAATAATAATTGTAGGCAACCTTCATTTCATTCACTAGTTTATAGAGTGAGAGTTTTTGGTTAGTTTCTTTGACTAGTTCAGTGGTCTGTAGGTACTTACTTCGGCCTCCCACTCAGGCGGTTCGCGATCGATCGCAGCTAGAGACATGAATCTTTTTTGATATTTTATTTTGTTTATTCACGTGAGACTTTTTTTTGGTGTCAATCAATATATGTATAAGTAGTTGTTTGTTTTGTTGTGATTTAGTGTGTTTTATTCTATTTGTAATTTACTGTTTTAGGGTTTGTGAGTGTGATTATTTACTAAGGTACTCTCTGTTGTTTGTAGGTCTGATAATGCTCAAAAGGGCGAAACACGTGTCATATTTATTGTAAAATGTAAAATTATAATTTACTGAGACCGAGACTTGGAGTCATTTTCTACGTCTGTTATTAAAACTAGGTCTCTTTGAGAAATATTGAAAATTTCTTCGACTTTTTTTTTGCCATATAATTATTGATTTCAAGTTTTTTGAAAAAATAAATATAATAGGGATGAATTGGTAAAATTTCGGTGCCAGTTCACATGGTGACTAAATTACAATATTACAAAAACATTATCAAAAATCTACATTCTTATTGACGAGTTTTCAGAAAAGCAGGGTTGGATTAAGTAGTCATGGAGCCTGGGGCTAGAAGTATTCAAGTGGCGAGGTTTTGCGGGAGCGCCCTTTAGAAATAAATAAATGATGGCTCAAAAAAAATCATTAGACTTTAAAAATTTGCTGCCATTGATCGCGCTTCAAGCCCAAGTAGCACAAATTAGCTGACGAGCTCTTTTGTCTAAAAGTTAGTCATAAGAGACATATAAAAACCAGAGATTTGTCAGATTTTGGCAAATGATTCTTGGTTTGTTTTCTAGCCATGAAAGCTCGCTTCAAATTAGATTTTTTGGCTCCAAAAGTAGCAGTTTTTAATGTAAATAGGCTATAGCACAATTACTTGGCTAAAAATATCTTTAATTAAACCTCCAATTTTTTTTGTAATACTGGATGGCCAAAAAGTAGAAATATCTGTCAATTTTGTTGCCACAATATAACCAGATATATTCTAGTAAGTATTGAAGTTAAATTATAGTAAGCATAGCTGTTTAAAATGCCAGAATATGGCATTTTTAATCAACAGAAATCGAGGTCAGAATATAATCAATAAGTAGGCATTTTTCCCAAATTCCAACCAAACATATTTTAGCAAGTATTTAAGTTTAATTATAGTAATCATAACAATATAAGAATGGCAGATTATGACACTTTAAGACTACAAAAATCGAGAGAAAAAAATATGGCTTTTATTATCATATTTTTGTTTCAAAATTAAGCTAAAATTGGGTAGTTTTATTTTGCTTATTTTTGCTTTAGTGTTGCCAAAATATGCCACATTTTTAAATTTACTTTCATAACCTAACCTAACTTGTAAAACTATACTTAACCAAACTATAGATTTATTAAGAAAACCGAAATATAAATTATTTACCGTACAAAATGTCTAATAAAAAAATTAAATATTCCACCACAGATCATAGAAAAACGCCATCTTGGGGTAATCGTCGTTTAATTTTGTTACGCTATCTCCTGGATCTTAAATTAGCCATTTTTTAGCGAGTACTAAAGGCAAACCAAGTAGGCGTTTTTATTGGCAAATTTTTAGTAAATATTGCTACATTTTGGCTACATTTGAAAATGATTTGATAAATATTTGCTTACAAAGTGGCCAATTTCAAGGGATATTTGCTTAAAAAATAGCCCAAAGCTTTTTATGATCCGCTATGATTGAAATTAAAGTTAAACTAATTTCCTAGCAGCCATTACTTGACCACTTTAAACAAACATATTCTTTCTACCTATAAATACGTATTTTCATGCATGTTTTTTTTTACATCAAGAACCCTTTAATCAATTTTCTTAGTAAAATACATTTCCGAACTAAAAAATGATAAAAAAAAATATATTTGTAGAATTCGAAATTTTTGGTTTCAAGAAGGGGCGCGTGTTTTACATGCCTATCTTAGAATCTTTTAATAGTAAAAGTTCCTTCCCAAGTGTTTTTTGGTTCATACATTTTTACACTGATTAGCTCTGTCAAAACTATTTCTACCGAATTTGAAACAATTGATGATTTATTATACAAATGAAGAAAAGGCAAAAAATGAGAAATTATTTAGGTAAATTTCGAAAAAAAATGTTACCCAAATTTCGGCTAAAAAACAAATTAGAGTTCAGCTAAAAAAGCTCGATTTTAAAGTCAAAAAGTTGCTATTATACCCAACCATAAATTGAAGAGAAAGGGTCGTATAATTGCCAATTGGCCATTTTTACCCCATTATGGCAAAATTATTATTCCCCACTTTAGCCATATTTCCGTCTTTATACTGTAATAGAACTGTTATTTTAGTTAGCCGCTTTAGCTAATTAGCCAGAGATATTAGCCAATATCACAGAATTTTAGCCCATATATGATTATATGTGCTACTTGGGAAATAGCTGATGATTTGTATTTCATTGATAAACTAGTGTTTACCGCTCGCTGGAATAAATCATCGCAAAACATCGCGCGAGCTCTGTGCTGAGGCCCCTGTGTACGATGGCACTAAGTATCAAAAAAATAGGTTAATTGACCTCTAGTTATCACTACTTACGAATTCAAGATGGAAGTCAAATAAGATATTTGTAATCGTTAAAAATTACCCTTCCAGGATTTTATAGATTTTTCACACTTTAGAGTTGATGCCAAGACATGTTTTTACAATTTCGTCGATATGTATGTCAATCTATCTGTCTGTCTGTGTGAGGCAAAACTAAAAAAAAACTAAATAACCGTTTAACTGTAAATTTTGACCTGGTCATGTGGGGATGACCTAGTAACATTTTGATAAAAAATGTAAAATTGCTGAACAAAATAGCGGCCTAGTGAAATTATTATTAATAACTGATTATCCAATATACTTTGAATTTCACAAAAAAATCGAGTGTTACCTAGAAATGAACTGGTAACATTTTGGTACGAATTTAAGATGGCAACACAAAATGGTGATTTAATACAATATTTTAAAAAACAGAATGAAAAACTATTTATTAGATTGATTTAAAATTTTGTGCCAGGATTAAGGGTGATATATAGATAAACTGGTAAAATTCTGGTACAAATTCAACGTACCTAACAATTCAACTATCTAATGTAAAAAACCGTACTGTACTGTACAATTGACTTTAAATTTTGCCCAAAAATTAGAAGTGATACAGGGATACACTTTCAAAATTTTGGTACGAATTCAACATGACCGAACAAAATGGCGGGATAATGCAATTATTAAAAGATGATTGTAAAAAACTACTCATTCAATTTATAGTAAATTATACCCAAAAATCAAATGTAATTATAATTAATAATGGCGCGCACTTAATTATTATTTATTGTAATATAATCTCTGCCCAATAGAAGGTTTAAACAAGTAGTATCAAAAAACTGTTTGTCAAATTTACTTAAGTCTGAAATAGAGACCAACATTTAAGAATTGGGTGCGAATCAAACATGGCGGTACAAAATGGCAGTTTATTAAAACTTCAAAAATCTGTGTCAAAAAAACTACTTATAAAATTGACTTGAAACTTACGTGATAAGAAGTTCTCCAATAATTTACTACAGTAAGGAAAAACATAAATTGTATTTTTTAGTTAAACTTCTAGAACATATTAATAAGTTACAACTTTGTGCAAATTATCTAAATGCAGGACATATATTGCAACTGGGTACTTGAAAAAACGTCAAAAAGGACACCACATCTTATTTTATTTTGATTGTGCATCTTTGCCACTCGGCACAAAAATTTTGCATTTTCACACCAAACATCTGAAAGAACTTTAAAAGGCTTGATTCTTTCAAGTTTTGCTCTCTGCATTTGCAAAATATTGTTGGACAATCACGTGGTGTAAAATATAATTTTGTTACTACAGATTTAAAAAATCGGTAAATTTCCTTTACCTGTAACCCAGTTCAGGTCAGCACTTAGTCATTTATTAACACATAATACTGTCTTTACAAATATTTTTATTTGGGCGCTATTTTGTTCCATCATACCGGATTTGAACCAATATTTGACCAGTTTCACACCAGGCACACTTGATTTTTGGAAATAACTTAAAAATAAATTGAATAAGTAGTTTTTACACTGATTTTTTAAAGACCGCCATTTCGTTCCTCAATGATAAATTCCTACCAGTTTATTCTTAATTCTTATATTATATTTAATTTCTGTAAAAAATTTGTCAACCGAATAAGAAAACTTTTTACCTTGATTTTTTATACATTTATTTGGTAGTTATTTTATTCCGCCGTTTTAGATTCGTACCACCATTTTACTAGCTTATCTCTATATCACAATTAATGTATTGATGAAAATTGAAATTAATCTAATAAATAGTTTTCAGGCTGATTTTTTAAATATTTCACTAGCCCGCCATCTTGGATTCATACCAAAATGTTACCAGATCACTTCTATGTAACACTTGATTCTTGTGCAAAATTTGAGGTAATTTGACTTATTCGTTTTTTAGTGATAATTTTTTTTAAGATTTCATCAGGCCGTTATTTTGTTCCTCCATAATGTATATATACTAAAATGTTACCCCCATAAAATCTTGAATTTTTAATACAGATTTGAATTCAATCGGGTTTTCAGCAATGCTGCAAACTAATAGACCAACAGACAGACAGGCCGATGGGATTGGGAAAATATGTTACTAGATGCAACGCTAAAACTTGAAGCTATGTAAAATCTTACAAGTGATTTTTTTACGATTACAAACTTGGATCTTGATTTTTGTGCAAAATTCCAGATAAATTGAATAAGCACTTTTTAGTAATATTTTTTTAACATTTCACTAGGTCGCCCCCCACCTTGTATTGAGAAAACATCTTTTTTAGTATCTAGAGACCCTAAATCGTGAAGATCTGTAAAAACCTGGGATTTTTTCATTTTCATGATTACAGTACTTCACTTTTTACGAAGGAAGCAATAAAAATGGGAATTGACACCACTGACATATATAGTTCTATAAATCAGAAAGATCATGTAAATATTCAAAATTCTCAAAATTATTCCTGATTTCATTTTCATACCTTCTTATTCCTAAAATAACTGGTTCAGAAATTTTTATCCTTTTTCAGGAAAGACATGATATCTTGCAATTTTATATTAATAAAAAATTAAATTTTAGTTTTCGTTTGCTTTGGTACAAAGGCTTTGCGTCTAGAATTGGTTTCCGATTTAATACCAGAAGTATGTTTATCTTGTTTGTGGTGTTTAGTCTCAAGAAGGAGCAAACCTTCAGAAATTTATTCGCATAATGGTACTAATTTTACTAAAATATATGAAGAGCTAACCAAAATTCTATTTTCTCATAGAAGGAAATTTAAAGAAGGAGTTATGTCAGATAGTTTCAAAAGGAATTATATATCCGCATATTATCTACATTTAGGAGAGTTTTGAAGCTGGCGTTGTCAGTAAAAATTATTCGAAAAAGGTTCTGAACAACATTAATTTAGATTCGCGACCGTTATCGTCAACTGACAATCCTTGTCATTATGATCCTATTACATCAGCTCATTTAATTGATGGTCGGCTTACGTTAAAGTTACGTCAAAGATAACAATATTCTTTCTATATGTTGTCAAATTGGAAGAATATGTCAAGTGTGTCCTGGTCAATATAATGTTCTGCGAGTTGCTGACATATAAACTAACCAAAGAATAATTCGCCCTAGTTGGTGAATATGTGTCCACTTCCTTTTGAAGAAAACGTCAACATGGGGACATCACTACTTTCAACGTAGGCATGTCCAGATGCATCACATTCAACGTTTCAATTAATATTTACTTTTTCTGCCTTTAATTATTATTCATCTACAAGTAAAATATTATTATATAAACAAACTGACAAATGATTTATCTATGGTAAAATATGTAGATGTAGATGTCAATGTTATTTAAAGAGGTAATTTGACATTTGCGACAAATATTTAAGAAATACATACAAAGTCCATGAATCAAACCGGTCGCTTCAAAATTAGCTGCTTGAGGCCCGTAAGCTTTTAAAACCGGTCCTGCTAAGACCTAATCTGAATACATATTATAAATCACTGCCGAGTAATTAAAAGTTAACTCGACCAGACTAAGCAAACTAAAATGCCCCAAATATGCTCCAAGGGCCGACCCTCGCTGAGAATATTGGCCATATCTGTACCTGTGAGTGGCCCCCTGTACCTGTCCTTTTTACCACCGTTTCGTTTACCTGTCAGTCAGCGGGGCCGTCTGCGAAACAAATTGCCCACTTCCGGATTGGCAATTAAGGCCGGGACTTAGACCGTGCTTGCTGGATGCTTGGACGGATGCATGTGGCCTATTAATGGAAATAGAAAAAAAAACGTGGTAATAAGGGATTTAGAGTGGCTAGAAACTAGGTTATATTAAATGGTACTCGTTAACGTCATTCAGAGAAGCAATTTTCAATATGTACGGATTTCCGGAATGTTATAGAAGAATAAAAGGAATTTTATATAGTTACACGAAATAAAATTTGTTGTTTAGGCATGTTATATTCTAGCTAACCAATTTCGATTAAAACTCAGAATAGGAATTGGCAAACATTATCTATCTTGCATTCCTATTGAAGCTTTCTGGTTGTCAAAAGCTGACAGATTTTTACACAGAATGAAAAGTTCCTATTTTTATTTATTTAATTATTAATTTCAATTTAATTTTCAGATATAATTAGCTTTTATTTTTAAGGATTTGACAGAGGCGTTAAACTTGACTTCGAAAGGTAAATTATTTAATTTTCAATTCTTAAGTTGTTAAGCAATTTTCTCTTTTTTAAGATGGATCAGATGAAAGTTCGTGAGTTTAGTCGCAAAGGTTTTCTATTCGCTCAAATTTGGTCTACTGCTTCTTTCGTGTTTTTAAATCCCTCAATTAGTTTCATCAGTGCCTTCGTATTTCTTTAAATATATCACATTAGTTTCGTTAGTGCTTTCTAATTTTTAGTTAGTGGTTTTTAGTGCTTTAATTAGTTTCGTTACTGTTTTCTTACCTTATCTGTTTTCAAGTCATTAAAGTATTTTTGCTCTTTACTCCGTATGTTTTTTTTCGGCGATCAGAAAAAATCAGAGATCCAACCTTCAAACAAGTCAGTCATGCTACTCAAAGCACTAGCAAAGCACTAACGTGCGACACCTAGTTTGGTTCAATTACAAAGACTTTGGGGGTGAACTTACAACCAAAGTAAGTGAATATTTACAAAAATGAGAAAGTGCTAACGAAACTAAAGAAAGCACCAAAAAGCACAAACGAACGGAGTCTAGTTTGAATCGATCAGAAAAGATTTGGGTTCTGACCTTAAAATAAAAAAATTATAACATTTGCGAAACTAAGAAAGCACGGTCGAAATCAAATGAAACTTTAAAAATCACTAACGAAGCATTAAGCGGGATGTGATTAAATTTTATATATAAAAACTAGGTAGTTGAAAGAAATCTTTTATATCTTTATATATCCAATTTAGATATTTTACCATATCCAAAATTATAGTGCATTTCACATGTCATGTTCAATTTTCCTAATTTATCTATTTTGGAGATTTGTAACCTGTTTTACTAGATTGTTTACACCAATATGAAATTTGTCAGCTTTATTTAAATTGAGAAGCGGAAGAATACTAGATGTAAATATATTTTTTACATTTAAACTAATATAACCACTTATCCTATTTAAAAAAATTTACCTGATTATCAAATATATTCATTAGATTATTAAAAATGTTGCGTATATTTTGAGATGTTAGAATCATACACTTTGTTTTATTTACATTTTATTATTCTAGTTTTTAATTGTTCCATTTAATTATTCAGGCTGAGAACTAACTACAGTCAGTCAACCTCTGCTAAATAATGTATTGTGTATATATTAGTTTAAAAAAATTATTGATTACATAATTTGTTATATCAAAATAAATAATAAAGGACCTAAAACACTACCCTGAGGAAGTGCAACATTTATCATCTATTCCTTTGATATATGGATATGTATACATTTATTTAGATACTTGTTTTCCGTAGCATTAAATCCTTTGATAAACTTAATTGTTTGTTGCCTTTACCTAATTTTTGCAGTGATTTTTTCCTTCTTTCAAATGCTCTTTTAAGGTTACACCATAGTTTTTGCTTTATCTGGAAATTGTTTTCATTTATTAATTACTTAAGGAAATTGAAAACACTTGTTTAAAATGTTTACTTAAATGTGTTTAAAAAACATTTAAGAAAAGGATCAGTGAACACAAATTTACTAAGAACAAAATAAAGACATAATTAAATAAAGTTATTCTAAACATTTTACTTAGGAAACCATACTTTTAATGACAATTTTGAAAAAGCAAGAGCAAAAATTGGAAATAAACATGCATACAATTAATAATACATTATTAAAAGTTGAGTTGTGCTTGTGCTTCTTTTTTTATTTGATGAAGCCACAGCGTTCGCCAAACAATTGCCGTAAGTATTTTTAAAAATAAGATATGTGGAAATTTAATTTTTTTTATTTATTTATTTAAAATGGGTTTTCATCAAGTAAAGGCTAACTCTGTTCAATAATTTTTTATATTGGGGTAACTGCTGTTTTTGATTTATCCGGTACACATACACTAATTTATTAATCTACTATTTATAATTTTCAGTGGGATCAAGCATAAAATAAGCGCCACGGCGCCCGTTGGTATAGAGCGCAGTAGTAGCTATGAAGTATTAATAATTCTGTTGGTTAATAACGCAGGAAGATAAAAGCTCTTGTACAAATTCACGCAAATAAAGTTTTCACAAGTTTCCGAAAAATGTCTTTTATTTAATTTGTATGTTTTAATTGTTTATATCCATGTTTTCAATATTTTTTTTATAATTTCGTTGTTTCTTTCTCCCTTTAGTATATTCTTTAATATATTCTTACATTCCTTCTCCAACTATTAGTATATAATATATTTTTTCTATTTTTCGATCATAAAGATACCTTTTCGATTCGTAATGACACTAGTTTTTTTCAATACAAACTTGACAATGTTGAGTCATGGCCACCTTAAATTTAAAACCGGTCACGACTCACGCGCATGTAATTATCATTTTGGGCATGCATTGTTAACAACTGGAACATGTTCAACAATAAATATTTTTTCAAGATAATACTTTATTTCAATATACTGCACAAAATAGAAGAAAATAGTATAAAATACTCGTTTCATAAGCCATCTAATCTCACTCACCCTTTAGAAAAATATGCTAGGTTAGGTTATTTAGCTATTGGTGGTTACTACCATTAGCTTTTTAAAGCCAATGTTATTAATCACGAAAATCAAGTTTACCACACGAGCCGCAGACGGTTGTCGAAATTATCTTAGTAAGTAATCACCATTACTTTCCAGTAAAATACTATACTTTTTCTACGACTGTAATATAATATAAATAAAATACGTTTTTATTTATTTCGAGAAAATCTAGCCGAAATTGCAACTCGTTATTTTGTAAGTGTAGTTTTTCACTATTCCTGTCGCGCACAGTGTGACGTGGTATATGATTTAAGGACAAAATTCGATATTTCAAAAATTACATAACCAATTTCAATTCTGTAATGATCTAAAGGGTATACAGAAATAGAAATTTGAAAACGTACACTAATAAAAGAAGTTTTAAATTATTTTATTATTAATACATTTTTTCCGGAAACTAAACTATTTATTGCTTATTCCTAAAGTTTCACAATATATACAAAAGAAAAATAATTACCCGAACACAAGTTACAGACTTCTGGGGTTTTATCAGAGTATAATTGTACTAATTATTAACATGTAATTAAAGATTTTAGAAGGTAAAAATTATTTTTTTGTTTCTTTTAGTTGGAAGTAATTGAGAAAGCAGTTCTGGGCTTTAGCATTAATAACCGATCTAAGAATTATGTATTTTTTAATAGATATATTTAGGTCTAACACAAGAGCCAAAGCTTCAATAGTAGTAAAACTTGCGGCAGACAGAAAGCGACCATTTCCTGATACCACTTGTGCAGCAAACTCTAGCTCCTCTGGAGTTCTGTCCGCTAACTCAGCTACGCGCCTTTTTTGGTTTTGATGCCTCTTCAAAAGCAACCCGAGGTCTTTCTCTCCGTCTTAAGCTAGATTTAGATTGATCTGTGTCCGAAGATGGCTCCTCTTGTTGATTATTACCATAATATATAACTTGTTCTAACCAAATCGACCCGCTTTGCCTAAATTGCTTGCGGCAACAACCTACGTTTTGGCATTTATTGGCCATTTTTAAACCAAAAAATCTTACTACGTTTCATAATTTCATCTTTTAAACTTTTTGAAGGTTCGTCTACTCTACATTAATAAGGGATAATATTTTGTCATACACCACTTTTTGTCGAAGTCCTTTTGGAGTAACCAGCCAAGCGTCTATCAAGTCTATATTTTTCACTATGACATTCGCCTCTAAAAAAAATAAAAACTCCGCTAATGGTAACCCATGATGATTCAAATTTTTTTTTGGGAAAGAATTATTAGCCTATGAACAATTTATAAAAAAATCTTGGAGATGATGCGAGGTGATATTTTTTAAAATTGAATAAAGTTCAAAATTCTGAAAAATTTACAAAAATTTGGTTAAACAACTTAAAACCGTTAAAAATCCCTAATAGAAGTTGGTACGAAAAAATAATAATTACCGCGTCTAGGCCTAGACATGTCAAAGTTTCGAAGCGCTGATAAGCAAAAGCATAGTCAACTTAGGTGAAGTAATATTTTTCTTTAAATCAGGGGCAAATACCCTACCAAACGAAGTAATAAAAACACTAGAATTTATAGATTGATATTTTGTTTTTTATTAATTTTGTCGATAGTACGTCACATTGTGCGGTCAACGACGCGATATTGTTGTAGAGCTGGGCCAGTACACAGTGACAAATTATTGTTTTTAAATGTATGCAGCTTATAAATATAAAATGGCGATACTCACACATAGAGGATATCCATATTTTTTTTTTTACTTTTTACTTATTAAATTTTCAAATAAGAATTTCTAAATCTCTTACCTTTGTTGCCAGGTAAACGTTATCTGATGCTTCTTTTACAAATCCATTAATTTCCATTGGTGTGAACGTTTTGGACTTTTTTGGCCTGTAACCTTCCGATTTTCGATTTAGAAATGCACGTAATTTATAATAGGTTTTAATACTAATATTTTCAAGCGTATTCTTTAACATCGAGTAATGTGCCTATAATGATGAAGATTTATATTTTTTGACAATTTTCCAAGATAGGCATGAAGGACATTTCCCCAAAATATATTACCGTTCTTTTCACTTCGCCACTCAATAAATAGTTTATACACAATATTATACTTTTTTCTTGAAATTTCTGGTAATAACTCGTCGGAAGCGATTTTGGCTGCTTCAGAATATTTATCGGTGTACATCAATCTCAGTTCGATCGCTTAAACTCATTTTAAGGGAAATCAACTAATTTTAAGAAAGAAATTTAGGTGAAAAATGTTATTTTCAATAAAAATATGACAGCATATAAAATTATGGCGTCGCCTGACATGTCCATTATGCTCTTTTGTTTTTTCATGGCACGACGTTAATATTGTATATACAACAGTTAAACGATGGAAGTGTTGGATTGCAGCCCGTGAGTAATGCGGGTATGATGTCTATTATACATGGCATAGGTAATCAATAACAGTATCTAACTAAAATTGCCTTTGTAGAAAATAAAGTATTTAATAAATCTCAACACGCGAGAATATAAAAGATGGTGAGTAATCAAAAATTTGAAAAAGCCCACTTTTAAATTATTTTGTTCACAATTAATCAATGGTATTACTCAGTTTTTCAACACTAGTGTTAAAATTCTTACTGAATATTCTTTATGGAAAAATAATGTATATTACTGGTGTAAAAGTAATCATTTTGAAACTGATACTAGCAATTCAACTTTGATTTTGAGGTAAGCTTTCCCGTGTTTTTGAATGAAATAAAATTCTTTTTTACTACTGTAGTACATTTTATTTTAGATGCATGTGAAGAACACACTGAAGTCAACATTCTAATTTCTAAGATGAATTCTCTGCTTCACTTAGTAGTTAATAATATATCTTCCTCTGCTAAAACTTCAACATTGATTTAAATTCCCGGAAAACAATTATAAAAAGGAAACGGAACTTAATGAAATGTAGTTTAATTTCGTGACAAATCAAATTCAGGTCTTCATTGTTTTATTTCTACCCATGATATTCTCTCCCTAATAAGTCGTGATAACCTATCATAGTTATCCAGACAGCATGCATTATTTATAGCAAGAGCGGACCCGATTAGTGAATTTATTCCGGATTTAATTAGGGTTGTGCAATATGTACACCGTCGGTTATTTATTTTGATAAATATTTGACTGTGTGTTCAGGTATCTAGTACATTAGTATTAATACTTATTAATTTCAGAAGGAAAATTGACATAATTGTAAATTTATATTATCACTGATTCTAATGGGCATCCTTTAAATTACATATAAGGAGGAAATCAAAAAAGTCATAATTGGTCATTATTTTTTTATTTTACAAATATTAACACTAAGTTAAAACAGTATAACACTACCTAAAATATATTCGGCGATATACATGGTGACCCAAATATCTTTAAAGAGGCATCATATCTTCGTTATTCGTAGAGAAAAGAAAACGAAATAAGAAACTTGTGGAGATTTTTGTGATGTTTGAAAAAAAAATAAAAAATCGGTAAATTTCCTCTACCCGGCACTTCCCTCGTTATGAAACTTTCATTAGGAATAGTAAAGTGTAACCCAATTTAGTTCCGCACATAGCCATTTTAGTATACTGTCTTTTCAGACATTTTTATTGCGTGCCATTTTGTCAGCTACGCCGCAAACTAACAGACCCCAACAGACAGACAAATGGAATTGAGAAAACAAATTGTTTGGCATGTAGGGACGCTAAAACGTAAATTCATGTAAAGCCTGCAATTTTGTTCACGATTACAAACATTTCATATGGCCGCCATTTTGTTCTGCCGTCTTGAATTCGTACCACAATTTTACCAGTTCATTTCTATACCGCAGTTAATTCTTGCATAAAATTTGAAATCAATCTATTAAGTAGTTTTTTTCAGACTGACAATTTAAATATTTTATTAAGCCGCTATTTTATTTCGCCATCTTGGATTCGTACCAAAATTTTACTAGTTAAGTACTAGCTAATACTATTATTTTTTGCAATTTTGAAGAAAACTGGATAAGTAGGTTTTTAGTAATACTGTTTTTTAAGATTCGACTAGGCCACCATTTCGTTTCGCCATATTGGATTTGTATCAAAATGTGACCAGGTCATTCCCATATTACTTTTAATTTTTGACCAAAATTTGAAGTCAATCGGGTAAGTAGTTTTTAGCTGTGCCGCGAACAAGCAGACTGACAGACAGACAGGCCGACGGAATTGAGCATCGTCTTTTTGTTACGTTATTCTGAATTCGTAGCAGTTTACCTCTATATAACAGTTTTCCGCAAAATTTAAAGTGAATTGAATAAGATTTAAAAAAAAATTGTTCCGTCCTCTTGAATTGGTACCACAACTTCACCAGTTTATCTCTATATCACATAGGGCGCAATTTTGTTATTATGGTTATCTTAGCGGAAGTTTATATCATCTGCTGATGATGCTAACTTGGTTAGCGAAACGCGCGTCCAGGACGTAACAAGTTGTGGTGTAGTGTGGTTAGAACTCTTGTATTTTGACTTTTATGTAGTTCGCATTTTTTGTTAAGAAAATACAGGGAATGGTTTTCGATTAAAATTTTTATACAAGTAGGAGCAAATTTTTTTTTGAATATCGTATATATTTCTTTACCCTACAATTTTATAAATAATAATTCGTTTTTTTATTGTTTAAAAAAGTGACATTTTTATAGGATAACGCATCTAGCAGTGACAGAGTAGATAGTAACCACAAAAAAACAATTTCTAGAAGATGCTTCAATTAAGAAAACTGGCAAAATATATTCATTTGTTCTAAGTATAATCTGCATTTTTTTGTGCATATTTGGAAGTGTGATATTTTCCTTACGATAGCGCATCTAGCATTGGCACTGTAAAGTAGTTACCACTAAATATAGTAATTTTATCTATTAATATTACTCTTGTTTGTTGTTTATAATAGCAGAATATATTAAAAAGTGTGAAAAAGTGTGTTTGTTATTTTTTTCTTAATTAGACTAACCCTAAAACTGTGTTTTCTTTAGCGATTAGGAATATCTCTTATAATTCTTGTTATAATAATGTTTTGTCACATTTTAAAAAGATGGTATTGTAATATTGAAAATAGCACAGTATTCATGAATAGTAAAAGCTAGTAAATGGTTGTTGTAATCAAAAGTTGTCCTTTTTAGGTTTATTCAGAATGGAAAGGTTTTATATGCGTTGGTGCCTCAAAAAACGTTGTATTCTGATCCAGAATTCTTAAACCGGCATTACTGCAACAATTTCGTCATAATTTTTATAGCTCTATCGCTTAAAAAAATGTACTTATGTCGAGTTAAAAAATGCAATGCATATAAAATATTTAGTACTAATAATATGGGGGCCGACCACTAGGCTTGTGAAGTCCATTTCAAAAACCTAGCTCCCCTAGGAGCAGGATATTAAATTAAATATATCAACTTTTTCTTTTAAACGCTGCTCCTTGGGGAAGATGTATTCCTGTCATCAAAGAAAAACCAGGTATTTTTGAATGATGAAAATGCTTGTAGCAGTTTTGTCAAGTCAAATTAATTATCCTGGATGGCGTAAATACCTCTTAATAATCAAAATATGTTGATGAAGATTACCTACCCTATAAAAATAGATTATTGCTGAACTATCATCATCTTAAGTGAATTCAACCCACTATCTTCCACATGATGAATGAACACGAACAACTGCAACCCTCGAATAAAAAACTAACGCCCTTGCCCTTAACAGTTCATTTTTTAGGTGTGACAAAAACGGCGCCAAAGTGATAAAACCTATATAATCGTAGACACCCTCTCGAACTGCAATATGTCTGTAATTAATAATAATAAAGAATGGATATTTTATGAAATTTAGAAAAATGTTACTTACGGATTAAATGATTACTTTATGTTACGTATTCCGGCAATCTTTTAGAAATAATTCCACTTTTTTAATTAAAAATACACTTAGAAAAAGAGTTAAGAATTTCTGATGTATACAAAGTACGGATTATTCACTGAAGATCATCCAATAGTGCAATGGAAAATAAAATACTTGCTAAATCTATCCCAACATTAAATTCAATTCAGAATAGTTAGTATCCATTGAGATATTTCCGTGAATTAATTTGTTTATAGATCGGTTGAACGCTATAAATTTTTATATTGTAATTCCAGACAAGTAGACTTAAATCACGCTACTGGCAACATCGATCCAAATATTGTTGCGTGCTTGCTAGTATTAAGATTAAACGGCGACCCGAACGATTAATGTGGATAATTTATTAAACTCCCTGAAGGACTGTCTGTTCGAAGAATAAACGGTCTTTGATATAAAATAATAAGGTTTTCTATACCTTCCAATATTCGTGATGAAAATGTATAATAAAATCAATAAATAACTTTGTAGAAAATAGAAACAATCTCTCCTGTAGTATAAGCCACGGGAGTGGTTGGTGGTGGCACTGAATTTTACTGTGGACTCCTGTCTTTCTTAGGAGCAATTTTTTGAACCCTTCATACCGCCATAGACAAGCGGGGTCCATGTAGAACGAAGGCACAATATCGAATCGCAGAAACAAATACTTCGTTGACTAAGGCAACCTGATGAGTTCTAAAAAAGCGAAATAGCAATAGTAGTTTAACCAAGTAGATCATTGTATCTAGTGCAATGCAGAACATGTTCCAGACAGGGATTATAGTATCCTTGTTATGACGTTGGTGTAGGTGGCACAAAAATATATTAATACTTTGTATCAAAGATAATAAAAGCTTATACCAGGCACGTAGCTAGAAATTCCAGTCCAAATCAGAAATTCATTTCGGGAGTGGGGGGTCTAAAAAAAGTTAAATCTCAGGAAAATTAGAAAGAAGCATACCTATATCAAAACAACATTTTTAGAGAATTGACGGGGGGGCCAGACTTCTAGGCCCCCCTCCTGGCTACGTGCCTGGCTTATACAACTTATATAACAATTAGTAGCGCATGTAGATTTTATGCTTACACTCCAAAGGGTTCATAAAAATAAAACCTTTATTGCAGCCATGTCGTGATGAAAAATGTTCATGTATAATAACTTTAAAATATTGGTTAAAAAATAATTTTTGTTCTTGTTTTCAACCACAAATAAAACATGTTTTATTATTTATGTTATTAAGTATTACAACTTTGATGAAGAATGGTTCTGCTTCAATGCAATAAATCTACCTTGGTCGATTCCTTTGTGCTTGGGAATTAACAAACAAAAATAGTTGAGAGTGCCATATAGTAGGTATTTTAAATACATTTTTGAAAAATTGAATGTCTTTATTACTCTCGGGAAGTGTTCCAGTGAAGAAAAAGCATTTAGCTGCAAAAACTCTTTACAGTTTTTTCCTTTATCAGAGTCCCGAACGCTAGTGCTGCTGCGACTGAAACAGGTGTTGTCTTGTCCTACTTAGGCTTCAAGGTGAATATTATTTTAGTTGCCAGTTTAGACTTCTTCCTCAGGTATCTCGGATTCAAATATCTAGAAGGTGGGAACATTTTTTTTAATCGACCAAAATTACAAAAAGTTAAAAAACTCGGTAAATTTCCATTACCCGGAACTTCTCTCGTTAAGAATATTTCCTTTTATTAGGAATAGTAAAGTGCGTCACAATTTAGTTCTGCACATAGTCATTAGTAACACATACAGCCTGTAACAAAAATAGGGAAACGGCGAAATATCTCAGGTACCGCTTATCTGAATTTAATGAAAATATGTACACTTAGGTATGAAATTATGCTCCGTATTGCTGTCAAGTTTACCATTTTTCTGTTATTAATGCTTATTATATTACTTTTTTTAAATCTGTGTTAAATTCTCAATACTTTTTATTAAGAGCACTTTTTATAGAAGCCAGCAGCGAAAATAAAGGTCTAATATCCATAATTAATGTACAAATGTCAGTTTTGTTGATTTGCAAAAATGGATCATTTAACTGAAACCCAAAGAATTGAAATTTTAATTATATTGGGTAACATTTTTAACGAAAAATATCCTAACAGAAATCCGCTAACTATAAGTAATACTAGCAAAAAAAATTTAGTGAAACTGGAAAGGTAAAAGATGCTGTACGTTCTGGCAGACCCAAAAGCACAACATATTGTGATAAAGCTCTAAATGTGACAAATGAACATTAGAAAGAGAAAATGACGTGTCACACATGTCTGTAAACCAAGTTCTAAAAACCGAAAAGTTTCATTCATACAAAGAACTCTCTGAGGATGATCAGGATAGACGCTAGAAATTTTGTGAAATTATGATGGAACGTTCCAATACCCATCTAAATTTTGTCAATCAAATTATTTTTCTGACGAAGCAACTTTTTTTTGAATAGAAAAGTTAAGAAGCATAGTTGCCGATATTGAGCCAGGAAAAATCCAGATTGACTACGTGAAAATCATACCCAATTTCCACTAAAGATAAATGTTTGGGGTAGTATAAAGGATGCAAAGATAATCGGCCCCTTCTTTACTGTGGAAGACACATTAACTGGAGAAAGGTATTTGAATCTTTTAAGGACCGAAATTGTCCCAGCTATTGCAGAACTATTTTCAAATAATCGCCAGTTCTTTACTTTACCTGCTGTATTAAACTTGATTTTTTTAGGTAATGGTGCACCAAATGAGGAAATATGGTTTCAGCAGGATGGTGCTCCACCGCATTTTGCTCGGAATGTTCGGGAATATTGAGACAAGTGAAATATAGTGGGATACAGGACTATGTAATCAAAACCACAATTATATTCTTCTCAATATTTCGTCTACTTTACTGAGACTTTGTCAAGAGTCTGTAAAAAACAGAAAAAGCACAAATAGTCAAAAAAGACTCAAAAACTCGAAATGAAAAATCTAACATACGAAAATGGGGAGAATTAATACATAAAATGTATACAAAATAACTCACCAATATAATGGTCTATGGTTCCAAACATCCAAAAAAAACAACTAAAAATCACATGGAAACGACACACCTAACTTAATAGTGCCAAACCACAAGAGATCCATACTAAAATTGAATTTTTGACGATTGATATCTTTGTTCTTAATGTATTTATCTAAATAATGTAAAATTCGAATCCATGGAGTAGGGTATGGGTACGATATAGGTATTTATCACCAATAACGTGCATAATAAACAGCGGTAATCGTGTTGAAGAGCCCATACATAATACTGTCTCATTAAGATATAAAGTCACGGTTAGGATTAAAATGGCAAATAACAAATGCACAATTTTAACATACAACAAAAAAACCGACAAAATTACACGCTAGGGATTGCAACACATAATTATATTACTTATATTTTAACATTATTTTTTATTTTTTATGTTTTACTAATTCATATATCATGTTAATACTACTATGTTCTTTATGACACATGTGTCGGTTCTAAAGTTTACCGGGTCAGTTATGTTAATGTATATCATTTCGCTAATATTTTTTTTATATTGGTTCGACTCTCTGCCCAATACAACAGTATTTTTAAAGGCAAAACTGTGACAGGAGGAGAAACAGTGGCTACTGAGAAAGGTGGATTCAGACCTATTTATTCTCTTGCAGTCAGTCTGATGCTGGGTAACTCTTTCTGACAATCTTTTTTTTGGAGAATGGATTGTACGTAGGGGTACAATAGAGCGGCCTCCCTCGATTGCTTTTTGTGGGGACACCTTAAAAATGTGTATAAAACTAAGCACAATGACCGCAAGCATTTAAAGGAACGAATAAAAATCGAATGTAGACGAACCGAGGAAACTGACATTCTTTTTAATGTATTAAATGCTTTCCTACAGTATATGTCCTGCTGTCAGGAAATAAATGGACAATATTTTTGTACTGTATTGTTTCTGTTATTTGTTACAACCTACTTTTAAAGTTCAGATGCTGTTTTCCCTTGCTAGTGTTTTGGTAGCAAGGTGAGAAATTATTGTCCTTTCTTGTCTGCGAGAACGTACAGCATTTTTTACCTTTCCAGTTTCACGAAGTTTCAGAAACATATGCAGGTTTCGCACTCTATCTATAACCCAGTATAATTAAAATTTCACTTCTTTAGGTTTCAGTTTGGTATGTAGTTTTTAAGCTGACGCGAGCTAACAGTCAGACAGACCGACGGAATTGATAAAACACATTTTTTTTCGCATTAGGGACTTTAAAACGTGAAGATATGTAAAATCTGAGGGGTTTACAAACATTTTATTTGGCTGCCATTTTGTTCTGCCATCTTGAATTCTTATCACAATTTTACCAGTTCTTCTCTATAATACAATTAGTTATGGTACAAAATTTTAAATTAATTTATTAACTACATCTTTCAAGCTAAATTTTTAAGTATTTTATTAAGTGGCCATTTTGTTTCACCATCTTGGATTTGCACCAATATTTTATTAGTTGATCATTATATAAAAAGTGTTTTTTTGCTAAATTTGAGGTAATTTTTGAACAAAATTTTAAATTAACCGGGTAAGTGGTTTTTTTAGCTAAGCCGCAAACAGACGGACAACGGAATTGAAAAAACATGTTTTTCGGCATCTAGAGACCCTAAAACGTAAAGATCTGAAAAAATCTGGGATGGTGATTTTTTCGGAATTACAATCTTTCCCTTTAACGCAGGAAATAAAAAAGTTTTTGATTCTTCAGATACTTCCAATAGGTGACCGAGTTAGTTTGGCGCACTATGTATATAATGTTACATTGGATTAAATCAAACCTAACTTTACATAAAATATTATATTATTGCAAAATTATTCAAATGTTGTTCTTCAACAAGAAATAAATTCAGATACAAACAACACGATTACTGTACCCACCGAATATAAATAAATCGAACGCCAAGCAATAATTTAATTCCAAAAACACACAAACAATTCGGTAAATAAAACATCAATTAACGGTCTGAGCGCTCTAGGCGCATACCAAGGCAGCATGCGGCCAAAATTCATTTCGGCTTCAGCGTCTCTGTTAAATATCATTAATTAAGTCAAGATTATGAGATGAGAGAAAATTGATTCTTAAAACAACTTTGGGTTATCTATTGTGCTTTGAAGGGGCCTGAACGATTTCAGGAATCTTGGAGAATGTTATCTCAGTAACTCATTACGTGAGCACGGGTGGAGGATAAATAAGAAATTTATTAAATTTAACCTTAAAGGAAGTTCAGTAGAGAATAGAGATTTAGTTTTTGTATGACAGCCATTGCTCATGTCCAACGGAGTACTATTCTTGTTCGGAAATGATGTATGAAGTGATCCTGTGTATGTTAAACTCTGTTTTAAGTAGATTTTTTATATTATTAGCTATTAAAATAGCAAGTAGATTAACTGTTAAAATTATACTTCCAGAAATTGTGTAATATTTCAGAAGTTATTTCAGTCAAGCATGTTATCTTTATGGAATCGTATTTGTTAACTTTGCCAATTACATTATTTGCGGATTGAATTATATTTTAGGTTTTGTTAGGTGGGGTCAAATAGATCAATATACTATGATGAAATTGATCACAATATTGGGGTTGCACTGATCAGTCATTATTTTATTATCTGTTCGGCTTAAAGTGAAAATTAAAAAGGTGTACCTGGAATTCAAAATGTAAGACAAATTTATTTATTTTTGCATTTGATAAAGTATAACTAGACTAGTTTTGTGCAGTATGCCGATGCCAAAAATATTTCAAAAGGTAATTAAGGCCACGAGACTATTTTAAAGGATCCACAGTAAACGCTTTGCAGGAAGTTGTGAATAAGGGCTGAAACTCAAAAAAAACTTCAAAAACATAAAATTCCTTAATTGCATTAAGTAAGCCTAATATGAAGGAGACTAGACTTGCAGTAAAACCAGGAAGTTTAGTGAAGAGCGTGAAGTAGGTATTTCTATAACTATGATAATTCTGATCCGACATAGATAACAGGTATATTTTTACATTAGTACAAGAGGTTAAATATTTAGAAATAAATAAAGATGAGTTAAAAATGAGAAATAAATCAAGATAAGTTAAAAATGAGCTATTTTTAATATTAAAAGTTTTTGGTGGGAGGAGAAGATATGCATTATCGTTACTCTGTGATGGTGCAAAATATAAAAACAACGTATTTGGGACAAAATCTTCAGATCGTGCAAAAGCGACCATTAGAGCTGAAGTGAACTTTGAGCATATTATTGCTATGTTGCCAGATCCAGTTTTCTGAATTTTAAAGACAATGTTCAATATAATTTTTTAAAAAATGAGTTTTTTGGCATCACCTTTGATAACAACTCCAAATTTGAGGCTCACCTTAGAATTATCAGCAAAAAGGTTGCAACTGAGTGCTATGTACTTTGTATTGTGTCGACGAAAAAAACATGAAGGTGATCCAAAAGCTGTGTAACACTCACTAGTAAGGTCACACGAAATGGAATTACTTTCTGGGGAAATACTAACAAAGATAATAAATTCCTTATTTGTTTTACAAAAGCGAGCAATACGATATGCCTTCTAGAGAACCATACAGACCATTGATAGATATATAGAAATATTTTAACATTAACATCTTTGTTTATACTGAAAATACTTTGAGTGATTCATAAGAACAAAAAAAACATCCTTACTCCGGATTATTTATATGATCGAGTGTATGAGGGGAGAAAAATGTTCAATCACCTACCTCAAGATCTCAGGGATTCTGTTGGCTCTAGGAGATTGCAAAACAAAGTAAAAGTGGTTTTGCTTGAGAAAGCGTATTACGATTCTGGTTAACTTCTGACACAATAGTATGTTTCCATTTATTTTTTAATGTCCATTTTACTATTTAATTGTCTGATTTTAATTTTAAATCATGGTTTCAAGTTTTTTATATATTATCTTTTTGGTATTTGACCTGCTTTGTCTATAAGAGCCAACTGTATGATACCAAAGTCGCCCCAAACTATGAATGAAATTGATCGAGTAGCTCATTATTATTTTGCAAAAAACACGTGCCGTATGTCATTTGTAGTGATGAATATACAATGTGTCCAAGACTTGACTTATATGTATTGCTGTCTCGAAAACTATTATAGCTAGAAAGATGGCAAAATTAGGAAATTTGTAGAGAATTTCATTGCAAATTTGATTCTGATTAAAGATTTACATTATCTTCGAATGGTTTTTGAGATAATTAGGAAAGACTAATGTGCATTTTCAATTATTATCTGTAGCCCGTCAAATACGAGTGCTGTGGTTTCAGGAATAACACATCATTGAGACACTTTTTTAAGAAAAATCTAATGGAGTTAAAATCAAAGCTCTTCTGTACATTTACGAATTTTGAAACTTCTTAGGCACGCCATATTGGAGTTTTGCACTTTATGAAAGAGCTAGTTAAAAACTTTCAAATGGTGTATTACAAGTCGAGATTATTATTTTTTTAAGCTCTAAAATTCAAAATTATTGTTTCTTTTCATAGAAGGTTTTGATTACATCTGGCCGCACTAATTAAACAAAAGAAAGCCGCTTGTCATAATTAATTTTGTAACGTTTCATGTAACTTTTCAAAATTTAAGCATATTTCCAGCTCTAATAGTTTTCGAGATATGAATACATGTAATTTAAATCTTGGACACACTATATTTTAGAATATCTATATAACGTTGGGGGTACCAATTATAGCCAGTTTAAATATTATTTAAATTTTCATGTCCATTCGTGAAAGAAAATAGAACGATCTTTCCGTAAAATGAAAAAAAAAAAATAAAACAGAACATCTACCACTTTTCCTATTACAGCCACTTCACCACCATTTGTAGCTAGATGTATGCATTATATTTAGCCACCATACTTAATTTTAATTGAAATTAATACATACTTACCTCCATAGCTATATCAAGATTAAATTAATCAAAAAAAAAGTGCAACGATTATTAATAATATATGTATATTTAGGTATTGGAATAGTAACACATTTGTTGTACAGAGAATTAACCTCGTGAATTTACACTTTTTTGCTCTGGTATAACTTCAATGATATTTTCAGATAAATACCATATAATACTACTACAGCTACATCTGGCCATTTCCAGTATAGTCCACTTTTTTCTATCGCTGAACATCATCTTTGTTTATTTTCAAAATCTTATCGGGATAATAGACTTTATAATATTGTACGATAACATACGAACCAGTTTTAACTTATTATCTGGTTCTCGCCGTATCTTCTTATTTTCCATATCCTTGACATGTTTATTTTGGCCACGGTTTGGTATGGTTATGACTGGTTATTCTTTTTAAAGGGTGAGTCTAACAGATTTGTCTCCAAAATTTTCTGAACAAAATACACTATCCAGTGTTCAAGTTAATCTTCAATATCCCTACCTAGAAACAATATAGTTTTTTATTTTTAATCGGCCTAGGAAACATTGTTGTCCATTTCTATATTTCTCGAAGTTCTCGTTTGAGTGTATTGATGAGTAGAACCTTTATTCCTTTGCTTTTTTTCTTTGTTAACGGTGCCATTTGCCATTTACGGCGACTTCTAATTCAGAGAAACACGTGGCTGAAATTACCAAACAAACACATTTTTATAAGCACAAACATCATTTAAATGTATAGACAACCATTTAAATAGCGTCAATATTATCAAACATTAATTATAAAGTCTGTTACTTACCTGTGTGCATAAAAAATCCTACAAAAATTCGTAAAAATACGACAAGGCGAAAAACTCATCTGTGTAAAATTTTAGGTTAGATTTACAGTTGCCACGCGCTTGTACGACGACAGGCTAACTTCCGTTGGTAGTTTATGTATATGTTAAACTTCTTTTAAATTGAAAAGGACAAAATGTTCTTCTCACACAAATTAAAATACAGTAGAAATGGGTCGTACAATCCTTAAGTGGAATAACTTGCAGTCAATTTCTGAGAATTTGATGTTGTAGTCTTCGACTTGATGATCAGATTTTTACTTATTTTAATACGCTTTCATATGAGTCGATGGTTTAGAATGTTTTTGACTAGAAGCTAGGTAATGTGTCAGGAAAAATAAATTCTATATGGTATAGCTGTAGTCCAGAATGTGCTTATTCGACAGCACCTAAAGCATTAAAAAAATCAATTTTTAATAATAGCTTATTATGCAAACAGTCAAATTTTCCTGATATTAAAACACGTTTATTACATAATAGATATGTTATGATGGCAGATCATTAGGCCTATAAGTAACAGAAAGAACCTTAGGAAATAATCACACTAACCATGTATTATAATTAAATGGAAAATAAAGAATTGTATTAAAAAAGTGAAGATTACTGTTACGTCAGATCCTAGATACAGATATTAGGCTTAAGTAAGTCATAAATACTTAATTCTGAATACTCTATATTAAACATATTTTAATGTGTCATAGTTTTCGAAATATTCGCGATCGAACATTAATATTTAAGCAATAAAAGATGTTTTTTTACTTAAGCGGTGATTGGTATTGAAAGTAGTTTTGTGTCATTTCAGACATTCAGAGTACATTGAGTTTTATTAGTAGAATTAATAAAAATATGATTTTTTATATCCATGGAATAGAAATTCTAATGATTCTGGGTTATTTAGATACGTCAATAACTAGTAGGTATATTATCAAAATACAGTAACAACCAATAATTTTTTTAGAAGTTAGAGTGTGAAACTGCTTGTAATAAAAGTCTATAAAATATTTTTCGTTAGCGTATCATATACTATTTTTTACCGCTTCTAATGTTTTTTTAATCACATCTTTTTCAGTTAAAGTAAATTTCTGCCTAAGTTGAATTACCTATTATGATATGCCGAACTCTCTGTAGTTAGTTTAATTTTTTTAAAATACGGTCGTTGATTTTTTCCTGCATTTTTGTGGGCTTCTGACTTCTTAAAACTAAATATGTATCACACTTATTAACTATATATCCAAGGTGAAAGTTTCTCACAATAATCAGTGTTAAAAAGAGATAACGCGGTGGACGTGTGACACACCTTTGTTTTAAGAGGAGGGAACATGCATAAACTTCCAATATTTTTATAACACAAATGTCCATTGCAGTAGCTCTCTTTAACACACCGACACTTTTGAACTTGGTGAAATAGTTGATGAGGGTAATTTCTATTTTAAGAGCTTCAGTAAAATGCAAAAAAAACAAATCCCTAATTAAAAAATTAGGTCGATATAGAACCTTCAAAAACGAAACAAACCACCTTGTAAAGGCAGAAAAGTGACAATAAGGATGTGGAATTTATTTTGTAAGATCTCTTTTAACTCGGGCTGAAAAAATAAAAAGGAAAAGACGTTTTTTGTTTTTTTACAGGTAAATCTCCTTGTTGGGCATTAAATTGCTAGTTTTCCCCATTTTAACCGACTTCGTATTTCTTACGATTTTCGAGATGGCAAGTATATCCCATCAAATTAAAATTAATAAAATTTAAATCTAAATAAAAAAGTTTTATAAAAAAATTCAACATAAATGAATTCATTGCTTTACATCATCGAAATCACCTCCCAAAAAAATGTTTCATCTAAAAATTCCCGAACTTCTCACACGTAATGCGGTGCTGCACCAGTCTTTTAAAGCCATATTCTATCGGTGGGCACTTCGTTATTTACTGAATATTGATATTTTTATTGTATGTGCCAGTAAAAGTGACTTAACGAAGATTTGGAAATATTTCTACCAAAGCTAGGACAAGGTGATTCCTTAAAAGTTACAAATATCTTTCACTTTAAAGACGGCTCAAACGTTGATGTTTTGTGAGTACTGTGTATGATGTTCCCGTACCTAAAGAGAATTTTCGCTATCCCAATATCGGCAATTATGCATGGCGATTAACAGTTTTGTTTAAAGAAAAACTCGACTTATCCGAAAACATAATTTCATGCAAGAAATGTTTATTTGTATTAAAGATTTCCATCATGGCCTCGCAAAATTGCAAACGCCTGTCAAAATCATCATCCAATGGTTTCTGAACCAAGGTGATTCTGTAAGGACGAAATTTTTCTGCCTTTAAAAGGCATTGCGCAGACATGTGAGACGTATTGTTATCAAATTTTTTAGATGAAAGATGGGGATTTTCTGTTATGGTCTCTGAAATATACAAAGCCTTACCTTCGTTAGTCGCTGCTTTGGGACCGCCAGATCGTGGAGCATCCTTCACAGGTCCCGTTACTTCAAATTTTCCCAAAATTTTGCCAACAGTAGACTTCGTTTGGGATATTTATCATTAAAAATACCGTAAACTTCTTGCTATGTGCGTCGTTGAATTACCCAAATTTCGCTACCAGTCACCGCTAAGGTGAAAAAAGAACACCTTTATTGTTTAAATAGTAATGTTTGATCGCAAATATTTTGAAAACTATGAAGTTTACTTCATGTTTTACTATTTACATTTACTATTCAGAATTTTTCTCAGAATTCAAATATTGAATAAAACTTGCTATCAGATTCTGAAAATCTGTAGACTTAGTAACATCGCGGATATCACTAGCGGATCCACCATAATTTCGAACCAATTTAAAGGAAGTAAGAAAAGTAATTGGCCAGATATTCGGTGCGCTCCAAATGTTTGTATACCACATATATATATATATATATATATATATATATATATATATATATATATATATATATATATATATATATATATATATATATATATATATATATATATATATATATATATATACGCCTTGAATTGTCGTAATTCTCAGAGTTAAAGTGACTGTGTATGAATAATTAGAAACTTATAGGCAAAAACACCGTTGCGCTGGTAAAAAATCCAACAAAACGATCTTGACATCTTATAGAAATCTTACCACCCAAGACCTTCGTACCGAGAAGAGGATTTTTTGTTTTGTAGCTTTAATGTGCTTGTTGCCTTTACAAAGTTTTTTTCAAATTAATTAGTTACCAGCAAATAAAGATCTCTTGAATATAGTTTAGCCAATTTCTCATTAATGTTTTGTATTGAAGCATTGACGAAGATAACGCATATATTACTGAACATTTACGCAACTCAACAAAAAAGAAATCTGGGGGAGTACATTTAAGCAATTATTTTGAGCTTTAAGATGTAATTTTGTAACCTGCATACTAACTGATGCAATCATACGATATTAAAATAAAAAGCAATTAATTACATTCTACTCAGCATATTAACATATATATTTAACACAATAGGATACTTAATTGCCAATATAGCAAGAAAAATAATTTGTTTGTATAATATACAGGATGTTGCAGAATAGTTCAGCATTAGTATCTTAAAAGGATTTAGAAAACTTCTTGTTCCAAATAATTTTCCCATTATTTGTAACCAATTTATATTTGGATGATTGGTGTAAAATCTTTTAAATCCTCATAGTTATGACGTCACCTGTCATTGTTGCAAATCCTAAATGCCTTCATAGATTTTGATTCTTATGTCATTTTTAAATCTCGAAAAAGTCAACGTATTGACTATTAGTGGGTATTTTTCTGCGGCCCACATCAGTTTTGAAAACAGCCAGATAATGCGGCCCGCGAACAAGTTAAAAACTGTTTTGGAAAGCGCGCGCCGCTGCAACAACGATTGGTATAATAAAATGTACAATTGTACAATGAACTACACATACTCAACCTAAAACCTAAAGCCAAACGTTATCTGGCTTGTTCCATGAAATTCTATCGCGCAAAAACACAGATGACGCTATCTGAACATTCTGGAAAGAACTCGAGAAATCACAATCTGTATATAAGCCGAGTTCGATTGAGTTCAGTCGTTTAGTGTTTAGTCAGTTATGAGTCAGTTGCGATAGAGTTTCGAGTTGAGTTGCGCACTTATTGTTACAACACTTAACAGTACTTATTAAAATTTATTTGGATACAGTTTTTAACATGTCTCTTTCAAAACCAAGTGGAAGTAAGAGGAAACTTGTAGATGAGCATCGTATCTTGCAAGAAAAGTGGGAATTAGAGTTTTTTTGCTGTGAAGTGAAAGAAAAAATTATTTATTTGTCTGATTTGTCATAGTACAGTCGGTGTCCCAAAATTATATAATATCAAAACGTCACTATGATATTCATAAAACTATGTTTGACAAGTATACAGGCATGGTCAGAAACGAAAAGTTAAAGTTAAAATCACGGTTGAAAGATCGGCAGCTTATGTTTACACGTGCAAAGCAAGAAAACGAATCTGTCCTTCAAGCGAGCTACGTACGGTCGGAGCTGATCGCGAATCACTCAAAACCATTTGTTGAAGGTAAATTTGTAAAAGAGTGCCTTGTCAAGGCCGCGGAAATTGTAAGTCCCGGGAGCGTGGAGGCATTTCAAAATATATGCTCGTCCCAGAATACTGTTGGTTGAGTTGAGTTGGCTCCCAATATAAGTGATGAGATAAAAACAAAATCAGACTCTTTCATTGCAGTTTCTAATGCCTGTGACCAAAGTACGGATGTGTGTGGTATGGCGCAACTCGCTGTTTTTCTTCGTGCGGTTGATACAGATATCAATGTGTATGAAGAATTACTGGAATTAGTATCATTGCATGATACAACAACTGGGAAGGATATTTTCAATGCTGTTTATGGACTTCTGCAAAAGTACAATTTAGATTTGTCAGAACCGTGTTCCGTTGCAACAGACGGAGTTCCTTCAATGACTGGAGTAAAAAATGGCTTCGTTAAAATATTACAGACAAAGATCAGAGATATTCATTGTATAATCCACCAAGAAGTTTTATGCTCAAAAGTGATCAAGTTGGAAAGTGTTTTAAAGTCAGTGAAAAAAATTATAAACTTCATAAGGTCACGAGGCCTTAATTAGTGACAGTTTTCTGCATTTTTACGTGATTTAGAAAGTGAGTACACTGGTTTACCATATTATGCAGAGGTGCGATGGCTTTCGTGTTCTATGGTACTCGACCGGTTTTGGAAACTCAAAGAAGAAATACGCGTTTTCATGGAAACAAAAGGAGAAGATGTCAGCTTATTATACGATGTACCTTTTTTCCAAGATCTTTCATTTATGGTAGATATCACAAAACACTTGTCGGACTTAAATACGAAATTGCAAGGACCAGGTCAAGTTATTATAGATATGCATGATCATGTGAAAGCTTTAAAGTGTAAGATGATGTTGTGGAAAAAACAGTTAGCAGAGGATAATCTGTCACATTTTCTGACTTGTAAGGCATATAAGAAAAGCACAAAAGTCCCAATATCATACAAAATATATTCAGAGAAAACGAGAAGTCTTCTGGCAGAATTTGAGAAGCGTTTTCTGGATTTTAAGACCCAAGAAAACAATTTTTCTCTATTTACTAGTCTTTTCAATATCGATATTGATAAAGTAATTGAGATTCAGTGTCAGACCCATTTAAAACAAAAATTTGATAGTGTTGGTACATTCGAATTTTATAAGTACTTGCCTGTTCAATACCAAGAAATGAGAAATTTTGCCTGTAAAATCCTGTCAATGTTTGGAGGTACCTATAAGTGTGAACAACTATTTTCTTTGGTGAAAGGAAACAAATGTCCCGCAAGATCGCGATTGACGGACGCACATTTGGACGCAGTTTTAAAAGTTATTTCCGCCGAAAATTCGCGCCACAAATAGACAACTTAATTAAAGACAAAAGATGTCGAATATCTGGCAAAAGAATTTAATGTTTGTAGTTTTTTGTAATGTCCTTTTTATTGGAAATTTAATAAACAGCCTTGTCCTATAATAGTACTTTTTCTCAAGATTTTCAGTAGTTTGTCTTCTTTAAGATAAGGTTTTGCGGCCCACCTAGTCCATGGTCTTCATGCTTTTGGCCAACCAGTGACTTTGAGTTTGACATGGATGATCTACACCATGGTCTTTTTCCAGGAAATCTAATTTTACTTTAGATTTATTTTTAGACGCATTTTGCTTTGCATTATAATATTCACACTAAAGTTTATTCAGTTTATCCTCATATTACACTTGATTTTTATTCAAAAAGGCATGCTAGGCCAGTCACCAGAAACAATTTTGTATGTTTTCCTGAACTTCTCATTGTTTTAGCGAAAATTGAGTTTGAACAAAGAAAAAATAGCTTCTTGAGGTTGTTATGTTATACAACCGGAGATGACTATTTAACACATTTTGATTTATAAAAAAACAACTTTTAATCCAGTTATTGCAAAGTGCAAAATTTTTCCGCGGGCTTGTGAATAAATTTAAGAATTTTTCTTTTGGCCCGAATAGAGGCGAGAAGAAAATCACTGATGCCTTTAAATTAATTCATTTCGAAAACTACTATATTTCCGAAAAAAACAAAACAGTATAAACTTTTTTGTGGGTAACTGCCTTACATTTTCTAGTAAAACAGTTAAAAAAATTGGTAAATTTCCTTTACCCGGAACTTCCCTCATTACGAATATTTCCTTTTAATAGGAATAGTGAAGTGTGAATTAATTTAGTTCAGTACATAGTTATTTAGGAACACATATATACTGTCTTTTCAAACATTTTTATTAAACGCCATTTTTTCCAACCAACATATCGGATTCCTACCAATATTTTACCGGTTTCTACCTATGCCACACTTCATATTGGGCGCTAATTAAAATAAATTCGATAAGTAGTTTTTACACCTCGCGATTTTGTTACGCGATGTTGAATTGGCACCAGTTTATCCCTATATCCTATTTAATTTTCCTTCAAAATTGACAGTCAATTGAATAAGAATATTGTTTTACGTTAATTTTTTATCATGTTATTTGGCCGTCATTTTATTCCGGTATCTTAAATTCGTAACACGACTTTACCAGCTTATCTCCATGCAAACTTAATGCTTGCACAACATTAATCTAATAAGCAGTTTTTTTTCAGACTGATTTTTTTAATATTTTATTAGGCTGCCATTTTGTTTTGCTATCTTATATTCATACCAAAATGTTACCAGTTCATTCTTATGTAAAACTTGACTTTTTTGCAAAATTTGAGGTACATCGGATAATTAGTTTTTTAGTAATAAAATTTTAACATTCCATTAGGCCGCCAACTTGTTCCGGCATATTGGATTTTTACCAAAATATTACCAGGTCATGGGAATGAGCCTTAATTTTTGTCCAAAATTTGAAGTCAATCTGATGAGTAGTTTTTAAAATTTTTCAGATTACAAAAATTTTGTATTGGCGCCATTTAAATTAATCAGTTTTACTAGTTCATCTCTATACTACAAGTACTTATGGTACACAGTTTGAAATTAGAGCATAAAGTAGTTTTTTCAGGCTAAATGTTTAAATATTTTATTAAACCGCCATCTTGTTTCGCCATCTTGGATTCGTACCAAAATTATGAGAGGGTGATTTTTACCTCCACATTGCATTAGTACCACACTTTTACTAGTTCATCTCTATACTACAATTATTTATGGCACACAATTTGAAATCAGTTTATTATGTAGTTTTTTCGGGCTGAATTTTCAATATTTTAAGCCGCCATTTTGTTTTATCATCTTGGATTCATACCAAAATTTTACCAGTTGATTCTTACATAATACTTGATTTTTGTGCAAAATTTGAGATAAATTGGATCAGTAGTTCTTTAGTAATAATTGTTTTAACATTTCACTAGGCCGCCATTTTGTTTTGTAATATTAGAATTTTTCCAAAGTGTAACCAGGTCATCCCCATATGACCTTTGATTTTTGACCAAAGTTTGAACTCAATCGGGTAAGTAGTTTTTGAGGTATGTCGCGAACAGACAGACCGACAGACAGACAGACATACAGATCGATGAAATCGAGAAAACATATTCTTCCTCATCTAGGGACCCTGAAACGTAAATATCTGAAAACATCTCGGAGGGTGATTTTTTCACGATTACAATACTTCACTTTTACGAGGGAAGTAAATAACTTTTTTTGGCCATTTTTGTTTGTGAAGCTCTGTGCACATCCTTAAACAGCACCTGAATATGTACCATTTGCAAAAAAAGTTAATACTGATTTTTTTTTCAGGGAACACACACCGTAGGTACCTTTAAAGGCTTTGACTTGACCTTTTAGCTGCCTAAAAATATATCTCCTAATTATGTTATAAGCACCAGACATATTTAAGGAAATGACTCCTTATTAACCTTAAAAAATTGAGGCATTTTTAAGATCAACATCCTTGTTTTTAATTATGTTAGTTAAACATCGTCGCGCCATCGTATGTCAAAAAAATGTTCTCTTTTTTCTTTCCTCAGACTTATTATGTATAAACTTAACTTTTAAACGATCTGGAGACAATTCTAAATAACAGAAAAAAACAGCTTTACTCACATAAGTAAGTTCAATCCATTTAATGTATTATAATTATTGGTAGTTTTTCTCGAAAATGCTTCGTCACTTGGAAATTATAGAGAATACTATTTTTCTTTAAAAATGTCGAGGGGACAAGAAAAAATATAAATTTAATTAAATGATATTCATACACATGTAAAATGTTAAGTAAAATTCTACAAATATGCAGCCTACCCGACTCGATGATTACTCTCTATGAAAAGAGTCCATTAATAATCCAAAACCATAATTAAGTAGCGATGGACGATATCAAAATTACTATAGAAATTTTTTTTTTCTGTCGTAGGTTTAATAAATAATATTTCAATTGGGGAGCAGTTTGAAATCGAATTTTATAGGATAACAAACTAGCATTACTTATTCTCTTTGAATTTGAGGGGATTACCCACCTATTTTGCGACAAGCTGTATAAACAATTATAAAGAATGCAAAGGTGGCATAAAAGCATAAAAATTCCTTTATATAATTTACAAACCACCCTTTATGCGGTAACCATAATTTAACATAATGACACAATTACGCCTTTGAACAAAGCGAAGCCACAATTACTTGCTCGTAAAGTAATTAGTATTCACGAATAGTAAAACATACAAAATGCAAAACTCAAATAAATCCATTTGCTTAAAGTGCGTGGTGCGAAATACAGTCTCATTGTAGTTACGACTCAATTAGGCGTCTAAAAAGCGTAATTAATTAACTTAGAGGAAAACAACTAATCGTTTAGCTGCACGGCTATGAATGAAGTTTATTGGATAATTTATAGTTTTCTGGAGCGTGTAATTTAAAATTATGAAGTTTTCAATGATCACTTTTGTTTGCAATCCGCTACTACGACGAACAGGGTTTCTAAACTGCTAGCCAACTTTTGAACATAAAGCAAAATCTTGATCCAAATGAAAATGTATATTTGTTGGGAACCAGGAAAGATATTTTAATGCAGTTTCCAAGATGTTACAGAGCTTTAGTGTAGAAGAGGGTACGGGTTTAGCAGCTTCAGTAACTTCGGTAGTTTTCCTATACCGGATGGTTTTAAACAGGAGTGCATTTTACAAAATTACATCTTAGGGGCAATTAATGAAAAAGTTAGGATAAGATCACCTACGAGTAAGCGACGATGGTATTTCGAATTACCTTCGTTAGGACAAGTAACGTACCAAAGTGGGGTGGTGTTAATTGAAAGATAAGTGGTTAAAAAAGTAAGTTATTAAAATGTGTCTTGTAATTTATATTTTTTTTTCAAGTATACCAGAAGCAATGACTCATCTAAAAAGAATATCCCGGCAATCCACGGCATAGTAAACTTAAAGATGAATTTTAGGTTATATTTTGCCATGAACAGTTTTTGTATATATTTTTGCCAAATCTAGACATATTGCAAAATTTTTATCGGCTTTTATGTCCCCAAGAGTACGAATACAACGAGTATGCGCGTACTTTTTGTGATCATGCATACTCTTTGCCGAGTCCTGCATAATATTTTGCTAGGAATTGAATACATTTTTTAATTTGATCTTAAATGCGCAAATATGGCTACATATGTTAGAAAAAGTCTCCGTGAATCGAAATTTACTCAAAAATTATTAAATGAAGCGCATAATTACTAAGTTGTAGTGGCGGATTTATGGTTTAAAACTGTTTTTTGGGTTTTTCGCCTTAACAAATTCTGAAAATAAAAAAATATTTACCTTATAAAAATCAATAGACAGTCTTAAGTTCTCGGTTCACTATGAAGGTACCCAAGGAACGACACTGAAAAATGTTTGTTTTCTGGACGTTTCGGCTGAAATTCTACCCCCGTCTTCAGCAAACCTACAAACAAAAAACTAAAAGGAGAATATTTCTTATGTTTAGTATCAGAAATATAACCAGAATGGCTAATCTCTGACAAAATGTCAATGAATGTCAATTTAAAGATGTTATTTTTAATTGTTAGAATAAGGTGGGAATTATGTGTACCTAGAGTATGTTTATTTTAATGTATTGTATTTTGAGGTGTCCTTTTTTTACTTCAGTATTTAGCAAATTTAACCATGTGTTATTAAAACTAACTGAACAAGATACTACACAATTATCTTTATTTAGTAATATTAAGGCACTTTCTTTTATTTTACGTTTTTTGGAACAAACATAATTTGCAAAGATCAAAATTTCATTAAAGAAAAAAATTTTATAAAAGATTTTTTAAATCAAAACAATTATCCTAATGATTTTGTTGAAAAATGTTTTTATGAATTTGAGAATCCAAAAGCCAAAAATCCAAAATAGGCCAATTACAAACCTCTTTATACCAAACATACTTAATTTATCAGATAAAATAAAACGAATAGGTAAACGTTTTAACATCAGAATGAACTTTAAAACACGAAATACACTTAGAAGCAAACTTACAAAAACAAAACCTGACAATGAACAAGAAAATACAAAAAATGTTATTTATAAAATTCTGTGTCAATGCAATAAATTTTACATAGGTGAAACCTCTAGGACATTAGCCAAAAGAATTAAAGAACACCAAACATACATAAAAAATAGGGAATTTCAAAAATCAAACATTTGCCAACATGCACTAGATAACAATCATAAAATTAATTGGAATGCTTCTAGTATTTTAGCAAAAGAACCATGTTCCAAAAAACGTCAAATAAAAGAAAGTGCCTTAATATTACTAAATAAAGATAATTGTGTAGCATCTTGTTCCGTTAGTTTTAATAACACATGGTTAAATTTGCTAAATACCGAAGTAAAAAAAGGACACCTCAAAATACAATAAATTAAAATGAACATACTCTAGGTACACATATTTCCCACCTTATTCTAACAATTAAAAATAACACCTTTAAATTGACATACATTGATATTTTGTCAGAGATTAGCCATTCTGGTTATATTTCTGATACTAAACATAAGAAATATTCTGCTTTTAGTTTTTTATTTGTAGGTTTGCTGAAGACAGGGGTAGAATTTCAGCCGAAACGTCCAGAAAACAAACATTTTTCAGTGTCGTTCCTTGGGTACCTTCATAGTGGACCCAGAACTTAAGACTGTCTATTGATTTTATAAGGTAAATATTTTTTTATTTTCAGAATTTGTTAAGGCGAAAAACCTAGAAAATAGTTTTAAACCATAAATGAAGCGCTTTTACGGACAGAAAGAGGAGAGTCGTTTGAAGTGTATGAAGGTAAATAGTTTAAAGACGAGACTTCGAGAAGAGAGATAACCATAATTAACATGTGTTTGTCTAAACTACCCTGCACTATTTTTTTAAGGACCATTCATATTTGGCTGAGAAGATTTAAGCCTGTGTTTACAGAGGTCCAAGAAAAAGAGTTGGCTCAACACTTGAAAGAATTGGAAATTAGACTTTATGAACTTGGAAGAAAGGAACTAATGGCTTTGTCTTATCAATATCCACAGTTGAACAAAATTCCTTACATATTTAACAATTTAACAGGCAGGAAGGTACTGGGTAGGCGATTTTGCAGCCCGTCAAAGTCTCTCACTAAGAATATCCGAAAAATGTGGCTTGGTTAGAGCAGCTGGGTTTAACCGAACGCAAGTTGGTCTTTTTGATTTTGTAAAGCCAACAAAGATGGATCCGGTATTCCTTATCCTAGATAATCACGTGGCTCATTGTTCTTTGCCTGCAATCACCTTTTGCAAGAATAATAACATTATCTTACTTACTCTGTCCCCTCCTTGGAAGCCACAAGTTGCAGCCTCTCGACAAGGGTTTTTGGCACCACTCAAAAAAGCATTTTCGTCAGAATGTGATAAATTCTTCTTCAAGTGCCGTACCCATATTCGGGCGTTGGCGAGGGTCAGTAAGTGCCTTGAAATCTATCTTATATCAAGATGTATATGGTTTCTTGAATGCACTACATTAGATCATTATACTAGGGAATGTGTTCTACGTAGTGGTTTCTCGTTGCCTTCTACGCAGTTGTGTCGTGTAGTGTATGTGTTGAATAAGAGGCCTTGTTACTGTTCGTAGTCGACCCCAAGTCTACGAACAGAGTCGTTATTTTATTATCTCAACGACCAAAGGCACCTCGGGAAGGTACCGGACCAGGCATATCGAGCACTCTTTATTTAAAAAGTGCCGGCTACGCCAAGTCTCGAACCCGCGCCTTCCGGGTGGAAGCCAGCTCTCTTACCACTGAGGCACCGAGGTGTTCTAGTGATAAATGGATGATCACAAATTGTTGTAGGCCTATTACCCAGAAATCAAGACTATTTGAGTGTTGTAACTATATTCTTATGCTAGAAATCATTTGAAGCAACCGGTTTGTATCCGTAGAATTCAGATATTTTCATGGAGGAAGATTTTAGTCCTGCTGAAATTATCGAAACCCCCATAGAGCTCCGGAAAGTCGAATTGGAAAATCCCGTTATCGAAAAACGAAACTTGAACGGAAGTTGAATTCTTGAACGGAACCCAGTCCGATGGCGATGTTCTCTGTCCCTGTGGAAAAACAGCCTACTTTAGTTTTCTGATATCCATCTAAAAAGTCATATTTTGGTCTTAAAAATTGATTTTTAGGACCAATTTGTATTAAAAATATTTCTTTTTCATATTTTTAAATTTTTGTACACTGTGCAGATATTTTTGGCAACGTATACAATAGAGAACATTTATTTATCAAATGTATAAATAAGAAAACGTCATTTGATATAAAGTAATAAAGCTACAGAGTACAGAGTAAAACGTAAAATAAAAAAATCGTATCTAAAATACGGATTTCGAAAAATCCACCTAATTATTTTTGTATTTAAACTCCCGAACAACTCAATGAAATAAAATATTAAGTTTTTCTAAGATAAAATTCTGCAAAAAATACACTCTTTTTAAAACGATCCAGCATATCAAAACTTACATGAAAAGTTATAAAATCTGCTAAGCCTTTAGCCTGTTGTACAATAATGTGCACTAACATCTTAAAAATCGTATTAAAATATCTTTGCTGGTTCCCGAGATATAGCAGCAAATGAAAAACCGGATGGGAAGAGAAAACAAACTAAAAATAATTATTGCTGTTATAATTTTAGAAGCGAATTTGTTTTCTATGCGGTCAGTAATCTATCTATATATTTAAATTATAAAGCGGTTTCGCCAACAGCCCCCAATTGACCAATTTGGGTTTCTTCATTATTAAAGCTCTCTATCCATAGACGTTTATCACTACTAAGTATTTATTTTTGCTACAGTTTTCAAATTGAAAAACAAACTTTCAGTGGCGGCTATTTAGGTGAAGTAGCTGAAGTGCTACTTCACCAGGAAACATAAACAAGCAAACATCTAACTATATTTATTATAAAGCTATTAAAATTTAAGCTTTTACGTTCATTTATTCACCTAATTGGCAAAAAATAAACTGTACATCTCGAATAAATATTTTACTTGACCGCTGGCGGCATGTCTTCTTAAAACTTTCAATTGAACTTTATTCTAACAACTATAACAGTGGCGCAAACCGCCTCGACTTTGCTGGAGGTACTATTAGTTTACGATTTTCCTACTACGTTGCCATGACAACGCGTACGCGATGATGTCGAGCGCATGGAAGAATAATGTTAACCAGCGCCATACAACGCTCTCGGTGAATTGCTAAGGCAGTATACTACACCCACGTGTCGTTCAGTTTGGGGTGGTTGTTTACTTTTATTTTCGCGGATTTCGCTGCAACCGGTGGGTTCCTTTGCAGTTTGCTTGACTGTTTTGTGTTATATTTATTTATGGTGTTGTTACAACTTTATTTGGTGTCGGGTTTATTAATTTACATTATTGATGAATCGATCACGAAGATCACGAAGAATCGAAGACGTCTTTGAATTTATTACAAACTGTGACAAATCTGATGAAAAATCAATCCGCCTTGCGAAAGGATTTTTAGGTGAGATGAACGATTCTGAATTCACGTTTCTGGCATTAGTGTTTAATGACATTTTCTCAATCACGGACGTACTATTTGCGTTCTTCAAAAAAAAATCCCTTGACATTCATTTTTGCATTTCCAATATAAAACGCTGTCGTAAGGCGCTCTGTAAAAAAAGAAATGAACATTTTTTTAATACCATGTTTGATAAAGGAAATCCTATTACAGAAATAAATCAGTACAAACGTGAGCTTGCTAAGCTTTCACCTGAAGAAATTAGGGCTAAGTATAGAACCCTTTTTTATGAAATATTAGACCATATTTTAATCGAAATGACACTAAGCTTTCAAGACTGTGAAAAACTTACATTTTTATGTTTGGCAGATTCTGCTAAATTTTCGGAATATAGTTTAAATTTTTCGACTGGTCCGTTTGAAAATTTGTTACAGTTATATGGAAAAATATTTTTAAAAAGTGAACGACTTAAAAATCAGCTTTGTCTTATTTTTGCCAATAACAGTAATTGGAATATATCGCTGCAAGAGCAAGTGAAAAAAATTAATGAAAATAAAGATATTTTAACCAAAGCATATAAAGTGTTTTCCCTTATTTTGACAATACCGTCGACAAGTTCTTCAGTGGAAAGAAGTTTTTCTTGCCTCAAACGTGTAAAAACTTATTTAAGAAATACAATATGGCAAGAAAGGCTCTATTCTCTAGACAATATTTCAATTCAAAAGGAATTTCTGGTGAAGATTAGGACAAATTATCTATTTTATGAAGATGTTATAAATAAATTTGCTGCTATGAAGTATAGGAGAATTGATTTAGTATACAAAATTTAGGTAAGTCGTAAAAAATATTCTACCTCTTCCACATAAAAAAAAATAATTCTGGAAAAAAATTATTGCGGTATTTTCTTGCTTCATTTGCACTTTACTTACTTTTTCACCCTCGCACCGCCACTGCAAACTTTAGATACATTATTTATAGTAAAAGCCCTGGCAGAATTGCCGTTTATATAAAACAATCCTCCGCACGTAAGTTGAAAATTTTCCATATTTGTTTCAGAAAGCCCTATCAAAAGTGCGTTTATTTTGTAAATAAATATGGAACTTCTATTGTTACTTTATTAAAGACAAATTTTATATATTTGTGTGTATCTTATAAAACTCATAGATTTGAATATCGATTATTCTTTAACGTGTCTGAAAGGTAAATTAGCAAAGAACCCTTTAGACTAACTGTCCGAAAACTCTTGAAAGAGTTCGAATCTTTTTGAATAAATGAGTATTATTAATAAGAAACGTATGCATTGATACTGATACATGTTTAATAAATTTTCTGTCATTCTTCTGTCTGTAAATTTTTCCCGATAGATTGTTGCAGCTAAATGCTTCGTTTTTTCACGTTTGACAGTAAATAATAATAATCAACTGTTGCGTATATTTTGTAATACACAAATATTATTTTAGCACAAAATCTCAGTATCCGAAGTGTACACAAATGGATATTTATATTTACATATGTAGATAAAAATAAAATAGTTTTTGCTCAAAAATTGGAGGTTCTTACTAGAGTCATCAATCGCGGGATTCCGACGTCCCGGAGGAAAAGCCTGTCTTGAAAATATCGAGATAAGACCGATCAATTCCGGATCTAATCCCCATTTTTTAAAACCTGGAATTCTACGTTGTTCAAATGTTGAAGGAATTATCCAAAATAAAAAAACTACGTAGCACAGATCTGCAAGAGACATTAAGAACCAGAATTATTTATTCTGAGATTATCTGTTATCGGACAAATCCCGATCCCATAAACTCTGAAGAAGATGATTGCTTTAAAACATCAAATATTTATCTTATTAAATCTGAATTAGAAAAAAAACAAAAATAAATCAATTAACCAGTATGAAACAGAGATCAGCGACGAAGATGATAATATCCTTGCAGAAATCTTGAAGCTGCATTAGAACTTTTAAGCGTTAAATTACAAAAGGCATTACACAAAAGTTCAGAACACTAACTGATACAAAAGCCAACAAAAAAAATAAAGGGCGATGAGCCAACATCATAAGGCAAAATGCCACCCTTTGGCACCAGCGGTCATAATCTCCGAAAAGCCTTCGAATTTTTAATTACTATTTAGCCCACAAGCGTGGAACCTAAAAGTTGTTTTCTTCCACAGGGTTTTTATGTAAAAAAAACATTCAAGCTTGGGGACTAATATTTCTTAGGTATTTGGATTGGCATTCCTAGTTCTTACTTATTTAAAGTAGTGATTTATATAAAAACAACAGCAAGGACAGCTGAGGTTCATTACATGTTGCCCTATTTTTTGTTGAACGATCATTTAGTATTTAAATATATTTTTCAATTTCACGGCTTCTAAGTAAAAACTTTCACTATTGAATGAATAATGGTGTAACTAATAGTCTTGAAAAATATAAGTAATTAATAATTAAATAATTTAACTAAAGATATTTTTTCCTCTTTTTAAGATTAGACACAGACTTGGAATAAAATACGTCTGGCAAAAAGAAAACTGGATGACAGAACGTTGTATTGAAACAGACAATTTTGTACGTTTGGAAGATAGCTTTCATCTGCATAAGAATGTCAAAGAGATTGCAGGTATATACACAAAAAAACTTCATATTATTCTTGGAAACGACAACAACGACCCAATTCTGGATCCAAATGAAATACTTGAAAGTTAGAAAACCTATAAAGAAAATTTATTTAACGACGATAGAGCTGAGAATCCACCTGAAATAAACAGCGAATATGAGAGAACAATGAGAAACAATAAAGCCTCTGGCCGAAACGATCAAAACTGTTCACTGGAAGACAATATAAATTTGTTGGTGAATATACTCAATTTATAACACTTCCAAAATATCAAATCCAAAAACATGTTCACCCGTATTCACTAAAGAGGTATAAATTTAGATCAAGTCTAACTTGACAGTAAAAGGTTTAAGATGACATTTTTAACAATATTTTTTCTAAATGTCACAATTACAAAATGACAGTGACATAAGCGAAATAACTGGCAATCTAAGAGTTTTAAGTACCATGGTACCTAGACCTGGTCTAACTCTTAAACCTTTTTAATGGATACGGGGGGGCCCCGCCTTATTGGTTTCATGAGTAATATTTAAAAGTATTATTACGAATACTACACACGAGACTATATAAAAGGTGCGAGGGAGTGAGTGGGGTGAGTCAATTTTGTTTCAAGACTGGCTTCGGGACAAGAGAGGCTATTTTCAGTCTGCAAACCTTAGTGCAGGATTGCTATGACCAACGCAAAAATTTCTTCGTGTGTTTTGTAGATTACGAGAAGGCCTTCGATAGTGTGAAACATGACCTGCTACTGAGGTATTTACAAAAACTGGTCCTGGATGACAAAGATGTAAGATTAATCTCCAATCTAAACTGGAATCAATCAGCGACAGTCATTACCCAAAAGTCTAAACCAACCGTCGAGATCAAGAAAGTGGTAACGCAGGGTTGCATTTTTTTCACCAATGCTGTTTAATTTGTATGTTGGGCGAGTATTTACAGGCAGTGGCTAATAGTTCCTTAGGCATAAAAGATAATCGTATCCCAATAAATAATATTAGATATGCAGACGACTCCGTTCTCCTCGCCGACAGCGCACATGATCTCCGGGTCATTCTGGATGTTGTACAAGTGGCTAGTAAGGAAATAGGATTGAAGATTAACATGGCGATACACTAAGTTCATGGTTATTAGCAGTAATCAATTCCCTGATAAAACGATCACCATAAACAGGGAAGAAATCGAACAAGTAAAGAAATTCAAATATTTGGAATGCCGAATTGACGCAAAGTGAGATCCAGAAATTGAAATAAAATGGCGAATAGAACAGGCTAGAAGTACTTTTGTCAGACTCAAAGGGTTCCTCACGAACCGCAGTCTAAATTGTAATATCAGATATAGAATAATGAAGTGCTATGTTTGGTCTGTTCTCCTATATAAAATAGAAGCACGGACCCTAAGAGCAAAACCCATCAATAAACTGGAAGCTTTTGAGATATGGATTCTACGTAGAATGCTTAAAATTTCATGGACAGATTTTTTCAGAAACGGACAGGTACTTCAGAGTGCGAGACTTGTGGACAGGGAACTTTTTGAGACGATGAAGAGGCGTAAGATTGGCTATTTGGGACACATAATGAGAGGAGAGCGCTGTGAGTTTCAACTCCTTATCCTACGAGGAAAAATCGAAGGAAGACGAATTATAGGATGCAGGCAATTTTCTTTGCTACGTAACATCCAGAACTGGAGAAGCCTGCGTGATTTCGCATCGCTTAGTAACGCTGCTAGAAAAAGATAAATTTGAGGGACGCCTACGCAATATTTCTGCCTGGCACCATAAGAAGAAGAAAGATTACACCGACCTTACACGATCTTCCTATTATTCAGTAGCTCTGGTGTGAGCCCTACCTTAGCCCCTCCATGGGATCGTTATTTATAACGACAAATCGTAAGGATCATACTAATATTAATTTATGTCTAATGAGATCCATTAGAACAAATGGTGTGCGGAGTATCTGGACCAGGTACCCATACAATTTTGGTTACAATTTGGTGTGTGTAAAAGACCATTACATATAGATGCATTTATGTATGCGCTTTTACAGCAGTACTGTATAATTTATCAAACATTTAAAACAGCTGAATATTACCTTTTGAAAAATTATAACCAATCGTTTACTCATACGGCTATGAATGAAGTTCATTGGATAATTTATAGTTTTCTGGAGCGCGTAGTTTAAAATTATGAAGTTTTCAATGATCACTTTTGCAATCCGCTACGACGGCGAATACGATTGCTATTTCGGGAATTATGCAGTTCTTCTTTTTCTACTTTACTCTTATTTATTATGCGTCTGGTGGAATTACGAGTATCAGCCTTTACTAGAAGAGAACAGCAAATAAGAAGCCGGATGGGAAAATTGTTTAAAACGGATATAAATTAATTGCTGTCACAAGATTTTGGAATGGCGTTTGTTTTCTGTGACGTCAGTACATTGTGAATATTTTAAATAGACAACAATTTTTATTTGGTTTCGCCGGTAGCTAGCAGTTTCTACTTGACTAATTTGAGTTTTTTTTAAATTAAATTATTTTTATTATAATTTTCACATAGATAAACTATTTAATGTGCTAAAACGAGCGGCCAAAGAAGTGAAAATTTTGTCATATCTGTCCCATCAAAATGACGTTTGTTTTTACTTACTTACACTTGGGAAGTATTGTAATCGTGAAAAAACTAATTATCCAATTTACCTCAAACTCTGCACAAAAATCAAATGTTACGTAGGAACGAACGGGTAACATTTTGATATGAATCTAAAATATTTAAAAAAGTCAGCCTAAAATACTACTTATTAAATTAATTTCAATTTTTGTTCAAGAATTAAGTCTGATATAGAGATAAACTGGTTGTGGTACGAATTTAGGATGGCGAAACAATTGGCGGTGAAATAAATGTTTTTAAGAAATCAACGTAAAAAATCTCGTTCAATTACTTTAAATCTTGCAGAAAAATGAAATGTGAAAATAGTATAAACTGGTACGAATTAAATATGACTTATTAAAATGGCGGTATGTGTCAATGTAAAAACTACTTATTAAGTTTATTTTAAATTATATCCAAAAGTCAAGTGTGGCATAGGTAGAAAGAAACTGGTGAAATATTGGTAGGAATCCAATATGATGGAACAAAATGGCTGAAAATAAAAGTATTTGAAAAGACAGGTATAGTCCGACACACGATAAAAGATCATGACTAAGTAATACCTTTATATTTTATGACTGCTAGTGTATCTGTTTTGGTTAATAAATCATTCCGGTCCAGAGTGATAATAGGAAGATTAAAACGATATTTATATATGTACCTACAAAAATGTTTTCCGCATTGACTGACTTTGACATAAATTACCTACTGATATGCGGAAAAGTAATAAGCCGTATTTTCTTCAAAATAGAGGTCATGTTGGCTAAGGAACTCTTGCAGCACCTCTTTTTTCTGCTTATGGTTGGTACTTTTTCAGCTAAGGTGCTGTGATGACAAGCATTATCAAACGACTACACTGCCTGGCGGGATATTCGGAAGAAGAGAATTTTTCATCCAATTTTCAAAAAGCTTACTTGTCATGTCCTGATGGTAGTCTAACAAGCAGTCCTTAATGTTTTTTGCAGAAAGTAGCAAAGTGTTCGGCACTCAGCCATCCCTCGAGCTACAGTCTAGGATGGACATTCTCTTTCCTCGAGAAGCAGGTACATTTAAAATGCACTTTGGTGAAGAATCTTGCCAACCGGTAACAGGTTTTCTGCGCGGAACTAATGAATTTGGATTAAATATTTTTGTCTCCATTCCACTAGCCGTTGAGTCTCTCTAATGCAAATGCGCTTGTTAACTTTTTTAAATCGAAATCTATTTTTATGCAGAAATCGGCGCAACGTTTCGCGACTAGCAGTGAATTGACCATTTGCTAATAACTTCTTTCGAAATGAATCAAGTGACGAAATCTGCTTAAGCTCATACATCTCAAACACTTCCTGCGAATTAATTCTGCATCACCATTACCAAACACTTTCATTGTGCTTTTGTCAGATCTGTTCTTCCTCTCCAGTGAATTGTCTTGGTCAAGGAATCGACGCAAGGTAGACCTTGGAATGCCGGTTAACTCCACTGTCCTCTTAATGGCAGCTTCTATGCCCTCTGACGCTTTTAGTCCTGCAGACAAATATTTGAAGGTTACTGAACGTTTCTTGATTTTACTGCATATAAATATTAGTGAATGCGGTTTAAAGCTTCGCATTAGTATGTGAGTTATTATTGTCGGATGTGCTAGAGTCAAGGGCACTGTAAATACTGTAGAATACAATTAAAGAAAACAGAAATAACAAAAATATTTTAAAAATAATCGAAATCGTATACTTTCCAAAACTGAATTGTATGGAACAGCGATATGTTAATATTTTTATTTTTCCTATTTTTAGTGAATGCCCCGAGGAGTGTTCCTTCACATATTTTGAGCATTTATAATACATAAATATTACTAATGAAATATAAGAATGGGTGTTATTTATAATAATTTAATTTTTCAAATTAAGTTTTTTTACATTTCTAGCAAAAGGAAAATGTTGTCCCTTATTGATATTGTTATAGCGTAAAAATCGTTTTTAAGTAGTTTATCGATAGAATCTTTTCACCGTTTCATACTGCAGATATAATGTTTTAAAAATTACTAATAACCCTTCACAGAAAGATTGTTACTCTAAAAATAATTACACCTCTAATGCGACAGTTCAAATGATTTAGTAATAAATATAAAATACTGACCTGTACTGAGAAACGCTTGCAAACCAAACCTTAATTGCTTTATTGGGGGAAAACTAACACCTGATCGTTATGAGCCCGGCTACTTCATGACCATTTATTACGTGTCAGACTATAACACGTATATACACGTACCGGTAAGTTCCGGTCTTCCGGGTAAAAGAGATTTACCGTTTTTTTTTGTTGTAATTATTCCATCATTAGCTATTATTTATTCACTACTTAAATATTTATTTGTGACTTGCTTTATGTCTGTACTTCATGAATAAACAGTTTGAATTTGAATTGAAAATAGCCTGACAAGGAGACAAAATTATCAAAAATTAACCAGTTTGCAGCAAACCACGCAAAAGACCTATGAAAAGTTTTTGTGTGTCTTTTTTGGTACAACTTACCAGACATACCAACGAAACCGAAACCACCCCACTCCCAGCCATTCCAATGTAAAGGCTCAAATTTAATTCTCGAACCAGGCCCCAAATATTATCGGTTCGCTACTGGTAGTGAGGCTAGCGGCTATTGATGGAAGAGGTTTATCGCCATAATATTTCAGGCTTTAATATTTTTCCAATAACTGAAGGTATGAAAATGATAAGTAGGTAATAATAACTTTTTGTGAAATTGACATATTGCCAAATTCAAGGGGATAGAGGTCAATGCTATCAAAACTTTTCTTTTAGTATTATTTTCAAAAAATTGAAAAATTATTTATACATTTCGACGCTGGCTTCCCTGCAGCTAGCGAGGCTGTGGGGGTGTACGGTATGCTATGGCAGTGGTTTTCATTGATTCTTAATAATCAGGAGCGGTTTATAAAAAATAACAAAACATATTTAACCACAGACATACCACTCTTAATTTTAAAGATATTGTAATGATTTTCTGCAGAAATTTAATCTTAAATTCTGCCACTTAAAAAGTAAAATTTTTCTACTATTTTTAAAAATAAGGTGACTAATATTTTTGTTGGATTTTAAGCTGAAGGACCCCTAGGCCAGTGCCTATTGTGGCTAATATCCTAATAGTTAATCCACCTTTGCACATAATATGCGAGACTCAAATACACAGTTAGTAGAAAATTGCTAAATAAAAAAAAAGTCAAAGAAAATGTAAGTTTAATTGTACCTTTTAAAGAAACTAATTTCAGAGCATTTTGAAATAAAATAGTAGGTAGTATTAAAACTGGGTTTTTTAATATTCCATGTTCGTTTCCTGTTGTTCTTTCGAAACAATAAAATTGGTCATTTCAACCTGTAATAACGATGTTTTAGTTTATTTTCAACTCCGTATATTAATGCCTTGTTTTAAGATATTATATTGCAAACCCGTATCATCGAGACAACTTTATAAAATTCTGAAATCTCGTTCTGGTCAGCGCCGACTGATAAGCTGTGTAACAAGTCCGCCATCTTTTTCAAGTAGACGGAGGTGATACTAACCGACCAAACACTAATAATTACTTATGTAAATCTCGAAATTGCATTGTGGTTAATTTATAATTATGTAGAAAATATGCATTCTGTTAAAACACTCAAGGCTATTAATATTTATGAACGTCCCGGATCGACATCGCGAAATTATGTCTGTATTATCTGAATAGAATGTTATTGTTTTATAGTTTTTTTTTAAATAGGGGAGGGGGAATAAACCTCATCGCTCCTTGTCTTGTCCAAGATTGGGATGATTGTTTTTAATTTGCAAAGGGAGTTGTGTTGGAAGAGTTTGCTCAATTTTTACATAAAATTAAAACCCGAACCATTTTTGTAGAAAACATAAAACCCTTGACAAATTTCTTCAAAGCAGGATTGAAAAAACCGGTATAATTTTTATCACTCTTGGTAAGATAGGTTGTTGATGTTAACCATACCCCCAATAAAGTATATATTACTATTATTATACAAATATATACTACTATTATACAAATTTACGTCCTTGACGTTTATCAATGGTCTCACATCAATATCTCGTATATCAAAATCAACTGTTTTAGGTAAATGAAAAAAAAAAGCTATTTATTTGATATCTAACTTAGTAATTTTAAGATTTTATTTTACAGATCTAATAAAAATCGAATCAAAACTATTAATATATATGCGTTTTTCAAAAAAAGTATATTTTTCAATTTTTGAGAAGACTTGGTATTGAAATGTAAAAAAGTAGACTTACGAAGTATTAGGAAACTTTTTTATTGTTAAGAAATTGAAAAATACATGCTAAAAAATCCAAAAATAACGTAAACATTAATTTATAAAACGTAGTAAAACGTAATAGCATAAAAAAAAACGAAAAACGAAAATAATTGTTATAAAATGACCAAGCACTGTTGTTCATCAAATTTATTTTTTTGATTTTAATCCTTTTTTGTAAATGGGTTCCTAGGTGGCATTCTTGACATCAACAGTTTTAATGTCCAAAGTTTGTTCGAATTTTGTATATTTATAATGATAATGTTTGATTTTTATATTAATTGTAGGTCTGATGATACCTGAAAGGGCGAAACACGTGTAACCGTATTATATCCTTTTTGACGGGGAGCGAGACTGTGTGTTTTTTCTAGTTTAGTCATTTGAAACCAGGTCTTTCGAAGAATATGGACGCTTTCTTGCAAATCAACAGTTTTATTTTTTTTACGGGAATTCCTTGTACTCTTCATAAGAGTTTAATTTATATAGAATACCGCCCCCTCCAGGTCAGCACTTAAGTACCCTTAGATCGACCACGTTATGAACGCCTGTCTTTTTGCCAAGTCCTATGGACGAGTACACTATATTTTGTTTTTTATTGTCTGAAAAAATCGAAGTTCATAAGCTTGGCTTCATACTTTTCAGCGGTAACTATCCTCACAGATTTTTACATAATTACTCGGCGAGAATACTTTTTGGTTTTTTTATTTTTTATTTGGATGGTCTCATGAACACTGTCATATTCCATTTAAGTGTGACCTTTAAGGAGACATTTTTGTTCAGTAGGAAATTTAATTTCTGCTGATAAGCACAAAAGGGCATTTGCCATGATATTGTTTTCGTTCTGGTGTGTATATCCATCTGAATAAATAATTATAGGTTTGCCATCACTTAACATCTTTTGATATAGTCAACAACAAAGGAGACAAATGTAGAGACTTGAATTGAAGGTCAGCATCGGTTTCGTCAAACCCATAGGAAGTGCCGTATAGTAAAGTTGCTAAAATTAGCTATTAACGACGGACACACCTTCACAGCCTGAAGATCCATAGTAAGTACGGGAATTTCGCTTTTTAGACCTCGTTTCCTATCTTTGGTCTTTTCCTCCCTTGCTCTTTCTTTTGTTCGTAATGCTTCTTTCAGTCGTTTTCTGAAAGGTTTTTTGTTTTATACTGACAACGTGTATCACATCTATCTCTTTTTGGTTAGTAGATACTGTGTTTAGTTTATTTAACATTGATGTGAAAGAATTCTGTCTCATCACTATTTACATTACAATTTCTTAAATAAACTTTATACATATCTTTTATGTTGGAAATACAATATTCTAGGTACATTTTATTTATATCTTTACGAGAGTAATGTGATGGTAATTTACTGAGACTTTCTAAAAATTGTTTCATAGACTTATTCGGTGTTCTATCTGACAAAATACCTCTTTTAGGTTAGGTTAGGTTAGATTAGGTTTCTTCTCGAAACTCATCATCTCATGTTTGCTGTTTTTTTTACAGTTGAGACCTGCCATTCTTTCGGACCAAAAGTAGAAAGAAACATTTTTTTAAATATAGAAACCATGAGGCTATCTGTTTTTAAACTATACTTTAAAGTTCCAGTTCTCTGAATATTTTGAGCCTTGAATATTTTTCCTTTTTTTGATTCTATTTTAGTGACCAGATTAAAAACAAGCCTTTGTCTTTAGGACCAATTCAGCTCCTGCCAAAATTTTATAAATATGTCTTCCCGTTGTCTATTGTCCATATACAAACAGTTTCTTTTTTTTTTTTTTTGATTTCTTACTAAAATTTGATGCGCATAGTGCTCCAATTTGTCTTGCTTTCTTTTGGGTATCGTAAAACGTATTTGGTTGACCTGGAGGTCTCCTGTACCCCAAGTAAGCTTTCCCTTGAATTCGTAACTCCTGATTTTTTTTCTGTTAACTCCTAATACGTGTTTTTCTTTCGATCGGTCGATACAATAATATTTTGGTCATCTTCACCTAAAAAAGATTGAACATCTTGATCATTACCTGTCATTATTATTAGATTGTCATTATTGTCAGAACTGGAAGCAAATGAAATTCTTCAACTCGAAATACACCGTCGTTTTCCCTCTCACAAATCGTTGAACCCGTGGCTCCTTATTTTTTTATCAATGCTTCTTTCTTCACTGTCTTCTTTATGTCCTCCTGACGTTTTAGAGCACACATCACCGACGTCCGTATCATTTTCATTTTAATCGCTTATACTATTGGTTTATTAAAACTTTGATACGGTTGAATCACGCCTCAACTTGTATGACGTTGTAGGTTTTCTTGGAGATTAAGAGAAATCTGTTGATCACTGCAATCTAAATTTCGTGGATCGAATGTGTTTAAAAAACTAGGGCTTACATCTGGCAATCTTTCTGCTGGCAAATCCATTATATTAATAACCAAATTATTTTCTTCATTGGAAAATACGGTTTCTGATAAACTAGTTATGCCCTCTTTAACATTTTTCGTTGGTTTTTCTGTTTTATGGCAGATTTCAAGCATTTTTTTCTTCCTTGAACCCATTTTTGGACACTAAATTAAAAAATAATAACACTTAAGTTAAGAAACATCTAAATTAAATAACACGTAAGTCGAATTAAAAATGAAACATTCTTATTAATTTAAAAGATGAAAATGTTAAAGGCGTTTGTATATATGTAGGCATTACTAACGTTTAATTCCACTGTTTTTGACAAAAATATTGTATTATCACACTAATAAAATTCGACAAAACTTCTCCACTGTTTGTATTCAAGCCGGAAATAACCTAATGAGATGCCGACTTGTGGGTTATTCAATTGACATTTATGGATTTAGAGTTACGTGGTATTGATTTCGCGCTATTTCCAGGGTAATGGATTTTATAGTACCACCACTTTTTAAGAGATAACCCCTGTATGTCTAAGCCAGAAAATATCGTCAAAATCTCAAAATCGCCAATTTTGGACTATTGGTTTGAGACTCTCGTCATATTGGTAGCGTGAGTGTTCTGTAACCTAGGGAAGCTTCCCAAAATATATTCACACAAAATGGTTTACAATACATTAACTCTATAATTGTAATTAGCAATAAAAATTAATTACTTCCCGCCTGAAAAAGAGCTTTCAGATCATTTTTAAAGTGCGGTTTCGTAAAATACTGTCCATTGTGCAAATGCACAAAAATTTTCGACGTGAATTTATTCTGCCAGAGCGTGCTAACAAGAAATTCGATTTTGAGATGGGTACAAAAGAAAATATTAAAAGCGTCAGGGCCAGCTGTTGAACAGAGTCCCCAGCGTTCTGCAATTCGACAATCAGCTGCACTGCACATTACGGAGCGAAGTTTGCGACGAATGAGGATTTGAAATTCCATCCGTAAAAGATACAGATAGTCCATTAATAAAGTAAATCGTTTAATTTCTGCCCGCATTTTTTGAGAATATTGAACATCAAGAAATTCTTGATAAACTGATCATGTCTGACGGAACTCACTTTCACCGTTAGTGGGTACGTTAACAAACAACATTTTGTTGCTGGGCAGAACTGGAAGCAAATGAAAAGTGGAGCGCATAAAAAACCACTTCATGACCGAAAGGTAACGTGTAATGTAGTGTGGAGTTTCTGCATTTGGTGGTGGACCACACCATTACTGTCAACTCAGCTCGGTATGTTGAGATCCCGGAAATATTTGTAACTCCGGGGCTGCAAAGACGGGGTCAAGGTGAAATTTGGTTCCAACAGGGAAGTGCAACAGCGCATACATCAAGAAGGGCCATCGCTGTTTTACAGCGCATGTTTTCCAATAGCCTAATTTTAAGGTTTGGCGACGGTCTCCGATTTCTTTCTGTAGGTATACCTAAAGCGTAAAGTATTTTCTATTCGTCCCCAAATACTTCCTCAACTCAAAGAAAGGATTCGCGATGAGATTGCGTTAACGTGGAATTACTTAGACGCGTTATGCTCCATATCTACTCCGAATTAAATAAATCCATAGAAGAAGACATGGATGACCCCCGTGAAAATCTTTGCAAACAGAAGTATTTCAACAAATTTCCAGAATTGCATTTTTAGTGTAAGTAACAATAAATCCAAATATATTCTTTGTATTCTCACGGTGACCTATAAAAAATCGATCGTAAGGGCAATCTTTACAATCCTCAGGGAATGTTTGGTTTTTTATTTTCATTCCTTCGTAAAAGAGACGAGGGATATACTGTCATCGTAGAAATCTCCTTCCAAGATATGTCTGTTAGCGGTATTGCTAAAAAACAGCTTACTTATTTAACTTAATACACAAATCAAAGGTCATATAGGGATGAACTGGTAAAAATCCAAAACGGCTTATCAAAACATTGACCTAATAATTGATTTTTAAACTACATTTGGAACGAATTCGATAAGGCGAAATAACTCCCAACAAATAAAATGTTTAGGATATAGTTCTTTTTGTACTAAACTGGATCTAGTCATTTATATTCCGACATTTTTTTACTTAACTGCCTACCTTCCTTAGAAGTTTAGGCTCGTTTTAATCAACTTGTGCTTGATTAAAACCAGTGGTGAGTGAGGCTAACCTCAGAACAGCAAAATGGACAGTTCTGAGAATTTTTCAAACAATTGTTCCGGGAAGGTGCGAAAAATTTTCCATTTATTTCTTGAAATATCATCTCATTTACGATTGAGATAGTAAATTACATTTATAATAGTTCTAATAACAACTTTCTTTCCTCAGAGATATCAGCAATATTTATGCCTAGGTTCTCCTTATAGAAACAAATATACATGTTCTATGTTCACAGCTTTTATTTGTCACGAATCTAAAGGCGACAAAAATACACAAATACATGAACAGAGAGAGACTTACCAAAAATGAAATAACGTGTTTTTGAACATCGAGGGACCACGAAACGTGAAGACCTGAAGAAAAAACCTTGGTAATTCATTTAACAATTACAAATGTTCCTCTTAGGGGAAGCAAAAAATATGCAAACGCAGGCAGCATCTAAGTTCGTACACTTTTTGATAATTTATCCCGAACAAAATTTTCACTTTATTTTTAACTCTCAAGAAATTTTATTAAACAATTATTGAGGGGTCATATAATAATAATTGTGTAAAATTTTTCAGCAGCACAGTACAGTACAATTGCTACAACTTGTCTAATTTGCTAATTTGCATTTCGTTATGGACTATTAATTTAATTGCAATGTAAAACTGCAATAAAAAAAATCTACTAATAAACCCTAATTACATATTTACAAGGCTTTCCCAATTTAGCTAAATTGAGATTCAACCGAAAACATGAAATTATTCGGTTGAACGCGTCTTTCAAAATGTGTACTTCCTCCATATGTTGATTATCTCACAACCATAATTACTATTTTCCCTAAACGGCATAATTAAGGAGCAGGGAGGCGGTTAACCAAATGTGATGATTTTTAGCAGTGAGGTTGGAATCCGCGATTTAAGTCACTTGGTAGGTTAGCGACTAACTTAAATAATTGGCCAATCGAAACCGTAATTAACGAACGTTGGCTAGCGCAGATGGCAGCTGGTACAGGTCGTATAACATCTCCTGAAGGTGTGTGTTTTTTTTTTAACAAAGTTTTTATATTTTTTGTAATCGTGAATAAAAACACCCTCCGAGATTTTCACAGATCTTTGCGGTTTAAAATCTCTTCCATTTTCCTTGCTCTGTCGGTTTGTTATTCTGTCTTAGATCGGTATAGCTCAGAAAGTACTTACCCGGTTGCCTTCAAATTTTGGTAAAAAAATTAAAGGTTGTATTTGAATGGAATAATGATATTTTGGTAACAATCCAATATGGCAAAACAAAATAGCTCCCTTAAAAAATGTTAAGAAATTATTAAGAAACAGAATGGACATCAAATTTTGCACAAAAATCAAGTGTAATCTAAGGATAAACTCGTAAAAATTTGGTGTGAGCCCTTGAGACAGAAGAAAATGGAAATGAACTTTTTAAAAACTTTAATTCTAAAAAACTGCTCATCCAAATGACTTGGGATTTGTTTCAAATTTTGCACAAAAATGAAGTATTATGTAGGAATCAACTGTTAAAATTTTCGTACGAATCCAATATAAAGATATTTACAAATTCAACCCGAAAAACTACACCATGGACTGATTTCAAATGTGTGCCATAACTAATTGTGGTATAGAGAAGAGCTAGTAAGTAAAACTGTGGTAGTAATTTTTGATAGCAGAACAAAATGAAGGTTAAATAGAATATTTATAATTGTGAAAAAACCTCCCTCTTAAGTTTTACATATTTCAGGTTTTAGTGTCATTAGATGCTATTTTTATCAATTCAGTCGGTCCGTCTGACTGTCTGTCAGTTCGCGGCATAGCTTGAAAACCACTCAGAGTGACTTCAAATTTAGTCAAAAATTAAGGTTCATATGGTATCATTAAGGTACCTGATAATACTTTGGTAAAAATCGAACATGCCGGAACAAGATGGCGGCCTAGAGAAACGTTACAAAAATTATTACTAAAAAAGCCAATTATCCAATTTCCTCAAATTTTGTACAAAAAACAAATTATACCGAGGAATGAACTGGTAACATGTTGGTATGAATATAAGATAGCAAAACAAAATAGCGGCCTAATAAAATATTAAAAAAAAACTACTCATTAGATTGATTTCAAAATGTGTGCAAGCATTAAGTGTGATATAGAGATAAACTGGTAAAATCCCGGTACGAATTCAACATGACGTAACAAAATCACGGTGTTTGTCAATATAGCAAAAACTTATTGAATTTGTTTTAAATTATGCCCAATATATATGATCGAACAAAATTGCGCTCAATAAATGAACTAAATCGGGTCACACTTTACTATTCCTAATAAAAGGAAAGATTCATGGGAATTCGTGGAAAGTTCCGGGTAAAGGAAATTTACCAATATTTTTGAATTAAGATTGAAACTTTCAAAACAAGGTTCAGTTTATTCAGTCATAGCAATCGTAATAAAAAATATTCATCCCTACTGTGTATTATATTTATTTTTCCGCTAAAAATCCCGACCCAGAAAGCACACTCGTATACGTATGGGAAAATGAACACAAAAGCGAAATGATAATAAAAGCAATTGTTCCGAATCGGTATTTTATCAGGCTTCCATCAAGCGTTTAGGTAAAAAATATGAAGTTAATTCTGCTCGTACATTGTTTTGTGTTGTCGCACGCAAATGTCACTCTAAACGCCGGCACAACACAAATAAAATTTTGCGGGCGAATTTCGCCTTTGTAATGGAATTTTCATTCGTCGGCGGTTTGCAGCGTCATCGAAAACGGGTTCGAAGAACGGAACACGAGGGGGGACCGGGATAAGGGGTTTAGTTTATGCAATTTTAGTAGGTTGAAAACTGATACAGCCGCCTATTTCATATTTTGTACTTTGTAGGCTGACTTTATTTATCGCAAGTAACAATAACTGTTGGTATACAGTGTCTCCCAGAATATAAGCTACCATAGACCGTTTACTTCAAATAGACACTCTATCAGGCCGTTTCGTAAGTTCGCCACAATGATAGCTCGAATGCAACAAGATTTAGTGCGTTGTTGCCAGTAACGGCAATTCGTCGGCAAGGTCTATTTTCTTATAAATATTTTAATGCGTATTTCAAAGGCTATTGAAAATTAAAACCGACAAGAGGATTGATAATTGTTTTGTTAATGGTAGATAACGATCGTTTTAAACGTGTTGTAAAATAAAAGATGCCCTTTATATACAGGGGTACAGGTATTTCTTTTAATAGAAGATTTTTTTTATCCCAATTAATACAATAAAACCTATTTGTTTTTATGTGAAAAGCCGTCTTCAATGTGAAATTCTTCTTTCTGAATATCTGTAGGTTATATCGTTTCAAAATACTGTTTTTATTATAGGAACTATTTATTGGCCCCCCAAGTCTAATATAAATCAATTTCTGCATTGCGTTGAAGATATGCTGTACAATTTATATTCTGAGTTTGATAATATCATTTGTCTGAGTGACTTCAACATTAACATATTGAAAACAAATACCGGTTTTTCATCTCAACTGGAAAATATTTTCCTAGCCTTTGGAATGGAACAGCTTATACAGGAACCCACACGTATTTCTTCACACTCTATGTCACTTCTCGATTTAATATTTGCTAATTTAACTTCTGATATACATATCATTAATGTAAATGATTGCAATATGACAGATCATTTTTTAACATCGTACAAACTTTTTTTATAGACTCTTAAAGAGAATAAATTTAACGAGATCTGGAGCAAATTTCGTGGCAAAATATTATATACATTCACAATATTGATGAAAAAATTAAATTTTTTAACAGTTGCGTATTGGATCTTTTTAATGTGTATGCGCCTTTAAAGCAGTTTCAAAAAAACAAGAATTATTCTTACGCCCCTTGGATCACCGATAACATAAAATTACTTCAAAAACTTAGAGACAAAGCACTTAAACAATATAAGCAAAGCAATCTTCCTGCTCATTATGATTATTATAAGGAATTACGTAATTATACAACTGCGGCAATCAGATCAGAAAAAAAAGCTTACCTCAGAGCCAAACTTGAACGTTGCATTATCAAAGAAAAATGGAGTGAACTTCGCAAACTCGATATTGTAAAAAATAAGCAAGGCATGATCGCTACTACGTTAAGTAATGTTAATCAAATAAATGATCATTTTGTAAATTTCCTAAATAATAATAGCACTCCTAAACCTGAAATATTACAATTTTACAACAATAGACATCAGCACATAGACAATACTTTTTCTTTTCACTTGTCAACTGAAAATGAAGTAAGTGATACAATAAATAATATTAAAACAAAAAAGTTTGGTATTGACAAGATCAATCTAACATTATTACAAATGTGTTGTCCATTTATCATTCCATATTTAACTCATATAAATAGCGAGTGCTTACTTTCCTGTTCTTTGGAAATAAGCCCAGGTAGTTCCTTTGCCAAAAGTCAAAAATCCTACAGAATTTAATCAAGTTCGTTCAGTTAGTATACTTCCGACTAGTATCTTGAAAAGATCACCGAGAGGCAGATAAGAGAGTATCTTATTTTACATAGTATCTTGCCTCTTAGGCAGCCCGGCTTTAGAGAAGGTTACAGCTGTGAATCTGTTTTGCCGATGTAATTGATGATATTCTTAAATTATATGATGATAATAAAATTACTGTTTTGATCCTTCTAGATTTTAGTAAGGCGTTTGATATGTATGAGATTCTATTATCTATATTACATTACATCGGTTTTCGTGAAGATGCTTAAAATTTTATAAAATCATTTTTATCGGACCGTATACGGCAAGTAGTACATAATAATGAGTTGTCTGCTTTATTAAATATCAGCTCAGGTGTCCTACAGGGTAGTATATTGGGCTCTTTGCTGTACACAGTGTATACCTTCAATTTTTTAGCTCTCTTAGGCCTTAACGCTCACATTTTTACGCTGACGATACCCAAATTAACTTCTCGTTCTCTGAAGAGAATCTGGTCCAAGCCGAAGAAATAATTAATACTGATCTGAACTCTTCATGAACTGTCATCCGATCATCTCCTTTAACTTAACCCAATTAAGTCATCTGCTCTCATTTTTGGAAACAACTCACAAACAACCAATGTAAAAACAACCCTTAAAATAAAACTGAACAATATCTTGCTTGCTTATTCAGACACAGACAAGAGTTTGGGACTGTTGCTAGATATGAAGTTACGATTTAGGGAACATGTTACAGCACGGAAATCTAAAGCTAATCTATGCACATATATACCTTTCTTGTGAAACTAAGAAGATACTCTGTGATGCTCTTGTATTGTCACATTTTAATCATTGTAGTAGTGTATATACGACATGGATGCTATGGATCGATACCGAATTCAAAAACTACAAAATTCGTGTCTAAGGTTAATATACTGCGTGCGAAGGCCTAATCATATAACTCCCTTTCTTACTGAGTCAGGCTTGTTAAATATGTTCAATCGATTTAAACTTCATAGGTCAATTTTTTAGTTTAAAATTATTAAATTTAAGTCACCTCCATAGTTATATCAAAAAATAAAATTTCGGATTTATGACGTTCACAACTTGAATCTCCGCAGAAGGGGCATTCTTACAGTTCCTAAGCATCGTAAGGAGGTGTTTAAATGATCGTTTTCATATAACGTAGCTCATTTTGTAAATATGCATAGTAATTTTGATACTAATTTATCATTTCTAGCTTTTAAATTTAAACACGTTATGTTACTATCTCAACTCCTCGCCATATCTTTCCTTTTTTCTTTCTTCGTACTCTTGATCTTTTCTCTTACTATTATTATATTTATATTTATCAATTGCGTTATCTAAGATTATTATGACAAATTTATTATATTTTTAACTATAGAGTTTGATTTAGTTAGTTTAAGGCCTAAACAGTATCTGGGTCTGCCATTATACAAACCCTAGAAGAGAGAGAAAGTAGCTGTTTTCTGGCCTACTTGAGGAATTGTGTACTTTCCGAACTAGACAATAACTTTTTTCACAAGAAGCATCAAATATTATTTTTGGGATAACGCAGGAATCCGCAAATATGTTGGTATAGTGCGGGACACGAAAGAAAACCGGGCGGAGTCAATTGGTTTAGGAAGGTTGGCCAAGAAATCTCTTTAAACCAGTGGTGTCCCGTCGTTCTTTAAATAACATGGGATTCTTTTTTGACTATACGCACTTCAGATAATTAAAAAATGTAACTATGCTTAATGAACCTTATCTATATTTGTCTGTTTTCGTTCGTGTACCGCACTTCTATATCTCTTTTAAATGTTAAAATGATTTATTTAATTTTGATTTTTCTTAATCGATTTACCTATAAATATATTTTTTCTTGAGTTCTGTCATTAACGATTCCCGGGCTACTGCCTACGTCCACTATTATTGGACCAACCAGTATAGTGATACACGATTTACAAGAGCAGACAGCATCAGATCCAGTGAACGAGATTTATCAAAATTTTAATTTATGCAGTTCGAGTTTGGTCTATTCGGGTATGCCAAAAGTGGCCGTCTGTCTCCGTTTGTCATATTACTTTATACAGGGGCCGTCATTGTGAAGTACTATACAGGGCGTTTCCTAATTGCGTGCTGATGTTAAAGGGGGTATTTTTATGTCCTAAAAGTTTTTTTCATCAAAATTCTGATGCTATTGTAGATAACTTCACGTCTTCTATGCATTAAGAAGCATACGGATTTACCGAGGTTAATTACAAATGCACGCCATTGGTAGAAATTTCAAAAATTGATTGTTAATAAAAAATGCCCTTTTATGCATAAAAGACGTGTATTAAATTTCACACAGTTATTTATCTATAATAGCATCAGAATTAGGATTTTAAAAAAATGTTCTTTTAAAACCCTATATCTCCAAAGTTATTACTTTTCGGTTCATATTAAACTTTTTCTTAAAAAGGTCCAAGAATCACCCCCCTTTAACATTAGCACGCAATTAAGAAACGCCCTGTATAGTGCTTCACAATGACGCCCCCTGTACAAAGTAATATGGCAGACGGTGACAAACGGTTATTTTTGTTATACCCGAATAGCCCAAAGTCGAATTGTATAAGTTAAAATTTTGATAAATCTTGTTCACTGGAATCAGTGCTGGCTCCCCTACTATAAGTACATTGATGTGTTAATTTTAGAAAAATATGATTTCTGTAGTTTTTCAAATATTAATTGCAATATTAGATATTTTTTGACACCCGGTATTGAACAGAAAATCAATTATTTTGAAGCAGTTTATTGATAGCTACTTTATGAACAATTTTACAAAATATATGAAAAAAACTAAGCCATTTTTGAGGTTGACGGCTGTGATTCTAATGGTTCGATTTCTTCTAAATCATTGCCTTCCTCTGAAAATGATGAGGTTTCGTCGTCACTACTTGAAGATCCCAGTGTGATAACTAAATCATCAATAACCATTTCTATTTTGCCATCTACTTCCCAGTATTTATCTCCAATAGAACGAACATGTTGTGTGTCAATTTTATATTTTTTTTCTGTAGGCTTATTGGCTGATATTACTTCATGTAATTGATATTTTCTCCATGTTGGATCAGATACAAGATTGTTCGATTTAAGTCACGATATCATATGAGCTTTTGTAGAGTATTTAGTTGGCACTTTATCTTCTACGTGAGAATGATAAGACGCATTATCCATTACCACAACTGATTTGAGAGGAATGTTAGGTAGAAGCTTCTCGAGCAACCACTTTTCAAAATTATTTCTGTTCATCTGTCCATGATAGTCTCCAGTTGTTAGTCCCCAGCGAAAAACTAAAGCAGCACCTGGAACAAATCCGGCTTCTGAACCAGCATGAATTATAATAAAGCGACTACTAGAGCGGATTCCCTGAAGAACAACTGTAACACTTTCACTTTTCTAGCAGTTATTCACTGTCATATCATTATCTACCCAGGTTTCGTCTAGATACACAATATTGCGTCCTTCTTGCCTATATTGCCTTACGGTTGATAGATATTTCACCCGCCAGTGAAAAATATTTGGTCTCTTAATGAGCAATTTTCGTTTATTTTGGCAATTGCGCCAAACAAAACTATTTGTTCGTAAAAGCCGATTTAAAGTTTTATACTCGTACGGAAAATCTATTTTGTTCTTTACAGCACGAAGTAGAGGTTTGCAGGTCGGAACTTTCTACAAGTTTATATAAAACAAATGCTCGAAATGTATAGGCGCCACTGGAAATAGCTAGAATCTTCTAGAGGCAAGTGCATGGAGACTCTAGGCACATCCCAATTACAAGTAGACCAGTGCGAAATTACTAAATCCTCGATTAATTTTCCGTACCGCTTATCTGGCGCACTTTATAGATGAAGCGGCAAACTATTACAACAAATAAAATAACATAAAATTTATTTGCGTACACAAATTTTACTTTTCCGCTTGCTTAAGACTATGAACCATTATTTTAAGGATCGCCCGGTTTTCTTTCGTGTCCCGTACTTTAAGAAGCAAATCAAAAACATAAAGTGAATAAAACAAACGAGCTGTACACTACAATAATTAAATTAACCAACTAGGTACTTTTATAGCTTAGTCAATATGTTATAATAAAACAGACTACATCGCAAAAACTTGAGGTAGGCTGATTGTGGGGGTAGGGAAATGTCCAAGTATTTCCACTTGTTTCGTAAACGCCGCCATGTTAAAAAAATATATGGAGCTTAAAATGTACACCAATGTTTGTCTTAGGAGCGAGATCTCAAGAAGATAGAAAGCGCTGGAACACATGAAGTGGTTTAAATGGTTGTTCGTCTTTTTGTAATATTTTCAGCCCCCTCCCTGCAATCCCTTAATTTGTAGGCACCCCAACTTTTTTTTTAAATGGCAACCAAGGTCATGTGGGTGCTCTATGAGAAGGTGTTCTAAAACAGAATCCGATACTAGTAACAGATTAGGGATCTGCTCATTTCGTTACAGTAAAAACGAGTCTACATACGTTAATTAATATTAACTATCAAAGTAGATCCTTATGGTGTAATCCGGAACGACCTCGGCTACCGTCATTTATGTCAGTGGCAGTTTTTTCCCACATTTGGTTGTTTATTTGCCTATTTATACCTACATACACAAAATAGTAAATTCAGTTAATGTTTCAGTTTGATCATTGAATTGTAAGCAAGTGTTAGTATTTTCGAACTAGAAAGGCAGCGTATTGAAACTTTGATATTGTTGGGTTGTGGAGACAAAGTACGGAGCCAGGATGAAGTTTGTGTGTTGTTCAATGACCAGTATCCCGAGAATACAATTACATGGTCAAGTGTGAGTAGTATATTTGATAAGTTTGAAGAGTATGGGATAGTTAGGGATTTACCTAAATCAGGCCGACCACCCGCTTTAACTGACGGCTAAAAACTTGATATACTCCTATCAGTACAAGAAAGTCCACATTCTTCAACTTTAGCGTCAAATAGCGATGTCAGTAGAGCTTTTGTACAGCGACTATTCTTGAAGTTGATTACGATAGGAGATTGAGTGATCCGGCTACATTGTATTTAAGTGGAATGATCAATAGACATTATTATCGATTTTGTTCTGATCAAAATCCACAGTGGATACGTGAGGACATATATAACATCCCCAAAAAGTCAATCTAAGGGCTAGATTAATAAATAACCGACTTCTAGGACCATATGTCTTTAAAGAAAATCTTACTGCTGACCGTTACTTAGATATGCCTCTCATTCGATTTAATACCTGCATTAGCAGTAATGTTTCCTAACGGGAGCGATCCAGATATTCCCCATGAATGAATATAGTTTCAACAAAATGAATATAGTTTCAACAAGATGTCACACCATATTATGGTATAAATGTTCGTTCACCAAGGTCTGAGGACCTTAAACTATTGAATTTCTATCTATGGGGGTATTTAATAGTATCGAACCGTGAATCTGGTCAATTAAGAAATTATGGTTGTTGGTATTAGACCGTGTTAAATTGGAATTACTGTCCGATGTTTCGCCTTCGATTGCACGAGCCATCTTCAGAGATCTGAACACTGAATGAGCTCGAAGAGGTTGAGGCGGACTTTTATACCCGACTTGTGCTCGTCGAACCGTGACCCTGAGTTAAGATCGGTTTCCACTTGTGATGTAGACCGTAAGCCGTACCTCTATTGAAATTTTTTGTATGTCTAAATCTTTCAATAGATTCTCTAATTTGTTGTTTATAAAATCCTGGAACCGATGCTAGAACCTTGGTTTCCTTTACAATTATAATGTGGCCAGTGGTATGCTGGTGTTCATTACAGTAGATTAAATAATTTGTTTCTTTTTAATACATCGTTCATATTCCTTAAGTCTAGTTGATATTGAGCGTCCTGTTTCTCCCACATACACTTCTCCACAGGAGCAATGAATTTTAAATACTGCTTCTGTTTGGAAATGTACAATATCTTTCGGGGATCGGAAGCCTTGTCCAATCTTCTTATGTGTATTGAAGATTGTACGTGCGTTGAACCCCCGAAGTAATCGTCCTATTTTGTCTGTAGTGCCAGGTATGTAGAGAAGAACAATATTACCTAACAGTTGCTCCTTGTCATTCTCCTTTGGCAAAATTGGATTACTATATCTCTTAATTGAACGCGTAATATCTTCAGTGCAATAGCCTTTCCCTCTGAGAGCTTCGGTCAGTTTCGATGTTAGGAGTCGGTTTTCTGTATCCAGAATGTCCTAATGGACCATTTTCCTTCCCTCACACATCTAGAAAGGGAATCGTTCCGTTAGATTCAATTTCCATTGTGAACTTGACATTATGATGTTGTTGATTAAGATGAGGCCAAACAACAAAAGTATCATCTACATATCTAAACCAGTGTTTTGGTTTAAGTGAAGCGGATATTAGAGCAATATCCTATAGCTACCCCTGAAGTTTGTCAAGATTATTATGATCCAATATATCTGATATAATGGAAATTGAGTCGTTGATAAAAACATTTATGTATAGTGATTCTACATCGAAACTGACCAAAATATCTTCGGGATCCAACTTGATTGCCTCAAATCTTTCCACAAAGCCTGCAAAGTTTTTGATAAAATAATCAGTTTTTCCAGTAAATCGATTAAGAAAATTTGAAAGATATTTACCTTGTTTGTATGTGAGCGAGTATATTGCACTGACGATCGGTCGAACTGGTACATTCTTCTTTTATATCTTTGGAAGACCGTAGAAATTGGGGTCTTGGAGCTGCTTGGTTTTAATGATTTTTTCTCCGCTGGTGGTAGACTTGATGCGTTAATCAGATTGGTGATAAATCTTTCTATTCTACTTGTAGCGTCTGCCTGCATAGCCTAATAAGTGTGTTTGCCCAAAAGTTGAGTTACCTTTTTCACGTATTTGGTTTCGTCCAACTTTGGCGTTGCCTTTAGCTGCTGGAAATAGCAGAATTGCCGCTTCAACAGAGAATACTATCTATTCTACCGGAATGCTACTGCGAAATGTTGGTCTTTGGTAAGGACGGAATGTTCTGTTTTGGTTAACGGCTTCGATGACAACTTTTCCATGGTTTGCTTCTCTCTGTGTAGCAAGCCTGCAAAATACAGCATACCATAGGATATAAATATCTTAATTTCGATAAAGTCTATACATTTGGCATCTGGTACACGAATGTAGTTTGCTTGAATTGTTACAATATAGTTACCTTTGTAATCAATGATTTTTTTATTTCGTCACTTATAAAACAGCTCCAACAATCAAGAAAAGATTTTTTCATGGCCCAATTACACAAACATAATAGCATTATAATGTTTTAAGGCCTATTTTTTACACGTTGGGAATTATAGTGGGAATCATTTTCAGCAGAGGAAGAATTCTGACCATTCTTCGAATTTTCATCGCGTTCTTCTACTTGATTTTCTCAATTAGTGTCGCCTTCGTCCTCGAGTTCCTCTTAACCCTTATCATCGAACTCCAAAAAAGCCATCTGTCGTAAACCTTCGGCAACCTCTTCTGGATTATAAAACATCGTCCGTCGGTCGTTCCATTTTTAGAGGAAAAACTAATAAATAAAACTCCCATTGTAACGTAAACTTTATTTTTGCAGAGCATTTGCTGGCGCTTACTCAAAAACACTGAAAAGATCCATTTACCTGGTCTATTACAATATAAAGCATATACTTAAGGCCACTGAATTGCATAAATACATAGAAGGCACGATTATTTAAAAATAGTGATAGAATTGCACTTATACTTAGTACTTCTCAAAGGATATAATATAAAAAAATAAGGAATAAGGCGCAATGATCTACGAGATTAAATATGGCTCTCCTCAGTACATCTAGACGTAGTTTCAACAGAAACATAACTGCCGATATCTTCCGGCAGAAGGGGAAGATAGACAACTTCGGGGTTGCCTATCAATTCGAAACCCAAAATGTTCAGAACTTGAATCTATTAGGTAGACGAAGGGGTTTAAACACTCCCTTTGTTACAGCGACGAGTTCGAAAAATTCAGGTAAACAAATTTCTGGATTTTTTTATAGTTTCAGAAATAAAAAAAGTAATATGTTTCAAAAGTACTCGCCAATCTGGCAAATATGGTATATTAATATATATTTTGACGATGCTAGTTTTTTTCTGAAAAATTCACAAAAAATATCATGATAAGTTATTAGAAGTTTTTTAAATTGTGGAAAATGTATGAAGTTTCTCGTAACTAACGAAAAATAGCTAAAAAATTGTTTAAACACAAATTTCTTCTTGTTCATCATAGTGTTTTCGAAACAATGTTACATGGAATACACCTTAAACATTTTTAAAAATCACTGCTTGAAAATAATTCCACTATAAACCAGGACGTGTTTACTTAAGGCAACGTCAGGTATTGTAGAGATTTTGCATTTCATGCAAATGTTTAATAAATAAAATCATGTTTTATAACACTTTACCAAATTGTTAGACTTAATTTTGATATTTTTAACCCAACTTAATTCCAGAAATTCGTATAGATATATCACCTTATTTGAATTTAAGAAATTTTATTATTTATTTAATTTAATTATATTATTTATCAAACTTGGCTGAGTTCAGCCCTGTTCTACAAATCAAGCCAACCTTGCTTATTTAACTCCCCAATAGTTTGTCACCAAATCAATCAAAAATCCAGTTTCTATTATGAATTTTAAATTAGTTGCCTGACTAAAATTCGTTTCTTGCTCTGATCGAATTTTTTAAATATTTGTCTATAGAATTTCCTATCAAATATTCTTATTTTGATTTATTGCACCTTTTCTAAATTTTTTTTAATAGTAACTTCACAAAATTAACTTTTCCTATGTCAAACCGTTGGCAATTGTCATTTGCTATTAGCACATTTTAAAAATTTACCAATGCTAGATTAGATCTTCAAAAAGGGTTGAAAATTATACCTCTCTTAAGTTTGTGATGTGACATACATTTTAAACGTTTTTATTGTTGGTCTTATCGATGTATGGTCCCTTTTTTTATTGAAACCTATGGCTCCCTGACAAGTAAGTAGATGACACAATTTGGCAATTTTATATACTGTTTCCTACCTTTTTTTATCAAAAAACAAATTAAATTGCAGTTTAAATATAGTTTCTAAAATATCCAGTTTTATACTAAAAATATTCTAATTTATATTTTTTTTTTTAATGTGAATTGGCAAATTTCCATATATGGTAAAGTTTTTTATTTTTATTATATTCAGATTTTAACATTTTACCAATCTTTCACGAAATACAAAGTCTCTACAGTCTCTACATTTTGATTTAATACACAATATTTATTCAATGACATAAAAATATAAAATGTTTAATATTAAAGCTGATGAGTAAAATAAGTAGTATTATATTTTCGTCAATAAGATAAGATGTTGCCAACAATGTAAAATATGGGGAAGCGTCCACTTATCTCCCTTATATGTTAGACCCTAGTGAGTATTGTCTGTTAAGCTGGCGTACTACAGTTAATATTTCATTTGAATGGGTACCTTAAAGATCAGGTATTAGTTGTTTTTGTATCAGGTTTTAGTTGTTTTTGTATCACTTAAACATAGAAAAACAAAGCCATAGATTCAGTGCAACAAACAGCCAAAAAGAGGATCTGACGAGACTGACGAGACATGCAGGACTAAGATGCCGGAAATAGTCCAGAATAGAGCAAAGTGGTACCAATTAGACCAGGCCTATATTCTGTTGTAGGCTAGAAATTAGGCTTAATGATGATGATGATGATAAATCACCAAAAGAACCTTTAAATTTACAGTAACAATAATATCGAAAAATATGATAAATAACTGTCTTCGGTGTCGGTTGGTTAAGTAACTACAGTAGGCGAAAACCTCATATTGCTATGTTATATAAAATATTCAAGTATTAAAAAACTATAGTTTTTTATAATAAACTTCAATTTCTATCTTCGACGTTCACAATTTGAATTTAGCTAATAATCACATTGTTACAATTCCGCAACATCGCAAGGAGCTGTTTTAAAGGTCCTCAGTCAAATATAGAGCTACCCTGCAATCCTATTAGACATATTATATACAAAAAAGATATTCAAAAATCAATAAATGTTTATGAAAAGTACTTATTCGTATGCTTTATAAAACTACCGATGTTCTTCGAAGGTCCTTTGTGCCAAATCTCAAAAACACCAAACTACCAATATCTTCGTATACTTTCTCTCCATCTTTCAATTTTCTCTCCCCTTCTTTTTCAATTGCATCTTTTTCGTATTTCCTGCGTCTCTGCTTTTGTGCCATTTGCACTTCTTACCCTAAATCAGCTCATTTAGCAAATTTAGTTATTCATTAGAAATCGCTATGTACCTGTTTGATTTTCTATGCCCAAGTCGTTATGGGCTTTATCAGTACTCTGGTGTCGGTGGTTACAGTCACTTTATGGCCGAGGTTGCCAACCGTCCTGAATTTGTTATGTCGTCAAATGTCCTGAACTGTACACACTTTTGTTTTGTAATTGTAACTAAACTGTAATTACTGTTCCAACGATAGCTTATCTTCAACGAAAAAACGATATTCTGTATTTAAATCCAACAAAAGTTTGAAATGTATTCTTATTATTAACTTTGTTTTTTAAATATTTGCATCAAACTATGATACGAATCGCGTTTTTTTCCATATTAGAGATGTCATGAACGAAAGCAAGAAATAAGCTAAACTAATCATATTAAATCAGGACTTCAAATAAGGAGAATTTTATCTTTGACATATGTCCAATTTTTATAATCACGTTCATTATTTTTTAATTTTCTATGTGCAAACAGTTTTCAGGTGAAGTATCCATAAAAAATATACAAGATAGGTAAATTCACTTTAAATTACTACTATTTCAGTTATACATGATTCCTAATCAAGTATTTCTATGTGATTAGGGCTTAATTTACTATTATCTCAGTTTATAGTACCCGTATGTGTTTTTTAGCTATACTCACAATATTCTATCTAGATATATGGTTTTATTTGAATCTTTTAAAAATGAGTACCTCACCTACTTCTAATGTATTGTGATCTAAGTTCTACTTAAAATAAAATATTTTTTAACTGTACTCTTTGACGCAAATTAGCTAAACATTGGTACTAATGTATTGTGATCTATTGTAATTACTATTTTTTATGATCATATTTATGTTTCTTTATTACAAGTGTAAGGCAAAAATTAACCAAAGTTACACTTGTGCTATATCTGTCTACTACGCTATTTTTGAGTTTTTAAACTTCTATATCTTGTAACAAACATTTTGTGTTTGTTACAACTTATTTGCAAATTTAATCTTCTTATCTTAAAAAGAAATCAAATTATTATTAATACCAATTTAAATTTCTCGAAACTTAACTAAGACCATGTTTATTACATATTCATAGAAATTCAACTTGTTGAGTACGACACTCTTTTTGATATATTCGATACGCTTAGTGTATCGAATTTTAGTTTAGTACGTCAGAAAGTACAAATTTTTATAGTCGAGTGGGAGAGATCTTGTCGTTTTCTATGGTTTTCAACTTTATTTATTTTCGCCGGCCAGGATCGATTGTCTTCTTTTCCTTGAATTTCAGCTTAAGCCAGTAGAATGCCATGTTTAATTAGACATATTTTTGTGATTTTGTACCAACAATGTCGGATTAGTTCACAAATAATAATGATCTAAATTTAATCTTCTGTATATGGAAGGAATGCAGTCAGAAGTTCAACTAGCTGAAGTATAAACCAGAAGAACAGAAAGATTCTTCACAGGACGCCATTCTCCGATTTTTTTTAATTGCCGATCTTTCTTGTAATTTCCGACCTATTTTAATCTCCGAATTTTTTTTGATTAAGGATCAATCAGCTTCTTAATATTGTCAGAACAACCAAAGTTGAAGAAGGCTGACAAGTCTACAGTGCAGGTGTTTTTTACTCCATCTTCAAGAGTTGCAGAGTAGTCCTGAGAAGATTTGTTGGATGTTTAGGACAAGCTAGGATAGCTTTCCTTCTGCCGTGTGGTGATTTGCTGTTCTGCTAGATGTTTTGTGTTGGGACCTTTCCACTGGCTAGATGCCGCTGCTCTCTGAGACGCATTACGGAGGACTAGACGATTTTGATTCCTTAGGAAAATTGCAACTTAAAAGATGAGTATTTTTCCTGATAATTTATTATTTGACTATTGTTAACTTTTGCTTAATTTTTATATTTCTTTGTTTATGTAAAATATAAATTATTGATTGAAATGAGTTTATTGATAAATACTCTACTTTCAGTCTAGTTTTCTAATTCAAGGAATAGAGCAAACATTAGCATAGCTATACAAAATTTGTAGCATTGCTAAATTAATTGACCTAGAACCACTGATCATTACTAGAGTATTAATTTTTTATTAGCTTATGACTTCATTTTTTAATATCTTCATTGATGTAACTCTGATTATATGTTTTATTGATTTTTTAGTTCAAAAATCTCCGAACATATATTGGGTCCTAAGTTATTATTAACCTTTGGTATTCAAATAATTTAAATAAAGACTTCTTACAGCTTAAAAGTTTTACTAATTTTTACTTTTAAATCAACCGAACATATATTGGATCCTAAGTTATTATTAGTCTTTTGGCATAGATATTGCAATTCTTACATAATATCATTCTGTTTTATAAAGTTGTATAATTAACTTTTACGTAACTGGTTATATTGTTTAAAGCTGAGTGCTTACAAATGTTGTTAATTTCATTATTGTCATTCTGTTTCATCAAGTTACATAATTAACCTCTGGTTAATTTGTTATTTTTGTGGCTGTGTGCTTATACATTTTTCTTTATTCCATTAATAGTCATTTCTGCAGCAATTAGTCGCATAATTTACCTTAATGTAACTGGGGGTATTTGCTAGCTTAATGGTTAAAAAAATTGCTTCTTGCGCTAATGTCATTCTGCTTAACTTTTTGTTTTATGATTGAGATAAGGCCTATTTTTTTACATATTTGCTAAATTTTGGATAAAATTTGATTAAGTGCATAAGTTACAGTTGTAAATTTGTTTATGGGTACATTTGGAACCAAATACTGGGTTATTTTCATTTTTGGGTTAAAAATTGTAGTATTTAATATCTTATGTAACATACTTTGATATTTAATATATTAGGAAAATAACCAAACACTGGTTTATTTCAGTATTGGGTTACAAATTGTAGTATTTACTGTATATGTAACATATTTTGATATTTTGGATATTTGAATTAAATTGATAATTTTTTATACAGTTTATATACTTTCATTATCTGATTTGGTAAATTTAAAATTGGTATAGCTAGAATATTTTTTAAAATTAGATTGTTTCATTTATGTTTATTTTTTTGACTTTTCAGGTTATGCTAATTAAAGATTATAATTAAATCCTAAATTTATTTGGTTCATAGAACCTTTTTGCAGAACAGTGTATTGGTCTCTTTGTTTTCTCTTCTTCTTTATGTCTAACTACTATAGTTAGTAGCGCCTGTATAAGTCAGAAAATAAATACGCACCAACGAATCGCCTCTGACTAGCCTAACGGAGTAGCCGTGATAACCAACGTAATAATTTAATAATTAATTTTCTAATCTAACATCTAAAAGAAAATAAAGTAACATCACTCAATCAAACAATAAATAATAATTATTAATACGTGCGTCCAGTACGTAACAAGTTGTGGTGTAGTGTGGTTAGAACTCTTGTATTTTGATTAATATATTTTTATTTACTTATTTTTTATTTTTTCAATGTATTACAATCTATATAAAAACTAAAATATTAGGAAAATGTTTATAATATAATACTAAATATTGTACGGTTGAAAAATAAATGTATCATTATTATTATTATTAAAATATATTGCCGGGATTTAAATTTTGTTGCCGAGTAATATGTATAAATGTTGTCAGTGTCATGACTGGTATCGAGTTCGTTTTAAGTTGTGCTGCATAATATTGCGAAGAAATTAGTGATGGTGATAGGTATGCATTTGTACAGGGTGTCTGGATATAATTTAAATTTATCTAAGTTACCAAAAAATTTAAATATAAAAGTTGTTTGGTTTGATCAGAATCGTTAGAATTTATAAAAAAAAAAACAAACAAAAGACGATCGGAAAGTTAACAAATGAGCATCAACTTTGTTATTATAAATGGGACACTCGGTATATTTTAGGTTACCTCTAAAGATCATTTCTTTCTGATTTCAAAGATATATACTTTGCCTATATTTTTTACAATATTCAATTATAAATTGGTAAATGGACTATACTCTGGAATTCATGCAATATGCGAATAGCGGGCTTTGATCGAAATTTATTTTTTTTATTATGGCCGGTAATGTAAAATTTCGTGCAAGAAAAAGTTGATATAATGGTGTTTTCCGATGTGGAAAAAGTATTTATTATAAAAATATATTATAGATATCAAAATTTAACTGAGGTGCGTCATAGATATTTAGCAGAATTTCCAACTATTCTGAGAAAAAAAAAAGAATTGTAGTAGAAAACGAAGAAGATGATTTTTAAGTACTATTATTTTGGACAAATGAAACGGGCCAAGCGAATTTTTTTATATTTTTTCTAAAACGAGAAAATATTATATAGGCGGCTGAAGGCTCTTGCAAAATGTATTGCGTATTAATGGTTTTCAACGTAAATCTTACCTAAACTAAAAAGGTATTTATACAGGGTGGTAATCAATTTTTTTTTGTTTGCCATTTTGTCTTTTTATTATTGTTTACCATCCTGTATAAATACCTATTCAACTTAGGTAAGCTTTATGTTTAAAACCATTAATATGTACGTAAAAAGTTTTGCAAGAGACGTCTAAAAACAGCATCTTGTTATCTTTTCTCGTTTTAGAAATATTCCACTTTAAATGCTACCGCTTGTCCGGTTTTATTTGTCCAGCACTGCAGATAAACGCACATATTTATTGTGGTGATATTATACTTCTTATATTACGTTTTTGTTTCAATAAGGTGGGCGACAGACTTGCGGTAAAACGATGTTGCCATATTGCGCCTATACGCGACTATTATTTCATTAGCATAAAAATTTTTTTGTTACACAAAACCCAGAAAGATCTATTCGTGATGCGGTTCGTGTCTTTGAAATGTCTAAATGGAAAATGAACAGAATATTAAAAAGACATAAATTTAAGCTAGTTAAGTTCACCCCTGTCCAAAACTTGTCAGAAGAAAATAAGAGACAAAGTATCGAGTTTTTCGCGACATGCTAGCTCATCGGCAAAATGACCCGAAAATCTAAAGAAAGAAACCAGTTAATTTGGCAGCAAGATGGAGCTCCAGCCCACAACAGTGTTCCAATAACAGATTACTTTAATGGTAAATATAATTTGTGGATTGGGAGGCAAGGACATATTCTTTGGCCTGCAAACAGTCCTGACCTTTCCCCTTTAGATTTCTTTTTATGGGGCTTTTTAAAAAGCAAAATATATTATAATAGACCACAAAATATAAATTAATTGCGTCGCAAAATTTTAGAAGGGATCATAAGTTTAAACGAAATACATCCCGACTATATCTACGACTCCGTTAAGCGCAAATTTCAAGAAAATCTTCAAAAGTGTGTTGCGTGCGGCGGAGGATGGATAAATTAACTTATTATTATAAATAAATTATTTTGTTTTAACTGCTATTTTTATTCTTTAACACCGTTGCGTACAATTTCTTCTTGCACGACATGATGAGCCCTCATTCATAATCAAAATTTAATTGAAATCAAATCCTACTATTCGCAAGTTGTATGAATATGAATACGAGTATTAACTTGAGAGTTTTTTTGTTTCTTCAAAATTTATATCTATATATATATATATATATATATATATATATATATATATATATATATATATAACTTTCTGAATAATCAACTGAATACTCTCTTTAATAAGCATGCACCATTTATAACGACCAGAATATCTAAACCACCGGCACCTTGGTTAACTGACAACCTTAAATTTATGATGCGTCTGAGGGACAAAGCCCGTTTAAAATTTAAAAAACATAAAACTGCACCGTGTTGGGAGGAATATTACGCAATCAAGTTAATATTGCCACCAGGGCTGAAAAGAAGGCTTTTTTGCAATACACATTTAAGCGCGATCCTAAGAATTTTTGGCGTACTATAGCCTACCTTAACCTAACGGACAATAATGCGAAGTCTAGCCAGATGAATGTGGTTGCCAATGATTTTAATAATTACTTTGTTAATGCATTGCCAATAGTGCCATCTGTGGACAGCACATTTATTGAGCAGAACTATTTTAACAAATATTTTGGAAATTACGAGTCTTTCAAATTCACTGTAGTTTCTAATGAATCAATAGAAAAAATAATTTCTAAAATAAAAACCAATTCAACTGGCTGTGATGGTATTAATCTCAAAATATTACTGTATATTACACCCCATTTAACTAACTTTATCACTTTCATTATAAATCAGTGTTTCTATCCGGTGGTTTCCCTATTGCGTGGAAGCTTGCTCATATAGTTCCTGTTCCCAAGGTGTCTAATCCTAATCAGCTTAAAGACTTCCGACCTATTAGCATCTTGCCTTTATTTTCTAAAATTTAGCCGAACAGCTGTCTAACTATATTAATCAGCATAACATTCTTCCCTCAACTCAGTCAGGTTTCCGCGGTAGTCACAGTACTACTACAGCGTTACTTCAGGTAACAGACGATATCTACACATACTCGATTTTAGTAAGGCATTTGATACCTTAGACCATAATATATTACTAACTAAACTAAAATATTTCGGTATAGGGGATGTCGCTTTAACTTTTTTTAATAATTATTTAAGTAACAGACAACAACGAGTTTGTTATAACTCAACTATATCAACGATAGTTCCAGTTACAAAGGGTATACCACAAGGTAGTGTGTTAGGTCCACTGCTTTTTTCTTTATACACCGCGGACTTTTCAAAACATTTAAAACATCTTAAATCACATCAGTTTGCTGATGACACACAAGTGTACTTCTCCTTTTCTCCTTCTAATATAAATACTGCTGTCAGTTTTATCAATTCCGATCTCGAACTAATAGTTAAGGTATCTGAAGTGCATAGATTGGTACTTAATGAAAGCAAAAGTCATCTTATGGTTTTCGGCAAGTCAAATACTAATGTTGTTTCTGACCCGAACTTTAAAATATTTATAAAAATCCTGTAGAAATCTCGGATTAATCCTAGATAATGAACTTAGGTTTTCCCAACACGTGTCCTCTCTAATTAAGAAAACCTATGGCAAACTGAAACTTTTATACATGCACAAAGATATCTTGGACCTTAATACCAAATTAAGACTTTCAGACTCATTAATACTCTCACATTTAAATTATTGTAATGTTGTTTTTTGGCCCGCCTTATACCAACGCGATCGTGATAGCTTACAAAAATTGCAGAATGCTTGTCTTGGGTTCTGTTATAATGTACGCAAATTTGATCATATAACGCCCTCACTTGTGGAGTCTGGATGGCTAACTGTTTGAACTCCATATGGCGTGTCTGATTTACAAAATTGGGAATCAAGAATTACCTGAATATCAAGCTCCAAAAACGTTCGGATTTACATTACATCCATACGCGACATGGTAGTCTGTTTAGCGTCCCAGGGCACAACCACGAATTTTTTAAGAGATCTTTTAGTTATGTTTCAGTAAACTTATTCAACTCCCTCCCCTCCCAATTGAAGGAATCCTCTAGTATTAACACCTTTCGTAAAAAAGTTAAGACATATATTTTAACCAAACGTGACCAGCACTAAGGATGTTTATACATTTTGTCATTTATTATTAATAATTGAATAATATAATAATAAATTAAATAAATTATTAATAATTAAAAAAAATTAATAATTATATAACTTTTTCGAATTTTCTATTCGCTTTTCGCTTTTACCTCTCCTCAGTATATATTTTATTATTATTCTGGTCTATATATATATTTAATTTGTAACCATTATATATATAGTATATATATATATATATTTATATATATATATATATGAGCAGCTGTAGTTGGATACCGCCACCTATCTTTAAATAATTATATAGATGTATTTGTTTATCTATAAAATAAAGACAGTTATTATTATTATTATTATTATTATATATATATATATATATAAATATTTTACGAGGAGCTCTATTATTTGGCAATTCTGCTAAATATTACGTAACTTTAGTTAAATTAATTATAATAATTATAACCCCATATTCATTATAAATACTTTTTCCACATCGGAAAACACCATTATGTCAACTTCTTCTTGCACGAAATTTGACATTAGCGGCCATAATAAAAAAAAACAATTAAAATCAAAGCCCAGTATTTACATATTGAATGAATTCGATAGTATAGTGCATTTACCAATTTATAATTAAATACCGTAAAAACTACTTATCAAAATATAGGTAAAGTATATATTTTTGAAATCAGAAAGAAAGGATCTTTAAAAATAACGCAAAATATACAGGGTGTCCCATTTAAATAAACGAAGCTGATGCTCATTTGTTAACTTTCCGATCGTCTTTTGTTTGTTTTTCTTATAAATTCTAACGATTCCGATAAAATAAAAAAACTTTTGTATTTAAAGTTTTCTGATATCTCATACAATAAAGTCTCTAGCTTACCGTTTAAATTATACCCAGAGACCCTGTATACTTCACCTAGCTAGAATGATTACGGTCTAAATATAATTTTTGCGTTCTAGGACCTTAAAGTTATTTTTATGTCCTGGGGCCAAGAATATTCAATGTTTCACCCTCAATGAGGATAAACTAAAGATTGTAAGAAACAACCACATTTTACTTTATATTGGCAGCCATCATGAATACCACTATCTTTACAATACCTTATTAGCTGTTTTTCCCAGACACAAAAAAATATTGCATTATAAATCCTTATTAGGCTTAACTTATGCTGCGTTTTCTCTTATAAAAACTTACATAGATGCTTAAATCTTAACCAGCCCATGATGCCAATTACAATTTTGATTTGATCATTATTATATAAATGGCTCTTCTTTAATCGCCGTACGAGATACTGCCAGGTAAAATATCCCTACAAGAGTAAAACAATTCTTATAAGACACCTTACCTCTAATATTATGCAAAGATCTTGCTCCTGTAAATAGTAATTTCGCCATTACTTTTTTAAAGAACGCACGTATATAGAAAATTATGGTTGTTGCCTGTTATCCAACGAATTTATGTGAACTCGTTCGGAATGCTACGGTCTGGTTATAATGAAATAAATAATGTAAACTCGATTTATGTTCATGAAAACTTTTTCATCAATATAAATAGAGCTTTGTTTGTATTTTGTAGAAAATGCAAATAAACTGCTGGAACTATAGCAATCGTCTTATACAGGGGGTTATATAAGACCAATTTTTAAGAAGTTTGTTCGACCAGAATTTTTACTACGGAATATTTCTTTTTCTCTTCGTGCAACCAAAATAATTTAGAGGTAGTTACGAAAGACAGTTTTTAGCGATTTAGAAATTTTTTCTTGGCTTCCCACATACAGGGTTTTTTCGAAAAAATGATTTTTTAAAATAGTCTACTGAACAAAGCTCACTTGTGGTAATCAAAGGTATACCTATCAGATTGTGAACAACATTGGCACCTTTAAATGTCACAACACGATTATTAATAACAATAATAATAACAATGCATTTATTGTTTTACCAATTATTTACATGAAATTAATACAGTCTATTATTTTGGCAAACAATGGGCCTTGGTAAAGTAGATATCCAGGTACAGGACCTGAATACTGTTCAAGCCCTAATTTATACAAAACAATTAAGACTATATGGCATTGTTTATATACGGTGTGCTACATATGTTTTTAAATATGGATGCAGATATAATCCGAAATTCTGTAAATCTACTTCTGAAAAGGAAATGTAACTGAGCGAGGAGGGTAAGGGAAAGTAAATGAAGAGTAAAAAACAATGGAAGAGAAAAAACAACGGTGGGGGAAAAAGACAGGCACGATGCCATTAACCGAAGCTGATACCGAAATTTGAAAATTAATATTAGAGTGTGAGTTTATTCTAGCAGCTACATTGTATGAAAAAGATCTCTTGTAAATTTCCTTTCTGTGTTGTGGGAGTCTAAGAAGTTGACCTCTTCGCAAGTTAATAATATAAACATCAGACCTAAATAAAATTTTGGAGTGTAAATAAGTTAGCAATTTATATTTTATAATTTTAAAATTAAAACACAACATACGAAGGCTAAACCTGTTGTACATATTCAGCCATTTTAAATTCGCTAAGTAGGGAGATATGTTTCTTCTTTTGATAGCATAAATTAGTCTTAAACACGAGTTTTGAACTTTTTGAACACGATATCGATCATTTGCATCAAGACACGGGAAAAATACTGTATTACAATAATTAAATTGGGATAACCCAAGAGAGTCGCACAACAGCTTTTTGGTTTCCAAACTGAGATAGTGCCTATTTGAATAAATTAGTTTAAAATTGCTATAAGCAGTGCGAAGCTTCAAAGTAATATGCTGTTTAAAGCGTAATTTGCTGTCCAATACTATTCCTAAACTTTTACATGTATCATAGAAAGTCAACAGAGTTCCTTTAATTTGTATTTGCATGTTATTTTTAATTTGTACAACTTGACTCTGATTACCAGATGCAATTACGGTCGACTTTCCAGGATTAAGAACCAATAAGTGTTCTGATGCCGTCCTGTAAAACTGGCTCAGGTCTGAGTTTACTAGATTTTGCTCCCCTTTAATTTGGTGCACCTCAAACGAAAAATATAACTGAGTGTCGTCTGCGTAGAAATGGGATATACAGTGCTGCAAGGGCTTACAAGGGTAAATGGTAAATAGTAGCGGACCCAAAATGCTTTCCTGAGGTACACCGGCAGATAAAGTTAAAGCGTTCGAATGTTGCCTACAACAGACGACTTCCTGTACACGATCAGATAAATAAGAATTTATTAATGTACGGGCATTATCGCTAAACCCTATAAAATGAAGAATTGAAAAAAGAATTTTATGATTTAAAAGCACTCTTACAACTATGATTGGGTCTAAAGCCCGATCGGGTCTTTGGCAGAATATTGTGACGATTAAGAAAAGCCCTGATTTGACTGGAAAGTACGAACGACAATATACATTCATTCACGATGTGGACAATATATGGTACAATAAATGGACAACAAAGAATAATCATGGTCAAATTGATCTTATCAGCCCCAACGGCCCTTGATTTTGTCTTTTTAATTACCTTAAATATTTCATTTTCATTAGATAAATTATAGTGAAAAAATTCATTAAAATGTGTTAAATAATTATTGTTATAAAAATTTAAAATTTCCTGACTTGGGTTATGGTTACCTACTACGGAATTAATAAAAAAGCTATTTATTTTATCTGGATCAATAAGATTTAAAGGTAATTCACATTTTTTTCTTTGAAAACTTAGATTTTTCAGTTCACGCCATTTTTCTTTATATATACAATTTTCAAATCTAGTTCGTAAATATACTTTTCTTTCAGTTCTTGTTGCAAGGTGGAGATTAAATAGTGATTGGTTTGGTCTGGTTTTTTATGAATCTTGAATTCGATGTTGCTTCTAATGCCAGTTTTAGCAAAAATGGACATTTTTAACGGAACAGCTTTTTTACACTTGAAAATTTACTCTAATTCCTTCAGATATTGCCTTTAATTTAAAACAGATTTTTTAGATTTAGATATAATTCCCTTTTCCCAATAAAATCCAGTTTCACATGTTATTTTTGTTTATACAGGCTTACTTAAACTGTTTACCCATCATTTCGAATTAACCATCACATTTAAATTTTCTGCAATATTTAAAACGAATGAGAAGATTTTTTAAATTGATTCTTAAACATATTATTTAACCGTCATTTTATTTCCCTATCTTGAACTCGTGCCACAACTTTACCAGTTTATCTCCAAATCACACTTAATGCTAAAATATTTTATTAAGCCGCAATTTTTTTTGATATATTGGATTCATACCAAAAAGATATCAGTTCATATCTATCTAACACTCGATTTTTGTGCAAAATTAAAGGTAAATTGAATAATTAGTTTTAAGTAACATTTTTTTAACGCTTCATTAGGCCGCCATCTTGTTGGACCTTTACAGATTTCTAACAAAATACCAAAATACTATTAGGTTATCCCCATATGACCCTTAATATTTGACCAAAATTTGAAGCCAATCAGAAAAGTTGTGTTTAAGCTATGCCGCCAAATGACAGACACACAGACCAACGGAATTGATAGCACATATTTTTTGACATGTAGGGACCCTAAAACGTGAAGATATATAAAAGATGGTAATTTTTTTTCGCGATTACAAACATTTTTTTTGAATGCCATTTTAATCCACCATTTTTTATTAAGCCGCCATTTTGTTTCGCCATCTTGGATTTGTACCAACATTTTACCAGTTGGTTTTTACATACTTAATGTTTGGGCAAAACTTTTGGTAAAATTTTTGTAGCATCTCACTAGGCCGCCATTTTGTTTCGCCATATTGGATTTTTACTAAAGTGTTGCCAGGTCATCCCGATATAACCTTTAAGTTTTTATTAAATTTGATTTCAGAACCCGAGAAGTGGGTGCCGCGAACAGACAGGGACCCTGAAACGTAAAGACCCGAAAATATCTCGTATGGTGATTTTTTTAGAATTGCAATACATCCCTTTACGAGGGAAGTACAAACTTGTCCTGCTCTTTATTTTTTCAGAGGTTTGATCCTCTTTCTGTGGGCAAAATAAAAAAATAAATAAATAGATTTTCGGCCCTTGATTTTAGAGATATCTAATAGTTATAATCGGCCTGTTTCAATAGGGGAGTTTTTGTTTTTCACTGGAAGAAGAGTATGTCGTAATTAAACTAACACAAAGACATTTATTGTAAAAGATTCTATTTTGTAAGATATTCACAGTTCTTATGTCTTCTTATTTGTATCACTCAAATAAAGATGGTAAGAAAAATCGCTCTCTCTCTTACTCAAAATACTAGAGATGTTGGATTTCTTGGCATAGAAGCTCACCATTCTGCGTTTTACTTTGGAGTTTGGTAAAAAGATGTTACTGTGTGTGACAAAGACTTTAACAAGGTAAGACCTTGTTTTTATTTTGAGAAGAAACACTTCATTTTGCTGATATTAGCAAGGTAACCCATTCTCTTCTCTTGATCAACTAAAGATGATCTTAGCTCTGCTATGCAGTTACTATGCATTTGTTTAAACAGGTTTCTTTATCTAAGTATATCCTAAACTTTTCGACAGTTATAAAATATGGAAAAGTATACACTTTTTTATATACTTATTATTAATATATCAACATAGGGTAAATGACAAAGTACAAAAAAGGTCCACAGTAAATATATTACCAAAACGTTATATAAACTAGGTAAATCAAACTATTACCATGTGCTTAAAAAAAATTCGTCATGGAAGGAAAAATGGAAATATGTAGTCGTACCACTACAAAAGGTATTAAACATATATAAATGGCAAATTTAGTTATTTTGAATTTTTTTGGTTCGTTAAAGATTCTCACATGATCAAGGATATATCTAATTAGAAAACAATCCAGGCAATTAAGATTGGAGTTTTGAATTTATTTTAAGTAAACATGGCAGACAGCGTTATTGTTAACTGAAGAGTTCTATAGCTTTGACATAATTTCTATACGAAAAGTTAGAATGGACATTCAGATTGTGGGGGGAATGAGCTTGAGAAAGGAATATTTCTAGATTTTCTAGAATGTCAAGTCATTTCCCTTTATTTGCAGGGTGTAATGTCTTAAAGTTTTTATCAGATTCAAAAGAGTGACCACTAATTTTTAGTTAGTCCGAAATTGGATTTGTTGTCCTGTTCGATTATATTGGACATTAACTGTTCCTTTATTCTTATTTAAAAGATCTTGCCGTTTGGCCCACGTATTCCGCTGGGCATGAACCACAGGCTAGTATGTACATACCACTTTTATACATATTAGATATTTTATTTTTAAGGCAAGACAAAATATTAGCAATATTGTCGACTGATCTGCGATAAACAAAAATATTATCTCTCAAGAATTTTAGGGATCTTTCAATTATAGTGGATATTTTTCCTAAAAACGGAATAGCAAGGAAACGTTTACTTAAGAGACCTTCATGGCGGATACACCTAATATAAGAATTTTCAATCAAAACTTGGTGCCATTTGAATGGAGTGGTAATATGGAGAAGTTAAATTGTTCTCTAGAATTTTTAAATCAGCTTCACCCCAACATCAAATTTAGTATGGAGGTTGAAACGAGCGGAAAATTAAATTTTTTGGACTTTACTTACGTTAATTCCGTCGATTTCAAAAATTTTAGGAAACCCACACAAACTAATCACATGATCCCTGTCATCATATATACTACAATTTAGCCACGCTTAATACTTTTTTCCACCGTCTTTTATCATTTCTTTCAAAAAAGAAAATTTCCGGTTAGAAAATTGATATTGTAAATAATGTTTTAAAAAAGAAACAGAGAAAAGTCTTGATTGAAAATTTTTTTTATTAGGTTTGTAAACGTTTCCTTACCATTCAATTTATAGGAAAAATATCAACTATAATTGGAAGATCCCCAAAAATCCTTGGGAGATAGTATTTTAGTTTGTTACAGATCAGTCGACAACATTGCTAATCTTTTTTCTTGCCTTAAAGATAAAAGGTCTAATATCTCTAAAACTGGAGTATACCTACAAGCCTGTGGTTCCTGCTCAGCGGAATACGTAGGTAAAACCGGAAGATCTTTTCAAATAAGAATAAAGAAACACTTAGGTCAAGCAGAAATGAACAGGACACAGATCCAATTTCGGAATACACTTAAAATGGATAAGTTCAATCTTCATTGTATCGATGGTTTTCTAATTAGATATATCCTTGACCATGTGAGAACTTGCAACGAACTAGAAAACTTCAAAATAACTAAGTTTGCTTTATGTTATATGTTTAATACCTTTTGTAATGGTACGACTACATATTTCTATTTTACGTTTAATGACGAATATTTTTTTGAAACAAATGTTTATTGTTTGATTTACCTAGTTTGTATAACGTTTTGGTGATATATTTGTTACTGTGGACCGTTTTTGTACTTTGTCATTTACCCTTGAGATTTGCCATATGTGATAGGTTTCTCATTTCTTATTCCTGTATGCTATTCACAACATTGTTTATTAAGGTAGGTTAGAATAAGCAACCCTTAGAATATTATTCTAATTACCTCCCTATTTTACTTACAGACCATATACTTCCTGATAATGACCTTGCACATGAGTCGAAAAGCGTGGGATTTTTTTTAAGAGAATAAAGAAGAGGTTGATATTGGACTTCTATTACTTTTTGTGTAATTTTTCTACTAGTCTAATTAGATTAGTCTCTAGGATTCTACATATTTTGCTGATATTTACTTACCTTCGACCCCCAACTTTGTGAAGATATAGCCTTCTGATTGACGCATAGATGTGTAGACAACGCATTATCTTATTTTAAACTAGTTTATGTTAGTATCAAATCAGTTTAATACTCCAAAGATGCAAATTCTGACATGTATTTCTCATGAATTCAGAGCAAAAATTTGGGCACTCGCTGAAAGCTTAGTATTCAGTTATTTCAGCAGACTCTTTTTATACTTTTAGGTAAATATTTTCTTCAGTTGATTGTGGTCCATGAACTGGTTTTTGAGGCTAGATCTCCGTATGATTTTTCTTTGATATCAAATGTTTAATACCTTAATATTGTATTTCTTTAACTCCCTTTTTAATATTAATAATATAATATTTATCCAGTTTGAGCATCATATTAATGAATGCAGACCGTTGAAAGAGTTACAGTGTAATATTACTCCGATTTTTTATTAACCAGTCAATATGCAAATTAATCTAAAGCTGTAAATTGATCTAGTGATATGAAAAACTTAGGTTATATCTTTTTATAAATCTTATAGTTGTACATGAAGTTTGCTGTTTTGAAAAAAAATTAATCATATTATAACATACTTTGTAACATAATATAACTGTAAATATCCTGTTTTATTAATAACATGTGGAGTTATTAGCAATTTCAAACAGTTTAATTCTAATTCCACACAACGAACGGTTGCAATACCGACTGGGCTATAATTCTATTAATCTTAGCATAAGTTTATAATTTATAAACCTACTCTGAGTAATTGAACATATTCCCATAAGCTTTAAATTAAAATAAGGATTAGATTAGCTATTCATATCGTTCAGCCATATCGCCCAAAGCCAAACTACCTGCATGTTGTTATGGTGTAGTGCAAAATATGGGTTCAAAAAGCGAAAGTTTTGATCAAACTTGGCAGATAACATACATCGGAGATTTTTTTCGGAGACAGACAGCTCATCAGCGGAGAAGCTACCAAGAAAGAAAAAATTGCGAAATACTTTTCAGATAATTCAACTTCTTGTCAGTCACTGGTGACTAAATATTAAAATATGTTTAATAGCCTGTGATTATTTCGTAAGATTTTGTCTAGCAATATTAGATCACGATGAATTAGTAAATTATATGGTACGATTTTTATGGAAAGAGGTTTGATAAATTTCTATGAATTTTTGTATGTAACATTTGATATATGTTCAATAAATTTTAGCATTAGCATAAACTTCAAGTTTTGAGCGGTGATAAGGATCTTTAAATATTTTATACTTCCATATATGAGGATATAAACAACAATATTTAAAATGTAAGAAGTAAATAATTTATATTTGTAGCACTGCGGTTATTGAAAATGACTCGCTTTTGCACGAATTCGAATTCATGCCTCTTGCCAAAGACTAACCTCGTTAGCAAAGCTTCGTTAAAAGTGTATAATGTATAAAATAATATAACAAGAAAAACTAAGTATACCTACTTAAATTTAAAATTATGAAAACTTACTAATGTAGAATCAATAAACAACAAAGCCAATCAAATATGTGTAATAAAAGATTATAAAATTAGCAAAGGAGGACAATAAATCAGTGGCGGCTCGCCAGGGAACGCAATTTACTTAAATATATCAAACTTAATTCTTGAACTTCTTGAACAAAATTAATTTGATAAATTTTTGGGATGATTTTTAAAATTTATAAATGTTTAGGCCGCTATTTTTTTTTTGCTACCTTGGATTCATATCAAAATGTTACCAGTTCATTCCTATGTAATACTTGATATTTATATATATTTTTTTAACATTGTTACGCCATATTGGATTTTTATCAAAATAATGACTGGTCATCCCAATATTACCTTTAATGTTTGTCTAAAACTTGAAGTCAATGGTAAGTAAACTTTAAGTTATGCGATGAACTGACAGACAGACGGATCGACGGAATTGACAAAACATATTTTTTGGCATCTAGGGACGCTAGAATGGCATTTTATTTGGCCGCCATTTTTTTCGGCCATCTTGAATTCGTACCAAAATTTCATCAGTTGATTCCAACATAATACTTTGAAGTTTATGCAAAATTTGAGACAAATTGAATAAGTAGTTTTTTAATAATAATTTTTTTAATATTTCCCTAGGCCGCCCTTTTGTATTACCATATTGGCTTTTTACTGACATGTTACCAGGTCATCCCCATAAGACCTTTAGTTTTTTTTTTGAAGTCAGCACATCATAAGAAAATAGAATCTACGCAATGTTTGCTGCAGATATTTTAAATAAACTTAATTTTATTTAAAAAATTTACAAAATATATATTTTCTTCTACATAAGAACATGCCACGTTAGTGTCATTCTAAACAGAGGATTGAGAGCACTGAAGTTTAAATGGCTAAAAGATACTATAGCCAACAGAAAATATTGGAAGAGCCATAGATCGTTGAGTAAAGAGTTCGATTTTTAAGGGCATATACGGATAATTTACCTCTAGTTTTGCTTCAATTGTATTAGCAAGGAGACTATTATAAATAGTTGGCAAGATGGTTCAATTAAAACTGTCAAAAAGAAAAGTTCAGAAGGCATCAGATACATTACTTTGCTTGCTGGATCAGAAACAGGTTTTGTGGCTAACGCAAGCCTTATTTTTTAATCTGGGGACAAGTCCAAGTCCGGTGATTATCAAGTTTATAGGACGCTTTCCCCATAGTGATGCATAACGCATCTTACCATTCCAGGCTATTAGAGAAGATGACAAACTCAAGTTGGGCTAAAAAACTACTTCTAAGATGGCTACAAGAGAATATCTAAATATAGCAATAAAAATAGATTATGGAATATAGTTAAAAATTCTTTACCAGAAAAAATATATATATGTAAGCAGTAGGTTGTATTCTTATTAGATTACGTTATTAAAATGTTATTATTTGCACCTTTAGACTTGATGAACTGCGTCACAATCTGGTACTAAAGCTTCCACGATACTATAGCCAATTTAATTCCGTAGAAATAATAAAGTGCAGAGGTACTTTGTTTCGAAAACATATTCAACTCGAAAAAGTAATGTTCTTAAATTAACAATATTACCTTTTCTGTAACGATTCTCATTTTCCTATAGATGATCCCTGGCAAATGGATCCATTATTGTCGCCACACAGAAAAAATTATATATTATATTGTAATCCAAATAATTTAGTAAAATTTTTATATATATTTTTTCGATAAAATATGGCACTAAATATAAAACACTTTGCTTCCTATTACCGATTATTTTTAGTAAAAGCTTCTTATGAAAATTATAATTAACATAACTATATAAATTCGTAAAACTGGTAAAAATAATTTAGAAAATATAATTTAGTAAAATGTTTTGTAAATTTTCCTAAATTAAAATTTAAATTTCAATAAACACATGATACATTCAACTAAACTTAAAAAATGTTTGCTAAAATTAATTATTAAAAGTAACTATACTGCATTACTAAAATGTTTGGTAAACGTTAAAAAGAAATTTAATAATTTTGTGCGATTAACAAAAAGTATGGAAAATTTTAAAATTACGCTTGAAAGATTATCTCATATTATAATACAATCTACAATATAATAATTATAAAAAGTCTTTTTTTCTTAAATATTATTATACATATTTAAGGTCCGAAATTGTCGATATTTGAAACCATTTTCCGCAGTGGCTCGGTAGAGGGCGCCCTGACGCTGTTGTTAAACACACCGCGTTTGTGAGTTATTTCTGTTGATTTCCTTGTTTTTATTTATGAAGACCAGAAACGAAATTTTTCTTTGATTTTAACTAACCTACATTTGTTTTGCCAAAAGAATAATTAGAGTTATTTTGTCACTAAAGGCTTAAGAAGCTCTAATAGATGGAAAAAGAAAGTGTATTCTGTTCCCCGATACCTCTAAATTTTATACATTTATTTAAGGCCAAAAGTTTTCACTTAATGGGGGCAAAATTACCACTGAAAAGGGGGATGGATATGTTTTTCATCACACTTGCTCAGAAAGTTCACTTTTTGACCACAAAGTAGCAGAACGAAAGTTGCCCTTTCCATACGACCCGTACTTTTCTTCCCTCGGGAGGGAAAGGAACAATGTAGATATATTATTTATAAGTGTATAGTGTATATCTAAGTGGCGTTAATGTCGAAGTTGTATTTTAATGTAACCATAGTCAAGAAAATAAATAATTCATTGTTTTCATGTATACGAAAATTATATTTTCTGTTTTTGATATGAAGATTGTCTTGGAAAGTGCAGCAGAGTTACGAGAGAGAGAGGTATTATATAAATTGTCTTGCTATCTCACTCTCTATCAGCATTTGATTGACTGCCACCCCTTTCCTACATTTTCCAATAATTATTATTACAGTTTATACTCAGAATGGTTTGCATTACAGAGTAATATATTTAAAATTTAATATTTAGTTTTGTAAAATTTACAAAAAATTGTATTTTTAACGGCACAATATATATTTTTTTATTACAATAATGTATTAAAAGTTTTAAAATATAGGATAGTAGGGGTATCTATATTTTATTTTAAGGCAAACTCAAATTAATAGTAAAGGTTTCTAAAAATGGTTTTAACCGTTAATAGTTTATTAGTTAACAATTACAAAACAGTATATTAGGACTTAAAAATAAGTTGAAACAAGCTGCATAATATTATTTAGGAAAAATAGTAAAATGTATTTCATATTTAACAATGTGCTTTTTTATTTTTAGACAAAGCATTGTAACTTAAGTTTACTATATTTTTTGCACGCCTTTTGAAAATATTTAGTTATCCTATATAAAACTAAAAATTATAGTTAAAGGTAATATTTTTTTTGTTATGTTTGTAATATTTCTTTTTCCGTAGCATACGAATAATCTTATTTACTCAGCCTGTAAAAGAGATCGCTGTTTGGATACAGATATTTTCTCGGTTATAATAAATTTAAACTACTGAATTAATTCAGATTCATCAGAGTCTAGGATAGATGATGAAAGAATTTTCAAATTTTCATGCAGCAGAATTCTATGTTATTTTAGTTTATAGTTTGTATTCTTGGTTTTTGTTCATTGATGGTTCGCTGAGAGCTTTTTTTGTAATAAATGTCGTTTATTATCTATTTTCCCTCATAGTTATGTATATCAGTGACGGCTATTCAGGTGAAGTAGGTGAAGTGCTACTTCACCAGGAAAAATAAACAAGCAAACATCTAACTATATTCATTATATATCTCTTACAATTTAAGTTTTTACATTCATTTATTCACCTAATTGGCAAAAAATCAACTGCACATCTCGAATAAATATTTTACTTGACCGTTGGCCGCATGTCTTTTTAAAACTTTCAATCAAACTTTATTATAACAACTATAACAGTGGCGCAAACCGCTTCGACTTTGCTGGACGTGCTATGTTTAGTTTACGATTTTCCTACTACGTTGCCATGACAACGCGTACGTGATGACGTCGACCGCATGAAAGATTAATGTTAACCAGCGCCATACAACGCTCTCGGTAAATTGCTAACGCAGTACACTACACCCACGTGTCGTCCAGTTTGGTGTGGTTGTTTACTTTTATTTTCGCGGATTTCGCTGCAACCGGTTAGTTTCTTTGCAATTTACTTGACTTTTTTGTGGTATATTTATTTATGGTGTTGTTACAACTTTATTCTAAAATTCTTTAAACTTCATTTAATCGATTGAAGGAACAAGATCAGAGTTTTAATCGTCAACCTGGTTTTCAGCGTACAAATGGTTATGTAGTAGTCAAATATTACAAAAATTGTTTTGCTAGCCTCGTTTACTAGTTTCCAATAAATATTCATTATGAAATAAGGAAGGATTTGCAGCTATGTTAATAATATGAAGGTCCTGACATAAACATGAAGACTCGGCGGAGCATTTAAAATGCGAATTAAAAACATTTGTAAAAAATCAAAGCACTATAGCTACTTTAAAAGAAAATGCTAAACTATATAAAACACATTTTAACGAAAAAGTCCTATTAAATAGACTATTTATGTGCTTGGTAATTGAGGCAGTTTTGTACCTTGCAAAACAAGAGTTAGTCTTTCGCGGCCATCGTGAGAGCAGCGAGTCAATAGGGGAATTTTAAAAAGCTTTTAGGTTTATTAATATCGAGAAGTTCCCAAGAACTAAAAGAACATCACGAAAAAATTAAAAATGTTTTTACTGGTAACTCGAAAACGATTCAAAACGAAATAATTAATTATTAATTGAATTTAATTGAATGCATTTCTGATTATTTAAATGATCAAGTAAAAAACGAAATAATGAACACACAGCTTTTTTCCTGTGCAAGTAGATGATACCACTGATATTACGCAAACCTCTCAGTGCTCCATAATTTTAAGATACGTTAATTCAGAAGGTTCAGTAGTCGAGAGATGCTTAACATTTTATAATGTCAGCTCCGATAGAACGTCGGAGAATTTATATTCTCTATTGGATCAAATTTTGGACCAATTTGATTATAAACATAAATTAATAGGGCAATGTTACGATGGCGCAAGTGTGATGTCTGTCCATCTAAATAGCCTTTAAAAAAAAAGAAAAAGCGCCGCAAGCTGTATTTGTTCTGATGCAGCAAAGTTTAAAAATATTTCTAAATGTCGAATTTTTTTGCAAGCCTTAGTGGTATTCTTCATTTTTTCATCACTCAGCCAAACGAACGTATGCTCTTACATCTGCATCTACGAGGTATATACCAACAACTACAGAAACTCGTTGGTCTTCAAATTCGAATTAGTAAATGTGATTGCTCAAGTTGCGTTCTTCAAAAAAAAATCGTTTGACATTCATTTTTGCATATCCAATATAAAACGCTGTCGTGAGGCGCTCTGTAAAAAAAGAAATGAACATTTTTTTAATACCATGTTTGATAAAGCAAATTCTATTACAGAAATAAATCATTACAAATGTGAGCTTGCTAAGCTTTCACCTGAAGAAATTAGGGCTAAGTATAGAACCCTTTTTTATGATATATTGGACCACATCTGAATAGAAATGACACTAAGCTTTCAAGACTCTAAAAAACTTACATTTTTATGTTTGGCAGATTCTGCTAAATTTTCCGAATATAGTTTAAATTTTCCGACTGGCCCGTTTGAAAATTTGTTACAGTTATATGGGGAAATATTTTCAAAATTCAACAACTTAAAAGTGAGCTTGGTCTTATTTTTGCCAATCACAGTAATTGGAATATATCGCTGCAAGAGCAAGTGGAAAAAATTAATGAAAATAAAGATATTTTAACCAAAGCATATAAAGTGTTTTCCCTTATTTTGACAATATCGTCGACAAGTGCTTCAGTGGAAAGAAGTTTTTCTTGCCTCAAAGGTGTAAAAACTTATCTAAGAAATACAATATCCTAAAAAAGACTTACTTCTCATTCTTCACTCATCCATTTTATGAGGATGTTATAAATAAATTTGCTGCTATGAAGGATAGGAGAATTGATTTAGTATACAAAATTTAGGTAAGTCGTAAACAAATATTCTACCCCTTCCACATATAAAAAAAACTCGGGAAAAAAAATTATTGCGATATTCTCTTGCTTCGTTTGCACTTCACTTACTTTTTTACCCGCGAGCCGCCACTGATGTATATTATTTATTACTATATGCATAATTAAGCAAAACGTATCGTTTTGTTTTGCAGTTGCTTACTGAGTTTATTAAAAACACAAAATACATATTAAATTATTATATGTATTTTTAGCAATATCATAAACTGCGAAGAGTTGTATAAGTGCAAGATGTATAAAAGAACTTTTATACACGGTTAATTAGTTTTTATGTTTTCTGATAACTCTCTTAAATGAACTCTATTCTAAATTAAAAATTTTATTAGAAACCAATTCTGAACGTGCTCTATAGAGCGCTTTTGAACATACTTGCTTCAATATTGCCTTTTATAACTTTATTTCAAAATTTGAGCTGTATTGAATTTATATGAATTAGCTACGACACAACTTTTTTCCAAGTTAGGATTTCATAGTTGATGTAAGTACAAACCATCGTGAAATGAACTTTATAAAATAAAATCCTTTTTTACAAAATCGAGAATATAATGATAATAAACACAAAGTAACAGAATCGTGTTTTAACTATTTTCTGCACTATTTTGTAGCATTAATTTAACATAACTTTATTATTTGAAACTTTCCTATCCAAAATCAATTATTATTTTAACTTACTTAACATATAAATTTTAATTTGTTTCAATGGTTTTGTCTAATAACTTAAACAATAAAAATTGGAAACAGCTACTTAATGTAATGCTAATAAAATAAGTAGATTAAGAAAAAACCTCTCGGATGCAGCCAATAGATAACTTCAATCCTCTTCTCAGAGAAAGCACAGAGTATAAGAATTAAATTCTAAACCAGCTGGTATTTCTTAATTAAATACATATAGGCATTTCGATCTTTGAACGGGTAAAATTAAAATCGACGAGCCGCTCACTTGTCAGATGCAATGATTTTCCAAAATGCCTCGGTAATAAACGAGCATAAGTAATGTCGGTCCTGGAGATTTTTCTTCTTCGATGACCCAGGAACAACGTATTTACAAGTATCATTATGACACTTTTGAAGTTTTTTTTTTTAATTTGTTTTTAGAAATGCATATTTTACCTGCAAAATCGGTTGGGAATTTAGATTTGCCTAGGCAAAGCTCACATATCCTAAGAGTCCGAAAATGCTTATATTTCGGGCATGGCCTTCTGTATAACCCGGCAAATCTAGGATTACCTAAAGTGTATTAGGCAAAGTCTACCTTTGTTGCCTGTCATGAGAATTGGTATTATCTAGTGATGTTAAACCTGAAAATAATATATATTACGTACTACCTAATATAATATACAGTTTTTTTTATCTCTGTACTTACTATTAAATGTTTAAGTATTATTTTTTGTTATTACAAGCTGTTTAACAAGTATATCTTTGTATGTTTGACTTGGACTGAGTTATATTATTTGACGGGACTAGGAGCTCGCTAAGGTGTACCCACTCGAAATCACTAGGTTAACGCGACGTCACGTGTTACATTTTTTTATTTCAACGTAAATAATGTATATATTATTATATGAAATAAAGATGATGCCTGATATACAGGGTATCCCAAAGAGAGTAGCCCAAAAGAAACCTAGGGATAGAGAACCTTATTTCCAATATTTTGACGGAATATGCTGTGATCCAAAATCCACGGTTCAAAAGTTATTCGATATTTTATAAAATTTTGAAATTGTCTGCCTTTACTTACAAAAGTTGCGAATGTGTTAAAACTACTCAATACATTTGGTCGAATTTTGATGCACATATGCTTTAATAATGGAGCTATTAGATAATTGACGTTGGAATGAAATATTGCTATTCTTTGATTTAAATCAGGAGGTCGCGGTGGCTAGCTTATTGTTCCACTGCGATCGATCTATTTATTTGGAAAGGCTTCATCCATATATTGTCTTACATGCCTTGCAAAATGACAGGTGGCACTGTCATGCTGAAGCCTCATACGTTGGCGGGTGTTCAAAGGAATGTTCTCTAGTAAAATGGGAAATGGGCTCATTCTTCAAGAAATAGTGGTAGACTAGAAATCAAAGAAGTTTGGGCCACACGCGTCAGACGCTGCGTCATCGATGCGAAGCGCGTTGTTCAGTGAATCGATCGATATTCCAGTAGCGTAGTTGATTTTTACATACTAAACACATACTGCTGGAATTTTGTATGTTTTTATTAATATATGTAGATAATTTATTTAAAAAAACTATTCTTTTAGATATGGGTTCAAACAAAAAAACTGAAACATTTGGAAATAGTTTTATTTGCTATCAGTTATATATTTCCTATAAAAAAAAGTGGCGTCTCTTCGACTAGTTATTAGTTGATCATTCGGAGCTATCTGATTCGAGGCGTGAACAGCCTATTTAATTTTCTGATGTTTCGTCGTGGTTCGAACCTTCTTCACTGTCCTCCGATGACCCCGTGTTGACATTAAATACTAATTTTTCAACTTAATCATCCAAAAGATGCTTTTTTTGTATGATCTCATCCTCATACTTTTTCGTGTGCTGACAAATGTTAAACCATTCTTGCTCCGTCACCTCCTCATTTTTTTTCTGCTCAGCGCCTCAGTAACAGCCAGTTTGAATGTTGTATTCCGCGCTGCTACCCAGTTTTTCACTAGAGCCCATATTTTTTCAATTGGGTTTAGTTTTGGGTGATATGGCGACAGACGTAACACGCAGTGACCATGTCGTTCTAGTAATTCGTCCAACTTGTATTGCGTGGGAAAGCGAAGTTTGCTGTCCAAAATAATCTTGTACAATTCTGGTTTGGCTAACCTTGGGTCTGCTGGCAATCCTTTTTCTTCCAACCAACTCAGCATTTGTGCTTTTTTGAAACCGGTGGTAATTTTTTTTTAACTGGAACGTTGTGGTACGATGCATAATCAATAACCAGGACTGACCTTTCGGGTAAATTTGGCAGAAGTTGTTTCTCAACCCATGTCATGAAATTTTTCTGGTTCATATCGTCGTGATAATCTCCTGTTTTTTTTGTTCTTAAAAAATGTATATTCAGGATTTAAAAACAAGGAAATAAAATAATTAAACTGAATTACCTGATTTAAAGATGAGTAATCCATCTTTTACAAAACCATTTTCGCTTCCAGCATGAACTATTATCAAGCGTTGCCCTTTGGCAATTGGTTTCTTAAGACATTTGTTGCTATCGTCATACCACCCTTTGTCCTGCACATGGCTACTGTGTATATACGTTTCGTCTGTGTAGATGATGTTGCGGCCCTTATTGCGGTATATAGGCCCTCATTGCCACGTATATCAAACGATTCGCATAAAAATTTTCTTTTATCTTGCATTTTTTGCCACTTAAATCCAATTTTTTTCAGGAGCCGGCTTAAGGTGCTTATACTGAATTCACCGACATCTTCTGACGGGACTTCTCGTTCGCGCATCTTTTGCGAAATCCTTGTAATTGGAGCCCATTATGTTTGTATCTTAATAAACAAATGAAGTTTCTTTCTTTCTCACAAATTTATTTGTAAGATTACTGGTTTCGAGATTTCTTATTGCATGTTTTCACCAGATCCCTTGAAATGCTTGAAAAGAAAATTACATTTAAAACAAAACATATTTCAGTAAGAAACACAACAGCAATACTGAAATGGGAAATTAATTGGCTATCTATTTTTTTTTAATTAAATTAAAATTATTTACATAACCAACTAATTTGCTATTTTAAGATTTTGGTTGTGTTTTATATTCAGGCACGTTTTGTTTTAAATGTAATTTTCTTGTCAAGTCAAAAAATTGTCTAAAAGAAAGACTCTTGATATTAATTTGTCTAATTTCTAATGTCGGTTGTGAATTAATATACAGTAATCAATTAAAATGCTTCTACGTCATAATGCGACCATTAGTAAAGTTCATAAGGTGCATATTATCTTTGTTGACAAATCAGGGAAGGATTCTAATTCTGGGTTTGAATCCTTTTTTTTAATAGGGGATTCGTAATTCGGATTCTATTTCTTTTTTATTTTCATGAAAATTTCGAAATTTCCAATCCGATAAGTAACTTCTTAAATTTTTTTTTTATATTTTGGTAGGCTGCCATTTTGTACATCCATAATGGATCTATCCCAAAATGTTACCATTTCATTTTCATGCGACTCACTGGCAAAAAATTGAAGTCATTCGGGTAAGTAACAGATTGACGAAAATGAGAGAACCTGTTTTTTGGTGTCCAGTGACCCTCAGATGTATAGATCTGAAAAAATCTCGGAGGGTGATTTTTTTCACCACACGACACTTTCATCTTTAGAAGAGAAGTAAACATTAAATTGGATTTTTAAATATAGTTCATACAAAATAAAACCCGTTGCACGTCACAATACCGGCCCCAGTAAATTTCATTAGGATAGACATGGTGTCATTGATGACGTGCAAAAGTTTTAGTTTTGTATGAATTATATATTAATTTTATTATGTTTAAAACAACAATTGGCGCCTGGGGTGGAAATTATGTCTGGTCAACTATTAGTAAAATATCTACGTTTGAATAAATTGTAATTAATATAATATTTAACAAAATAATATCAAGTTGGATTACAACAATTTATGAACTATAATTTTAATCCCAATATTCACAATAATTCACAAATTCTAGGGCACGAAACGCTGGCAACACTGAATACTAATGACTAATATATCCTTATGGATATGCACCCGTAGAATTCTTTCGCAATTCTGTAATTTTGTAATATTTCTTCTTCGTGTCCTGGATCGTGCCTTGGTCCAGGCTCTTGATGCATTGTGCCAGGAATCACTCCTCCCACGAAAGAGTTGTGAACTCGTATAAAAATGTGGTGATCAGGTAATCGTAGTTGTGGTGGTCCCACCTCTTGTTCGGCATGAGCTCGATACAATCTTACAGCTTCTCGCTACTCTCTTGTGCAATACCATAATAGTAATGCATCATAGCATATTCACGGGGTAAGTACGGTTCATGGCTATCCCTTTGAGCCATGCTTTAGGTAACACAAAATCACAAGGAGTCCCTTAACAACATAGAAAAATATTTTTATTGAATCTTTCAATGACCTAGGATTTTTTTTATCTATATATAATGAGCATATTCCGAGGCACTTTTTAACAATAATGTTTACATGAATGATAGATTTTTTGGTCTAAGTATAATACTTTGTAGTTGCATTGATTTTATCAGAGATAGATTTTTTTCTAAAAATAAAAAACTGTGTTATCAATAAAATTACTCAAGCAAAACCACACTAGAGTCGCCAATAGGAACAAAGTCCATATTTGTGGTTACCAAGAGAACATCCGAAACCTCTAGGAGCATAAAGCCACCTGTGGTTTTACTAGTTAAATTCTGGTGAGGAAATAAAATGGCGAAACAAAATGGGTTTAAAATATAATGTAAAAATTATTTATTCAGTTTATTTAAATTATGCCCAAAAATTAAGTGTGGCATAGGTAGAAACTGTATATGTTACTAAGTTACTAATATGCAGAACTAAATTGGGTGAAACTTAACTATTCCTAAAATAAGAAAGATTCATAACGAGGAGGTTCCGAGTAGAGGAAATTTACCGATTTTTTATTACTAAAGGTGGGTTTATACAGCAAATAAAATAAACGAAGAAATAAAATAAAATAGGGCATCAAATTATGCAACTCCTATAAGGCGTTTATACTGCGCCAAATAAAATTAAGTAAAATAAGAAATAAATTAAGAGATGATCAACTTTCAGATTCTTATTTTGGATGAGTTGTCTGAATTTTTAAATTAAAGTTGTGTTAAAAAATTTATCTAGTAGGTGTAGCAGTATTGGAAAGCTTGGAAAAACTTTTGTGTTACAGGGTTTGACAGCACTTGTTCTTATTTCTTATTTAATTTTATTTTTTCTGTATAGAACATCACCGAATCCTTATTCCTTATTTTATTTTACTTTATTTCTTATTTTACTTTATATTATTTTATTTCCTATATAGACCCACCCTAACCTTTAATACTTTCATAGCTAATATTATTTTTTTTCAATTTTATAGGCAATATAAAAACGACTTTCCTCAAACTTAAAAAAATCAAGCATTTTTCTTACAAACATTTTTGCGATACCAAGGTCTTCTGTAAATAGTTTCTAAGATATAGTCCTCATCACATATTTGACACTGTCTTCAAAATATGTGAACCATTTTTACGCAGAATCTTCCTTGCGCCATATAAAAAAATAGCTACTCATCCACAATTACAGAAGTAAAATACTCCTCAGTACCTGTTCTGCAATAATATTTATATATGTATTTTTAGAATTGAAAAAAGTCACCGGTCGGGCTCTGATTTACTAATACATAAAGGCATTTCATACTATTTGTAACACTAATGTTAGGTACTTAATCATACAACTCTCGCCAAACGACATTCTCTTATACAGAAAACGTTTTAACTGGGAAATCAGGCGTCCTCTACCACGTCTTGGTCCCATTAAAACCTTTTTACTGATTGCCACTTTTTAGCCGTATTATCAAGTTGTCATATATTTATGGGATGTTGCTGCTTTCGAGAAATGCATCTCGAAATGCCATCTCGCGCTGACGATTTGCTTAAAATGCCACTAGATTGACGTTCTCATTTTATTGTCTTTATCTCGGTTTTACCGGCATTCGATTTAGCCTTTGTCACTTACCAGGGTTACGCAAAAATAATATAAATGTATGGCTTTATTTTCATAGCTTTAATTTAGGTTTAGGGAAACATAAAATGTTTTATATTATTCAGAGTCATTTAAATCTAAATAAAAGAATCGCAATTTTACTAAGGAATCGTTGTTCTTGGATTTAGCTCGTGTCACATTAGGATTACTTTCCGACGTTTCGCCTGCGATTGCACGAAACATCTTTAGGGATCTACACGATATCAAAATACTATAGTGCAGTGAAGATTCCTGAAGATGCATCCTGCGATCGCAGGCGAAACGTTGAAAAGTAGTTTCAATTTGACTAGTTCTAAGCCCCAGATACATGATCCCTTAGTAAGTGCCAGCCGTGAACGCTTACCTACAATGTTAATCCTAATATTATTAGATACTTGATAATTTCATTATATCTGATGAAAATAATATTGTATTTTCTTTTCAATATAAACGATTTAAATATTAGCCATGAAAGCAAAGGGACATTTCAAATTATTTAAAGGATGTTGATTAAATTGAAACGTATTTCGCTTCCATGTTTTTCGAAAATGACTACAAGAAAATGGCGGCATAGTATGACATAATTCAGCCTTTAAATTAAAAAAGGTTTATTTTTAAAATAACCACTAACCGGAACGGAGTAATACAATTAATAGCATCCATTCTGTTGGGGCAGGGATCAATAGTACCTTATTAACACAGGTAGCATCTGACGCCTAAGACGCTTTAAAGACCATCATATAAGGCCAAAAACGTCTTTTTTATCACAAGAAAAGAAGTCTTTGTGATAAACAAAAGTCAGTTTTTATACGTCCAATGGACGTTAATATTAGAGGTCCAAAAGACTATTAACATCCACTTGACTTTTATACTATTAAAAAAGACCTTTGCAATTTTTTTTAAATGTAGCTTTTGCACTTTTAGAAGATTTTAGTGATCTATTGGCGGGAGTAATATGGCATTTTAATACCAAAATATTTTAAATTTGCATTTTTTTAAATTAAAATACCACATTAGTCTTCCCAAAACGCGACTAAAATACTCAAAAAAAAACAAAAACTGTAGTTAAAAAAATTGCGAAGATCACTTTTTGGCTTTAGTGTTGTTCAAATAGTCTATATGCATCTGAACAAAAACAAGAAGCGAAAGAAGACATTCAATTTAGGCATCATTACTTTATTATGCCATTTTCTTATAAATTTGGCATAATCCTTCGCAGATCTTCACAAATATATAATACAACAAAAATAAGTATATACAGGTAAAATTTTTAGAACAACTTAAATGGGACATAGCCCTAGATTAATAGTATATATACTCGTGAAGTATTTCTAAATAATAAATAAACTATAAAAAATTTGGAGTGTAACCAAAATATTTAAAAAAAAATGAATTTTTTTTCATTAATAAAATTATATAATATATTAATACTCACACACATATTCTTAAAAAATAGCGGGATGTCCTCGCACAGCATAAAATTTTTTAAAATGTGCTAGTAGATTCTTTTATTAATATACTTCATCTATTACAGCGTTTAATTTCGTCTGGAGCATGTTACAGCCACAGTTGTACAATTTCCTTAATGCTCAATGTCGCTTGTTCCTGCATTTTTATTTTTAATTAAACTGCTCCTAGAAAAAATAAGGGTGTGACAAAAGTCTTATTTAATTTTAATAACTAAAGAAGGTATAAGGTTTTCACTCATTCGTACCTTATAAAATTAAAAGGGCTTCCATTAGCGCAAAAGGTTTTAGAAAGTCCTGTTATACATTTTTATATGCTTCGCTACTAATCTCAGTTTTTGGTATATTTTAGGATAACAGCGATTTCTATAGGTTTGAACTTCTACTAGTTTGTGTATAAAAACGAGACATTTTTTTAATTCGAAAAAAAAACAGATATTTTTTCTTTTTTTTCTTATATAAAAAAATATCTCTTTTCAATATACAAACTATAGAAATCGCTGTTATCTCAAAATGGCTCTCAAGATCGACATGATTCCAAGGTGCGTACTATGTATAATATGAATTTGTTTTAAACGTATTTTTCTTTTTACGGTTATTGTTTGTTTTTAATGTATTGTTTTGTTCCTTTTTAAAATTTTACACTATTAACTATATAGGTATTTGTTTTAGAAAATAAATTTCCATCTTGAAAAAGCTCAATATAATGTGCAAACCGTCGATGTAAATTAAAGATTTATTTTTCAATGAATAAACCTATACCCAAGAAAATATTTATACATGGTTAAAAAAAAAAAAAAAATATATATATATATATATATATATATATATATATATATATATATATATATATATATATATATATATATATATATATAAGCGAGAGTAGAAGAGCATAAGCTTGTTATCAGAAACAAACAAACAACCCCGGCCCGGCGATTTAAATAAAAGGGACGAATCATTAAAGCTACCAACAGTATGGAAGACAATAATCGACAAATATAAAATCTCAAAAAATCAAGCGGAATTAGCGTAATAACAACAGCAACATTCGGAAAACATAAATAATGACCAACAGCTGCTTAAATATAACCTTCGGACCCGGGTGGGGGTATATAAGCTTGCACTCGCTAACACTTCAGTCTCAATTCGAACGCGAGAAGGAGAGCTTCGAAAATGCCAAATGTGAATTTTGGAAAAACGTCAACTAAACTGTTCTTTTCAGAACGACAGTAGTGAACGGTTGTACACCCCGAAGGAAAACACGTATTTTTCCATCCGTGAAGGACTAAGAATCAACATATATATATATATATATATATATATATATATATATATATATATATATATATATATATATATATATATATTTAGATATAAATAGCCAAACTGCTGGTGAGTTAATTTTTTTTTGTTAGTTGTTTTATTTTCCAATTATCTATTTTTTGATGATGACAATGAGTAGTTCTAACTGTTTTAAATTGATCTGTATACTCTACATTAATAATACATATACAACTTATACAAAGTTAAATTAAGTAAATTGTACGTGACAAATTATTTGATAATTTAAAATTTTATCTGAATACACATTTTTAGAAATCTACGCATGTATCTAAGCAGGCATCAACTGTCTTTAAAATATCACTACAAGCATAAAAAAGCTGCTATGAAACAGTGTAAATAGACAATAATAGTTTAATTTGCTTACCAGTTTCATAGAAGAATCGATCGACGTTTGCCACTTAACTAATTCAACTAATGTGGGTGGCCTGATTTATATATTATTCGTATGTCGTTTCCACTCCGCTTTACAGTTTTGAGTGTAGCAACCCTTAAAATTAAAGGGTTAAAATAAACAACTAGATCTCAGGAAGACACAAAAGAACGACGCTCGACTTACCAAAAGATGGCGCCTGGCGAACCGGAATAAATTTGCTGCTTTGACATCAAGGACACGATCCTAAATCGTCTCTCGTCGCTTTATGATTCGAGTAATCGAAAATTCACGTTTCTAATTTACGATTGGTTAGGAAGAAGCTACTGAAATGCGTTTCATTAACACTAGAGGAACTTATGATTTTATAGGTGGTAAATTTGAAATTTAATATTTTGACGAATAGTAAACACTTAATAGTATAAAACACTTTCTTATGATAAATGATTTAAAATTTAACTGTTGGAATATAAAAGTTGAGGTTTCTACAGGATAATCCATTTAGATTCAAGGCTGAAGTATCCTATTCAAATCGTTATGTCCCTACATGTAATTTGTTTTTATTTTATACCTAGAACTTGAAGCTAATTGTCGTCAAAAACACTGACGTCTTTGTAACAACGTGAATTAGTCAGTTTCGTTCAAAAGACGTATGAAACCAAAGTTGCCGAAAAATAAATGTCTTTCTGAAGACATATTCGGCAACCTGGCTACCTGGGAAGGTAGCCAGGTTGCTGCGAAGATTAGCATTAATATTCTGATGTTTGCTAGTTGAATCTTCGCTCTATAGCTTACTAGCGTCCTTGTAATTAAAAAAAAAATTATCAATATACTTCTTTTTTATATCCAACGTAACTTTATGATCAGGATTAGTTCGTTTTTTTATGCAAAGAGGGTCTTTTCCTAGACTAGGAAAGTACGGAAAGAAATTTCATCATAGTTATTTTTAACCTTTTATTCGAGTGCATTTCGAGCTTAGAGTAAGAATTGAAGTAGAGATCACAACTCAATCATAAATCACGTTAGGGGTATGCGCCAACATGGTTCCCCTATTTTTCTCATGCTATCGACCAATGTTTACAATAAACCAAGAAGTGTAGATGGCCCATGCCCAAACCGTGGCTATTTGTTGACGAATGCCAGTGACGGCGTGAGTTTTCACTTCCCGCATAAGGAAATATCATTAATCCTGAAAAAATTATCGTTCCGGGTTTTTACAGATCCTCATGTTTTTCCATTACTGTCGGTCCGTCGGTCTATTCCGGAATAACTAAAAAATCCACTTACTAAAAATATTTTTTAGCAAATTAATTTCTTTAATGTTAAAATTTATTGTGGTTCCACGACCCGCTATTGGTTTTTAAGCCACGCCGTTCCGTAAGGATCCCTTGTCAATGATTTATCCGATGGACATTAAATGTTGTCACATAGAGTGTGATATAGCGAAAAAGTGGTAAAATGTTTGTGTAAATCCATTATGGCGGAACAACATGACAGCCTAATAAATAAAAAACCAGAACCAAAAAACAACTTATCTAATGGATTTGAAATTTTGAACAAAAATCAAAAGTTAAACAGGAAGAGACTGACTGGTAAATTTTTAGTGCGAATCATATATGGCAAAACAAAATGCCGGCCTAATATAATATTTAAATTTTCAGTAAAATTTCATGTCCTGGAATAAAATCATCTTTTTCTCAAAGAAAATACCACAGGCATTACTATTTAAAGCCAATGTTACAGGCCATAATTTAATTTTTGTACACTATGAAAATAATGTTATAAAAAAAATTGAAAACAAGATTTAATAAAATTAAACTCTAACTAAACTATTAGTTATTATCAAATGTATATAGTCTGTTTATTGTAAGTAGTGGAATTTTGAGTTAATTTATCAGTTTTTATATTTGCATATATATTTGGTAATTGAAAGGTTATTTTGTGCCTTCCTTGTTTCTGTACATTGTATGCCGGATAAAATTAACTAAAATTAATGACGAATAAAAAATTTAAAAAAGTTTGAATTTTTATTTTGTAAATTTACTATAATTTGGATCTCTAACGTCGTTAGAAAAAGACACTAAGCCCCCACGCGGATTTTTGCATACCGGCACATATGCTCTTGGCGTAGTCACTCTAGTTGCATAATCCACAAGTATTCGCTTATGTGTCAATTTTGAGTTATTTCTTCTCGAAGTTGATAGTCATTCTAACCTATTTTCCCTATCATATTGATCCTGGAAATGAACTAACTTTATAGTAAACTGATTCGAACAACAATTAAAACAAACTGTCTTTTTATTTTCTTTGCGTAATTTTAACTAAACAAATATAAAATTTAAAACAAGTATAGTTCACGACTTTCTAGTTTATGTTGGTCAGCCTGAAAATACCTGGCAAATATAGAGTTGACACTTTAAAGCTTTTTAATGCCAGACAGTTATAGAAAAAATATATTATTTTTCCAATGCTACTACTACACTAATATTAGTTTGCACCACATTTCTCTTATACATGCTTAAAAAATGTTAAACATACATTATGGTTATTTTTTTTTGTTCGGATACAACTTTTGTTATCTTAGTTAAAATAATCTTCTCAATTATAAAAATAAATTTGAATTCCATAATTTGCCGTACGGTTTAATACAAAAACACCTATTTTTATAAAAAAGAGTCAATATTGAAAACAATTCAAAAACGAACAATTTACATGTTGGGGAAGTATAAGTATTTAACACGTCTTTATATATTTTTTTGATTTCTAAAAGTTATTTCAAATTTCTTATTCTTCTTTTAGGAGTTATAATAATAGTATATTATAGTTGTGTGGGTACGCCAATAAAAAAATAAATGAAGATCAACTTTAACCATCTATCAGTAAACCCATTTACAGTTGTTCATACTTAAGCTATCTCTCATTCTATTTGATGCGAACCGGTATACAATTTGAGTTGTTAATACTCCAAGAACCTACTTTAATTTGATGCAAATTGATATACAGATATTAATAATTATTTTCCCACAATCCTGACATCCTTGATAAATAAACAATTTTTAAGGCGGCTCCTGTATCTCTACTACTCACTGATTTTTGACCGTCTCTTTGTCACCGTAATGTCTTGTTGGAAGTCGGATTTAAATTGATGTAATTTTTTATACGAGATAATGCAAATTTCTCCATTTATCTTAATTTAGTTCCTACAGGCAAGGGTATTTGCCTTTCTGTTTTAATGTGCTGCTTTATTATAAGAGCAACGATTTTGTCGAGTACATTTTTAATTTGCACTACCACGTACACAATTTGACTTGAGCTAATTATCTAGCTGCGAGTGAAGGTAAAAATAATTTTATTACAGGGTCTTAATATGTTTTTTCTTTTGCTCAAGCAGAACAAATGAAACAATTTGTATTATTTTAATTTTGAAAATTATTAATTTAGTAAAAAGTACAGCAAGGTGCTGCCCGGTGCGCGGAGTTTTGAAACAGTAAAAAAGTTCTTTTTCTTTTTTTTTCATCCGATTGAAAAATAATATGTATTCTTCAGCAGAAATCTTATTTTGAACAGTTATGTGAATATTGAGGGTGTCAAAGACAAACTTGTACCTACTTCTAGAGAGAATTTAACAAATTGCCAAATAACTTAGGCTGTCTCAAGATACTTCAGATCTTACAATACATTTTTTTCTGTCGGCAGATCACGAAGACCGAAGGGAAAGGCCCTTGCTGATAACAAATTCCAAAAAAGGAACACTCTGGGAATAAAAGAACAACCAAAGCAACTTTGGTGTTTGATGTTAGACGGTGTGGGCCGATGCTCGTGTGCCCCTGACTGGAAACAGATTGCCTGTAATTGGACGATGCTTTACTAAGGCAGGCTTTCCTGTGATTTTTGGATCATTAGCCAGGCGAATAGCTCTTCTATGGACAGAGTCAAGAATGTTAAGGGTTAAACGATAGGTACCCTTATATGCAAACAAGGTTCAAATCTGGGTAGGATTTACAAATCTGACATAACAAAAAGGAAACCCAATTTCTCACTTCGAGGTGGCATGGATTCTAAATTTGTCGCTCCCCTATAACTATACTATTATTAAATAATACCTACATTATCAATATGTTTTTGGTCAAATCCTATTACATTGAGTTTTTTGCTCATGCGCTACAACCAACCGCGTTACTCCAAATTCAATACTCATATTCGCTTTGACCAATCACAATCGTCGTTTTTTTTATTAAAACATGCAACTTGACTTTCGAGTAATACAAATAGGGTAGGGTGCTTACCTTTAAATGCTCACGAGCTGACTTATATCGATCAAAATATGAATATTTTCATCAATAATAAATACTAGAGAAACAAAGTCGGGTCGTTTTCAAGGCTGACGCCAGTATTTCCTATTATTTTTCTCATAAGAAATCTTCCGCCTATTTCTAGCATCGGGTCCAAAAGACCGACTTTATCAAAAATATTGAGTGTGATATAAAAGTCATTGCTGTTATATCTGTCAAAGTTCAAAACTCAACATTGTTATTGACTTTTGTTCTCTCTAAACAATTTTTATGTACAAAAATGAAATTATTTTAAGTAAAGATGAATAGTTAACTGGCATGCCGGATGATATCCAGAAGCAGAGATAACTGTCAATATTGGACTTTTACCCGAAGAATCAACAAAAAAATATTAAATGGTATACGAAAGTATCATAGATTGGCGCACCAAGAGGACTATTAAGTAGTTCCTTTTCAGAAAACATAGTTCTGGTCTATTTTAGAAAAATTATAAAGCATATTCATTAAGGGCACATTATTCAATGCTTAACAGTAAGGAACTTGGCCTTTAATGATGGTCAAAATTGAAAAGTTTAATTTTTAGTCTTTCATCCTCTTGAGTAACACATATTACTACATATTATATACATTACACGCTCTTTAAAGAGTATATTATAATCAAGATATTACAGCGAAATAAATTTCGTTTGGTTTAGTAGGACTTAATTTTGCAAATTTTTAATATAACATAATTTCTGCTTCTATATTTAGTTTTATAAATGGGTCACTGTATATATGTTTGACATTTTGATTATTATGGGATTTTAGGGATAACTGTATGTTATTATTAGTATTTTCGCAGGTAAAACTATTTATTTCATAATCTAGAGTATTGTGATTTTGCAAAGACGAATAAATTGTTGCCTGTGAAAAATAAGGATTTTTTTTATTCTCTAAAATTCCTTAATATCTATTTAAATGTCACTTAAACGATTTTTTTTTAGAATTACTTACTCTTTTAATGGGATGAGGCTCATCAGGTCAGCTAAAAAGATATTTTTTGCGAATAATTTGATTCTCTTCAATAAAGCACCATATTTTGAAATTCAAATATGCAACTATGTAAAAGGAATTTTATTCAAAAAATCGAAAAAGTTTCTTTACCCTGAACTTCGCTTGTTATCAATCTTTCCTTTTATTAAGAATAGTTAAGTGTAACGCAATTTAGTTCCGCACATAGTAATTTATTATCACTTATATACTGTCATTTCTTTTTGTGCTCCATTTGTTCCACCATATCGCATTCAAACTAAGCAGCTTCTGCTGTAGTGAACATGTAGTTTTTATACTAATTTTTTTGACACCGCCATTTTATTCCATCGTGTTGAATTCATATCAGTTTATATTACATAGTTAACGAGAAATATAAAGCATATTCATTATGGGCACATTATCTAATGACTACCTTGGGTTCCTCTCTCAATAATCTTTTCGAAATTTATTCAGAAATCTCGAATGCAATCGAATTAGGTATAGGAACCTTTGTACTACATTCTATTAAGACTTTAAAACCTCCCAACTGTAAAATCCGTACTCATAAGAAACTCCTTAAGAATCCTATTGTCCATAAAAATAAAATAATTAGAATCCCACAGTCTTCAACACGCTTAAAAGGCAAAGAATTTCTCCAAAAACTCATTTTCACTCTTGATTTCTGGTGATGAAATTGTCTACGTCTAAAGCAAAAGCTAAGCTTTTTGAAAATTCGCTGACCATTCTACATTAATCCCTCCTCTTCACTTCCCCCTTTCATCAGTATCAGCTTTACCATAAAATGTGCACGAAAATACCTTCAGGGTTAAAAAGATACGACCTATTCTTAATATAAAAATGTCTTACAGCTTTGATAGTATTCTAGTGCAGAAAGACTATTTTTGTTTGACTTTTCACCAACCCACGGCGGACAAGATAGCGAACACAATAATCAAAATCCATATAAATATTCTAATAAAAAAAAAACAGAAATGGCAACCCATCTAACGACGTTAGGGTAGACAGTTGATGAAAAATGCACGAATATAACTGTTCGTTGACTAGGAAAAATGATTAAGAAAGGCGGATACCGAAATCTGCCCTGGTGTGATGAGAATATTGTCAAGCGAACACCATGGCACTGAATGTGTTAAAAGAGATAATAAAAAAGTTTGCAGAACTAAAGGTGAGAAAAAATATTTCCTATAATTTTAGTAGTAGTAGTAGTTTATATTACTTTGATTTAGTTATTATAGGATATATTTTTTTGTGCAATACATTTTTCTGATATAATTAAAAATGTTTTAATTTTGTACTACTTTAATTTCTTTTGTCTTAATTTAAAACTCATTGAATTTTATTTTAAATAATATATATTATAAATCTTGAATTTGGCGGCGATTTGTCTTTTTGTCCGCTAGAGTGGGCGTCGTTAGAGGAAACCGATAAATACGAATATATATTTAAATTTCAGCTCTCATCTATCATCCACCGCAGAAATAATCGGTTATCAATTCATTAGTCTCTAGCGCTCTTTCAGAATGTGATGAAAACTTAGTTAATAAGGAAATAGAGAAACTGATTGAACCTTAAAAACTAAACACTATAGTTGTTAAGCATTCGATTAGTTATTACAAATTACAATAATCCCAGACCTCAACCAGTATTGGATAGTCACTCATTAAGAACAGCAACTTTACATTTTATACAGGGTACCAAAGATAAAGTTGCAAGAATTTTGAGGTGAAGAACTTGATAGAAGTATAATAAATAAAAACAAATTGTTTCTTTTCGTTGTCGCTGAGCCTCAGCACTCTACCTACAACAATCCGGTATAAATACCTAAATTCTGCTCACCAGAACACACGTTCGTTCATCGGCATCGACATAGAGCAGACGTGTAGCTAAATAGAGAAAGTGCGACATGAATAAATCTTTGTGAGATTTCGAGTTATTGTTATTACACACAACTGGTAAGTGACTTTTATTTTTTCTAAGCCTTAAGCAAAGTAGAAGTAGAATTAACATTTTGCAACGATTCTTGGATCTTAGAGCTTACTGAAGGCTGAGCACTGTTTAGGTATACCCTAAGCGAGTCGGTTCTCTGATCCTAGTTTTTCGTTTTTTCATATAAGTAGACAGGATCTTTGAGTTTATTGAAGGCTGCGCGCTGCTGTGGTACACCCATAGCGAATAGGCTCATTGATACCTCCTAGATACTAATATTAGATTAGAAGTGAGTGACAGTGCGTGGGTGTCAGTGAGTTTCTGTAAACCAGTGCCGCGAAAATGAAGACGCCAAAGGCTAGTAGAAACCCCAAGCCCCCACTCAAGGAGCCAAAGACCGAGCTCAAAAGGCTCAAAAAACAAAACAAGCTCCTAGAGGAACAACTAGAGCTGCTCAAGGCTGAAATAACAGCCATGAAAAACGCTCAAGAAAAAAGGGCCGAGGAACAAGCTTCCCCCCCTAGTGTGATAAAAAAGAGAAAAAGAGCGCTAAAATCACCAGAAAGTGATTTAGACGCCGAAAATGAGACTCCTCAGGGGGCTACGGAGGCCACCGAGGCCACTACTGAGGATATGGACACGGCCCCCCCAACCTATGCCGAGAAGGCCAAAAAAGTGCCACCTGTGGTACTTGACGGTGCAGAGGATTGGATCCTTGTAAACCGAAAAATAAAAGATAAAAATATATGCCTAGAGAAGGCTAAAATTGTGGGTAACACCACTAAAATTTTTCCTAAGACGGCAGAGGATTATAGGATGTTAACGAAACATCTAGACGAAGAGAAAAAAGGGTACTATACGTACTCTCTCCCTGAAGAAAAACGGGAGCATGTAGTCCTAAGAGGACTACCCCTCAACGTCCCTCCAGAAACAATAAACGAAGAGTTAAAAATGCAAGGGATCTCGGACGCGGAAATATTTCCGATGACGAGTAGAAAAACAAAAAGGGCAATACCACTATACATGGTTAAAACCCAAAACAAACGCATATATGAGATAAACAGACTCCACGACCTCACGGTCAAAGTGGAGCTCAAGAAAAAGAGCAAAGAGCCGCAACAATGCTATCGCTGTCAGCGATACGGGCACACTCAATGGAAATGCATATTCCAGGAGCGAAGTGTCAAATGTGCCGGGGGGCACAGATCAGCGACATGTTCACAGCCTATCGACAAAGAGGCCAGAAACGCGAATTGTGTATTGTGGGGGGAAACAGGGCACCCAGCATCCTACCGGGGATGCACGAAATGCCCTAAAAAGAGCGCGCACACAAACACAAGCAAAAAACCCGCCGCTCCTCAAAAGAGGAGAGAAAATGAGGGGGCCAGGCAGCCTGCAGCTGCCAGTGCAGGACTCTTTCGACGACAAAGAAATGACAATGACTATGGAAATCTTCCAAAAAGCCATGAAGGACATGGCAGAGAGTCTCATGAGTGAGACAAGGAAGATGATTGAGGCAGCCCTAAAACCTAGAAATGGCTGGAATTAATCCCACATTCCCAAATACGCTAAAGATAATGTCGTGGAATGTCAACGGCATTAGAGCACAAAAAATAGAGATAATGCATCTAATCTCTGAACAGACCCCTGATATTCTGGCACTGCAGGAAACCAGAATCAACAGGGCAGACAGGTTCTCTATCCCCGGATATGAAACCTATAGATATGACAGAATCGGAAATATTGGCGGAGAGGGTAGCGATCCTTGTAAAAAGGACTATCCCGCACGCATACATTGGGATTGAAGACGTCGAAATAGAAGCCATATCCATTGAACTGTCCACCACCAGAGGGAAGATTAAAATCTCCTCTGCGTATAGGCCCCCCAGAGGGGACCTACTACAGGAAGACGTAGATGACTTGCTAAGGGGCAGAAACCCCCGGGTCATTATAGGTGACCTGAACTGCAAACATCCACAGTGGAATAGCACCACACAGGATAGAAATGGACAAAGACTCCTAGACTTCTCGGAAGCCCAAGAGAGCATAGTCATAGGACCAGACAGACCAACGTTTCTACCAAGAAACCTTGGCCGTCCTCAGGTGCTAGATATAGCAATCCTAAAGAATATAGTCCATGACTTCGACATAGAAACCCTCGAGGAAGGTACATCGGATCACAATCCGATAGTACTCACACTGGGTAAAGAAAATAGGGCTCAAGAAACCTCAATCAGGAAGCAGACCAACTGGAGGAACTATCAGGATAAAGTCCAGGAAAAAATAGAAATAGCAGCCATTAATAACCCTCAGGAACTCGAAAGAGCAGTAGAGACTCTAGAGAACAAAATACTGGAAGCTTTTCACGAAAGCACAGTAATTATGAACACTCCTCACGTCCAGCCGGGGAGTGACCTCCCTCGCGAGCTGAGACTACTCATAAGAGAGAATAGAAGGCTTAAACGTGCCTACGGGAGGAGACATCTCGAGCAGGATAGAATAGCCCTAAACAGGCACTCAACTAGGTTGAGGGATGCACTAAGGGTACACAGAGATAGATTGTGGTCTAATAAACTACGAGAATTAGACACCAAGGATAATACTGCATGGCAGATGCAGAAAAGGCTAAGGTCTGAAAACAAACCAATGCCTCCCCTGCACGGGGCAGGAGGGATGGCTTATACAGACCAAGAGAAAGCAGAGGCCTTAGCAGACACTCCCGAACGAGAGTGTCGGCTAAACCAACATCCGCTCGAAGATGACCAACACGAAATAGAAATAATTAATGGCTGCAGAAGACTAAACAACACACAACACTTCTATAGCCCTATACGCCGACGATTGTGCTATAGCGGCAAAGCATAGAAATGCAGGTATCATTTGTAGGAGATTACAGGAAGAAATGGATCTGATAAGTGACTGGTGTATCACTTGGAAGAGCAAAATAAATGCACAAATAAGCCAGGCCATCCTCTTCCAAAAGAGGAGGATGACACCCCCAGAGGCTATAAGCATTGACGGAGATGACATCCCATGGACCAACACGATCAAATATCTAGGGCTGATTATGGATAAGGGGCTAACATGGAAACCCCATATAGAGGCAACAAGAGCAAAGACAAACAGGGCTATGGTCAGGCTATACCCTCTCTTGAACCGAAGAAGCCCCATGGCTCTTCGTACAAAGCTGACCATGATAAAAATGATCGCAAGATCACAGTTGACATATGGTGCAGTAGCGTGGGCGTACGCAGCGCCCACCTACATAAACCAACTAGCAGCAACAGAAAATAAGTACATAAGGACTGCGGTAGACGCACCTTGGTACGTAAGAAACGCCCAGATCCAGAGGGACCTGAACTGGGAGCCTTTCCAGATAGCAATCAGGAAGAAAGCCACGAAAGGCATAGAGCGGGCAGCAGCACACCCATTCGAAGAACTCAGGATGCTAGTGGACTACGACCCCCAGGAGGAGCGGCGGGTACACCGGGTCTACCACCGTAGGCCCCGCGATCACACACCGTTACACTGACAACACACACACTCTCTTCGTTTTTTCAGACACTCTCCTATATTGACGCGACAATATAGAAGAGGTGCGATGTGAGTACACACTTCCGGATGTGTACGAGCTGACACACCTAAGATAGCGATGACTTATGGTTTATTTAGGCCCTAGGCCCGTTAAACCGGTAGTACCTATCATCGAGAGGCGGCTTCCCAGGAGGGAAGTCGGGTGGATGGTGGGTCCTCTGGGCCATTGGGCCCTTCGCGCGCCAGAACACATTCAGTGTTTTCATCTCGTGCAGTAAAGATCCCTAGAGATGCATTGTGCACCCAGCGGCGAAAAAATAATTTCAATTTGACAAGGTCTAGATCTAAGAAATATGAATTTCTAGTTTTTTTTAATGCATTCTCGATTCCATTACTTTATAAGTAAAGTAAGTGACAAAAAATTAGACCTTACCTAGTGCAGTCAGTTAAAGCATTTAAAATGTGAATTGGTTAATGATTTTCCTTTTTTAATTGATAAGGGGTACTAAAAAAACTAATTCACTATAATTTTTACGACGTACTTTTTGTACACAAGACACTTTTAATTTAGTTTTCAAAGGGTCCTTTGTCGAACGTAACAATTAAACGGCACCAACAGTGTCACACATCTGCTACGATACAAAGTATTACAAAGATCTTGGATCCATTCAGGGTTGGACTGAGGTGAAATTTTGCAGATTATTAAATCCTAAACGGGAGGTAACGCGTGCTGGTTCAATAAAGAGCTTTTTGCCAATAGAAGAAGGGTCAGAAGAAAGGTGCAACGACATAGGTGCGTGTATAATTGTACTTGCATGTTTGGTATTTACGTATTGTCGCTATATTAACAGCTGTCTGGCAATAACATAATATAATGATGAATATTGAAATTATAAGCTTGGTATTTTGTTTTTGAGCTCGTTTTTGCGTTAGTATTTATTTTATATAAATTTAATACCTATATTCAAACTAAATTTACTTAAAGTTATATTAGAAATATTAGCCATTATTTGTTTAGTATTGGTGAGTTAAAAATGTATTTATTCTGTTCCAAAGACGTGTCGATTTTTATCGGTTTGCTATAATAAATAAACATATATTTTAAACTGTTTTCTCTTTATATATAAGACAATTTACAGGAATTTGTGTTGCTGTTTGTTTGGATGTGGCGAAAGCAGTTTGTATGGCTTGATTTTAAGAAAAGATGCAGTCAAATCAGCAATATAGTCTAAACTCTAAAAAGGCATCAACAAGAACTTGATATAAATCAAGGTGTTTTAAATAATATATAATTTTTACTAAAGAACAAAAAAAAACGACAGAAATGAACGTAAGATATTTAATTCGGCCACATTCCTTCAGACAATTCCTATAAAGAGCTCTTCACCTGCTTTTAACAAAAGGTTGATTTTCTGATCTCTGATGTTACAGCTATTCTTTGGAAATTTGCTTAAAATCATTGATACATTTATGTTATAATCTGTTGCATTTTGAGAGGTCTCCACCATACACTTTGGTTTTCTAAGTCTTGTGACAATGCCAGATTAAAAAAAATCGATACTATCAAATTCCTGCACTCCCACTCAAGAAGCACGAAATCATTACAATCGCATAATGCTTTTCACATAGACATAAGAGGCTTAGATCTTTCTTGTCAAAAGAGTAGTGAATTCTTTAAGTCGCTAGCCGAAAAAAAACAATTAAAATTTCATCACAAGCTCCTTTCCACCGCTTTTGGGGATGAAATCGTTCTCAGATATGAAAAGAGCAGCCTCCCTTTCGACCCTTAACATTCTTGCTAAAAGATAAATAAATCGTGGTGGTGGTGGTGCTCTAAATATCTCAAGAAAAGAGCAACGTCAAAATTGTAGGTGACCTGCTTAATAGTAACTAACAAAAATTCTGTTTTGACGAGTTATCACAAATAAAGCCTTCTTTAGCCATGCCTGACATTGAGACACACTCATCGACCAGCATTCATAACAAAATATATTATTTATTTCAAAGATCTAAATCTTATAAGTTAAAGATTCAAGAATTGTATAAAAAATGCTAAAACATCAATAGCGGTGCTGCTATCAATTCTAATCGTAATCCTCTATTCGCCAAAAATAATATATAATGAAAAAAACTTTAAAAAACAAAGAAACAGAAGCAAGGTAGCTTGAGATTGCCAGTGGACATATAGTAATATAATATATAATAACCTATAAACAACAAATATTTTAAACTTTCGAAATATACGTATTAAACATGAAACAAAAATATGCACTTAGATATTCTTCCATAGACATTAGCCACTAAACAGAAAGAGTACAAACAACTAACTGATTTAAACGATTATTAGGTTCGTAAAAGCATACAAAATGTGTTTTATTATCACTATCTGGTAGACACAAAATTTTAATTTTGACGCAGTGAATATTAAAATCTAGGAACACTAAGTTGTATCCAAAAAAGGTTTGAATGAAATATTGAATTGAAATGAAATAAATTTGTACGAAAGGAGAAACGTTAATAAATGTCATAGGCGCGGATGTTGTTCAGTACATCGCTTAAATATAGCTCTATTCGAATATAATTGGCAATCATTATAATAATTCGCTAATTTATTTGCTAAGGATTTCACACTGTAATAAATTAAGTACATTCTCAACTTCTACCGTTTGACTTAACAAGAAAACCCTTAAGGTTTATTATTTACATTGACCCACATATTTCGCCCCCGTTGTAACAGAAACTCTACGCATCTGTCAAAAGAGGGTGTGTACACCCCTGTGTACAGTTACCCCGACAATAAAGAACTAACAATAAGGAGGAATTGGCAACAGTTGCCGGCAGATTCTAATATCGCCAAATATCGTTTGTTTCGATATTTTATGGGACAATTGCGGCCCTTCTATTCACTGGGGGGCTTTAGATTATCATAAGAACATGACTCGATACAATTATTGGAGTTATTTATTTTTACTTGTCAGCAATGAGATATTTTTAATTTTTTTTTGTAGACAATTAAGTTAGATCTGTGGATATAATTTACCGTCTTTTACTAACGTTATAATATTCAGTTACAGAGATAAAATTTGTGGCAATTTTTATCTTTTCTATGAATTTTGGTAGAGCGTATTTTATGTTGTCCTATATATAATTAAATACAGGTAAAAAAGACAAAGTTAGCAAACGTTTTTAACTTCGTAAATATACTGTGGTTTTGAAAATAAAATACAGGGCAGTAACATGTAACAATCAAATAATATAACAAAATATATTCTAAATTCTATTTTAATGTGTGCAAAAAACTTTATAGCTCGGGCTCAGTCTGGATTTATTTCGTCCCATGCTCATTGAGTTTTCCTTCATAATTCATGAGCATTTTGCGGCCGAAATTAGTTGACTATTATTTATTATTAGACCGTATGACAAATTGCAGAATATCTAGCTATACCTGTGTACAAATTGTTCTTCAATAAAATGCCACATTGCAACTTCCTTTCCATATTTTTGGGTATATCTCTCTCAAAACGTGTTTGGAGGTCTATACTCGCAGTTTTCGATTGTAGCAAGATTGAAAGAATTTTTCATCTCTTTTACTTGATTTTTGTGCAAAGTTTGAGGTAAGTTCTTTAGTATTAATTTTTTAACATTTCATTAGACCGCCATTTTGTTTCGCCGTATTGGATTTTTAGCAAAATGTTACCAGGTCATCCCCATATGATCCTTAATTTGAAGTCAATCCGTTAAGTAGTTCTTTAGATATGCCGCGAACATACAGATCTACAGACACACCGACACACAATGTTTTTCGGCATGTAGTGACCCTAAAAAGTAAAGAAAATGGAAAAAATCTTAGAAAGTATTTTTTTCACAATTACAATACTTACTTCCCTTTACGAGAGAAGTAAAATTGGTTAACTAACGTATTTTTACAACTTGTATTATAAATTCTGTTGGGATAGTTTTCTATATGATATTTTAACCTGGTATACGAAAGAAAAGGGGCAAAAAGTAGGCCCTTTCGATCCTGGTATCAAATTAGTAAACATATTATCTGATCATTTTTTACTACTTAAGGTGAAAATTATTAAAGTTGACATGTTGATGAGATTTGGTGGTTTACAAAAATAAAATATATAGTAAAGATGCCCTAAAAGTGAAATTAGAAATATGTGTAAAAGATAAATGTCTTATAACAGCGTATATAAAATAGTTCAGTCAGTTTCATTACTGTATTATCCAAACTTATAAGGAAAAAAGTAAAATTATAATTTTAATGTATATCATTTTTAATTCGCAAACTCACATATTAACTTAAATATATTACTCGATATAATTTTCAACAAGGTACACGTGCAGGCAAGTTAAGAAAATCGGCACCGAGTCTATATATATTTTGTCGGAGCCAACAACTTCGTGTACAAATTAAATTTAGGTGAACTGTTCGTGCAAAGTTTGAAGAACAACTCTGATGCAAATTACCGCAATAGAGTGTTCTCCCTAAGTTAACTACCTGTAACAGTGCAGCTGAATGTGAAAATTAATTATATTTAGTTGTAGCTGTTTTGGCTGAAAGCATTTCTGGCACTGTATGCAGGGGAATTTCTATGTGTTGCGAATACCGGGATTTTTTTTCACGTATGTGTTGCGAATATCGGGATTTTTTTTCATGTTATTTTAATTAAAAGCATAGCAATTTTCTAAGAAAACTTACTTAGTACTTATATAAGCTTTATTTCACAGTTTTTTCCCTTATCGAGCTTCATCATTATATAACTGTATTTCTGAAAATCTCAGTCTCTATCTAAGAGTTCATTTAAAAAAAAATTCAAAAGAATGCTTCTTGATTCTCAGTGGTTTGTAAACTTTTATTATTATTTTAATTTTTAATCTTTTGGCAAGATTTTAAAATATTTTAAATACTATTTTAAGAACTATTTTGTCTCTCGTGTTTTTTTATTCACTTTTTTTGTATTATATTGTAATTGTTGCTTATTTATTTATAGTTTGTAATATTTATTATTATTTCTTTAATTATTATAGGGTTAAAATATGAAACATAAGTATAAACGAAAGGCATATAATCTGTTTAGTATTGTGACAGCTTTTATAAAATGTTTAATTTACTTCTTTTTTCAAATTGGCATGAGTTTTATTCTCTCAAACGTATTTCTCTTAATTTACTGTAATATACATTTTTTAAAGTTCAGTTACGAACCTTCTTACGTTAAATTTTGTTAAACTATGTCTAACATGTAGCATCCTTAGATTATTTCTTAATACCACAATATTTTTTTTTGTGCTGACTTGGTATAATCCCGTCAGTATAAAATACAACCACAGGAATACTGTGAGACAACAGATAATAATAATTAACATATTGACAGACATAACCTCTTAGCCTAAGAACAGAAGGGATGCATTCGAGAGCATCAAGGCCGCAAAGAACAACTTATCATCAACTCTGTAGTACTTAAGGAGGTACAGAAAAAACAACGCAGCATACATACTGCTTTTATAGATAGTGTACCACATTCCTGGCTCATAGACGTACTAGGAATATACAAAATTCACCCTATGATCACCAATTTCCTGACAGCTATCAAGCACCAGTGGAAAACGAACTTGAGGATATATAATGGCGATCAATCTTTTACCACCGATGAGATATACATCAATAGGGGAATTTATCAAAAAGACTCGTTAAGTCTTCTTTGGTTCTGCTTAGAGATGAACCCCCTCCCCACGTTGCTCAACAATACAGGACATGGCTTCAGCATCATAACCAACAGAGACGATTCCCGAACCATATCCCACCTTCTGTATATGGATGATATTAAGCTCTATGGTGGAAACCATAAACAACTAAAAAAGCTTATTGGCGTGACCTACACCTTCTTGAAAGACATCCATATGGAATTTGTAATGGAAGAATGTAAATCCTTAAACATCGAAAAAGGCAAAGTCATTAATGGTGATGTAGCCCTATACAATGGAGAGATAGTTCAAGCGATGAATCAAGGAGAGACCTACCTAGGATTCCAACAAGCTAGACTGCTCCAGGATAAGCAAGGAAAAAACAAGATGAAACATCAGTTGTGCTCTTCTAAAGACAGAACGGAAATCTTATTACAGCAATTAACACCCATGCTGTGCCCGTGCTGACCTACAGTTTAAGAATCTGACTAACACGGAGCTAGAGGGATTACAACGAACTACTCGCCTAATGATGGCCAAGAGTCAGAGGAAGGACCTTACCACGAAGAGAAGGTGGAAGATCCCTTGTTGATTTGACCAATTCGCACTCCCGACAGCTGCAAAAATTGAGAGATTTCTTCACCAACAAAGCACAAACATCAAGCTTTCAGCGTAGAGACCTTAAGTGGTCTCAATCTCCCAAGTGACAACATCATTATAAAGTCACTTTCGGACCCAGACAAATAAGAACAGTGGGCTTAAATGGCACTGCACGGCCGACATCACAATGACTTGAATCAACCACACATAGATAAGGAAGCATCCAACAGGTGGCTGAAGGATGAACAACTATTCCCAGAGACAGAAGGATCTGTGATGGTAATACAGGACCAAGTTATTAACATACTAAATTACACTAAATTCATCATCAAAGACCGGTCCGCTGAATCCGATAAGTGTCGAAAATGTAGCGAGAGATCAGAGACTATACAGCATATAACATCCGGCGGTACTTATCTAGCAAACACGGACTACCTCCAGCGACATAACCAGGTGTGTAACATCATACACCTGAAGCTTGCCAATAAATACGGGCTCCTTAACACCTTTGTGCCTTACTATAAATATCAACCAAGTTCAGTGCTTGAAAATAATGCCTTCAAACTGTACTACGACCGGGCAATTATCACCGACTGACGGGGGACGAATAATCAGCTTGATGTGGTATTGTTTAATAAGAAAACAAAGACAGCATATTTGGTAGATGTCGCTGTAACCAACAATAACAACGTGTTGGATAAATATCAAGAGAAAAAGGCCAAATATGCGGAGCTGGCCATCAAGATACAGCAGATGTGGCGACTGAATAAGGTTCATGGGATACCGATTATCGTATCATCAACTGGACTAGTTCCAAAAACAGTAGAACAGAACAAAATCATAGGACTGCATAACACCTCCACGGACATCCAGAAAGCAGTCCTGCTCAGTACTTGCCACATAGTGAGTTCTTACAGAACAATACATGGAACTAATAGAAGCCAGTCCATTGCTTTTGATGCAACGATCACATAACGAGTGGATGTAGAATAATGGCCGGAACTGAATACACCGCGAGACATCGTTTGAAGAAAAAAGTAGTAAATACTAGTTTTTATTACAATTAGTCAAATCTTAATAATTTTGTGTGCTGTGGAATTCCATGTTTGTGTAAAAGAATTATAAATATTTCAGTTGTTTATCTTCCTTAGAAATGGAGGCTAAAGAGTAATTTACATTTAATTTATTTAAAGTTAGGATCGCTGAATGAACTCTATCATGAAAATGACAAATGTGCTAATATTGCAGCACATGTATTTAATCAAATGAATCCAGATAAATATGTTCACCGAAAAAAACCAATCGCTCCAAATCGAATGATAGTGGGAAATGAAGCAGTGGAACTTGCTGTTTTGGGCCACGTTACGTTAAGCACCAGACAACCACCTTTAGTGTGTAGCATATCTCGTACGAGAATTTGTAGAATTTTAAAGATTTAAATTTCACCCCTACAAAATTTATATTGTACAACAATTAAACGAAGATAAGTTTGACAGACATTTGGAATTTTGCGAGATTATGAGAGAACGAATAATAAATAATCTGGATTTAGTGTTCAATATTTACATTTCCGGTGACTGTTCCTTTTTTCTAAATAGGACTGTTAATGGTCACAACGGTCGATATTGATCTGACGAAAATCCACAACTATTTCATGAGGTTCAAACTCAACATCCTTAGAAATTAAACGTCAGGATTGGATTTTAGGGCGATTGTTTAATTGATTCTTTTTTTCTTCCAGGTAATCTAAATGGAGAAATGTATCTGCAATTATTAGAAGACGCTACCGATCCTGCATGGACAGAAACGCTTGAAAATAATAACAGCTACAATGCCAATGAGTTGACATTTCAACAAGATGGTGCATCTTCTCATTATACACTTGCTGTTCGTGAATATTTAAATCGGACGTATCTTGGAAGATAGATTGGCTAAAGAGGAGCAATAGAGTAGCCTGCAAGATCACCTGACTTAACCCTCTTAGATTTATTAAAAATACTTAAAAAGTAAGATTTATAAAACTCAGCCATAGTCATTAAATGATTTACGTCAGCAGATTATTGATGAATGTCGGGTCAATACAGCAGAAATGCCTCCTAATGTCCGGGACCGTTTTGAACAAAATCTCTATTATTGTACGGACACAGGAGGCCAAAACTTTTCGCACGTATTATCATGAACAATGAATAAACACAATTTACATCTTGTGTCTCATCTTTCTTCGTAAACCTAAACCATACCCATACCGTAAAGCTAAGCTCAAAAAGAATTATTTTTTTCCAGATAAGCAATGTCATTACATAAAATAACGTAAAGATCCATACAAATTTATAGTTTTATCAGTGTTGACTTAAAATAACAGAGTTTTAAATAAGGGAAAAAAACTTTTTTTCTTGATACAAGCATTAACGCACCTCAATATTTTTTCACCGAGCAATGATTTTTTTTATTGCTCTACACCTATTTTTTCAAAAACGACTGCATGAAATTTTGAAAAAATAAGATACGTTGAAAAGAGAATTTGATTGCTTTTAAAATAAGGCACCAGTCGACCTCTATTCTTATTTAAGATTTTGGATGCGAGGGGATGGACATGACAATGTTGGGTAAAATCTTTCCTTCGGAAATAAAAATCGACGGGTCCGAACGATTTTTTTTTTACAAACAGTATGTGAAATATCGGCCTTGTTTCGTTTTGATTGGCCCACCTTGTATATTTATTCGTACATATTAAAATTTTCTTTGTCATTTCGTATATCTAGACTGATATAAATTTAAATGATTAAATTTTAAAAGTTATTTTTCTGATTAAGCCGTATAAACATTGTAATTTTATGTAGTGAGGGTGGTGTGGTCGACAAGTGTGCACTTAATAATATTATCTTGAACACTTTCGAGAAAAGCACAACGAGCAAATTCACCTAGTTTGACACGTTTGTATGATTTTTTTAAACGGTCCAAATTTTTCGTCATTGAAAACCCCTAAATGGGCATTGCTACCTGCTTCATATTTTATTCGTAGATTAATATTAACGGCAACTAATTAAAGCGCTAACAAACGGGCAAAGTCAAACTTCTGTTACTTGTGTGAAAACTGAAACAATAATTTATTCTTATTTAAAAAAAGCTGGAAAATTAACTCAATTCATCCCAATCTGCATATCTGACACCTAATTATGGTGGAATAAAAAGTAAAGTAAGGTGAGTAGTACTAACCTTCTAATATATGTATTAACAAATAAAGAAAGCGTATCATATCAGAATTGGCAGTAATTCCTTACATATTACAAGTTCTACCAGAATATGCTTTAAAAGCGCTCACCCTGTATGTGTATTTTCGCAACTAGTATATTCTCTAAGTAAACGACTATGATATCTACCTACTTATCCATCTATTCTGCTCATTGTTAGTAAAAAGTTAGGCGAGCTTATTAATATCCACTGTTTAATATCTGTTGTGTTCAGCCTACAGGGTCTGAGGTAACATGTATAGAACAAAAGTATAGTTGTTATCTCTACATTTTAAATAACCAGGTGCCGTTAGAGCGTTCAGATTAAAAATATATGAAGCCGTTAATTGAATTTTTTGTTACGTGGGTGTCATTGTTTTTGATGACTGATTTGTTAAGTGTATCTTCGAGCAGCAAGGCGGATGAAATGATGAGATTTCGAGTACTTGCATATCACTTGACACGAAGCTAAAGGTATATTGTCATTAGAATAGTTTTGAGGAAAGACAAACATAGTATGTATGTATAATAAACAAGATGATTTAATCATGAACAAGGACATCCAAGTTTAAAGTGTTTTAAATTTTATAATTTAGGCCTAACTTTTTTATACCTCCATACAGAAACCAACAAGAATATTCTATGTACCTCTGACCTTCCATTTACAGTAATGTTAGTTAAGGTACACCGTGAAATCTGATTATGTTTAGTTCAGAATTAATTTAATTTGGACAATGTAGAGCTGGGTAACTACAAAATGTAGTTAATTGAAACACATGGAACTATGCATATACATAATAATAATTATTGCTATCTCTAAATCTGCCATTCATTAAAACTTGTAATTATTACGGCAAAATTATTTGCCATTTAGTAATATAATACTACTGTATTAAGGGATTGGATTAATCTAATGCGGTGAAAATAGCATAAATACCTAAGGCAAAAAAACTTTAAGTTAGTGGTACAATATTTTTAAAATCAACATTTTTTATGTAAATTATTTTTAGTGAAAAATTTTTATTAGATTAATAAACAGCAAATAAATGTCATGTTTAGTTTAAACAGTAAGTAACGTTATCAAAGGATTTCTTACTACTTGTAGGTAGTTATATTTACTATATTTTATTCACTTAATGTTAAATTAGAAACTATATTTTTTTCTAAATTCAAATCGGTTTAATTTCCCCTCTCTCTAGGTAAAATATGCAACTTTGTATTAAACAAATTATATTAGTTAGAGTAATTATCTGCCTTCTTTTTTTAATAGGAAATGTGTTTATTATAGGTAAAAAGTTATTTTCCTCCCTTCGCGTCGTGTCCATTCAAATTTCTTTTAAAAATGCTTATATTATTACTATATGATTTAAAGAGAGTAGAAAATCTTTAAAATTGGGTTACTCTTATTTTGTATTGAAACACATATTTATTTAACTAATAATATAAAAAAATAGAAATATAAAAATTTACAATAAATATAGAACATTTCTTCTACTTTTAGTCAAAAAAGAAAAAGAAATAAACTCGTTAGAGACTTTATAGATTTTGGTGCCAATATCTCAAGAATATCTTAAATAATCTGTTTTACTTTTAAGGACGAAAACTAGAGTTAAATTGGATCTATACAGCGATACAGCCAAGAAAGTTTTAGTAAACCTTAGTTTTATAGTTATGTGTTCTTGAATTAAGTACTGTTTCGTCAAAAGTGGTAGGCTATGTCTGATCACGAATAAAAATCACTTATCTTATTCAACTAATATGGTTTCTCTAGTCGTTATCAAGCCCAAACTAAATTAAACATTGGGCATCTCAAAACATACCTTGCTTAAAATGCCGTTGTTACATTCAATTAATGCTGCTTCTTTGAATTTCATGTCCTTTAGTGCGATGCTTTGTAGAAAAATTTTACGTAGGACCACTGTCAACGCAAGTACACTCTTCGGGTACTTTCGATGTTCAGAAATTCTTAGATAAGTCCCCTGTGGAGATGCAGCATGATTCATGTTTAACATTTCTTGAAATTTTCGCTATTAAGACCTCTATTTACAAAAAAATCTGCTCATACGGGACAATATATAAACCAGAAATCTAATCATTCTGCAGTGATGAAGCAAAGCATCACAAAGGCCTCTTTGACCGAACAATGGGGATATGCACCGACCAGCCATCTCTAGACGCGGCAGCAATATTAAAAAGACCTCATGCAGAGTGGTTATACTAAAAAGTTAATCTTAACATATATTCCAAAAGTCAAGAGAATAATGATTTACGGCCACTCAACAATATCGCTTATAATAATTCTGGCAAATTTCAGATATGATATGAATATTTGGTAACTAATGAAGAATCAAAACAGTCTGCGAATCCGGAAATAGGAATTTGTTGACTTATATCAAGCCAAATACAGTTAGTGATAAAAAAACCTTATTTACTAAACCCATGTACTCCGTGAATTCTATATAGGTGAAAGAGCTAGCTCTTTGATGTAAAAATGTTTGATCACCGCAAAAACTCGTAGAGATCGGGTTTCGCTGAGCATGCTTGGTTTAAACACTATCGAACAGCGCTGAAGAAATAGACAATTTAAAGAACCAGCATTCTTGGCGTGGCCTTCTTAGCAAGCCGAGTATTAAGATACTTTGAAAAATAATCATACTACATCAACAAAATATCAGTATCAAGCTGCTGCTTCAAATCCAAAATGATGTTTAGAAGACAATTGATTTTATAGCAGGCAGCCGCAGGCGAGTGTTTTAAAGAACGAGTGTATTTTATACTATTTTTTTACTTTGTGCACTGTATTTTACAAAGGCATTATTTTAAATTGTTTACAGGTTATTTTTATTTTACTTTTTACGAATTCACCAGTTTTCTACAGCAATAACGACGAAACATTGGTGTCAAAAATTTTAACAAGGAGTAAACATTGCAAATAAAAATCTTCAGTGAAACTTAGTTTTGAAGTGTGTTCTATAATTAATTACCCATAGAAATCTACACTATATAATAAATAGTTTTGCACGCACAGGCCATACTTCCTTGACTACACCCCCCACTAAATCGTAAACCAGAAGGAGGAGAAGGGAACGTTTCCCTTCCCGTTTAAATTGCACTGAAAAAAAATTATTTTATTTAAAATAATAGAACTTAGGGAATATAGAACACACTGTGTCTTTTTCAGAAACAAACTTAAGACTGATACTAAAACTAGATTTTTTAACAGTAGTAAAAGAGTCTACCTACATAACCCTAGCAGATTTTAGCTATAAAAATTTAACAGTGGGGAACCGTTTAGGTACTGTGTCTTTTTCAGAAACAAACTTAAGACTGATACTAAAACTAGATTTTTTAACAGTAATAAAAGAGTCTACCTACCTAACCCTAGCAGATTTTAGCTATAAAAATTTAACAGTGGGGATCCGTTTAGGTCCATTTGATCGTTCAATAAAATATTATGGTTTTTCCTCTTATTAATTTCTAGACTTTCCAAGTAATTTAACTTGCAACTTTTATTGGCTGAATGCAACGATTTAAATTCATTATTAAAATTATGATTAGTTTCTAATAAATGTTTTTCATAATTAGAATCAGTTTTTTGTTTAATATATGATGTTTTATGTTTTTTTGATACGTTTATAAAAAGATCTACCCGTTTGACCTATATATACTTTTTCGCAAGAACCACATTTTAATTCATATATCCCTGATTTTTGGTTCTTATTTGTATTAGACTTGTTATTCTTAATATACCTACCTAAAGTATTATTGGTACAAAAAGCTACTTTATGATTTGTTTTTTTTTAAATATTTCTCTATATTAGTGCTAATTTTTCCGGTATATGTTAATGAGTTAAACTTAATATTGTCTTTTGTATTGAAATTAGGATAAACGAAATTTAGTGCTTTTTTATATTGTTTTTTATTTACGATTTTGTCTGTCATGGTTGCGTCATAACCATTATTAACTACAATCTGTTTTATAATATTAAGGTCCTTGTTAAAATTTTCTGTTGACAGAGGTACATTAATTAAACGATGTACAAAACTATGAAAAGCTGCCATCTTATGTGTGAATGGGTGATTTGATGTATTAGGTATTGTTACATCTGTATACAATGGTTTATGATAAATTTCAAAATCGTGTTTATTATTAATGTTCCTGATTTTTAAATCTAAAGAGTTTATGGACCTGTTTTGTTCTAATTCTAAAGTAAATCTTATATTTTGATGTAATTTATTAAAATAATTTAGAAAGAGGTTAAGTTGTCTCTCTGTGCCTGTGAAACAAGTCAAAATATCGACAACTTGTCTGTTCCAATAAATAAACTTGTCTCGTACGGGGTAATTATCTAGTATTTGTTCTGAGTTATCAAGAAATATTTCAGCTAAAATAGGACTTAAAGGGTTACCCATTATTAAATCTACTTTACTTAAATAGATCGAGCCATTAAATTCAAAATAATTTTGATCATGGCACACTGCCAACAAAGCTAATATGTCATTCTTAACAATAGGGTTGACTTTGTTTTTTAATAGGAAATTATCCACTTAGTTCATAGCTTCAATAGGGGGGATACTGGGAAATAGGTTTTGCACATCCAAAGAAATTAAAATAGCGTTATTTGGAATTGTTATATCTTTAATATTATTGATTAATTTAAGGCTGTTTTTTATACTATATTTAGGCTTGAAATTACAAAATTTACTAATAATTTCTATTAATGTGTTAGATACCCAGGGTGCTGGAGCTGTTACATACGACACGGCCGAATGGGCATATTGTCTTTGTGTAACGTAATAATAGAATATAGCTTTGGCGCTTGTGGGTTCGTTAACGTTAAACTGTATTTTATTTTGTCACTAAATTACTTTTTTTGATTACATTTTTTATCATTTTTTGAAACATATCTGTCGGATCTTTATCTATATGTCGGATATATCTTATTATTAAAGTTCTCAGGATTTAGAAGATCTATAGTTTTTTTAATGTAGTCTTCTTTTTTCAGCCCAATAACCGTTGTTTTTATCCGCCCTAGTGCATATAATATTATTTTGTATAATTTTTCCCTAATATTTTAACTATAATAAAATTATTTGAAAATTGGCCAGCAGACAAATCTAAAGGTTCTGAAATAATTGATTTTGCTATTATGTACTTTTCTATGACATTGTCTACATTGTTAAGAGCTAGTTCACATTCAACACTTAAGTATTCCCTACTTTTAATACTATCTCTAACCTGAAGATTAAAATTGAAAGCTTTTTCTAATAATTTAATTTCCGAATCTGAAAAATCAGTAATATTAAAAAATCGCTTAAAAAATATTTGTTCTGAAAACTTATTATTTCTATTGTTACTGTTTTTTTGGAGTCTTGCTATAAATTAGTGTATTTAATTTCCGTTGTTGACTTACATATTTCTTATTGATAATATACTCAACTTGGCACCTAGTTTCTTTATTAAAACACTCAAACTTAATGTTACTCAATTTAAATAAAAGTTCACTATGAATAAATTTAGGGATAAACACTATAAGTATCTCTTTTACTGTATTGTATTTTACGATCTTCTATAAACCATTTGTTGTATCCTTGTCGTTGTGCAACGCCTGCAGACTTGCTTTTGTTGTTTGTCTTCAATTTCATATATTTAGGTGTTACATCTTGTTCAATACGATTATTTTTTTCAAAAATGCCAAAACATTATTTTAACTTTTTTCGTGTCCTTTATATAAGTTCACGCAGTGTTAATCAAATAAAAATGTACTGTTAATCAAATTAAAATGTATTATTTGAAGTAAAATTATTTTTCCGTGTGACTAATACATAACTTTTAAACAATTTTCTGCTTTAAATTGACATTTTTTTCCAGTTAAATATATTATTATTTCATTTAAAAACGTAAATATTTGCTAATAATCGTTAATTTATGTATGAAAGAAAAAATGTTCAAAGTTTTGCTCGTCTAGTTTTCAGAACTGAGTTATAGAAGTGGCCTTTTATGGCATTTATTCAGAGGTAAGAAAGATTTTTACGGACATTGATATGTAATAGATTGCGGTAAATAACTGCCTTAACTAATACACTGGCTTATTCATTTTTGGTTTTATGGTAGAAATCAAGGCAAACCCAAGTCATTGTCAATAGAAAAAAATAAAAATAAATGAGCTATAAACAACTTTGTTTACCTTTAGGGCCTAAACAGCTTTAGATTAATTGTTCTAAAAGTTTTCTCGTACTATCTAAAACGCGCATGTTAAAATTACGTTACATTGACTTCCACAAACGACGCAAACTCTAAATTAAATAAAATAATATATGTAAACCTTTTTGGAGCTTATAGTAGGGGTTAATAGACCAAAAAGTATATCATGTGTAATATGTTAACCAAAAAAATCCTTAATATAAACTATAATAATATTAACAATTCGCTTAAAACTAATAGAGTTATTCCTATACACAAACATATTTGCATCAAATAATCATCAGCATTTCCTAGCAGGGCCGGACTGGATCTTCGAATCGGTGCGGGCAAGAAACAATTACCGGCCCATTCGAACGTTGAAATATTTGCAAATCAAAGCATTAGAGTAAAAAAAATCGGAAAAACTTTTAATAGTACACTCAACAAAAAAAATAATGATAAATTAAAATATCTTAAAACAACTTATTTATAAAGATTATCAGACATTTTTTCCGATTAAACATTGTAGTGTACAAATAGTAGATTACTAGAATTTTTTTAAACATTTTTACAATAATTTGGTATATTTTTGAGTATCGAGGTGTTTTGAATGCTCATTCACATACTTTTTCGGCCATTAAGTTGATACTTCGAGTTACAATTCAAAAGTTCTATATAAAGATTGTTTTGTATTACTTCGAGATAAAATCCGGAAACTTTTTTACATATTATTCGAAGTATGGTTTTTGGTAAATTTGGAAGGTCAGAGAAGGTTGAATGATAAAAACGTTGAGAGTATTTTTATAAGTCTTTATGTTTTCCAAATCTGGATTCCAAGACCAACTCACAATTTTATCCATAGTTACAATGAAAACTCCTATTCTAAATTTGTCGGCTGATTCTTGTGAAGCTTCGCAGAGCTTCTGAGTTGTTTTAAGCTTCATTTTCGTCGTTATCGTAAATTTTGTTTGTGTCCTTTGCTAACAAAAATTTTGATTTAATTATTTCCAGAGTTTTTCCTCAAACGTACATCAAATGTTTTCTATTTTTTTCAAACACTTTCACTATATAATATAAATATGGTGGAAACGTCTGTAAAAAATAGTTATGTTTTTTGACATTTTACTAATACTGTTATGGATTTGCACCGAGTCTCAGCTAAACATAATCGTATTATTAATTTTCTCTTTATTTTTTCACTTTGTTATTTATTTCGGTTTAGCAATATCATTTTTCTTTTTTGTGGGAATTTCACCTAAAAAAAAAATGTTGGAAATATAGGTGTTCAAAAATGTTGGAAACAAATGGAAAACTTTTTATTTCACACTTGTAAAAAAAATATTTCTGTTTATATTTATATAGTTTATGTATGACAAAAAAAATATATTTTTCTACTCCCAAGCGTGAAGTACTTGTTTAATACATTGATCACTGTAAATGAAGTTTGGTTTTTAAAATATCGATGCGTAAGGTACAATCCTCCAGTTCGCCCCGTGGGGCAGTCTGGCCCTAAGTTAATTTTTTTGTTTAAGAAAAACAAATATTTACCGCTTATTTATGCGTTTGTTTTTTCAAACTTTTAGGAAAAAAATTAAATCGGTACAAAGGAAGTTGCGAATAAAATCTAATTATTTTTATACTTAATTTTTGTTTGCTTAATTTCTAACTTTTAAAAAAGGTAATAACTGAAAAATGATCTGCGAAGAAAAAAAATAGATAACTTAACAAAATAGTCATTACTTTTAAATTAATTCTTAGGATCTGGACAACTAACTTGCCACATACCGTAAACTACTTGCACATGTCCTAGACCAAAGTACACTCGGCACAACCGTTTACGGTCCCAATTTCAAACTAATTACAGACCGAAATGGTCCCCTTTTTCTCATATATCCATGACGCCTTTTGGTAACGACAATAGTAAGATATTATATAAGTCACTACTGTAAGGACGGGTAAAACTAATTTTCCCACCTTTATATTATGTGCCCGTTAGGACCAGGCTTTTATGCCCTCTTTAGCTTGTTATTTAGTTGATATACTATTTCCAGATCCCGTATTTGGACTATGGAATGAAAAAAAAAAGTGCTGGACTTTGCCATCGTATTATTTCAATAAAACCAGAAATTCGTTGGGTTAACCGCTAAAACAGTTCTCACCTTGCGAACACATTTATATCTGATATATTACTCTGGATTATGTAGGTAGTTAGATTAATTGATACAGGAGAGTTATTAAAAAAATCGGACTACTGAACATGAAATAGTAATTACTGACTGCGCACTGAGTGACAACTACAAATTTTAGATTCATTATTCATTTATTTGAGAAGGGTGGATAAAAAACAAGGCAATAAACATATTTAAAGTTTCAATAAAACAAGTAAGGGAATACAACTAGTTTTTATACGTGTAAATCTACATTATATTGTCGGGATAAGGCATAGTTTAAACATTATTATTTCCCTAGCTTTTGTGTAACTACACCGATTGGTTTTTGTTAGAACTGCTGATTTGATTTGTTTTGTAACAATTTTTATAATTCAAGTAAATACAAATACTAATATGTGCAGAATCAATATCTACGTATTAGGCAAGGACATGTAATCTGTTCTTGTCAATGCAAAATATTTTTATAACAAAATATAACTTAAATATTAAACATTTCAAGTATTTAACGTTTATTAATTTTAAAAATGCAGAAAAGTAGGTTTCTGTGCACATTTTTTAAAAGACCAATTATACCTACAAGTTATTGTAATATTTAAACCTACAATTTAACGTATAGACAGAAGAGAATAAAGAGTTTTAAGTGACGAACCCTGTATATAAGCTTTTTTTTCTATAATGCTTTGCGACATAATCGCTCTTTCTACTAATATTTATTGAAGTTTAGGTCCCTAATAAATTGCGTTTGGTATTGATGAAGGAATTAAATTTAATAATTAGTAAGTAAATCTGGAAGGTTAATTATGAATCTTTCCTTTTATTAGGAATAGTGAAGGGTGACCCAATTTAGTTCAGTACATAGTTATTTAGTAACACATATATACTTACCTTATTAAACATTTTCTACCTATACCACACACTTGATTTTTGGGCATCATTTAAAATAAATTCAATAAGTTCTTTTAATATTAACACACACACACACATGTTGAATTCATACCAGTTTATCTATATAGTACATTTAATTTTTCTGGAAAATTTAAGGTCAATTGAATACATTTTTTTGACGGTGATTTTTTAAAAATTTATTTGGCCGCCATTTTGTTCCGCTATCTTTCGTACCAAAACTTTACCAGATTATCTAATATTAATAATAATAATAATATTTATTTATTTGCAGTATGAATTGTTACATTACATAATGTTCAAATAAATTACATGTAGTCAAAAAAAGTACTTACTACAAAAAAGAACTGCAAGGCAGTAATAACTGATATTTATATTGTAGTCGTTAGGATATTAAGCATTCCTAATCCATAGGACCAATGAAACAAAAAAATAAAACTAGTTTATTAAGTAAGGAGCAGAGAAAAAAAATTACAAAAGAAGAAAAACAATAAGATCAATAATAGGCTATTTCTTAGTGTGCAGAATACAATAGAATAGGTTTGACAAAGGAAAATTGCAGCTATTAAAAAAAGTGTAACACTTAATTGAATACCTTAGCTTCAAGGATACGCCTGAGAGAAGCTCGGAAACCCGGAGCTTTAAAGTGCTTAAGCGATAAGGGCACGTTGTTATAAATGCTGTAAATATTATAAGAAAATGATCTATTAAAGATAGAGGTATGGTGTGGAGTCGGAATAAAATAAAACCTCTAAAACGCAGATTCAAGGCATGCACGTCGGTACGGAATTTTATTTTGTTATACAAATATGGTGGTATTCGGGTGGTAATAATAGAATGAAAGAGGCAAATGCAATTTAACTGTCGTTTTAAGTGCATAGGAAGCCAGTTCACAAGTTGCATTGTATAACAGACTCATATTTTTTAAGTCCAAAGACGTATCTAAGGCACGATTTTTGTACGCGCTTCATACGATCTTTATTAATTTTGCTAAGACACGGTACGTAAACTTCATCCGAAAAATTAAAGTGAGATAAAACTAAAAGATCAGTCAACATTATTTTCACCCTCTGAGTCAAAATATTTCTGTGAGGTTATAACATTTTTAAACTAGCGTAGGCTCGTTTTAAACAGTTAGTAACATGCCCAGAAAACCGTAGGTCAGTATCCATTTCAAGTCTTAAGTTTCTTGCAGATGTGACACACGATAAATTATTATTATTTATAGTTACTTTTAAAGTACCCATGACTTCTTTTCTGTTTTTGTATAACTTGTAGCTTTACCGGATTAATAAAAACCTGATGTTTTTCGGAAGCATCTATTATTATACTTGCGTTTTCAACGTCACTAGGATAAAAAGAATACCTTGACTGTGTATCATCTGCGTATTAATAAGCCTGACAGTGTTCAAGAGATTTGATTATATTAAAGGTATACATACAGAATAATAAAGGGCCCAACACTGAGCCTTGCGGAACACCACAGATAGTTTCACCCTTCTCAGAAATACCTTCACTAGTTTTAACAAATTGATATCTATTGTGCTAATAGTTTTTTATCAAATTTGAGGCAGACTGTGAAAAACCTATATAACGTAAAATCGACACTAAAAGCTTGTGATTTATTTTATTAAATGCCTTTGAGTAATCGAGTAAAACAAGAGTAGACGTCCTATCATTACATTTCATGTAAAATATCGTCCCCCACATCAAGTAATGCAGTTGTGCAACTAAAACCCGGCTTAAACCCCAATTGCCGTTCAGGCAATATATTATATTTTTTGATATGCTCTCTCATTTGAGTGTACATTATTTTTTCCAATATGTTAAAAAGTGGCGATAAAATAGAAATAGGCCTCAAATCTGAAAAACCACTGATATAATTTTTTTCGTTAATGGCAAAACCATAGACACCTTCCATTCACTAAGAAAAATCGAATTATATAAGGGCAACACAACAATATCATTTCTATATTTAAATTATCAGGCCCCGTGGCATTCGATTTAATTTCATTGAGACATCTATATACTGTAAATTCCTCAACCAAGGTAAATTCAAACTTATCGGCGAAATCTGTAAGTAAACTGGATGAGTAAAAAAAATTTAGTTCTCTATCAGGTTCAATTGCATTTGAGAGTTGCAGACAAAAATTATTTATTTCACTTGGCTTGTTCATACCTATGGGTAAATCCAAACTATTATTTTTTGCTGAAATGTAAAGTGTCCGCATTGTTTTCCATAAGTTTTTACTATTATTTCTATTAACGCTGAAGCAGTACTCTAAATATGCTTTCTTTTCCCATTTTATAGTGTTAGTTACTTGATTTTTCATGTCTGTATAGTATATCCAGTGTGCTTCTTGTCTAGATTTTTTGTATCTGCTAAGAGCCCTGTCTTTTAGTAACAACATTTGTTTAATATTATTATTAGTCAGCCAAGGAGCCTGCTTTTTACGAAAAGTTATATTTTTGAGTGGGGCTATAGTGTCAAACATTTCTAATAAAACTGCATTAAAATAGCCAACTTTTAAATTTATATCTTGTATATAAAGTATGTTATCAAGTTGTGACATGTTTAACAAATCATTTAATAGATTCTTATCAATTTTTTTGAGACTTCGAGTTTGAATATATTTTGGACTTTTAAGGAGAATTCACTATATACCAAGAAGTGATCTGAAATGTTAAAAACGTCTTTTACGCCGGAATTATAGAAATTATTCTCATTTGAAACGAGTCGGAGAATTTATAATCTATTTAAGATTAAAACAATCAATTGCTCTATTAAAACGTATTGTCTTACTATCATCAAAGTCCAGTAAGTTAATATTAAGGTCTCCTCCACATATAATTTCCACACATACTGGGGAATATTCTGCCACTGTCTGCTCGAACTCGTCTAAAAAATCTAAATAGTTTGAAGCAGGGCCTCTGTACAATTGATTTTTTAAATATTTTAAAAGGCCGCCGCCATTTGAATATGAGGTAAATTGGATAATTAGTTTCTATCTGTAAGCCAGACAGACAAACCGACAGACGGAACGACAGAATTGATAAAAGATATTTTTTGGCATTTAGGGACACTAAAACGTGGAGATATGTAAAACCTGAGGAGATGATTTTTTTCACGTAATATACAAATATTATAATTTGTGTCGTCATCTTGAATAAGTACCACATTTTTACTAGTTTATATGTATACCACAATTACTTATGGCACACAATTTGAAATCAATCCATTAAGTAGTTTTTCAGGCTGAATTTTTAAATATTTTACTAAGCCGCCATTTTGTTTCGCCATCTTGGAATAGTAGTGCCGGGATAGTCCTACAGTGAGAATTGTAAAAAAATAATGGCGGCATTTTGAATTTTTTGTTGGGAGAAAGTTTCTTGAGGTGTATGAATTATAATAAATCAAAAAAGAATTCTCGTTAGGTTATTTCAGTAATTATACATCTTAATTAATGTTGATAATATCAAAAACTGAAATTCATTAACTCACCACATTAATTGTTTCGCGGTTTAATCACAATATTAGCAGGAATGTAGCAAGATTTGGCACGGTATTACCACTAGCGCGATAAGCGTCTAGATATATATAATATATATATATATATATATATATATATATATATATATATATATATATATATATATATATATATATATATATATATATATATATATATATATTATAATGGGTTTTAAGGCTATCAGAATTTAAAACCCAAAATTTAAATAATAAGTCAAAGGCCGCGACATATTGGCAACACTGACCGTGCGAATTTTTCGATGGATCCCAACTATACTGTCAACGGTTAGACGACAATGGTGCGTCTTTTATTTTACTAGAATGATTCGTCTGTTAATAAGTATAATTTATCCTTGATAGAATTAAATTACTTTGTTCAAGGACCGGAATAATTTTTATCACAGTAAGTGAGACTGTTGGGGAAGGGTGAAGGGGAAAGAAGGAGATAATCTAATAATATGATGTTCCATATGGTCACAGTATATATATCTAAATAAGTTATATATATGTTAGATGTGTGACAACAAAAAGTGTATTTTTTAAATAGAAACCGATATCTTTAAGAGCAGAACTGAAATCAGCGTAAAATACTGCGTATAGTACACTATTTTAATTTGACCACCATTGCGGCGATGCCAAGCTATTTAAATTTCTTTAGAAAATTCTGAAAAAACATGGTAATCAAAATTTCGTTAAAAAAAATTACCTGTTTAAACTTGCTAATAATATTCTATGGTACTTTAAACATCATGGATGATGCAATAATTGCGTAATAGAAATTTGGCTACAACTTATACGGGGTGCTTTTTACGGCGGTCCCAACATAGTAACTTGTTTTGTAATAAAACTCCATTTTTTTAAATAAGCCGCCCTATTTGTTAACAGGCCATTTTGTAAGGCATATCATGCTCTTCAAATTTGCAATTACGACCATTGTCCTAAAATGAGTCGTGTTGGCAATATATTAGTTTTTCTTGAAAATGCCTAGATAATATCGGTAATCTTTGATTTTTATTCTTATATAGTCATGATTTGGACAAAAGTAGACTCGCTACTCATCAAAAATACGTTTATTAACACATTTGTTCTTTAAGTTTATAATTATTGCTATTATTATTACTATTTTAACTTTATAAACCATATAACGTAGAAAAAATTTGTCAGAACCTCGTCAAGACAATATGTAAAAAGCGAATACAAGCAAAACAAATGTTATAATTAAAGCAGATGTTAAAAAACGTGCACTATTGATTTAAAGGCAAGGAATAAAAGTAAAAAATCAAGTAATTAAAACAACAAAATGCATAACGTTATATCAAATGTTCAAAGTGGTTACCATTAACATCCAGGCACAACTGTATCCGTTTTTCAAAAGATCTACCAACTTCAATTAAGGTAATTTTTCTGATGTTCCCAAAAACTTCGGTAATACGGTTCTTCATATCTTTTTTCGTCGTTGGGGCCATTTGGTATACTTCTTGTTTCACATATCGATCAACGACAAACTTTCGCACTATTCCACTCCACACACGTCTATATATATATATATATATATATATATATATATATATATATATATATAGAGATATATATCTCTATATATATTTTTTTTTATCTATAGATACGTCGATGATTGTTTGACAGCCATCCCAAGAGGCAAGAAAATTATATTTTATCATGCTTTCACAGCTACCATGAGAAATTAAGTTTCACTATTGAAGTTGAACAAAATAATCAAATAAGCTTTCTTGATATGAACCTCCACCATAAAAATAATATAATTCAACTGAATGGTATACAAAACCAACCTGGTCAGGTAGATATTTAAATTATTTCTCACAACATGCTATGTCCCAAAAAAATCAGTAACACATAACATGGCGGTACGAAATAATGACCAAAACAAAAACACAAAAACAAAAACAAAAAGCATTATTTGACTCTTCAGTATATACGGGTTTGTCCGAGAATCTGCAATCCTTTTTTGAAAAGCAGAACATTTCAATAAATCATAAAGCTAACAATTTACTTCAAACTAACTATAGTAAACTTAAAGCAAAAACCCCGAAAAATAAAAAAAACAATTTATGGAATCCCTTGTACAAATTGCAGCGGTGTATATATTGGACAATCAAGTGAGGACTCCGGAAATGTAACCTTGGACCCCTCGAGCCTGGTCTGAGGCGCTATCCATTAAACCACGACAGTGCTGCAAAGTTTTATATATAACAACTAATAAGTTCGATTCCTTCGCCCAACTCTTTGTCCTTCCTAATAATAATGTTTCTGTCAAGGTCATCGAATTTTGGTCCTAGACGGAATAATCATTCTACAAAATTAATTTTAACCTACCCGAAGGGTATAATGTTATTGTCTGTTTGTGTCTAAGCATGTATTTCGTTTTATATTTTTTTACTTAAAGTTTTGTAAAATTGACGTGAAATGATTTCTGCCTTGGGTAAGTAACATAAAAAAAATTGTATATTTCCTCTTTGTGGTTAATAATATCATATTTCATATAATGTTAGTCCATGATTCTTACCACTTGTTTTCATGTTTTTATTAATTTTTTTAGTGTACACAAGATCATTGATAAAGGCTAAAAAATAGCCGAAACGTTTAAATTTATAAAAAAAACACGTAAAAAAGAAAAACAAGGTTATGAAATAATTTTGTTTTATTCCTTTTATGAACCTCATCCCAAGAAATTTGTGTTTCAAAAAAATATATATAAAAAAGTTCAAGAAACATTCTACAAAAAAATATATATATTTGTATATATATATATATATATATATATATATATATATATATATATAACTCGCATATTTTTTTGTTAAGCAAGCACAAAACTGAATATATCATCTGAATACTTTCAGAAAAATATAAAGTTTTTTATAGAAATGGAATACTTTTATGTAGTTAACTAATGTCCAATACAAATCGTCGTAAAATCCATCAAGCTGTTATATATATATATATATATATATATATATATATATATATATATATATATATATATTAAGCCGACCTTTATAACAAGATTTAGTAAACATAGATATAACTACATATTTTCATAAAACATTAAACCAATTTAAAAAAAAACACAGAAATTCAAAAAATACCATTTCATTATGAGACTTTTGGAGTCAGTATCAAACTAGTACTTCAAGATACTCAAAGGGAGTTCATGTAAATAGTTTCATATTTTTCTTTAATTTTAGTAACTAGTTTTTCTATGTTGACTAACTCTGTTCACTGTTTTTATTTTATTCATTATTTTAATTTTCAGTAATATTATTTATGACAGTTTTATTTGTAAAATCTTAATTAAAATATGAACGTGAACCTCATATATTTAAATATATAACTCGCATATTTTTTTGTTAAGCAAGCACAAAATTGAATACATCAGCTAAATACTTTCAGAAAAATGTAAAGTTCTTTATAGAAATGGAATACTTTTATGTAGTTAACTAATGTCCAATACAAATCGTCGTAAAATCCATCAAGCTGTTTAAGAAATATTTGCAATAATTTTGTCAATTGAATAATCTTTATTTCATGCTTTCACTCGATCCCTCGCTACGGTACAAATAAGGCAAATAACATAATTTAATTAAATGTAAAACAGTAATGGCTTTATTTTGTCTTCGTAATTTAATTACGATGTGACAGTCTCCGCAAAAGCAAATTATAGGTTAGTCATTAAAATTCAAGATATTTTCTTGAAATAATTTAAAGTTTCATGTCACAGGCTATTAGCGAAATAAAGTGAAATATTTATCGCTAGAGAACGTTGCATGTCAATACCGTGGTTTTTAATAATGCTCGATTTTAGAGGCAATATTAACTTGACGTTAAAGCGCATACATTTTTTATTGCCTTACGTGAATAATTGTCTATAAGTTGTGCAAATTCTTGAAGGATTGCAGAATTGGCTTTACCAATTTTGTCTTTTTAACTTGATTTTTTTTAGTCAAATCCTTATATTTATTATTCCAAATATCAAAATGTACTATCCCAGATTCTCCAGTAGCGGAAAGTTGGTGAAAAACTCTTCTATCTGGTACCCTTCTATCTGGAAAACGACGCTGACACAGCTCGCATTGCAGAAGCCATAGACGAATATCATATCATAATGACCCACTTAGATCTAATGTTTCTTAAATGATTATAATAATAATTATAATAGGTAATAAAAATTATGAACAGAATTTGACATTGACAAAATTTGATGTTATTAATAACAGACATTACTATTGCTAAGTAACAGGAAAAAAGATGGTGACGCCAGCCAGCAGCTGTTCTGTCAAGCAAGGTACACTTCTATTTTTTTTACAATCCATGAATACCTTATGTGCATTTGATAAAAGAATCGCATGCCCGGAAATTGTTTTAAATCCAAATAGCTCGAAAGCGGTTGCTCGTGTCAACTTTTAACAGGTATACATTTTTGACGTAAAAATGACAAAGGAAGCATCTAATTTACTAAAAAATGTAATACAAGGCTGTACCAAAAAGTTGTGATTTTTAGAAAGACATGTAGGTGCGCCCCCTACAAGTAAGAGCTATACTAAGATTAGATTCGAATTTATCATACCAAAAAATCCCCGGATAAAAATTTTCACTCCAATATTTACATTATCATAGATTTTATTTAAAAAATAGAAAAATTAAATAAAATCTTTAATACCCTATATCTGGAGATCAAAGGCCTTGCGGCCACCATGACATTTCCTCATGAATCGCCCTGTATTGCATACGGATTCGCACTAATATTTTACCACTTTCTACCTATGCCACACTTGATTTTTAGGCATAATTTAAAATAAATTGAGTAAGTAGTTTTTGCACTGATTTTTAAGACTACCATTTTGTTCCGTCGTGTTGTTTTTTACCACAATATTACCAGGTCATTTCCATCCCTTAATTTTTGAACAAAATTTGTCAATTGGGAAACTAGTTTTTCAGCTACGCCGCGAACTGACAGACGGAGAGACAGACCTGCGAAATTGAGAAAATATATATTTGACATTTAGGAACAGCAAAACGTGAAGATAAAAACCTGGGAAAGCGATTTTTTTTACCATTGCAAACATTCTATTTGGTCGCCATTTTGTTTCGCTATCTTGAATTCGAACCACAATTTGACCAACTCATCTCTATAAGTAGTTTTTAAGGCTGAGTTTTTAAATATTTTATTAATCCGCTATTATGGATTCGTACCAAAATTTTACTAGTTTATTCCTACGTAATACTAATTTTTGTGCAAAATTAGGTGAATTGTTTAAATAGTTTTTTAGTAATACTTTTTTTTTTAATTTCACTAGGTCGTCATTTTGTTTTGCCATATTGGATGCCTGAACTGCATACCATTTGCAATAAAAAAAGCGTTCAGAAATATAAATATAAACTAACAAATAAACATAATATAAAATAGACAAGCATAGTCGACAGATAAAAAACGGTAAAAAAAAAGGAAACTTAAATTACAAAAAGATTAGTACTAAAACTGAACGAGTCTTTTCAAAGTGGATAAGCTACAACTAAAGATGTCACAAACCGGAAAGTGTCTGGTGTGAACAGATACCATTCGATTAACAAAAGCTCTCTGACCATAATTGGTCTTACGGGTTGCTTCAAAAAACAATTGTACCTGTCTGATACGGCGGACTGGAATAAGAAATTGTATCAGTTTGGGACAATTGATAATGCCATTAATGAGTCTAAAAAGACATACTAAAAGTGCCTTTCTGAGTCCATTCTCCAAACTTTTCATGCCACACAGAAGCAGTCTGGTTTCATAGGAAATATTTTGATAAGGAAACCTTAATTTGTATAAAATATATTTTATAAACTTATTTTGCACCCTTTCAGTTGTTATAGCACTGATAAAATGGATACCATATAATGAAACAGTATTCTAAGATCGAGCGGACCAGACAGTTATAAAGAATAAAAATTGCTCCAGCGTCATGAATGTGTTTTGTATTTCGTTTTACAAAGCCAAGTAGTCTAAAGCACTTAAGAATTATACTATCGACATGATAGTTGTACGACAGATTGTTATCAAAAGTGACTCCTAAGTCGGTGGAGGTTGAAACTTCTAGGTATGTATTATTTATATGGTATTCGGAATTAATAGGGTTGATACGTTTGGAAAATCTAACTACTTTGCATTTACTAGTGTTAATTTTTAAACCATTCATTCCACACCAGTTGTTGTCGAATAGAACTTGAGGTGATCAGCATTCGAAAGGCATTCAGACGCTTGAAAACAGGATAAAATATTGTTGATAAATAAGAAAAATAAAACTGGGCCAATGTGCAATCTTTAAGGAACTCCGGATGTGACAAGAACTTCATTGGAGAATGCTCCACACAAAGTAACACGTTGGCGTCTATTGATGAGACGGATCCATCCCATCCAATTTCGAGCATCTATTTCTGAATGGTAATAGAAGTTTATGGCTTACACTGTCAAAAGCCTCTGACAAGTCCGTGTAGATAACGTCGACTTGATGTCCTGTCTCCATTGAGGTGACTAGATGATTCTAAAAGACATCGAGATTTGTGGCAGTAAAACGACCTTTGTAGAAACCATGGTGTTCTGATATAATATAGTGTTTGTATGTGTTAAATATTTAGTCCGTGATGATGGCTCCAAATATTTTTGGAATTGCAGAAAGCTACGAGATCCCACGATAGTTCTCAATATCAGATTTACCTCCAGACTTGAAAACATGTATCAAATGAGAGAATTTCCAAACCTCCTGATAGGTAGGAGAGTCAAAGAGAGAGAGGTTCGGCCAGTGGTTGCACACAGTTTTTTATTAGTAATGGATGAATACCATCAGGGCCGGACTTTTTAGAAGTGTCCAGGTTCATGATTTTATGCACAATTTCATTGACAGTAAACTGATGATCTGATAAGGTACTGTCAAATTCCACAGAGACAAGACAATATCGTATAAAGTCTTAAAAATAGGAAATAGGTAAAAATTGTTACTAGAATTATTTATTTTTAAAAAACTACCAGGTAACTTAAAGAATAAAAAACTTTAATGTTGGCTTAAGGTTAATACATTTTCTTTTCCTTCTTCTTTATTACTATTTACCTTTTTTTCTACCTTTTACGTATTGAATTCGTTCCACAATTTGACCAGTTCATCTCTATAAGTAGTTTTTTAGGCCGAATGTTTAAATATTTTATTAAACCGCCATTTTGTTTCGTCATCATGGATTAATAAAAAAATTTTACTAATTTATTACTACGGAATACTCGATTTTTGTGCTAAATTTCAGGTAAATTGTTTAAATAGTTTTTTAGTATTAATTTTTTTAACATTTCACTAGGCTTCCATTTTGTTTTACTATAATGGATTTTTATTAAAATGTTGCCAGGTAATCCCCATATGACCCTTAATTTTTAACAAAAATGTGAAGTCAATCGAGTAACTAGTTTTTTACCTATGCCGAGAGCAGACAGACAGACAGACCGACACACTAACAGAATAGAGAAAACATATTTTTCGGCATCTAGAGAATCTGAAACGTGAAGATTTGCAAAAATCTCAGATTATCTTTCTACGAGAGGAGTAAAATATAAAATAAAAAAACTTTCACCTAATTAGTATGAAATAATAGTATAAATAGAACAGTCTTTTACGCCCGTATTCACTAAATAAGTTTAAATTTACACCAGGTCTAACTTGACAGTTGTAGGTTTAAGATAATGTTTTTATCAATTGAACAAATAACTTTTCTAAATGTTTTACAATTACAAAATGACAATGACATAAGCGAGACATAATTGGCGTACTAAAAGTTTTAAGTACCATGGCAACTAGACCTGATCTAACTCTTAAACCTTTTTAGTGAATACGGGGGTAAATGTCTTACATAGACTTACTTAGAAATATTACAGGTATAAACTGTTAGAATTAGAATTACTTATTTTAAAAAAATTACTAAGCAACATAAAGAATAAAAAATATTAATGTTGGCTTCAGATTAATAAATTTTCTTTACCTTCTTTTTTTTACTACTTACGTTTTTACTATTGTTAGTATTGTATTACCGTAGTTTTATTTGTCCCGCACTCCCCTCCTAAAAGCTGGCTACGCCACTGCTTGCTGGTCGTGCGTTTTTTGTGCGCTTTCATAACGCTCGTAGGAAGCAAAATTATCTTTCCCTTTTTTATGAAGCAGCAGCTCAACCAAAAAACACTCCGTGTTAGCTACGTATGGTTTTGATTTTTTCTGACAGGTATTAAGACAATTATAACGACAACAAGGTGGGGATCCTCTACGTTACATAAGGAATGTCAGAGAATTTTTAAATGAAATGTTTCCAAATAAATGAATTCCAGGATTTGTTAGGTTACCATCGAGCAGTTCAGAACTTAATTTTACTGCTCTCGGGAGGCTTTCTTTAAATCCATTACTACCATAATATACCGCTGAATATTAAAGCCTAAATTAAAATTGGAAAGTTAATTCAAATACGTATTGAAGCAGATTAATTGCAATTTGAATATTTATTATAGATTTTAATGGTCAATTATCATTTGTTTTTACATGATATTTACCCATAAATATATTAATTGATAAACTTTATACCTTTTTAATATACAAAAAAAAATTATTAATAATAAAAAATTATATTATTTCAATTAGATGATGTGTTTTTGGCATGGAAAATTACTTTTTTCTTCTATAGGTATTGTTTTAGGATTTTGGTAAACAGAGAGGTTTAACAATTAGTAACGTAATTTGATTTCCGAGAAACTTCCACTGATATTTTAATATTTTTTTGTGATCCCTATAATGAAGCTTTTTTACCATTGTGCCATTCTACAGGGGGGTCAGAAATCGAGGGTCAAAAGTTGCATAACTTTAATTTACTAATTTTGGCATAGACATATTTCGGACCTCGCAAGTGCTTTTTAAGCGTATGTAAGTATGTTGTTATCGTCCCTAGAATGAGACTTTTTTTGCCATTGCAATATTCCTTGCCAACCACAGGGTAAGTCCGAAATCAAAGACCAAAATTTTGTATATTTCCAATTTACCAAGATAATTTTAGGGACTTGCAAGTTGCTTATAAACGTATGTTAGTATGTTGCTATCGTTCCCATAAGGATATTTTTTTGCAATAGCATCATACCTCGCGAAAGATGGTGGTCAGAAATTGAGGGCCAAAAGCTGAATATCATTAATTACCAATTTTTTCATAGACATATTTCAATTCAAAATCAAAGGCCAAAATTTTGTATATTTCTAATTTACCAGTACAACTAAGAAGGGAGGCCGGCCGTATCTCAGTAACCACTTGTATTACGGTTTCGGGAAAAAAAATTATATAGTAAACCGGCCAAGAGAAATCGCAAATCGAAAAGCAATTTTTAACCTCGAAAAATTGCCGCTAGGGGGCGCAACAAGAACTTTAAATCGTAACTGTAGTTAACAACTCGAAACACGAGAAATTATTTTTAAAAAATCAATTTTATTTCATAAGCGTACAAAGAGAACTGACTACAAAATGCATTTTAGTTATATTTATAAGTTCAGTAATGCTTATGTTGCATGAGAACGAAAAGATAAAAGTCTAAGAATTGCAAGTGCATAAATGCAGAATTGCATTTCTCACGGGAACGTAACTCCTCCCCTCTTAGTTGAAAGCACGTTCTTAAAGACGTGTTTTCAAAAATTTCCAAAAAGGTTTAAAAATTATTAATATTTTAGAAAATTCTATTATTTTCTTCAATATCTAAAGTATTAGAGTTTGCATTTAATTGTTTTTTCTTAGACTTTTTTACAAGTTTTTTGTATATGAAAAATATAAAAATTATTGAAATGAATATGTAAAGTAAAATTGTCCAAAAACTGGTCTTCTTTACATAAATCGTTGTGGTCATTTCTTCTAGGGCCTTCTTTTGGTTTTCCAATTTGGCTTCGATTTCTTTAGTAGTTTTTAGGTTTACGTAGTTTAAGTCCATACTAGGAGGGCTGTAGAATGAATCTCGGTTTTCCTTAATTAGACTTAAATTAAGGGTAGGTAGATTAATTCCATTAAATGTTAATTGGCTTGATTTATATGTTTCAAGCGTAATTGACTTTATCCGTACTTTACATCCTGGGGATGACTCAAGAAGATAGGAACCATATAAGGGTATGTTATCTTCGGATTTTTGACAATTTATGATGGCGATTACTTGTATTGGTACTGTTATTAGCCATTTGTCGTCGATTATTTTTGTTGTCTGGATCTCGTGCAGTTGAGTTTCGAATGGGTGGCAAAACGTAATATTTGGGTGATGTTTGATAAGTTGAACAGCACAGGAGGGGCTGTCTTCGACCAACGTGGTGTGGGCTTCTTTACACAAATATTTTTGTGGTTGGATTTCGTGACATCTTTGGTCCATATGGGCATATTTTGTATTGCCTAATGCTAGGTAGGGTTTATAAGGAATATTTACAAGAAATGATCGATTATTGGGAATTGGTAAAGGAAATAACTTAAAATATTGATATATCTCCGATTCCACAAGAGGAAGTTCAAATATAAATACAATATTAAAGTTTTTTAAGAAACTTTTAATTTCTATAATTTTTTCGAAATTAAGTATATTTTTATAAGTTACTTCTAAAGGGAGTTTATCTGAGCCTAGATGATCGTGTAAGTTCTTTATTTCTATAAATAGTTCATTTGGTTCTATTATTGAATTATAAAGTACATTAATTTTTGCAAAAGTGATACCTATTTCAATCTTATTCAGAATATCGTAGATTGATTGATAAATTGTTGTTATTTGATTGATTATTGTATATATTAAATAAAATTCGTGATTACTTATTTGTTCCATTTGAACTTTATTAATTATATTTTCCATTTGTAAAATGCGTGACTTTAGTACCATTTGGTTATGTGTGATATTAGATATAATTGTTTTAAATTTATTAATAGTGGATTCTAAAAGTGTAATTTGATTGATAGCGTCAATTTTCAATTTATTTTGATTTTCTTGTAATTTCGTGATTTTGGCATCAATTTGCTCTGCGTCATTTTGATCTAAGTTTCCAGTTATACTTTTTATGAATGAACCTAAGGGGTTAAAAAGACCTCTTTTACTACGATAATTTTCTTGATTTGGGACAATTTGTTCTAATAAAGTTTCTATTCTTTTTTCAAGTGTACATAATGTATTAAAAGAATTAAAATATTCCTTATGGTATTCGCTGTTATTTTGAATGTTTATATATATTGATTTTGCTTGTTTTTGAATATTTTGAAATTGTTTAATTAAAGGGGTTAGGTTAATATTTTGAACGAATGTCCAGTGATTGGATTTAAGTTTAGCGGTTCCCATTTTGAATGGTAGTATTCCTGGATGTTTATTTAAATCATGGAATTTTACGTAGCCGCCGACGATGGTCCAGCATCTGGAACAAGGGGTATTATTTTAGTTTCATTAACATGTATAATTTCTTTGTATTTATTTTTGGGATTTTATATTTGTATTTTATTATTTTCTAATATAGCCGTTAATATGAATGGGCCTAAATATCTCTTTTTTATTTTTCCAGATCGATTATCTGATTTTTTATAAATTTGTGAGCCTATTATTAAATTAGTCGGGGTTTTATCCTTGTTTGCCCTATCTATAATTTTTTGTTTTAGTTCTCGTGATTCCTTTGTAATTTTGTCGTACAAAATTTGTGTGTTATTTTTATGATTATTGACATACTCGGTATATACATGAGCGGGTATTAAATCCATAGGATCTCTAGAGTCTGTGTGTCCGAAGACAAGTTCGTATGGGGTAAAATTCGTACTAGAATGGATCGTGTTATTATAGGCAATAATTGCGTACGGCATAAGTTTGGTAACTTCTGCATTGGGGTCCGATTCTCGAAGTAATCGAATGTGTTGGATTAATGTGGAATGTAGCCTTTCAACAGGGGAGTTTGATTCATGGTGGTAGGGGGTAGTGAAGTGTATTTTAATATTATGTGTATTTAATAAGCCTTTAACGACTTCGTTCTGAAATTCAGATCCGTTGTCTGAGACTATTTGTTTTGGAATACGTAAAAAGGAAAAGAAATTAATTAACTGTTCACAGCACGACACTGCATTTCCAGTATAAGGCAAGGCTTGTGCGTATTTGGAGAATTTATCTATAATAGTTAGGAATTTTTGTTTACCTATGATGAAAGTGTCGATATGAACAATTTCGAAAGGTTTGCTTGGCGTTTCGGTTAATATCAAAGGTTGATCTGGTGGTTTTCGATTATATTTTGATCGTTGACAGATTTCACAATTATTGATGTATTTTGTTACATCTGCCTTAAGTGATTTCCAATAATAATTTGCTTTTAAAAATTTGCAAGTTTCTTCGATTCCTCTATGATTTGTTTTGCCTTCATGACGATATTTAATTAGTAATTCTCGTTCGTCAGGTTGAGCATTATTTATTAATTTTGAGCATTCTATAAGTTTTAAATTTTTAAAATGGTTATTCATTGTTTGTTGAAAATAGGTTCTTAGTTCTTTGGAAAAGAAATAAACATATGTTGTTTTATTTGTTAAATATTCTTTCAAAAAGTTAGTAATTACTATAATATTAGTGGGTAATGTTGCGTGAATAATTTGATGTCCTTCGAAATTTTCACGTTTGGTTTTAACATATTTGTCATAAGGTGCTTTTTTAATAATAAGTTGATGAGCTTTATTATTAATAATTTCATCTAATATAGTCATATTGGAATGATTTTCGTTAGCATTTGTACTATGTATTGTTTCCGTTACGGGTGGTTTTATTGGAATATTAGAATGGGTTAGTTGTGTTATAGGTGGAGTTATTAGAATGTCAGAAATAATATTAATTTTGGGTGTTGTTTCAGGTTCGTGTTCTAGTCTTTCTATTGTTTGTGACACTACTTCAGAGTCAAGGATATCTGGGTTGAATTGGTCGTTTAGGAATTGCGTTACGTCGGTGTCTATATCGCCTGGGTAATTTATTAATGATTCGGATTCGATTGCGTTTAACTGAATTCGGCTAAGGGCGTCAGCGTTAGTGTTTTGTTTCCCTTTTTTGTAGATTATTTCATAATCATACTCTTCAAGTTTTAGCCTCCAACGTACTAATTTCGAATTTGGTTCTTTGAGGTTAAATAACCATACTAATGGGCGATGGTCAGTATATATTTTAAATTTTTTGCCATAAAGGTAAGGTCTAAAGTATTTACATGCCCAAACGATTCCTAAAAGTTCTTTTTCAATCGTTGAGTATTTTTGTTCTGTTTCATTTAGAGTGCGCGACGCGAATGCTACAGGGTTGTCATTTGGCGGGTTGCCTTGAGAGAGAACAGCGCCTAGGGCTACATTTGAGGCATCTGTCGTAAGGACAAAGGGTTTTTCAAAATCAGGATATTTTAGTATTGGAGCATTAATAAGCAATTCTTTTAAATGGTTAAACGATTGAATAAAGGCTGGTGAGTGTTCAACTTTCGCTCCTTTTTTGAGACATAGTGTAAGGGGTTTTGTGATTTTTGCGAAGTCTTTGATGAATCTACGATAATATCCGGCTAGTCCTAAAAATGACTTAATGTCTTTTTGGGTTTTTGGTATGGGGAAATTTTTAACTGCGGTGACTTTATCAGGATTAGGTTTTACACCTTCGCTTGTAATTTTGTGACCTAAATAAGCAACTTCTTTGTGTAAAAATTCTGATTTGTCTAGCTGCACTTTTAAATTGGATTCTCTAAGTCTATCAAAAACGGATTTTAATCTATCGATGTGCTCTTGAAGTGACGTAGAGAAAATTATTATGTCATCAAGATATACAGAACAGATTTCATTTTGAAGTCCCCGAAGGACGTTGTTCATGACTCGCTGAAATATAGAGGGCGCATTTTTTAAGCCAAAAGGCATGCGTCTAAATTCATAATGACCTGTATCGGTTGAGAAGGCTGTTTTAGGGATATCATTCGGTTCCATTTCTATTTGATGAAAACCGGTTGCTAGATCCAATGTGCTGAAATATTGAGATTTTCCAAGTTTATCGAGAATATCCGATATATTTGGTAAAGGAAATTTATCATCAATACTGCGTTCATTGATTTTACGGAAATCGCAAACGATACGCCATTTACGTTTACCGGACGCGTCCATCTTTTTTGGGACAATCCAAATTGGACTACTCCACGGTGACGTTGAGTTTTGAATGATACCGTTCTCTAACATTTTGTTAATTTGGGTTTTAACCTCTTTTTTATGAATTTCGGGATATCGATAAGTTTTTGTATATATAGGTGTGTCATCGGTTAGGTTTATTTTATGTTTAATTTGATTAGTAAATGTAAGTGTGATGCCCTCACAATAAAACATGTCACGATATTCGTAACACAAGTTTCGAATAGCTCTGTATTCTTCCTGATTACAATGTGACAGTCTTAAATTTTTTAAGTTTTGTTTTTGTGTATTATCCATATATTCATTTATTTCTGTATCGGTTTCCATTTTTTCTATGAAGTTGTTTTCTACTTCATTTATGGTTTCGATATCTATGGGATTAAATATTTTTATTTTAACTGGGTTTTCGCGACTATTCGTAATTATAGTTGTTGCGTAGGAGTCAATGACTTGTACTAAAGCTTCTGGCATCTCTGCGCAACCAAAATCTGTATATTTTAAAATACCTAAACCATTCGATTGATTTACAGGCAGTTTGATTCTTTGACATGTACGTGGGGGAATTATTATTTCGATAGTTTCAAAATTATGTAAATTTGATATATTATTTTGATAATATAAAGGCAATGTTACAAATTGAGTATCTAAAGAACAATGTTTTAAATTTATATTAGCTCCAATATGTGTTAGAAAATCAATTCCTAAAAGTCCGTCAAATTTAGGTGAAAAATCAAAAAGATAAAACTTATGATTACCTGTATGATTAAAACAAGGAAATATTGGTATATTAATTACTTCATTGTGAATGGACGTAGCGTGGGCTGTCCTTACTGAGAAAGGTTCCGAAAAAATGAAATTTGAATAAATTTTGTATGCTAAATTAGGCTTTATAAAACTTTTGCCACTACCTGTATCAATTAAAAATTTTGCTTTGATTTCGGGTATGAAAATTACTGGTAAATCTGAATTTGTATAATTATTTAAAAGTATTATGTTTGGTTGTTGGAAATTTGGTTCTCCTGAAAATTTTCTTTATTAAAATCAATTTGATTTTCATAAGGGTTATTTTCTAGACAAGAAAATTCGGTATTGGAGTCATTATACGAATATTGCGAATTATCGGTGTATTCCGGGTAATAATATTGAAATTCAGCATTGCTAGTTTGAAAATTTTCATTTTGATCATTATCGGCATTTATCGATTCGACTGATTGATTATATAGTTCTTCTACAACAATATTACGTTGTGAAGAATGTGGTTGTTGGTTTCTTCTAAGGGTTGTGTTCCCTGAAGAAGTATCCATCGGCTCAGGCTTTTGTTGGCGTGATATTCCAGAAGAAGTTGGGCGTTGATTTTGGGGGTTAAAAGATGGTCTTGGGGTAAAAGTGTTTCTTTGCATAAAATTTTGATTTGGGAAATTCGATTGTCTAAAATTATTTGCAGGTTGCCTAAATTGTCCAAAGCCCATAAATTGATTATTTCCATTATTAAAATTTGGGATTGGTTGTTTATAAGAAGGCATAAAATTTGAAAATTGCTGAACGGGGTAATTCGAAAATATTGGTCTCACATTAGCAGGATAATGTGCTTGTGTATGCAAATTTATTTTTGGTTTTTGTGAATTAAAATTTGGGTTTTTTGGTAATATGTTACTACGGTTCTTATAATACATAAAATTTTCTTCTTCCAAGGCACAGCTCATTGCCTCTTCTAAAGTAACTGGATTTTTTAATCTAACCACAAGTTGCATATGGTAGTTTAGACCGTTTATGAAGGTTTTTAATACTAAATTTCCATATTCATTAATTTTTAAAAGTTTTAGAGCTTGCGTTTCATTGCTTAAATTTACTTTGGAAAATAACAAACTGCGAGCGTCTTGCAAACGCAGGCCAAATTGTTGCGGTGTTTCATTTTTTTCCGGTTTGGACGTTATTATATCTTGAATAATACAATCAATCGATCTATGATCTGAAAAAGTCGAAATTATTGCAGCTTTTACTGCGGGCCATGTATTTAATTCTATTCTAGAACAAATAATATCGGCTGCCCTACCTACAAGTTTACTTAATATAGTATCGTGTAAACATACATTTATAGGTGCATTATTGTCAGTTTTATTTCTATGATTATTATAAAAATTATCACAAGCATTAATAAATCTGTTTATTTGTTTTGGATTCCCATCAAATAAGGGAATATTGTCTGCCTGGTATCTGACTAGTTGTAAATTAGGTTCAGTAGTCATTATTTTACTTATTTGAATTAAATTAGAAAAAGGTGTTAGATTTCTTTCACAATTTAAATTTCCAAAAGCTGATGTTAAATCTTCCAGTTTGCGGAATTACAAGAGACGTAAATATCAATATTTAAGATAGGATAAAAATAAAATGAAATAAGGAAAATTGAAAGGAAGCACTTACAGCAATGTACTGAAGATAATTCCAATTCTCATTCTTAAACTAGGGTCCAATAGGAGAGGCGATGTGGTCCTTTCCCTGGTTAGCTGCTATGAGGGTGGGACGATGTGTGTTCCCAAACTCGCACCAATAGGACGCTGGACGATGCTGTTCCAAATCCCTGATCAATTGTGAGTTTCTTGGTACACCCTGAAGATTTTTTTTTTGATTGTCCGATTTTTGCCACAAATCGTTGAGACGAAACCAGAAAATACGCACGATGCGCGACTGTTGGCAATAATCCTACCGACTGCGCCAGTTAACAACTCGAAACACGAGAAATTATTTTTAAAAAATCAATTTTATTTCATAAGCGTACAAAGAGAACTGACTACAAAATGCATTTTAGTTATATTTATAAGTTCAGTAATGCTTATGTTGCATGAGAACGAAAAGATAAAAGTCTAAGAATTGCAAGTGCATAAATGCAGAATTGCATTTCTTACGGGAACGTAACTCTGTCGTTTTTTTTGTGAATTTACATAGTTAAGGTGTGTCGAAAATATAAGCGTAGTATTCTCCAATAACTTGGGCAACTTTTTGCTATTTATCATTTTGTTTTATTTTCAATAGTAAAGTTGGGGAAGGGTCAAACATTTTTTGTTTCAAACGTTGATATCTCTGTTTTGAATAAACCGATATTACTGAACTTGGTCTTAAAAAAAGGGCCTTTTTCTCTCTATTTGTGGTGCTATTAACGGTCACCAAATATATTTTCCTACTGGTCGCTAGATGACATTTTTCTGGAGTTCCTCAAATAATCAAATAGTATGATATGACTTTTTTGTCACATTTCATTTTGTAGTTATGAAGGGTATAAGATAGTGAAATAAAAAAAACCAGATCCGTATTTAAATTAAGAAAATTGATGATGGTCGCTCGAATCCGAAACGTTGGATTAAAAAACGAACTACACCGAGTTGTAGAGGAGAAAAAGTGCCAATAGCAAAGTGAAAGTTATTTTCATCTATCATTTCAACTTAACCTAAAATTTGAAAAATTTTGAAAAAAAAATTATGCAAATTAAATCGCTACTTCCACATTATCTTTAGATTTCCATAAAACATTAAATTAACTCAAGAACTAAAATCTGTATACCCGAAAATCCATAAATCCACATATTACTATTTTCCGCTCCGATGGAAAAGTGAACTTGCATAACGTGCATTATTGGTCGGACCACAATCCTCTCTAGATGCGAGAAGTCCAGAGTCAAGGTCGTTGGAGCCCTATTCTTCTAATTTAATGGCTGCCCAGCTCACTACTCAAATAATGTCAGACAGTTTCTAGATGGGCGTTTTCCCAGAAACTGAATAGGTAGGGGCAGTATATTTCCCTGGCCCCTTCGTTCCCTTGATTTGACGTGTCTAGACTTTTACTTGTTACCAACAACAAGGGAGTACTTCATCAACCGAATTAGAAACGCAATCTAGATGATACCAGCTGCAGAAATAGAAGCGGCAGTAAATTCTACAGTAGAAAGACTCCGTCTATGTATCGACCACGATGGTAGACATTTCCAACAGTTCACTCGACACCAATAGTTAATTTGTTATTTATAGCATTTTTTTTAGATCATCCCTGCTTTTTTACACAACAATAAATGGAGTAGCAGGAAATAGCACAGCAAAGAATAAAGCATAAACTCTTTCTTTGGGGTCTTATTTTTTGCTAATTCTTTTATTGTTTAGTTTTTTATATTCTGGCTTACAATAAATATAATATCATTTCATTTCAATATACTTTTTCTAAAATTTTAGTAAAATTTAAACGATGGATAAAAATAGCTCTCCCTTCACCCATGGGCACTTTTCCTCCTCTAACAGTTGGTGAAGTTATTTTTTTAATCCAACGCTACTTTCAGATTCAAGTGACTATCATCAACTTTCTTGATTTGAAAAAAAATCGGATAACATGTGGATTTATAAGTTTTCGGGGATCTCATTTTTTAAGTTTATTTGATCAAAATAACAAAAATAAATAGTAAGGTTATAAAGTAGAGACGAAAATCCAAAATCGAGTATTATGTCGATTTGGTATTCGGGTATATCTACAGTAATTGTGTTATATCTTGTAAAGGTGACGTGGAAGTAGTGATTCAATTTGCAGCCTTTTTTTTCTCAAAATTTCTCAAATTTCAGGTTAAATTGAAATGATAGATAAAAACAACTTTCACTTTACCATTTGCACTTTTTCTTCTCTACAATTCGGTGTAGTTAGTTTTTTAATCGGATTTTAATTTCTTAAATTAAATATGGATCTGATTTTTTTATTTTACTATCTTATACCCTTTATAACCACAAAATAAAATGTGACAAAAGAGTCATATCATACTATTTGATTTTTTTGAGAAAATCCGTATAATTTCAGAAATTCCAGAAAAACGCCATTCAGCGGCCAGTAGCAGTATAAATTTGGTAACCGTTAATAACACCGCAAATCGAGCGAAAAAAGCCCGTTTTTTAAGACCAAGTTCATTAAAATCGGTTCATTTAAAACAGAGATATCAACGTTTGAAACAAAAAATGTTTGACCTTCCCCCATTACTTTATTATTGAAAATAGAAAAAAATTATAAAAAACATAAAGTTGTGTAACTTATTGAAGAATACTTTGCTTATATTTTCGACACACCTTAACTATACAAAATCACCAAAAAATCGACATTTACGATTTAAAGTTCTTGTGGTGCCCCCTAGCTGCAATTTTTCGAGGTTTAATTTTTTTTCCGAAAGCCTAAGACAAGTTGTTCCTGAGATACGACCGGCCTCCCTTCTCAGTTGTACACCCGGTATATTTCGGATCTTGCAAGTTGTTTGTAAACCAGTTTTAATATGTTGTTATCGTACATATAAGGAGATTTTTGCCATCCCACTATACCTTTCAAAAAACAGGGGGCGCCTGTTCGTCGTATGTGGGTTTTTATATTTGAATTATTTAGTAGATATTTTTCCGTGATTATTATAGACATAATAAGTTCCTCAAGTTATATTGTGTTGATAGGGAATTCTGAAGTCTAACGTCTCTTAATTGTAATATTAAAAGTCCACAAGCCGAGAACAGTCTTAAAGAAAGGTGCTGAATTTTTTTTTTATTTTACTGTTCCTGCATAGACTTGTACAACCAATAACTTATTTTGGCAATAGATTTTTTGTTTATCTAGTTGGACTAATAGCAGTTTAAGTTTTAACTTATTGCTCAATTTTTTTGCTAAATTAAAAAAATTTGCGCTAATTATGCTTTTACCCTGTGTTAATTTTCAAGACACATCGGAATAACAACTTAGGACTTACGAATATATATATATATATATATATATATATATATATATATATATATATATTATATTTAAAAAACAATTTTTGACGCTTAAAAACTGGAAATATATAACGTTTTGCCTTCGATTTCTGATCACCTTGTATTTTGCGAGGAATGGAACTATTACAAAAGACTCTCCTTCTCCTTATAGATACAGGCAAGAAATATGTCATACTAATTATTCTACTTTTGACCATACATTTGTAACATAGGGGGTGTACACACAACTTGCGAGGCTCAAAATACGTCTATGCAAAAATTGGTAAATTGGAAATATACAACTTTCCGCCCTCAATTTCTGACTCATCCTGTAATTTGCAAGGTATGGTCCAATGGGAAGAAAGGTTCCTTACAGAAACAACAGAGAAACTAATATTAAAGCGATATCTTGTTTTTTTTTATTTTGATAATAATCATAAATAAGAAAAAAAATAATGACATCATTTTTACAGAATATAAACAAATTATAATTTAGTTAAGCAAGATAATTCACAATATATTAATTTTTGTTATTTTAGACGGTTATATTTCGAATCGCAGTCCATCAGGCACCTTCAAATTCACCACATCAATCGCTCGAGTCGCAGTTTAGTCACAGTATTAATACGCATGCAGCTCTATTTAATACAGTGTTGTTAATAGTTCCATTGGAGGGACAGGTCAATAAAAGAACTATCTGAACTTTCGTTGATAGCGCCTTGATTTAGAAAATAAGCTGGCATAAAACGGACGAGGTAGCAAGCAAGTGTTTGCGTACGCTTTATACTAGTGGTTGGAGTTTATCTCAAGGCAGTAATGTACTTTTTTGCTGATATTTGTTTAAAATTGATTTAAGCGATAGTTTTGGTGTTATGGATTTAACGATAAACCATCCGCGCTCTAGCTGGTACCAATCAACCTATGTAACAAAATATCAAAAACTCAATCTTACTAGCTTTTCGCTTGAAAATTGTTAAAATACTGTGTGAAACAGTGGCTAGTGATTGTGAATAAAAAAAAATCGGTAAATTTGCTTTATCCAGGAATAGAGAAGCGTGACCCAGTTTAGTTCGGTACATAGTCATTCAGTAACACATATAATATAGTCTTCTCAAACATTTCAATTAGGCGAAATTTTGTTCCACCGTATTGGATTCCTATCAGTATTTTACCAGTTTCTAATTATGCCACACTCGATTTTTGGGTATAACTTGAAAAAATTGAATAAATAGTTTTTACACTGCCATTTTGTTCCGTCATGTTGAATTCCTACCAGTTTATCCCTATATCAAATTTAGTTTAAAGTAAATTGAATAAGTAGATTTTTTTACGTCGATCTTTTAAACATTTTATTTAGTAGCCATTTTGTTGCGCTATCTTGAGTTCATACTACAACTTTACCAGTTTATATCTATCTATCTTACATATGGCACTTAATGCTTGCATAAAATTGCATCGTACTTTTTTAGGCTAATTTTTTAAATATTTTATTAGGGTGCCATTTTTTTTTGCTCTCTTCGATTCATACCAAAATATTGTACTTGTTAGCGTCCTTGTGATCAAGGCTACAAGTAGGAAAACATTGTGTAGTGGTACATAATTACAGTATTTTATTTGTTTTTTTTAATAAACATGTATTTATAAAAAAGATAATTAAAATTATCACAGTATAAACAGAACTACAAGACAATTAAAATTAAAATTACCTTGGTATCAATAGAGCTACAAGACAATCATAATAAGAACGATTTTTGGCAATAAAAATACAAAAAATTATCTAAAATAAATCATATAGATGATATTCTACCGACCTCACGAGTCAAAACAGACAGTACGGATTTCGACACACAAGTATTGAGTCTTGGAAACTACTCTATGAGACAAACGAAAATGGTTAAATTGGGAAAAAATTAGATAATTCTTTCACTGGTAAAATGTACTATATTTCTAATATATCTAGAAGAACTGCATATAGTTTTTTACGCAAAAATGAATGTAAATTATTTTGATAAATTAATCAAAATATATCGGCGGGAAAGAGTGTCTTTGCTCAAAGCGGCGGAAAGGCTGGATCGGGCCCTGGAAGCTCGACGCATGTTGCACCGCGCAGCTAATATTTTTTGTCCAGACCCCTGTTGCACAACATGCTATATTACTTCTAATGTGAGGATGTCGCCTAAAGAAGATGGTTATATCGCCTTAATTGCAGAATTGCCCATAAGAAGAAAAATAAAAAAGGAAAAGAGTGTTGTTATATTCCTTCATGGTGCTATAAAGACACATGTATACAGAAATAAAATGTTATTTTACAAGACAAATTCCATATTTATTACTGATTAACTATTGGACACTTTTAGACACCATGTCTCGCCTGACTAACACGGATTCTTTAAAGGTAGATCCACACCAACTAATCTGGGAGTATTCCAGAATTATCTTATGGACAATATAAGGGGTAACCGTTAACGTTATCTTATCGGCTTCTCTTTAAGAAAACTTGAAGAAATAGATTTGTTTGCATCGTAGATTGACTGGATTAAATAATACCTGACAAATCGCAAGCAATTCGTCAAAGTTGGCAGTAGGGTATCCTGTAAGATAAATGTTATATAAAGATATGAGGTTTCCAAAGCGAAAAATCTTCTAGAATATCACTATAAAATTAAAAATATTACACTAGGTTCTGTAAACAGATTTAAAGATCTGGTTTTTAGTGAGGACTTTAATAAACATAGAGATAACATAAGTTTGGAAGGGTTTAGAATGTTGGCCGTTCTCCGACGTACATGCACACGCTTTAATACGTATAAAAAATACAAAACCGAAAACTCTTTTGTTTAGGATAGAAGTAAAAAGTAAACTAAAGGACTCAGGTAGAATTAATTAGCAATATGTTGCATATTTTGATTTCTGATTTTTGTTTTTGCATTTTAATTAAAATATAGGTGCGTATAGTTGCTATAGTTATTTTGCCTTGGAAAAAATTAATATAACGGATAACAAATAAATAGCGAAATAAATCTGAAGAATTATGTATATCTTGTTATAAATAGAAAATTAATACTTCAGAATGAAATAGAGGACGTTTTGAGGATCATTTTTTAATGAAGTACGCTTATTGAAAATGAGGAATTCCCCTCTTAATGGGGGGAGAGTGGTTACTTTATTTTATTACCAAGTAAACATCTTTAATCTTAATTAAATTAACATTTTTATATTATAAAGAAGTTCCGCTTATCTCAATACATATGGGCTTAGGCCAACATGTAACACCAGAAAACAAACCTAAGGAATCTGTTTTAAGTGGCAAATCTGAGTTCTTATCGCACTCTTACAATACATTACATAACTCTGTAACCCCCTCGTCATCTTTCAACACTGACCGACAAATTGATCTTTATAATAGCCTAACCTCCACAAT